>OX451735.1:475072262-476272262 GCA_948472305.1 Vicia faba
TAACGAATCCAGATAATATACAATTTCTCTTATAGGATTAATCGTAACTAACAACCAGTGTCCACTGTAAGATTAACAAAGGTTAGATGGAAACTTTCTACACAACATCAAAAAATGAAAAATTATAATAGATGAAGTTAGAATAAAAATCTAACCCATTGGCAGTATTAAATGGTAAAAAAACAACTTTTTTGTATCTTTGTTGGCCATAAATGCACGGACAAAGTACTCTTTGACTTCATCTGGTCTTTGATCGATTAATCGTATATTGATATTATTGAGAGATAAGAAACATAATCTTTATTCTAATTGATGTGGGCGCATCAAGTTGTCATATATGAATCTTAAATAAAAACATCATTAACATTAAGAATATTCATTGAAATGAGTAAATAAATTGTTCAATTAATTAAATAAAGTTGGTCGGAGTATACCTGATGTATGTATCGATAACACCAAGATTTAATTTCAAATGTCCAAAAACTTGATCCATATCCTATTTACTAATTGTTTCGTAATAGGAAAACCAAAAATACCTTCCTTCATAGATATATTACGAGTACATTCGGCAGCCAAATCTGATATTCCTAATATTGTCTGAAGGCACGATCTATACCGAGAAGTAGGCTTTTTTTAGTCATGGTCTTTGCAACATCCTTTTTTTTCCGTGTGGACATGTTGCTAATTTCAGGCTTCTTACTCCTACTGACTTGTTGCATCTCTTTAGCACGAATCTAAAGATCAAATGCATATAAGTTAGATGAAGTATAAGATCATGAATTAACATTCTCTCTCTCTCTCTCTCTCTCTCTCTCTATATATATATATATATATATATATATATATATATATATATATATATATATATATATATATATATATATATATATATATATATATATATATATATATATATATATATATATATATATATATATATATATATATATATATATATATATATATATATATATATATATATATATATATATATATATATATATATGTACCTCTTTTTTTATGCAACTGACTCAGTTTGCCGTGTAATTCCCTTATCTTTGATTTAGATTTTGTAGGAGTCTAAGATTACCATGAAAAAATACATGTTAAATGATCATAAAAAATTTGAATACTCAAAGGTTCATAATGATTTTCAACATACCTCATCATCTATGCAAATAAGGTTTGACGACCATGCAACATACAATCCTATTGCCTCTCCCACCAATGTTACATCTGAAATATTGTCATGTACAGGTAATTAAACGTCCCTATCTAAAGCAATATCAATTGATACTTTCAAAATTCCAGCAGGGAGGGGTTTATGGTGAATTACTTCTCCCAAAGTGTTATGCACTTTTCTCTTGCCAACCATGTGATAAGTCGGTGACGATAAATAGAGATGACAAGGTGAAATGCCTTAAACCAATAATAAATATGAAATTGTTAATGTGCATATATGTCAATTAAAAAAATTGTGCTAATTCATAATAAATATATATTACCTCAGGAATTTTCTGTTGGAAATCACAATTGATACTATCTTTGTCACTAGTATCCTTGAACCCTGAACCTTGCCTTTCTGACTGATGTCTTTCTTTATCCTTTTTCAACTCACTAACTTTAGCTTTTAATTTTTCTAACTCTTTCATCACTTCTTTATTTCTATGACCTTTCCTCTTTTGATGGTTACCCAAATATGTTTGAGTCACCCCAAATCCCTTACCCCTCACACGACTGGTATACTCAGGAACATTTAATACTCGACTAAGTATGCTCCTGCAATCATGGTCTTCAGCTTGAGTTAAAGATTGAGATAGATTCTCCTGAAATTCATATGCATATCGAAATAAATTAGTGGTGATTAAAACTCATAAATTCTTTATGTTAATAAACTTTTGATTTAATTAAAGGAATACTAATATGCTTACACATTGCTCATAAATTTGTCGAACATCTTCCTTAACAACTCCATCCTTGCCCACACGAGCAAGCTTCCATAAAACATGTTCTGGAAGAGATGTTTCTTGACTTTTCTCCTCTTTTAACTACACATTAAGAGAAATAATAAGATCAATTGTAACACATGACAAACAAGTATATCTATAGCATTTATATCTACTTACCATTCTTTGTTGTAAGTGTGCATATCCCATACACCTTTTTTTTTGTATGGATACGGGGGACTTGATGCTCGTTGGCGATTTACGACACTCACATTCTGAAAATTTGAGGTTCTTCGTTTGCCTTTAAAGGTTTCCTATTCTTTAGGTGAAATCAAGCCTGCATACATCTTTAGAAGTTCTGCATCGGTTGTTATCGACATCCCTAAGAAACTTGTTTGTTAAAAAAAGATCGAAGCCCTCTGAATCTTTTTCCGGCCAATTGAAGACAATATATTTTTCGATCATCATCAATGTTAAAAGACCTCTATGAAAAAACATAAATAGAGTGTGTTAGTAATTTAAAGAGATAATCGTCAACAAAAACAAATGACATCAAATATGGTACCTATATATCACTCTATATTTTTTCTTTAGTGGGTTTCAACTCTCGATTTCTCCAATCATCACAAGTGATTGGAACTTCTCTCCTCACAAGGGAACCAATGTAACTTGTCAACAATGAACCATTAGGCTCAATTAGTTGTTTGTCTTCATTCCAATCTACGTCAAATTTGAAACCTTTATCTCTTGCACAAATGATTGACTTTATAATAGTTATTCCTCATCTAATATCATTCTCCACATTATGAACTGATTCATTTCCATCATTATTAGAAGCATCATGTGATTTTTCCTCGTTACTAGCCATTTGACCTGTAATAAAGAAAAACATAAACACAATATAAAAT
The DNA here is from genome assembly GCA_948472305.1 of Vicia faba. NCBI lineage: Eukaryota > Viridiplantae > Streptophyta > Magnoliopsida > Fabales > Fabaceae > Vicia > Vicia faba. Next base: position 475,075,117 of record OX451735.1, read on the forward strand.
TCAAGTAGCATTGATTGAATAAACATAATATAAAAACATAAACACAATATAACAATTTTATTGAATGACAGAACATATAACATTTTACTAGTACCTTTTTCACTAACACCTCTTTCTTTTCTTGGTTGGAATATGAATTACTTGGCTCTTAACAACGTGGACGAATGGGTTGATCCAAATTCTCTCATTATGATAACTTCTAATATATGATTCATCCGTTATAATATTCTCATCTTGATCATTTCATATATACGACTCATTCCCTCTAACATATGACTCATTCTCAAAATCAATATCACTTTGATTTACATTGTTACCATCAATCACTTTGTTAGATAAAAGCACTATAGACCATTTCCTACTTGTTGGTTCAGTGACATTGAACACTTGTTTAGCTTGAGATGCTAGAATAAAAGGCTCATCTTTGTACCCCACCCTATTAAGATCCACTTATAAAAATACTGACTTATCCATTCGTATGCCACTATTATGTACCCACTTGCAACCAAAGATAGGAATCTGAAACTTCTCATAATCAAACATCCAAATGTGCTCGATAACTCCAAAATATGACAGATTTGCATATTTGGGGTTTAAGTCCTTCATACTTGAAATGTGCATTTCTTCAGCTACCACGGTGACACCACTATTTTGTATAGTACTTTTATCATCTTGGTCTTTGGTATAAAATGTGTATCCATTAATTGCATATGCGCTATAAGAAAACACGTGCAAACTCGGACCATATGCTAAACATCTCAACAATTTTTGTTATTGAAGCGAGATCTAAATCAAACTTTGAATAAATATTATCCTTGAACCATTGTATAAAACTTTGATTGTGCTTTTGTACTATCCAATTTTCATTTCTATTCGGATTTAAACCCCAGACTACATCCTTGTGCATTTCAACATACGGCTCAACCTCATTGTCGTTGTGCAGAACATACAAATGCACTTGATCCCGTTCAGCCCTTGATACTGTCACAATTTTATTTCCAATTAAATTTTTTCCTTCCTTCCTTTCGAAAATATGAGATTTGGGTAGTCCAATGGATTGGCATTAGATAAATATTCAGTACAAAACTCAACCGCTTCTTCAATAATGTATCGTTCAACCATACAACCCTCTGGCCGACTTTGGTTTTTCACGTACCCTTTTAATATTTTCATATAACACTCAACAGGGTACATCCATATCATATAAGCTGGTCCACACAATTGTGTATCTTTCACAAGATGTACCATAATGTCAAAAAAATGAGGAAGGAAAAATTCAAGCTCACACAAAGTAATAACTATTTATTTTTGCAATATTGGTAAGATCTCAGGACCAATCACCTTACTACAAATTGACCTGAAGAAAAAACACAATTTAGTTATGGAGCTTCTTAATTTTTATGGAAAAATAGAACGTATACCTATTGGTATAAAATGCTCCATTATAACATGGAAATCACGTGTCTTTAAACTCTTTAACTTTAGGTCTTTCATAGACATAAGTCTTCTAATATCTGAAGAGTAACCTTCTGGAACTATAACTTCACTTAGAAACTTACACAATATTTTTTTCTCCTTTCTAGATAAAGTATAAGCAGTAGGCGGTAGATATGTTCATTTTCCTTTCTTCATGGGTCCTAATTCAGTTCTTATTCTCATCTCTATCAAGTCATTTCTTGCTTTAAGGCCATCCTTAGACTTTCCTTGTATATTGAGTAACGTACCAATAACACTTTCAAATACACTTTTTTCGCATAACATCAAGAAAATATCTTACATACAACGACTTCCAATATGGAAATTCAAAAAAAATTGACCTCTTCTTCCACCCATATTTGACAAGCGTATATGCAAAAGGCTTTCCAAACCGAGTACTCATATCTTTCACCTTTTCAAAAATTTGGTCACCTGTTAATGTAGGTGGAGCTCTATCATGTTCTAGATTTCCATTAAATGCCTTTCTCCACCCACAGTAGTGATAATTAGAATTTAAGAATCTACGATGACTGAGAAATACATTCTTTTGACAAAATTCCAATCGCTTCCAATATATATTTTCTTCACAAATAGGACACGCTTTTTGACCTTTAATGTTATACCCTGATAGATTTTCGTATGCTGGAAAATCATTAATTGTGCCAAAAATTATCACCCTCAAATTGAAACTTTCTATCTTATATCCATCATAAACCTCCACACCGTTCTCCCACAAAATCTTTAAATTTTCGATTAAAGGTGTCAAGTATACGTCTATATCGTTCCCTGGTTGTTTAGGCCCAAAAATTAACATAGATAACATCATGTACTTGTGCTTCATACATAGTGTTGTACCCCAAAATTTTTGCTCCCTTTTCTTCAAGATATTTCTCACAAAAGTTCTCCAATGCTCAAAGATTCTCAAGAGCTGATCACACAAGCTCACCTCCTAAGCACTGGGTCCACAATTAGGGTTTTGGTTTTCTCAAGTAAAATTAGACTTATGATACCCCAAGTGACTTTCATGGTTCATCATAAGACTCCAAGAATTCTCATACCAAGTTTCAAGTCTTGCATCACAAATTTGCTCAGTCAATTGCTCAGATGACTAAAAATTAACTATATTGGGCAAAAAGTCAACTGTGGTCAACATACAGTCAAACTTCAAGATTTTTTTGCCAACGTAAACATTTGGATATTATATGCATCATTTGATCAAGGTTTGATCATAATTCGTCAAGGAAAGCACTCAAATCATCAAAGGGGCAAAATTGCCAAAATTAAGGTTTTGTCTGAGAATGACTGATCATTGACTTTTGACCTAGTACATGACCTAATGGCTTGAAGCATGATCTCAAGGACTCAAACACAATATCTTGACCTAATTTCATGGCTCAAATCATTTCTAAATATCAAGTGATTGATAGTTGAAAATTTGAATCAACTGATGAAAAGTCAACAGTCACACAAAAAGTCAAACTTTGACTTTTTTTGTCAACATTGAATTTCAAAGATCAAAAATCATCAAGACATTCAAAAATATCAAAATTAATCAAAAATAATCAACAAAGTCAAGAAAAGCCAACAAAAAGTCAAGATTTCCAATACTTGGAAAAATTCTAAGTGTTTTTGGCCTTAATAAAATCACAACTTCACGACTATTTTTCACTAAGATGCAAGATGATTCAAGGAAAATTTTCAACATGAAAGTTGTAGAGCATGGTTAATTATACAACTTTGTCCTTGATAGTTGATGTCCAAAAAATTCTTGGATTAGGAGATATAGGCCCATGAAGTCATGACATCTTTATAAAAACACTTAGAAAAATTTGCAACAATTTTGGTCAGATTTTTATCTCAACTTCTTGGAAAATTTTCATTAAGTTCCAACTTGATTTAGTAAAAATGGTCAATATGAAAGTTGTATATCTTGATTCAAGCTTTACAAAATGTCCAATAACTTTAAGAGATCATTTTTATCTAGGAGATTTGAATACTTGAAGTTGACATGATAAACTTGAATTATAGGCCATTTTGATGATGAACACATAATCCAATCTTCATGCTATGCTGCATAATCTTGCTTTGCAGTCCTTCTAGCTTACAAATATCACCATAATTAAATGTTTACACAAACTTTTGAGCTATTATCCAAGTGGTTAAGGCATTATCCAATCCATTTTGCCATTTTTGGAAGAAAGGCACCATTGCCATTCACATAAAGCAAGCTTTATACACAATGTCAACTTCTTAAGCCTCTCACTTTTTCCCTCTACACACACTCAACATGTATGCTCAGAAGCAACATGTCTACAGCTCCTAACCACCCTATGAGCCTTTGTACCATTGCATTGGAACCATGCCTTGGCAAATTGCTTCAAAACCATAATATGTGTGATACGGTAGGAGAACTAACTTGGGTGTTTTGTGTTTTATCACAAATGTTACGTATAGCAAGATTCGCCACTGATTTTTATTTTATCCAATGAAGTAAAGGGTGAAAAGAATAGGAAATACCTTTTGAGAATTTTCTTGAGTTCGGGGGGTAGGTTATGAAAAGGGAAGGTGTTAGCACCCCTTTCATCTGTAGTTACCTACGGGCTCTTAATTGCTAGATCACTTTGAAATGCTTTTGTGTTTGTGTAAGTTCGAAGATATTTTTGAAAACGCCTAAGTTTGGAAAACTTTGCAATGATTCTCATATCGTTGAGAATGTATACAAAGTGTTGGTTTTGAAAATATTTGTTGAAAAAGGAGTGTTTGAAAGATATTTTGTAAGGAAATTTTGTAATGATTCTCATATCATTGAGAATGTATACAAAATGTTTGTTTTGAAAGATGTTTTGAAAGTGTGAATTGTGGAAATGATTTTGTTTGTGATCAAGCAATTACGAGCAATCTACCTACTCAAAAAGTGTTTGTTCTTTTCCTCCTCCTTTAAATAGTGCTACTTTACCATTGGTTGGTAGAGAGCCTTATCATTAGATGTGAGGGACGGGCATGGGTCATCGTACAGTCATAGAAGGAAACTTGTAAGATGTTTTAGCAATTGTCGTAAGGGACTAAGATCATTTAGCGAAGGAAGCATTGAAGGATTGTTGAGGGACTTTGATCTTTTAATTGAGTGTCTTTTGCTAAAACATCTCACGTTCGAGGGACATGATTGTTTATATCTGAGGCAACAAGTGTGAGTTACCCTAGAGGTGCATGTGTGCAAGGTATTTTGTTTTCATGTATTTTATCTTTGAATTAGGGTTTTGCTACGGTTGATTTTAGTGTTGTCATGCAAACCCTAATTACTAGCAATAATAAGGAAAGCGATAAATTGCGGAATTTAAATGTCCTACGCTATTACAACGCTTTGGGAATGGGGGATATAATTTTGTGAATAGGGGGCAGAAAGCAATAAAACCCTAATTATTATTACAAACCATTGAATATGAATTACAATAATAATTATGCACAAAAAGTAAAGATGAGGAAGAAGTTGTTTTTAGGGTTTTTGATAGAAAAAAGGTTTAATGTTAACCTAATTAAACTAATTAATTTAATTACAAGAAAAGTTAATTGATTATTAGCAAAGCCTAAATCTAAGTTCATTAAAAAAAAAACTAAGTCTAATTTAATTTTGTTTAGAAAATGATTTTTGTTAAGGTTAATAAAGAAAATGTTCTATAAGAGAAATGATAAAATTTAATTTAATAAAATAAAATATTTACATTAAAATATTTTTGATTTAATTATTTAAGAAAATATATTTTTTATATTTTTGGGTTAAATAAAAAAGATAAATAAATAAATGAAGTATAGGAAATAAAATATAAAGAATATAAAAGTTTTGGGTTGGGTATTAAAAAGTAATTGGAGGGGTAAAAGGTAGGAAACATGGCGCTAGGCCCAAATGTGTTTTTTGTATGAGTCAGAAAAAATAAAAGAAAATAGAATTGGGCCAGTTGGTATGAGAAATAAAGGGGGGTGAAGAGTTAGCAAAAACAAAAAAGAAGGGGCCCAATACTAAGGAGCCCAACGCCTGTTTTGATCATGTGTGGCCAGCTTATTGTGATGTACCATGGACCTACTCATATGGAGTGTTGGATTTATCCTTGTGATGATCATATGGCATTAATACGAGGCTTCATGGTGGACACGTGTGGCCTGTACGCACTAGATCTGCAAAGGAATAATAAGAAAAAAACCAAAAGGGTACCACTGGGGCTCGAACCCAGGTCCCTACACACTAATGCTTTACGCGCGCTTCTCCTGCCACTGGGGTGGCTATTTCATTCGGTCATAATACATGTTGCACTAAATTTAAAATAAACTCAGTCCTAGTTACAACTTCATCTTCTTCCTCGTGCCAACTTCTTCATCATCATTTTTGAATTTTGTAACTTCCTCATCTCTCAACCAAATCAGAAAATGTAAACATGAAACTTGCTCCATTTTTCAATACGAATTCAAGCATATAAATTTCATGAGCTATAAATCAAATATGAATATGAATTTTGTTTGGTACTAAATAAAACCTATTTTTTTTCCAGAAAGTTCATCTTCAAAATTCGCATCACTCAGACAACATAAATGAAATCTAAGGGCATGGTTAGCTTCAGGGCTATGATGTCTACATTTTTTATTTATAAAGTAACCATTAATGAAGCTTGTATAGATAGTTCAAAGTTGAGAAAACTTACCTCAAAACTGGAAATCATGTATGGAGTTTGAGCACTTCTGGAGGTGCGGTGATGATCTGAATAGCTTCACTAGACTCCAAGGAAGTTAATGCAACTCTTACTTTGTGCTGAAAGTGGATGAATCGTACTGGAGAAGTCAATGTGTAGAGCTCTATTTTTGAGTTTGGAAGATGGGGAAGATGGTGTTATAGTTGTGAAACAGGGATGTGGATGAGTTATATTTGATGTATGGAAGCTTTGAGAATGATTTAGAGGGAGAACGCACGAGTGGATTGTGAGATTGAAAATTTTGGCCAGAAATGACAAGTTATGGAGGTTTGGATGAAGTTATGAGTTTGAGGGAGTTCCAGGGTGTTTCAAGGCTTGTGAATCTCTATTTGGCTTGAAAAATAGTGCCTCTATTTATAGGCAAGAGGTTTGAAGGCTTAAAATAATCAGAATCAAGAAATCACATGGTATGACTATATGACTTGTTTTTGAAGCAAACTTAACAAACATTGCCCCAATGTGAAGTACAAAGCAATCTAGAGTACTGAGGGGCTTTAAACATGCTTATCTGATCTTGTATGTTTAATGTGTTCAGAACAAACAAGTTAGAGGCTTAAGACAAGTTGACTTTGTGATTAAAGTAACTTTACAAGAATGGCAATGTTACTTTGTGCCAAAAATGGATGAATCTCTTGGACAATGGCTCAAATGTTTGGATCATAACTCTAACAGTTGTGTAAACAATTAATTATGGAGTGATTTTCAAGTTATAAGCCTTCAAAGCAATATTTATGCAGCATGGCTTGAGATTTGATCAAGTGTTCATCATCAAAATAACCTAAAATTCAAGAATGGATATCCAACTTCTTCTTTTTGATTCTCCTAGCTCAAGCATGATCTCTTCAAGTTCTTGGACATTTTGGAAAGCTTGAAACATTATATACAAACTTCATGTTGACCATATTGGCTAAATAAAATTGGAGCTAGGTGAAAAATTTCCAAGAAGTTGGGACAAAAATCTGCCTAACTTGCCAAAATTTTCACTAAGTGTTTTATGAAAAATGTCATGACTTCATGGGCTTATATCTTCAAATATAAGAATTTTTTGGACATTAACCCTCTAATACAAAGTTGTAGAGTTCATCAAGATATATAACTTTCATGTTGAAAGTTTTCCTTGAATCATCTTGCATTTTGGTGAAAAATTGTCATGAAGTATTGAAATTATCAAGGTTAAAAATACTTAGAAATTTTCTAAGTATGGAATTTTTTGACTTTTTGTGGACTTTCTTGACTTTCTTGATTCTTGATCATCAAGTTTGATATTTTTGAGTATCTTGATGAATCTGGATCTTTGAAACTCAATGTTGATCAAAAAGTCAGAGTTTGACTTTTTGTGTATCAGTTGACTTTTCATTGGTTGATAAAAAATTCAACTATCAGTTGATTTAATCTGAGCCAGCAGATGTTTGAAAATCTTTAACTGAGAGAAGTATCAAAATAAATCTTTGGTCGATTTAATCTGAGCTAGAAAAAGGTCTATTGAGAGAAGTATCAGAGTAAACCTTTGGTCGATTTAATCCGAGTCAGCGGATGTTTGAGAATCTTTAACTGAGAGAAGTACCATAATAAACCTTTGGTCGATTTAATCTGAGCCAAAAAAAGGTCTAATGAGAGAAGTATCAGAATAAACCTTTGGTCGATTTAATCTGAGTCAGCAGATGTTTGAAAATATTTAACTGAGAGAAGTATCAGAATAAATCTTTGGTCGATTTAATCTGATCCAGAAAAAGGTCTACTGGGAGTGTTCATCGTGCAAATATTTGCCTTGTCTTGGTCTACAATCTATTTTGATGATATCTGTCTGTTGATTGATCTTTCCTGAAAAGGTAAGGAGTTAGTTGTATGCAATGTCATGATGTATGAAATGCATTGCGTAATGATGTCCTCAAAATAAATGAGATTGTGCTATATGTGTTTCTTATGCATATGTTATGATGAATGAATGTGCAATGTTGTTGAAGTGTATTTGGCCGAGGACAGACCTCTGTGACGCGGAGCAGTCATCCGACCATAATTGCAAAGTTATGCTCAGATTCGGCGATCCCCATCAAGGGGATAAACATCGTGAAGCAAATGACACATATACTAGTGAAAGGTAAACAAAGTAAGTAAACATTGTAACTAACATCATTTAATTTACAAAGAGACAACCAATTACAACAAATTAGTTATTGCGACAAATTTAAAGAAGCCATGAAAGGCTCGGAGATCAGGAACAAGCAACTCTAGTTGACCCACATTATTCTTGAAGGTAACTTTTCCGAGTTTGTCGTTGGAAATATTCAACAGATGTTTGTTTAAATCATACTGCTCCTCTTGGAAAGCCTCCAACTTCTTAGAATGAGTGATTTTCTTTTCCCCAGGCTCCATCATGACTGACTGGGAAATTGAAGACGAAGCCTCCAACATAAACTTTGCTTCACGGGAACCTTTATTCCCCTATTCAAGAAAACCTTTAAGTTCAACCACACAGTGGTCCAAGGTCGCCAGAGACCTATTCAAAGTTCACCTTCTCCAAGAAATGAGACATTTGGTCCAAACAGTGGTGCAACCGGGAAGACTCCCTTTTGAAGCTAGCAATTTTCGACTTGATGAGTCCAGAACGAGCCTTTGAAGACTCACCTCTTGAGATGAAGCATCAGGGACCATTAATTCCTCATAACTAACCATAAATATAGTCATTAGGGAAGCCATTCTAAACAACCGAAAGACTGATTCTTCTAGCAAACCAAATTTTCCTGTTTTGGAAAGTTTAAGCATGTTGGCATAATCTTCAGTAGACACATAATCCTTTAGTTATGCCATAATCTTAGGTGTCTGACCAGCCATCATATGGGGCAACATGGGAAAATAATTCCATACACTTTTCGGTAGATGGATAATAGAAGTAGACACTGTAGCGGTAAAAATCGGAGATCAGGCTATTAATTAACTTGACTCACAAATAAGCAAAAGTCACCACCGCGCTTTATCATTTCCAAGGGAAAAGAGCGAAATAAAACCCTTAAATATGCAATGTAAAGTAATACTTAAAAAGTAATGAAAATACAATGCATTTTTGAAAGAGATTTAGAGTTTGGGGGCTGGTTATACAATGGGAAGATATTAGCACCCAATGCATCTGCGATACTCATGATGAACCTTTTGAAATATATGTTTTTTTTGTTAAAATTATTTGTTTGTTCAAAACGGGTGTGGACGAGATTTTTTGAAAATACGACGACTTAGTGTCGAAGTTTTGACTTAACAGGGGTGTGAGTTTTAAAATTGACTTTTTAGGAAAATTAACTTAAGTTTAGCAAAATAGTAAAACAAAAATGAATTAAGGTATTCACACAGTCGTATATGATATATTTGATGACATGAAGTCAACAAAGTGAAAACATCTCCCTTGAAATTGGTGTAAACAATTTAAATGATTAAATAATTAAATAAACAGAATAAAAAAAAGACAAAATTAAACTAACAAACTTTTTATAGCATTTTATGAGGACGAAGAAAGTAAAATAAAAAATAGAGATGTAACTAAAAAGTTATCTAAACTAAATTAAATTTAAAAGTTATATAAAAAAAATTAAAATTCTAAAAATTACTAAATTATATATAAACTAAATTAATTTTAAAGTTACTAAATTAGAATTCTTAAATTATTAAATTAAATCTAAACTAAATCAAAAATTCTAAATTTTTTCAAATGTTTTTAAACAAACTAAAAAATTCGAAATTTACTAAATTAAATCTAAGACAAATAAAAATTCTAAAAATTACCGACCAAATCTAAAATAAACAAAGTTCTAAAGTATAAACTAAATCTAAACTAAATCTAAACTAACTAAAAAATTTCTAAATTTACTAAGTAAAATCTACGTCAAATAAAAAATTATTAAATTAAATAAAAATTATAAAATTAAATCTAAATCAAATTAAAATTCTAAAGTTATTAAGTTAAATCTAAATTAAATTAAAATTTTAAAACTACTAAATTAAATATAAACCAAATAAAAATTATGGAACAAGACGTTGAACTCAGCTCTTTTTAATTACAACGTGCAGGCCTTGCCATTAAGTTATATCAATTATTTATTATTTTTATGTTTTTAATGAAATAGAAGGTAATGACGATAGAGTAATTGGACCAACAGGCCCATTGGGCCGACCCTGTTGGAAAAAGAAAAATAAACGTTTTCGGGAACCCTAAAGTAAGGGAAAGGCGCCGCTGTTGTTGTTTATTGGGAAGAAATCAAATCAAATTCATCATCTTCCTCAATCCACGATTCTCTGCAACAACACCTCTTCAATCTTCAACCTTCAACCTTCAACAATATCAACAGAAGAAACATCATCTTCGTTCATCCGATCTGAATCAAAGGAGCGCGATTGAGACCGAATCTTGATTCTGAAAACCTTTCCGCAGCATCCACCGTTACTATGGCAAAAAACAGGAACAAGAAGAAGAAAAACGGCGTCGCTTCAATGGACACAATCTACTCCATCGTTTCAGAAGCAGCTCAAGGTACTTTCGATTGAAATCAGCATGTATAAAACATGATTATTCTGCTTCTAATCTTATTTTTACATTGTAAAGTATTTTTCTCTTTTTTTGTTTATTTGTAGCTATGGACACATCAGAATCAGTAGCTAAAATCAAGGTTGCTGCTGCTCCCAATTTGTAAGTTTACTTTATTGCCCTCATAGATTCGATTATTTTGCATTGAGTCACAATTGAGAACACGGTAGACATATTCTAAAACCCTAGTTATGTAAAAGATGGGAAATTTGTTCAAGTTTGTTAGAGAGAACTCGTCTTATTCGAGTTCCATCATGTTTTAACTTTATGGCACCTCCAATATGAAGTGGAACAAACACATTTGACTTGCTTCTTCATTTCCATTTATTTGTAAAACATAATAATGATGAGTTCCTCTCAACTCGCACTTGTTAAAATTACTGTATGATTGTTACAATTGCATTGTAACTGCATTTTCACTTGCACACTTCTGCCCTTTTGGTTTGACTTGTTCTAAACTGCTACTTTTTATTATGAATCTCTTCTGTTACAGGAAGGTGAAGCAGAACGGAAGGAGTATGAAGAGATCAAAAAGCGCACGAAAAAAGAAGGCAATAGCAAAAGCTATTTCCGCAAATGAGAAGTCTGCTGAGAAAGTTTCCAAGAATGACAACAAAAAAAGTAGAATTCAATCTGCAAAAGCACTCTATGAATAAATAACTAGCTGAATGGCAAGCACCGAATACACTCTTTTTTGTATTTTAGTTTAGCCAAATTCAATTGTTTGTCTAAGCCAAGTGTTTTTTAAGATTGAAGCTTCTTATTTTGCTGCATCCTTATTCTTATAGTTCATTATTTACTAGTTGAAAAGAAAAATCATAGCAAGTATCCCAATTTTGAAGAAAACTTGGATTGAATGATCTCAAGATTATGTTAGCATTAGAAGTTAGCTACTTAGTTATTTGTTTGTTTGTGAAGTAACTACTGTCTTGTAAGATTTGATTATGCTGTGTGCGTCATCGAAGAATCTAATATTGTCTTGTGCTTGATTAAAGAATGAAGGCGTACAAAGGTAGAGGCTGTGTAGACCCTCAAAGTCCAATTATGGCAGGGGTTATAGGCGTGGTAGAGGCTGTGTAGACTGCTTCAAAAGTATATATTATGTGCGTAGTAATTAACAAATATAAAATGATCAAAGGAAAAAAAATACTAGAAATTATAGTGACTTGGTTTTAAATCCACTTTAATTCTAAAGGATTTTTAGTTTCACTAACACCACAATTTTTATTAGAGGATCAACTCACAACTTTCTTATACTCAATTTTTAACTAAAGTTCAACTTGCAATTTTTATAATATTATTTAACAAGAGAACAACATTCTTTTGATTTGTAATTATAGCTCAAACAAATTAACCAACAATTACATAAGCACAACTATTACTTAAGTGTTTCATTTTCAGCAAAATAATATTGAGAATCAAGTGTGAGGAAGGAGTCTCACATTGATTAGTAAAGGAAAGATAGAACACGCTTCCTCCTTCCTTCTATTAAGAGTGAATATATAGTGTGTCTTTCGCAAAAAGGTGTGTTTCAAAAGAATGTTCATTCCTTGAAATTGTCCCTAACAAATAATTCTAAGTGAATATGTATTTTTTATAAGAGAGTGAGTAAGAGAAGGAATAATATTCAGATTTATTGTGTTTTCAATTGAACACAAGTCCTTTTTATATAGTAAAAAAAATTGTCAAGAAACAAAAAATATTTCCGGCAAGATCCACATCATATTTGATTAAATTGTGACTGTAATCGATTATGACGTAGCAAAATAAGAAAGATTTCGTTGGATCAAAATCATAATCGATTAGAAAGTTTCCTTAATCAATTATTGGACAAGTTCGTACCATAATCAATAATAGGGCAGATTTTTATTTCATAATTGATTAACTAAGCATTATAATAAATTAAACTTCAGTTTCAAAAGGTTTCATCCAACGCAAGGTTTAAAAGAAGTTTTGAAATTTTTTTTTAAATGTGCATGCGATGCATTTTAGTTATTTAAAAGCATACACTTAATTTTATATTTGATCCTATGAAAAGATAAATAAATAGACAAAGTAAGGATCACTAGTGGGCTTTTTGCACATGGTTTTTTTTTTGGTGAAGTTTTTTATTTTTTTAATTATCTTTGAGTAGATCACAAAAAAACTTCTCGTTTATTGAATTCTTTCGTATTTCTTTATTTGCTTGATGATATTTATGATTTTGCTTTAATTCATTTTATCATCATAAAAACCAAGTGTATCAACATATTTTCTCTCTTTTATGATAACAACACATTTTTCTGGAAAATGATAAAAAAGAAGTTAAAATTAAAAGAATTGGGTGATTCACCCCTCTCATAGATAAATAGAGTATGTATTTGCGTCTTTAACATAATTAAAAAGTTGAAAATACATAAAGAGCATAAAATATCACATAGAATTATTAAGGATAATATGAGTGGGGTTGAATAAACCTTTTTCTTAAAACTGATTTCAAAAATTGTTTTCTTAAAATCAAAGTTTTTTCAAAAATGGGGTAGTAGAGTTTTATGAAATTTGTGTTGGATCGGTATCACGAATTGAACTATATTTAGATGATACAATGAAATATGAAAGAATGAGAATTCTAGTCAATCAATACAAATTCAATTTATACAAGGTGTCTAAATCGAATTTCATTAATCAATCAACCAATCTAATAATACAAGTTACAAACAAATATAATCACCAGAAAAACAAACCTAATGACTTAATCTATTTCGGACTTACGCTTACACATAAATCTCTATAAGTAAATAAAATATAGAAACATGCGATTCTACAAAAGTGATAACACCTAATTATGCAAAATTATAAAGAAAATTAAAGAGAGGAATAAAGAAGAATGCACCATTGTTTATGCTGGTTCATCACGTTCGTCCTCACTTTGAGTCTAATCCAGTCTCCAATAGAAAATTATTGAAATTTTTAGTCTTCCACTATTTTGACATTTTTATAACGTGTGTTTTATGCAATTAAGAAACCAGATAATACAGAAATTAAAACACAATTAAACAACTCCAATATGAATTTTTCCTTTTTTTGATATATACAACTCATTGGATTTCACAAGACCTTCACTTAGTCTTGAATGTCCACCTACTAAGATTCAAAATCTATTTCAAGCCTCCATTCCACAACGATCATCACTCAATCATATTAGTAAGTTGCCTGAGATCTTGGGCTATTTGAAGGAATATAACTCCCAACTTTTTTTAACAATCTTCACTCAGTTCCACCAAAGTCTTTAATGGAGAAGAAATCATTTTTCTGCTCTTCTTGGATCGTCAATCCTAGTTACACCACACACAACTTGATTATTGATTTGCACCTCAAAATTTCAAAAACATTAACAATAAATGAACCTCCTCTACAACAGATATTACTCTTCCTTAGAGTTGAGAAGCAACCAAAATATGATAATCTCTCTAGAGGTTGAAGATGAATTCAGATGCAATAAAAAATTGTGAAAATTGTTCTTTGAAAATTGGTTTCAAGGTTTTTGAAAATCTTTCAAACTTATGATTCACATATGCTAGAGTTTGAAAATATTGATTTATATATGTGCTAGAGATTAAAAACTAACAAATAAAAAGACCCTCAAGATTCGACTTAAAAGCAAAGATTATGATTTGAGTCCATTGAGAAAATGATTTGAAATAAGAACTTAAAAACTCAAGTTTTACACATTTGATTCGAGTTAGTGATTTGAGTTAAGGAATCTCATGATTCAAATCACTTCAAAAGAACTGAAGTCCAAACATTAATTCTAGATTTGAATCAAATAGGTTTATTGAGTGATTTGAATCAAACTCACTATTGATCCGAATTGAGAAAACTTGTGATTCGAATCTCTTTGGCAAAGGCAAATTCTGAGTTTCACAATTATGCCATGATATAAATCACGCATAACTTTGATTTGAATCACATTTCTAAAAATCATTTTTTTCAAGAAAAATGAAGTGTATGGTTGAATCAAAAGTTAATATGCGTTTCTTAGTCCACACTTTTGACTAATTGATTTAAACCACATTTCGCAATAACTTGAGACACAATGTTTTAGTTTATGCATGCAAAAAAACGATTTAGCGAATAACACTTAATTCTAAAAGATGCTCAGTGATCTAGTTGAGAGGATATTTAATGACAAAAGTAAAGTAAATGATAATAAACAATAACAAAACCAAAATCCTAGGACATCAGAGCAGCTTCAAGAATAACACATTTCACAAAGAGACGAGGGAAAAATAAAAGAAACAATAAAGCAGTTTATTCAATGTCTGATTGGTTTAAAATTCCTATTTTCAGTTATGAAAAAGAAGTTTTCCTTTGAAAGAGATTTAGTTAAAGTATTGGTTTCAAAAACACCTAAAAGTTGCAAGTGCTTGTAGTGCCAACGTGACCAAAAACTTACATAAGTAGTACACCATCAAAAGGTATATCTCCTTTATTTAATGGGTTCGACAATATCTTTAAACGAGATTTGTTTTGTTTTTGCTTATTCTTTATGACCAATTAGCATATTCTTTCACTGAATTTATGTGATTCATCTATTTTTTATTTATTTGTACTTTTAGATTGGAAATTAAGTAATTTTTTAGTTTAATTAGATAATTTAATTTGACATTTTTGAGTTTTTAAATTTATTTTGGAGATGATGAAGGTTTATGAAAATCATGGTGAACATGAAGGGGGAGAGAAGAGAAGAAGAATAAATTAAGAAAAAAAAGTTAATTGGTGATCTCCACTACAAGATTCAATATTTTTGCAGGATTAAATGATTTTCTTTTAATCAAAATAATCAAATGATTAAAATTAAAAATAATTATTGAAGTCTACGGTGGACCATCAACAATGTTGGTCAATTTGAAATTAACAAAAGTAAATTTAAGGGATTTAAAAGTAAACAAAAATCAAGATGAAACAAGTAATTAAGTTAAGAGAAATGATATTATTGTATCAAAACTTTACGGTACACCGAATTTTACTATTCATCAATTCGTTGAGCAGTAAAATATTATAATAATAAAATAATTTTTTTTAAATATAATTTATTTAAAATTTTTTTTAGATTAAAAAATATTAATATAAAATTGTGTGATTAATCAACTTCATAATTTTATAACCAATATTTTCTATTTTATTATCCAACTTTGTTTTATTATTAAAATTATTTTTAATACTTACAAGTTTATTAATCAACTTCGTTACTTTATTAACCAACTTTATTTTACTATTAAAAATTATCTTTAATATCTGAGTGTTTATCAACCAATTTTATATTGCATTAACTAATTTTTTATATTTCATTAATCAACTTTGTTTATTACTAAAAATTACTATTTATACACTTTATACACTGTTTATGAATATTATTCACAGCCAATGTTCATATATTGTTCACGTCATTGTTTATGTACCGTTCACATTATTGTTTATAAATATATGTTTTTATTTAAAAAAATACTATTTACCGTATAAATACAGTGAATAGTACATACCGTGTAAGTCTTTAGTGTAGGAATGAATGTAGCTATAACATTTCTCATAAGTTAAGGGGCAAAAGATACAATTAAGTTTACTTATTAATATTTATAATTATTGATAACCATGAATTTCTTTAATTTTGATAGACCCATATCTTATGTTGTGGTCGTTATTTTGCGGCTTCAACATGATTCAATTGTTATAGTTAGATGTTGGAGAATTTATCCTCGTGACCCCTTAAATTTAACTTGGCACCTCCCTAAATTTAAAAAAATTGCATTTTCTCGATTGTTGAATTTTAATCGGATTTTCATGGGATTTCATGTGTTATTATTGAAATTTTATGGGATTTCGTGTATTATTATTGGATTTTTGCATTTTTACTGGATTTTTCAAACAATATGTATTTTTACCGAATATTTTTTAAAAACCAGTGTCAAATTATTTTTTACCAGATTTGAACTATCGAATTTTTCAAATATACTACTAGATTTTTCAAAATCAAATGTTTGACGCTGAGGTGAGTTGTAAAAAATTTCGAAGATGCCTTTATGAAATTTTCTAATGTTTTGATTTCCAAAAATCTTAGATGCATCTCTAGAGTTTTTTAGTGCATTTTTTTGGAAATTTATTCTTAAACTCATTGTGTTTCATATGTATAAGTGTAATGCTTGTGTGGTTTACTTACAAGCATTATGGATGATAGGAAAGACTGGTTGAGGCGCGGCAGGATTGCATAACATGCATCGGTTCAGAGGGAAAATAGTCAACCATCACAGGCTCCTGTAACCTTTAGCCTGGTTGATATAGAGGCGTCAACTTCTGAGGCTCATGCATCTCTGCCCCCTTCTTCTCTTAGAAGACGGGTGTCACCTACTCATGCATCCATGCCTCCATCTTTCTGTAGACGACATATTTCACCTATTCAGACACCCGAGGCAGCAGAGGTACCTGAGTCACCAGAGGTACCTCAGACACTAGAGGTACCTGAGGCACCCCAATTACAAGAGAAAAAATGGCTCCATCCATAAAGTTACATGTTCTGACATCACCATGGTCGTTCATGTAGTGGGGATTAGATATCTTGGGTCCATTCTCCCTAGCGCCAGGGTAGATTAAATACTTGATCATAGCTTTTTACCAAATGGATCGAGGCAATAGAGGTACCTGAGTTACCAGAGGTACCTCGGGCACTAGAGGTACCTGAGGCACCCCAGACACAAGACGCACAATGGCACCATCCACAAAGTTACATGTTCTGACATCACCGTGGTCGTTCATGTAGTGGTATTATACATCTTGGGTCCATTCTTCTGGCGCCAGGGTAGATCAAATACTTGATCATAGTTTTTTACCAAATGGATCGAGGCAAAAACATTGATAAACATCACAACAAAAAATGTCCCAAAGTTCTTGAAAATAAAGGTACTTGCTAGCTTCAGGGTTCCTCGTGCCATCACCACAGATAATGGAATGCAATCAGAAGTGGCCATCCGAGTGCTACTTAGAGGCCTAAAGTGAATACTAGAAGAGGCCAATGGAAACTGACGAACTACCACACATTTTATGGAATTATCATACAACTTCTAGTTGACTACTGAGTAAACTCCTATCCTAATAACATAAAGTATTAAAGCGGTCATTCTAGTGGAAATTGAAGAAATCGGTTAAAGGATAGCTAACCCCTTGCTAGTGGAAGAAAATAACATATAAGTTAGGGAGGAGGTTGACCTTTTAGAAACGAAAAGGATTCTAGCCTCTTTCACCAGCGTCATCGTCAAAAAGACCATCATCAAGATAATTTCATGTAGGGGACTTTGTACCACAGAGAGATGGCATAGGAGAGAAGAATGCCCCAGATGGAAAGCTTGCGGAAAATTGGGAAGAACCATAGAGGGTGCAGACCAGTACCTGGAAATGGGCCTACTTCTTGGAATTACTTGCAGGAAAACTGATACCAAGGACTCAGATTGTCTCTAAATTAAAATAGTATTACAATAAAAAGGGCAATATATATACTTATTCCATTCTTTTCGTGTAAAAAATTGACATGTTGATAAATGCAATTACTATTTTATTATTGTTTATGACACATTATTTTCGGCCCTTCTCCCTTTTTTATGATACAAGTAGCGAGAAAGACTAAGCACATTTCTGCGCAGCTGGCACACCATCCCCCTTAGGAACTAGCCACTTCATGTGTGTAGGCGAAGAAGCCCAAAGACATCCACCTCAATCTAAGTCATAAATCAAGGGCATAAACAGGGATCCTACACTTGGCCGAGGACAAACCTCTGTGACACGGAGCAGTCATCTGACCATAATTGCAAAGTCATGCTCAGATTCGACGATCCCCGTCAAGGGGATAAACACCGAGAAGAAAATTACACATATACTAGTGAAAGGTAAACAAATCAAGTAAACATTGTAACTAACATAATTTAATTTACAAAGAGACATCCAATTACAACAAATTAGTTATTGTGACAAATTTAAAGGAGCCATGAAAGGCTCAGAGATCAGGAACAAGCAAATCTAGTTGACCCACAACATTCTTGAAGGTAACTTTTCCCAGTCTATCATTGAAAATATTCAACAGATGTTTGTTTAAATCATACCGCTCTTCTTGGAAAGCCTCCAACTTCTTAGAATGAGTGATTTTCTTTTCCTCGGGCTCCATCATGACCGACTGGGAAATAGAAGACGAAGCCTCCAACATAAACTTTGCTTCACGGGAACCTTTATTCCCCTCTTCAAGAAAACCTTTGAGTTCAACCACACAGTGGTCCAAGGTCGCCAGAGACCTATTCAAAGTTCACCTCCTCCAAGAAATGAGACATTTGGTCCAAACAGTGGTGCAACCGGGAAGACTCCCTTTTGAATCTAGCAATTTTCGACTTGATGAGTCCATAACGAGCCTTTGAAGACTCACCTCTTGAGATGAAGCATGAGGGACCATTATTTCCTCATAACTGACCATAAATATAGTCATTGGGGAAGCCATTCTAAACAACCGAAAGACTGACTCTTCTAGTAAACCAAATTTTCCTGTTTTGGAAAGTTTAAGCATGTTGGCGTAATCTTCAGTAGACACATAATCCTATAGCTCCGCCATAATCTTAGGTGTCTGACCAACCATCATAGGGGGCAACATGGGAAAATAATTCCATACACTTTCCGAAAGATGGATAATAGAAGTAGACACTGTAGCGGTAAAAATAGGAGATCAAGCTATTAATTAACTTGACTCGCAAATAAGCAAGAGTCGCCACCGCGCTTTATTATTTCTAAGGGAAAAGGGAAAAGAGCGAAATAAAACCCTTAATTATGCAATGTAAAGGAATACTTAAAAAGTAATGAAAATATAATACATTTTTGAAAGAGATCTAGAGTTCGGGGGTTGGTTATATAATGGAAAGGTATTAGCACTCAATGCATCTGCGGTACTCCGCAGGAACCTTTTGAAATATCTGTTTATTGGTTAAAATTATGTGTTTGGTCAAAACGGGTGTGGACGAGATTTTGAAAATACGACAACCTAGTGTGGAAGTTTTAACTTAATAGGGGTGTGAGTTTTAAAATTGACTTTTTAGGAAAATTATCTTAAGTTTAGCAAAATAGTAAAACAAAAATGAATTAGGTATTCGCACAATCGTATATGATATATTTGATGACATGAAGTCAACAAAGTGAAAACATCTCCCTTGAAACCGGTGTAAACAATTTAAATGATTAAATAATTAAATAAATAGAATAAAAGAAAGACAAAATTAAACTAACAAACTTTTTATAGCATTTTATGAGGACGAAGAAAGGAAAATGTAAAATAGAGATGTAACTAAAAAGTTATCTAAACTAAATTAAAATTTTAAAGTTATGTAAAAAAAATTAAAATTCTAAAAATTACTAAATTAAATATAAACTAAATTAATTTTAAAGTTACTAAATTAGAATTCTTAAATTATTAAATTAGACCTAAACTAAATCAAAAATTCTAAATTTGTCCAAATATTTCTAAACAAACTAAAAAATTCCAAGTTTACTAAATTAAATCTAAGACAAATAAAAATTCTAGAAATTACCGAACCAAATCTAAAATAAACAAAGTATTAAAGTCTAAACTAAATCTAAACTAACTAAAAATTTTCGAAGTTTACTAAATTAAACCTAAGTCAAATAAAAAATTCTAAAATTATTAAACTAAATCTAAATTAAATAAAAATTATAAAGTTATTAAATTAAATCTAAATCAAATTAAAATTCTAAAGTTATTAAGTTAAATAGAAATCAAATTACAATTCTAAAAGTCTAAAACTACTAAATTAAATATAAACCAAATAAAATTTAAACCAAATAAAATCAAAACCAAATAAAAATCATAAAATTCTACAATTACAAAATTAAATCTAAATCAAATAAAATTTTAAAGTTATTAATTATGATTCTAAAATAATTAAACGTTTTAAAGTTATAAAACAAATTTAAACTAATTAAAAAATTCTAAATTAATACTAAACTAAATTAATTATAAGATTTACCAATATTATTTTTTTAGGAAATAAGGCTAAAGAGCTAACAAAAATGAAATAGAAATGCTTTGGCAAAGTGTTGAACTCAGGTCTCTTTGATCGCAACATACAAGCCTTGCCATTAAGCTATATTATTTATCTATTATTTCTATGTTTTTAATGAAATAAAAGGTAATGAAGATAGAGTAATTGGATCAACAGGTCCATTGGGCAGACCCGGTTGGGAAAAGGAAAAGAAACATTTTTGGGAACCCTAAATTAAGGGAAAGGCGCCGCTGTTGTTGTTTATTGGGGAAGGGACAAATCAAATTCAATTATTATTACTGCCAGTAAAATCTATTCCCTATGCCTTATCGTGAAACAAACTAAAACACACTCTCTCTCTCTCTCTCTCTCTGAGTCAACTTCATCTTCCCTAACCTTCATCCTTATTGCAACCTTTTCATCATGCTTCTCATGAATTAAGTAAACAATCTCATTGTGGCGCAATAATTCAGCATTCATATTAGTTTCCACTTCAAGTGCCAATGATTCATATAGTTTCTTTCATCATCATCTTCCTCAATCCACGATTCTCTACAACAACACCTCTTCAATCTTCAACCAGAAGAAACATCATCTTTGTTCATCAGATCTGAATCGAAGGAGCGCCATACATTTTCTCTAATATGTAATCATCCTTTCTTTCTTCTACTTTGTTTTACTATTTAAACGTGTGCTTTAAACTGAGAGAGAGAGGTTGAAGAAAAATTGTGACTCAGAATAAGGCGACAAATCAGACGAACGCAGAAGAAGGAGAAGTCTAAGACAAAGACGCGATTGGGACCGAATCTTGGAGAAGAGAATGGCAGAGGAAAACAAATCGAATGATAAAGAAGAAGTGAAAAGATGATTGAGCAAAGGACATGTTGAGAGAAGGTGAGTTGTCACTGAGGTGGGACAGTGAGATGAGGGTGAAAAAAGGAAATCGTGGAATGTGCTGTGTGAGGAATTGTTCTTGATTTTGTGGAATTTACCAGGTGCAAAACCGTGTTATTTTTTTGTGAATTTCTGAAATTTCTGTTTGAAATCAAGTTTGTGAATTTAAAAATGGTTGTTATGACTTTTGTGCATTTTGATTGAATAATGAATGGCTCAGATTTCACAACAAAAATACGGTTCATATTCAACAACTTCAACAACAACGTCAACAACAGTATTACAAATTCGTGAGTATGAACACGAGACAAAAATCGCTATGTTCAATGAATACATATTATGTAGAGAAATAGGAAAGAAATGGAACCTGAATTTGGAGCAGAGACAAATAGAACCAAAGAGGATGTAATATGCTTCCCTACCGTTCTTTCTGAGTTTTTTCCTACTGTATTATTGTATTGTTTTCCCTACTTCCTTCCCTCATGGATTAAACAAATATTTCTTTACTGTCTTCTCCCCTTTTCTTCATATCAGTCATCCCTCTTATATAGGCAAGTGGAGTGAAATTGGGAGGGAAAATTATTAAGTTTGAACAGATTTGTGTGTCCTGTTTCACTACTTTCTTCTATAAATTTCTATCCTTCCTTTTTGATGCAATGTTTAACATGTTATGCTTACAGGGCAGCAGACTGTTTATAGCAGTTTTTGGACTATTAGAGCAGGGCTGTTTTTGTAGGAGGTTTTTGGCAGGTTTGTAGGTAGATTTGGAAGCAAAACAGTAGCAGGTTTGTGGGAAGATTTGCAGTAAGAAAGTAGCAGGTTTATGGGAAGATTTGCAGTAATAAAGTAACAAGTTTGTAGGTTTTAGGACAATTTGATGTAAAAGAGAGTTTGGGCAAATGACATGAAGACTTGTACCAAGATTGGAATAAGACTTAAGATTTCTTTTTTTGTAATTCTTTAAATTTCTTTTGTAAATGTATGGATGAATTTGATTTGAATGACGTAATGAAATTGTAATTTAATGGACTTGATAGAAATTGCAATGAATCTTTTCTTCCTTTTTTTTTTTAAAGTTTCCTTTAGATGTCGCATATGCGTGAACCTTGAACAAAACTTGATACTTGAATAGGTCATGAATGATGATGGTTGAATCTTTGAATGAATTTGAAGTCTCTTGAATGATTCTTGAATACAACTCTCTTTTGATCAAAGATGTTGTTAACTTTGAATCATGAGTGAAAATATTTATCTTTTGTGCTTGTATGAATCTTGAATGATATTGGAATAGAGTCTTGATCCATTCTTGAATAAACTTGAAATAATGCACCAAATTGGACCTTACATTCGGGTGAATGAATCATGGTACATGCCTTGCAATCTCGAATTAATTATGATACATGTCTCAAATTTACTCCCATGAATGAAGTTTGAATTTAGAAATGGACAATTGAATCATGGCTAGATTGAAAACCTTGAAAAAGGATGAATGTCTTTGAAACCTTGAATTAAATTGAATTTAATGACATCTTGTGTGCGGATCTTTAAATCATGGTAATTCACAATACAATCCAATAGCGCTTGAAAGAACAATAATTCCTTGAGAAATCCACTATCATTCAATAATCACCAAATGCTCAAACATAAGTGATTCGAATTGCGAATAATAAAGCGATCAATGAATTTCTAAACTCTCTCTCTTAGTTTCATGAATAATCTCCACGTAAGAATCAAGTATCTTGAGAAAATAGTTATGACATGAGTTGAACCTAGGAGTTAAGAACATTCTAAGTCAAGAAATGACCCATAACGATTCAATGACTTTTATGATCTTTTATGCATAATTAACTCCCGATCCTTAAAGAGAACTTGTAGACGACATCACTCATGACAATGTGCAAAAAGAATCGCCTCAAAGTGTCGAGAATCAAAGAAATTATAATCCTTGGAAGTTGGGTACAACGGTTTTGAGATTAGGTCAAATTCCACAAAATGACATCTAAAGTATTCATACTTTTGATGATCCTCCACACATAATCAGATCTTGACTGATAAAGAGGAGTTGGAGATGATGTCAAGGAGAGCTATACGCAAAAATAAATATTCAAAAATATTGAATAATGAAGAAGTTATGATCGTTTGAACTTGATCTTGAAAAAGTTGGCTTTTGGTCGAAGTGTGTTGTACCCCAAAATTTTCCCTTCCATTTTCTCAACATTTCTCATCACAAAACCCTTGGAGCTCAAGATCCAATTAGGGTTTCATCTGCTCAAGACTTCTCCTTGCACTGTGGACCCAAATTAGGGTTTGTGTTTGCACAAAGATGTTTTGACCAAAAATGCCTAAGATGACTTTCATGCTTCATATTGGACTCCCAAGTTTACCCATACCAAGTTTCAAGTCTTGATTCCAAGTTTTGCCCAGTCAATTGGACAATTGACCTAGAAATCAGCTGTATTGAGGAAAAAGTCAACTGTGGTCAATGGACAGTCAAATCTCATGAAAATTGACCCACATCAACATTATGAACTCACATGGACCATTTGATCAAGTTTGGATCACAATTCCACAAGAAATTTGATCAGATCATCAAAAGGGCAAAATGGTCATTTTTAGGGTTTTGACTGCACAAAGGCAATTTTTGACTGTTTGACCTAGCCAATGGCAAACCAAGCTGACATATGGACTCAAGGACCCTATGGAATTGTCTTGACATGATCAACAAGTTCAAAAGATCCCAAATGCACAAGATTGACAGTTGAATTTCCCAGTCAATTGATCAATTTTGACTGTATACTGAAAAGTCAAACTTTGACTTTTTGGTCAAAATCAAGAGTCAAGATTCATTTTTCATCAAAACATGCCAAATCATGAAACTTGTTCATCAAGAAATCAAGAATTGCAAATTAGGGTTTGAAATGAGAATTTTTCATAACTTAGAATTTTTCTAAGTTATGAAAAACCCTAATTTTTTCCTAACTTTGCCCCACTTTCTCACCAAGATTCGTTTGGATTCAAGCAAAAGTCAAAACATGAAAGTTGAAGCCTATTGCATAATATACAACTTTGATTCACAAAGTTTTTCCAAAAGAAGCTTGTATCTCAAGTTACAGTTTTTGGAATAAGGGTACCAAACCATTCTTAACTTAGTGAAAATTTGACCTATTTTAGGCAAGGTTTTTACCTAACTTCAAGACCATTTTTCACATACTTCCCCTTGGAATTTAAATTTGCATTTCAAAGATGGATTGTAGTACACATTCCAAGATTTCCAAAATGTCCAAGAACTCATCAAACAACCTCATGACTTGAGAGAATCGAATTTTTCAAAATGGCAAAAACTCACTTTTGGATTGGCCAATTTCCATGTTCATAACTTGTGCAATTTTTCAAATCAGCATGCTTCCCTTGATTACAGGCCTCTAAACCATCCAACACTCATAAATTTAATGCAAACTCTTTGTGCCAAGACCATGTTCTATGTGTTCAAGCATTGCATGATGGATTAATCCCAAAATAGATAAAGCACTTTAACCATTTTTGCGAAAAGTGAGCTTTATGTCAAGTTGCAAATCAGCAAGTACAGATCAAATCTCTTTGGCACAAGATTATGAACAAAACACACTGATCAAGGGGAAGGTTAGCAGCACATTAGGGGGGCCTCTAGCTGTCTAAAACTCAACTTGGCCTTTGCTTGCTTAAGTGTGAAGAAATGTGGCATAACTGGACAGAACTTTCATCTCAGCAATAGAACCCTTAAGCAAATACTTTGTACACATTCAAGACATCCTAACTGAGCTAGCACACGACTCCAACACCTCCATTACCCTCTAGAACACAGAACCACCCCCAAGCTGCCCAAACAGAGCACCTGCTGCAGTTTGAGTGTCAACTCTCATCCCTTTCATGCATTCCTGCTAAAGCCACATCAAACACATCCTACAACATCCCTTGAAGCTAATCCAAACATCAAACACGACCCGTAACTCCCCTAATCAGTTCCACCATTTCACTTTCTTGTTTTGCAGTTGAAGTTCCATAGCTCGATTCAAAGTGTTTCAAAGCAAAGTAAAACTTGGAATAGCATCCCTAGACACCAAGGAAGCTGTACCAATCATCACCTTGCTCTGAAAGTACCTCCATCATCAAATACAACTTCAACTGAACAGGTATCTTCTTGAACTTCTATCTTCCAATGTAGGCATCATTAGCTCTAAGTTTCTGAACAGGAAGTGTTCTACTCATGCCCCTGAATCTGTACATACTTTTACTTTCCATTTATTTTGCCTGAGTTATGAGAATTTAAGGTCTGAATATGGAAGAAAAACTAGGTCAAGATTTGGGAATGATAAAATTCTCTCTCATTTCTGAGAGTTAGGAGGAGTTCTTTATATATTCAGAATCGTGATTCAATGCTTAACATTTTTGGTGTTGTAAGTTTGTGCAAAAAGTCAAAGAATCCAGATGTTTGAATCAAGTGTACAGGCGCGCGTTTTTGAACATTTTCTGGCTGAAGGTTGAAGAAGAACCTATTGGGCTGGGCTTGTTCTATATTTCTTATTTGCACCATGTTATTACTTTCACACCCCCTGAGCCCATTTTGTTTGTTTTAATGATTTTTTTGACTTTTCTTTTTTCATTCTGACTTATTTATTTTTCCTCATGATATTAAAAATATAAAAATAATTTTTTACACCATTTTTGAATTTATAGGCATTTATTTGTTTAGATTAGTTATTTGTACACAAATAAATATATAAACTTACTTTTATTTAAAAAAAAAACTAAAAATAATGCAAACACATTCATTTTTTTGATTTTTATTTTCTTTTATCTTCTGAAAATATTTTATATAAAAAAAAACTTTTTTTTTATAAATATTAAATATTATTATTTTGTATATATAATATATATTTAGAAAATAATACATATACATATATATATTAATATATTTAGGACAAAAATACAAAAAATACATACATTTTTTATTTTATTAATATTTGACATAAAAAATACTTTTTTATAAATATATTGCATTTTTATTTTATTTTTGTATATAATCATTAAATTATTGTACACATTAAATAAATAATACCCTTTATTTAAGAAATTAGGGTTTTGCCCTTAAAACACAAAAACTCCAAAAAAATAATACTTTTCATTTTTATTTTATTTGACATAAAAAATACTTTTTTCCATACATATAAAAACTCTTTTTGCATCTTGCATATTTATTTTGTTTCTATTTAATTTATACAATTGATTACCTTGTAAATATTCCAAATTGATGTAATAGCTAGGTTTAACTTTCTTGTCAAATCCCCCCATTTGAATATTTGTACCCCCCTTCCCATATTGTGTTGTAATAGCTTAGGGCTTTAAATTTCGCACTTTAATGCTTTCTAAATATACCATGTTAGAATTAGGGTTTGTATGCAAATAAAAACGACAAAAATAGTTTGACCTAATTTCAAGATAAACAAGCATGAAAATGGATAACACTTATCACACTTACACCCCTAGGGTATTCCACTTGTTGCCTTCAATAATTGAGCCATATTGTATGTTAGGTTTCTTTGGGCAAAAACAAAGCAAATAATTCAAATGATCATAGTCCCTCGATGACGCTTTCGAAAAGTTGCCTAAAATGATCAAGTCCCTTTCAAGGAAAAATTGCCCAAAGATACTTAACACCATTGCAATTATGGTCTAAACGATGACCCGCGCCCGTCCCTTGCACATCCTAACACAAGATTGTCCACCAAATGCAATGGTGGAACAAAATTGTTAAAAGGGTTAAAACATAGCAAAAATCTTTGAGAACTTTAGGGTAGATAGCTCTTAAGTACTTGTCAACTTGCAAATCAAAAACACTTGCCTATTTTTTTCAAATCACACTTTCAAAACAAACTTTCAAAAACCTTGAAACATCTTTTCAAAAAGACAAAAACCTTTTGTAAAACATTCGAGTAAAGAATTGTTACAAGGGTAGCCTAGACAAGGCATCTTTTTTTTTCAAAACATTTTCAAAACCACGCACAAAGCACCATTTTCAAACAATTGAAAACCAAGGCAAGTTGATCTAAGCAAGTACCTAAGAGCCCATGGATAACCATGGATAGAAAGGGTGCTAATACCTTCCCTTTCTATAATCTACTCCCCGAACCCAAAAAAACATCTCAAAGGTTTTTGCTGTGCTTTTTAAACCTTTCCTTAGGATAAAATAAAAAGTCGGTGGCGACTCTTGCTCAACCGAAACATTTGTGAAAACAAACGCAAAACCCTAGTCAGTTCTCCCACCATATCACAGAACTGACGACTCTGCTGGGGAATATTTTAAAAGTGGAGTAACCTTAAGGCTTAGATCACCCTCTTGCATGATTAATTGTTTGTCTTGATTGCTTTACATCTTGGCTCTATTGTTTGGGTTTGCAATCCTACACCCGGATTTTGGGAAACATTCATAGATAGCAATACGTTGTGGAAACTGTGCGGGGTATACCGACACGGTTGAAGCAATAGCTATATTAGTGCGACATATTTGTGAGTACCGGTAACCCTTGAGTTCAATCAAGGAGAGTACGGGGCCGCTGAGTGATGTCACTAAGCACTAATGACCTAGAACCTTAGTTGACCATCTTGGCCTTTTATTAGGGGTAGTGAGATGACCGGCTTTGGTGCAGTCCGAAGTTGGTAGATACTCGATACTACACTCATTGAGGGTTGTTTTCTTGGAATATTTTGGTCGCTAGTTAAGTGGCTAAACCAAAACAATGAACATTGAAAATAATCCAGTGATATTGAGCTCCTTAGAACCCGGTTACTATTTATAGGACATGTTTTTAAGCCAACTACACTCAAGAGGGTACTTACCTATGAAACCCCATGCAAGCCTGAAACTAGGGTTTGGTGTGATTTGCTTGTACATATGTTTTGTGCATACATCATAAACATCATGAAGCATCATATGCATTCACTAACCATTTCAAGGGTTTGGATATTCATCTTTGTTCTTGTTTTGTAGGTCATGGAAATTCCTCGCAGAAAAACCATCCAAGTCAACCTTGTGAGAATCTCTCCTCAACTCAAGGAGCTCACCTCAAGAATTCCGGAAAGCTCATCCTTCAGTGAAAGACACGGTAGACTGCTCAGCTTAGTCAACACCAACATTGAAGAAGACATGATGAAAGTGCTATTCCAGTTCTTTGACCCTCTTCACCACTGTTTCACTTTCCCCGATTACCAGTTGGTGCCCACTTTGGAGGAGTTTTCTCAACTCCTAAGAATCCATATCCTTAATCAACTACCCTTCAACGGTACAGAAAAGGAACCAAAGCCGGAAGATGTTGCTCGAGCATTACATCTACAACCATCCGACATCAAGGGGCATTGGGAAACCAGAAGCGGCGTCAAAGGTTTCTTAGCAAAATTCTTGTTTGAGAAGGCACAAGAATGTTGGAATTCATTGGACCTTCAAGCCTTTGAAGAAATTGTGGCACTCCTTATCTATGGGTTAGTCTTGTTCCCAAATTCTGACCAATTGATAGATGTCAACGCCGTCAAAATCTTTTTGTCCAGAAATCCAATACCAACATTGCTTGGGGACATCCTTCACTCATTTTACACACGAACAATGAGACAGAGGGGTGTTCTCATGTGCTGTACTCCTCTCCTTGCAAGGTGGTTTATTTCGCACCTTCCACAATCTGTCTTGAAGAATGTCCAAGGCTCAAGGTGGTCCCAACGGTTGATGACTCTTACTCACTCTGATGTACACTGGTGTTCTCGATCCAGAGAAAATGTCATCATTGTCGATCGTTGCGGAGAATTTCCTAATGTTCCTTTACTTGGAATCAGAGGAGGTATCACCTACAACCCTTGCCTAACTTTGAGGCAATTTGGATATGCACGGAGGGATGGCCCTCATGATATGTTGATTCCTGACCTGGTTTTTGACTTTGACAATGATGCGCAAGGACTTCGCCAAAGATTCATCAGAGCTTGGGGAAGACCCAACAAGGTTGATAGCAAGACTCTAGGATACAAGAACTCCATCCCTCTTGAGCCTTATCTCAAGTGGGTACGAGCCCGAGCCCAAAGTCTAATGATGCCTTATCCTCATGTACTCCCTGTGATTAAAGAGCCCGTCAAGGAAGGAGAGGTTCCCTACACCATCCTACATCCTGACATGCCTACATCGTGGGAGGAAATGCAGAAAAGTTGGATTCAGCTCAAGGAGGAACGGAACACTTTTGAAGCCAGCTTCTACGCCAGTGAGAAGAAGGTCCTATAGCTTACCCGCTGACTCCATGAGCAAGAGGCCCTCAA
The DNA here is from genome assembly GCA_948472305.1 of Vicia faba. Taxonomy (NCBI): domain Eukaryota; kingdom Viridiplantae; phylum Streptophyta; class Magnoliopsida; order Fabales; family Fabaceae; genus Vicia; species Vicia faba. The sequence continues at coordinate 475,105,185 of OX451735.1, forward strand.
CACCTACATCGCACCAAAGAGGATGCGCAATGTCTTTTTACCTTGAGAAGTTGTTTTTGTAATATTTGGCCCATGGGGCATTTATGTACTAACAAATTTCTTCTTATTAATATGACGTGCGTTCCTTTTTGTCTACAACAATTTTGAATGTTCCAAAATCCTTGAATGCATTGCATACATAAGCATATCATTCATCATGTGCATAAGCAGGTCTCACTCCAGGTTTCCTTATCTGTCTGCTGTTTATTTCAGTAGGATGGATCTCGAGCAAACAGTCAAAGACCTACAAGCTCAAAATGCACAGTTCCAGCAACTCCTGACGACCTTGGCTAAGGGTCAGGAGGATCTCAAGACCTTGCTGGGGAATAAAGACCCAGTGAAAAAGAAGAAAAAGAGACTCGGGGTGGCTACTTTAGGGAGAAGATTTGACGGAGAGGCCAGGAGAGTGCTTGAATTTCCTCCTACTTCTGATGAAGGGACCAGTAAAGGAGGTGGGGCTGTGGTACCTTCCGAGTCCGATGTGGAAGAAGAGGAGGTTGAAGAGGATGAAGATTATTCTGACCAACAATACCCTCCAGCTGATGATAAATACAAAGGGTTAGAAGACAGGTTGGCCGCCATGGAACTACAGAGAGTACCGGGTTTGGATTTTGAAGACTTGGGTTTGGTTGCCGGGATTGTGATTCCCCCAAAATTCAAAGTGCCAGTTTTTGTGAGGTATGATGGGCTGTCCTGTCCAAAAATGCATCTTAGGTCCTACGTGAGAAAGATTCAACCTTATACGGCAGATAAGAACCTGTGGATACATTTCTTTCAAGACAGCCTTTCTGGGGCTCAATTGGAGTGGTTTTATCAGCTAGAGGGAACCAGCGTCCGAAATTGGGAAGATTTGGCCACCGCCTTTTACAAACAATACCAGTATAATTCTGACCTTGCTCCTACTCGTACCCAACTTCAGGGTATGTCACTAGAAACAGGCGAAGGATTCAAAGAATATGCACAAAAATGGAGGGATTTGGCTGGCAGGGTGCAACCTCCTTTAACCGACCGTGAACTTGTTGATATGTTTCTAGGGACCTTATCTGGGCCGTTTTTCAATCATCTGATTGGTAACTCTTCCGCGGGGTTTACCGATTTGATCTTAACAGGCGAAAGAATAGAAGCTGGCATCAAGTCAGGAAAGATTCAGAAGGGTGTTACTGCAGGTGCTAAGAAGAAGCCTTTTAAGAAGGAAACAACTGTGGTATATTCTCAAAGAAGAGCAGGGAAGACTGAGCGCCGGCCAACCGTGGGGGCCGTAATGATTCAAAATCCTTCAAGTGAGCAGCCTCGCTATAACCAGTCCAGACCAAATCAGCAACGGGTGGAACGGCCACAACGGCAGTTCACTCATATTAATATGACTCCAGCGCAAGTGCTTCCCCATCTGTTGAAGTTGAATCTCGCCACTATCAAAGAGGCACCAAAGAATGTGAATACGTCCTCTCCGCATTATCATCCTAATGCTAAATGCGCCTACCATTATGACAGTATCGGGCACGACACCAATGATTGTTGGGCACTCAAGCATAAAATCCAAGACTTGATAAAGGCGAAGGAGGTGGAGTTTGATGCTCCAGAAAAGCCTAATGTGATATCTGCTCCCATGCCGAAGCACGGCCGAAATGTCAATGCCATTGAAGAAGATTTGTATGTTGCTGATGTCAATGATCTAATAACTCCATTGTTAACCATCAAGTTGAATTTGTTAAGGGCCGGGATTTTCCCGGGATGTAAAGAAGACTGCTATTGTTGTTACTCTCTGCCGTTTGATTGTCCGTTACTGAAGAAAGGCATCCAAGGCCTTATGGATAGTCGACAAATTTTGTTTGAAAAAGTTTCTGCTGTTCCAACCCATACTGAAGATGTCTCAATTATAACCATTCACGCCAATCTTTCCAAGGCCGTCAGAAAGCCTGTTAAGATTACACCAGCTATGAAATTTGTTCCTTTGAAGATAACAATGCCAGGGCCTGTCCCCTATGTTTCTGAGAAGTCAATACCATGGAACTACGGCGGCGACGTCTACTACCATGGTATTAAACAAATCGAGGTAAATGAAGAAAGTTCGGATGATGAAGAAGCCAGCATTGGTAACATTGCAGGCATGAGCAAAATCACCCAGAGCGGGAGAATATTTTCTCCAGAGATTGCCCCTCCAAGAGCAATCTTTGGACCCTCATCAGCTGACAAGGTTATCCCTGCACCAATAAAACTCTCTGCTAGAACCCCATTGATTGAAGATGTTGTTGTTCCTAGTACTGTCCCTCCTACCGCTGCTGATAAAGGTAAGGGAATCCAAGATGAGCCCGTCAGGACGAGGGCTCAACCCTTGGTCATCCCGGAAACCTCCAAGAAGGAAATGGATGAGATCTTGAAAATAATCAAAAGGAGTGATTACGATGTGGTAGAACAACTGGGGCAAATCCCCTCAAAGATCTCCATGCTGGCACTACTACTTTGCTCGGAAGCGCACACTAAAGCTCTGATAAAATTCCTGAAGGCAGCCCATGTGCCCCAGGAAACCTCTGCAGATCAATTTCAAAATTGCGTGGCCAGCCTTACTGCGGACAATGGATTAGGTTTCTCTGATGCCGACCTAACTCCTAAAGGTAGAAACCACAATGATGCTTTGCACATTTCAGTCGAGTGCCGAGGAACTACTCTCGCACATGTCTTGGTCGACACCGGTTCGTCGCTGAATGTACTGCCTAAGAAGGCCTTGGACCGACTAGATTATGAAGGGTTGGAGTTGAAACCGAGTGATATTGTTGTCAGAGCTTTCGATGGTTCGAAGAGAATGGTCCATGGGGAGGTTGAGATTCCCGTCAAGATAGGCACTGAGGTGTTTAAGTCTACTTTCTATGTGATGGACATCCGTCCATCGTACTCTTGCTTGCTGGGTAGGCCTTGGATACACCATGCTGGGGCAGTCACCTCCTCCTTGCATCAGATGTTGAAGTATCCTGTCAAGGGAAAGATCATTACCGTCCATGGTGAAGAAGAGTACATGATCAGCCACTTAAACTCATTCCGGTACGTGGAGGTAGAGGGGGAGTTCATTTAGACGCCTTTTCAGCATTTCGAAGAAGTCCTTCCTGAAATAGCAGTAGCAAAGCTGGCAGCTGAGACACCGAGGCAGATGGCCAGGATGGCATCTCTGGAGGACGCAAGGGCCGCAATAAAAGAAGGGAAGAATTCAGCATGGGGGAGTTTGCCTGATATTCCGCATAAAACAGACAAATTTGGATTAGGGTTCACTACCGCGGGCCAGAAAGCTATGCGCCGTTCGAAGATTGAAAGAGCGCCAGTCAAAATCTCTCCCTACGGAATCAACGCTTTGGAGGATGAAGACAAAGAGAGCAACATCGAAGAGTGGATCTACCCAACTATCAAAGGGGGATTGTGCAACTGGGAGGCAAAAGACTTTGTCCCCATCACTTTTATTCATCAGTAATTTATCTGTCAAACATTTCCTATTTGGTCTGTAATATTTATTTTCAAACAATCCGTACACTATCTTTTCACCTCATGCCTTGCCCGGGGCATGTAGGTCCATTTGTAAGGGTTTTGATTATTTTTCATATCCATATGCCATGTTTAATGATTCATTGGACGTTTTTCATTTTGATAAACTGCTTGTGTTCATTTTCTTTCCTTTTGCATTTTTTGTTTAAGGATGGCTATCCCTTACACACACCCACACTCACAAATGCAGGTACCCATCCACTCCGGATTCCATGGGTGACGATTCTGCTATATCCTTCAATAAATCTGAAGATCTGGTCAATCAAGATGAGTATGAAGATGACGAAGGTTGTGAAGTACCAGGGGAACTAGCCAGACTTCTACAGCAAGAGGAAAGGGCCATCTTACCGCACGAAGAGTCATTGGAAACTGTCAACTTAGGGACCGAGGAAGACCGGAAGGAGGTGCAAGTGGGTGCCAATCTGGAACCGAGTGTCAAGGAATGCCTGATACAGTTGTTGAATGAGTATGTTGAAATCTTCGCTTAGTCTTATGAAGACATGCCGGGTTTAGACACAGACATCGTGGTTCACCGTCTCCCCACAAGAGAGGATTGTCCACCGATCAAGCAAAAGGTCCGCCGAATGAGGCCTGACATGTCTGAAAAGATCAAGGCAGAAGTGATGAAGCAATTCGATGCTGGCTTTATGGCTGTTACGTCCTATCCTCAATGGGCGCTAACATCGTGCCCGTACCTAAGAAAGATGGCAAAATCAGGATGTGTGTGGACTACCGGGATTTGAACAGGGCCAGCCCCAAAGATGATTTTCCGCTACCTCATATTGACATTTTGATCGACAATACAGCTCAGCACAAAGTGTTTTCCTTCATGGATGGATTCTCGGGCTACAATCAAATCAAAATGGCCCCCGAGGATATGGAGAAAACAACTTTTGTCACACAATGGGGCACTTTCTGTTACAAGGTGATGCCGTTCGGGCTGAAGAACGCAGGGGCAACTTATCAACGCGCCATGGTAGCTTTGTTTCATGATATGATACATCATGAAATTGAAGTTTACGTAGACGATATGATAGCTCGGTCACAAACAGAGGAGGAGCACCTTGAACATCTAGAAAAGCTGTTTGCCAGGTTGAAAGAATACAAACTCAGACTGAATCCAAGTAAGTGCACTTTTGGAGTTAGGTCTGGTAAACTTCTAGGATTCATTGTAAGCAACAAAGGCATTGAAGTCGATCCAGCAAAAGTGAAAGCAATACAAGAGATGCCTGCTCCCCGTACTGAAAAGGAGGTTAGAGGGTTCTTGGGGCGCTTGAACTATATTGCCAGATTCATCTCTCATCTGACTTCTACCTGTGAGCCAATTTTCAAACTCTTGAAGAAAGATCAGGTAGTCGAATGGAACGACGAGTGCCAAGCTGCTTTTGATAAAATCAAGGAGTATTTGCTAGAACCTCCTATTCTGATGCCACCCGTCGAAGGAAGACCATTGATCATGTATCTGACCGTCTTGGATAACTCAATGGGGTGTGTTTTGGGCCAGCATGACGAGTCTGGTCGAAAAGAGCATGCTATTTATTACCTTAGCAAAAAGTTTACCGACTGTGAGACTCGCTACTCACTGCTCGAGAAAACTTGCTGCGCTTTGGTATGGGCTGCTCGCCGACTAAGACAGTATATGTTGACTCATACTACCTTGTTGATTTCCAAAATGGATCCTATCAAGTATATCTTCGAAAAGCTTGCTTTATCTGGAAGAATAGCCAGATGGAAGATGATCCTAACTGAGTATGACATCCAGTACACCACCCAAAAAGCTATAAAAGGGAGTGTACTAGCTGACCATCTGGCTCATCAAGCTATCGAAGACTATCAACCCATGAGATTTGACTTCCCAGACGAAGACATCATGAATTTGGACAACATTGAAGGTAACGGACCATATGACGGACCCGAAAAGGGATCCCGATGGACCCTGTACTTTGATGGTGCTTCAAATGCACTTGGAAACAGTATCGGCACGGTACTCATTTCTCCGGAAGGTTGTCACACACCTTTCACGGCCCGACTTTGCTTCAGCTGCACAAACAACATGGCTGAATATGAAGCTTGCATCTTTGGTCTCAAGGCTGCTATAGACTTGGGGATCAAATCTTTGATCGTATTTGGGGACTCGGCTTTGGTTATCAGTCAAATCAAAGGAGAGTGGGATACCAAGCATCCTAATCTTATCCCATACAAAGAACATGTCCTGACATTGTTGCCTCATTTCGAGCAAATTACCTTCGAGCATTTCCCGCGAGAAGAGAATCAGCTAGCAGATGCTCTAGCCACAATGTCCTCCATGTTTAAACTCAACTGGGATAACGAGGCTCCCCAAATCACCATCGAGCGAATGGATGAACCGGCACATTGTCACGAGATTAATACCGAAGAAGTAGTGGAACAACCCTGGTTCTATGAAATCAAAAGGTATCTCGAGACTAGAGATTATCCCGAAGGAGCTTCCGTAAATGACAAGAAGTTCTTAAGGAAATTCGCTGCTAAATTCTTCCTGAGCAACGGCATCCTTTACAAACGAAGCCATGATTGTGTATTACTCCGATGCGTAGACAAAGCTGAGGCAGAGTTGATCATGACTGATATACACAGCGGCACATTTGGCACTCACTTGAGCGGGCATACAATGGCTAAGAAGATCCTAAGGGCAGGCTATTATTGGTCTACCATGGAAGCTGACTGCCATCAACATTCCCGTACTTGCCACAAATGTCAAATCTACGCTGACAAAGTTCATATCCCTCCGGTCCCTCTCAACGTTCTGACTGCTCCGTGGCCATTTGCAATGTGGGGCATTGACATGATTGGAGAGATCAAGCCCACGGCTTCCAACGGACATCGCTTCATCCTAGTTGCCATTGACTACTTCACCAAATGGGTCGAAGCAGCTTCCTTCGCCTCTGTTACTAAAAATGTGGTTGCCCGCTTCATCAAGCAAAATCTCATATGCCGGTATGGTGTTCCAGACAGGATCATCACAGACAACGGTACAAATCTGAATAACACAATGATCACCGCTTTGTGCGAACAGTTCAAGATTTATCATCACAATTCATCTCCCTATCGGCCGAAGATGAACGGTGCTGTTGAAGCTGAGAACAAAAACATTAAGAAGATCATTCAGAAAATGACAGTCACTTACAAAGACTGGCATGAGATGCTACCATTTTCTCTACACGGATACCGAACGATGGCACGTACTTCAACCGGGGCAACCCCATTTTCGTTGGTATATGGCATGGAAGCTGTCCTGCCTATGGAAGTTCAGATTCCTTCTCTAAGGATTATGAAGGACACAGGTTTGAATGAAGATGATTGGATGCAGACCCGACTTGATCAACTCAATCTGATCGACGAGAAGCGACTCGCTGCTATATGCCATGGTCAGACGTATCAAAAACGGATGATCAAGGCCTTCAATAAGAAAGTCAGGCGTCAAGTGTATCAAGTCGGAGATCTCGTAATCAAGCGGATTATCTTGCCGAAAAGTGATCCCAGGGGCAAATGGACTCCTACATATGAAGGACTATTTGTGATCAATAGCATATTTTCTGGTGGTGCAATGATTCTGACCACCATGGACGGTGATGACCTGCCGCACCCTGCGAACGCAGACATAGTCGAAAGATACTACGCATAAAATAACCCGACAAGTAGAAAACCCGAAAGGGCGGCTTGGGCAAAAATGGGCATCCCGGTGAACCGAAAACCCGAAAGGGCGGTTCAGGCAAAAATTAGGGATAAAAACAAAAAAAATCTGTACACCCGACAAGTTGAAAACCCGAAAGGGCGGCTTGGGCAAAAAGGGGTTTCCCGGTGGATCGAAAACCCGAAAGGGCGATTCAGGCAAAAGTTAGGGAATTAAAGCGTATGACTATGTCTCGTCGGATCACTTCAAAGACAATCTCTTCATCAACCAGTTCCAGGTTTCTGATCGATCCAGTCATCGGCAAACGAAGCATTGAATGGACAGATATTCAGAGTTGTGAAGGCTATAGCGGAATGGAATCCCATGGAATTATTTCACATAGCCATCTTTATTTTGTATAAATCTTTCAATATTTACGACAAAATCCTCTTACTAGGATGATTGTCTCCTTTGTACAAATATACTCATAGAAAGTCAATACAAATACCTTTCCCAGAAATTTGTGTCATTTCCTTCTTCTTTCCTCTTGCACTATTTGTTTTATTTTGAGAAACGTCCAATGTTTTGTTAAATAGGCATATGCATTTGAACATAATCATTTCCTTATGAATCAAGAAAGAGGATTACTGATAGGGTGAAGGTACAGTTGGATATCTTGATACCCTTTCAAAGGAAACCCCCAGGAGATTTGGAATCCATATCCCCAGCAAGTCTTGAAGCAAATCCCCAGTAGATTCTGGAAGCTTATCCCTTGCAGATTACGGACGTCTCTCCCGAGCTTTATTCAAAGTTATTTCTCACAAGGGCTTATAACTGGGTTATCCTCAACTTATTGCCACGAAAGATCGCACTCGGCAATTCTCTTCCTATCCCCAGCGGAGTTCATCAGAGTTCCCCAACATGACTTATCAATACAATCCCCAGAAGAATTTATCTTTGTTATCCCCAGCCAAAGAATCCTCCAGAACTCAATTCCCCTCGGAGTTTAAGTTTTAGTATCCCCAGCGGAGCCAGACTAGTGAACCTTCACCCCACAGAAATACTTCCCACCAAATTGAAGATTCTCAGTCTTACCTTCCCAGCATGAGTCTATTAGATTGGAACTCCCCAGTAGAAGTCATCAGGAATTATCTTCCCCAGCAGCAGTCAAGGAATTATTCTTCCCGGCAGCAGTCAAGATGCTTCTATCTTCAGCCATCGCGGATTCATCTATCCTTTGCAAGACAGCTCTCCAGCTTACGTGCACATCCATTTACATTCATATCATATGACATACATTGCATCATACATCATGACATTGCATATAACTAACTCTATACCTTTTCAAGTAAGATCAGTCGACAGACAAAATCATTATCTTCCGAGAATCTTTCCAAGGATAGTTCAGGTGCGACCCAGACATGGCAACATTCTGATGCTTATTCCAGATTCATCCAGATGCAGTTTTTACATGAGCTCATCATCAGGAAACCCTACACCGGTTCCTCCTCAAACTTCAAGATTTCTGAAAACAGTTCACGGGTTCTCCAAGTAACGAATGTTGACCTATCACTTGTTCAGATTCTCCTCAAGACTTCTGAAAATAGTTTATGGATTCTTCCCAACAACGGATGTTAATCTATCGCTTGTTCAGATACAATTTTTGAAAACAGTTTACAGACGCTTCCCAACAACGGATGCTGCTCTATTGCTTATTCAACTTCAAGATTTCTGAAAACAGTTCACGGGTTCTCCAGTAACGGATGTTAACCTATCACTTGTTCAGATTCTTCTCAAGACTTCTGAAAACAGTTTACGGATTCTTCCCAACAACGGATGTTAATCTACCAACTTGTTCAGATGCAATTTTTGAAAACAGTTTACGGACGCTTCCCAACAACGGATGCTGCTCTATTGCTTGTTCAACTTCAAAACTTCTGAAAACAGTTCACGGGTTCTCCAGTAACGGATGTTAACCTATCACTTGTTCAGACTCTTCTCAAACTTCTGAAAACAGTTCACGGGTTCTCCAGTAACGGATGTTAACCTATCACTTGTTCAGACTCTTCTCAAACTTCTAAAAACAGTTCACGGATTCTCCAGTAACGGATGTTAACCTATCACTTGTTCAGACTCTTCTCAACTTTTGAAAACAGTTTACGGATGCTTCCCAACAACGGATGCTGCTCTATTGCTCATTCAATCTCAACTCCTGAAAACAGTTCACGGATTCTCCAGACACGGATGTCAATCTATTGCTTATTCAGACCCCCAGTTCAGATGTGGTTCAAAACATGGACACCTTTTTGATACTCATTCCAGATGGCATCTTTAAGCCCATCCCCGACAAGATTTCTGTCACCCTTCCAGATGGCATCTCTAAGCCCATTCCCGCATCCATTGCTTTGACGAGTGCAAATTTAAGGGCACTCTAGTGTCCAATCTCCTTTTACCCTCGAGTCGCGAAAGGCAAACTTGCCAATCTAACTCTTCGGATTCAAGAAGATTGAACAGGGGCAACTGTTGTACCCCAAAATTTGCCCTTCCATTTTCTCAACATTTCTCATCACAAAACCCTTGGAGCTCAAGATCCAATTAGGGTTTCATCTGCTCAAGACTTCTCCTTGCACTGTGGACCCAAATTAGGGTTTGTGTTTGCACAAAGATGTTTTGACCAAAAATGCCTAAGATGACTTTCATGCTTCATATTGGACTCCCAAGTTTACCCATATCAAGTTTCAAGTCTTGATTCCAAGTTTTGCCCAGTCAATTGGACAGTTGACCTAGAAATCAGCTGTATTGGGGAAAAAGTCAACTGTGGTCAATGGACAGTCAAATCTCATGAAAATTGACCCACATCAACATTATGAACTCACATGGACCATTTGATCAAGTTTAGATCACAATTCCACAAGAAATTTGATCAGATCATCAAAAGGGCAAAATGGTCATTTTTAGGGTTTTGACTGCACAAAGGCAATTTTTGACTGTTTGACCTAGCCAATGACAAACCAAGCTGACATATGGACTCAAGGACCCCATGGAATTGTCTTGACATGATCAACAAGTTCAAAAGATCCCAAATGCACAAGATTGACAGTTGAATTTCCCAGTCAATTGATCAATTTTGACTGTATACTGAAAAGTCAAACTTTGACTTTTTGGTCAAAATCAAGAGTCAAGATTCATTTTTCATCAAAACATGCCAAATCATGAAAGCTGTAGCCTATTGCATAATCTACAACTTTCTCACCAAGATTCATTTGGATTCAAGCAAAAGTCAAAACATGAAAGCTGTAGCCTATTGCATAATCTACAACTTTGATGCACAAAGTTTTCCCAAAAGAAGCTTGTATCTCAAGTTACAATTTTTGGAATAAGGGTACCAAACCATTCTTAACTTAGTGAAAATTTGACCTATTTTAGGCAAGGTTTTTACCTAACTTCAAGACCATTTTTCACATACTTCACCTTGGAATTTCAATTTTCATTTCAAATATGGATTGTATTACACATTCCAAGCTTTCCAAAATGTCCAAGAACTCATCAAACAACCTCATGACTTGAGAGAATCGAATTTTTCAAAATGGCAAAAACTCACTTTTGGATTGGCCAATTTCCATGTTCATAACTTGTGCAATTTTTCAAATCAGCATGCTTCCCTTGATTACAGGCCTCTAAACCATCCAACACTCATAAATTTAATGCAAACTCTTTGTGCCAAGACCATGTTCTATGTGTTCAAGCATTGCATGATGGATTAATCCCAAAATAGATAAAGCACTTTAACCATTTTTGCGAAAAGTGAGCTTTATGTCAAGTTGCAAATCAGCAAGTACATATCAAATCTCTTTGGCACAAGATTATGAACAAAACACACTGATCAAGGGGAAGGTTAGCAGCACATTAGGGGGGCCTCTAGTTGTCTAAAACTCAACTTGGCCTTTGCTTGCTTAAGTGTGAAGAAATATGGCATAACTGGACAGAACTTTCATCTCAGCAATAGAACCCTTAAGCAAATACTTTGTACACATTCAAGACATCCTAACTGAGCTAGCAGACGACTCCAACACCTCCATTACCCTCTAGAACACAGAACCACCCCCAAGCTGCCCAAATAGAGCACCTGGTGCAGTTTGAGTGCCAACTCTCATCCCTTTCATGCATTCCTGCTAAAGCCACATCAAACACATCCTACAACATCCCTTGAAGCTAATCCAAACATCAAACACGACCTGTAACTCCCCTAATCAGTTCCACCATTTTCACTTTCTTGTTTTGCAGTTGAAGTTCCATAGCTCGATTCAAAGTGTTTCAAAGCAAAGTAAAACTTGGAATAACATCCCTAGACATCAAGGAAGCTGTACCAATCATCACCTTGCTCTGAAAGTACCTCCATCATCAGATACAACTTCAACTGAACATGTATCTTCTTGAACTTCTATCTTCCAATGTAGGCATCATTAGCTCTAAGTTTGTGAATAGGAAGTGTTCTACTCATGCCCCTGAATCTGTACATACTTTTACTTTCCATTTATTTTGCCTGAGTTATGAGAATTTAAGGTCTGAATATGGAAGAAAAACTAGGTCAAGATTTGGGAATGATAAAATTCTCTCTCATTTCTGAGAGTTAGGAGGAGTTCTTTATATATTCAGAATCGTGATTCAATGCTTAACATTTTTGGTGTTGTAAGTTTGTGCAAAAAGTCAAAGAATCCAGATGTTTGAATCAAGTGTACAGGCGCGCGTTTTTGAACATTTTCTGGCTGGAGGTTGAAGAAGAACCTATTGGGCTGGGCTTGTTCTATATTTCTTATTTGCACCATGTTATTACTTTCACACCCCCTGAGCCCATTTTGTTTGTTTTAATGATTTTTTTGACTTTTCTTTTTTCATTCTGACTTATTTATTTTTCCTCATGATATTAAAAATATAAAAATAATTTTTTACACCATTTTTGAATTTATAGGCATTTATTTGTTTAGATTAGTTATTTGTACACAAATAAATATATAAACTTACTTTTATTTAAAAAAAAAACTAAAAATAATGCAAACACATTCATTTTTTTGATTTTTATTTTCTTTTATCTTCTGAAAATATTTTATATAAAAAAAACTTTTTTTTTATAAATATTAAATATTATTATTTTGTATATATAATATATATTTAGAAAATAATACATATACATATATATATTAATATATTTAGGACAAAAATACAAAAAATACATACATTTTTTATTTTATTAATATTTGACATAAAAAATACTTTTTTATAAATATATTGCATTTTTATTTTATTTTTGTATATAATCATTAAATTATTGTACACATTAAATAAATAATACCCTTTATTTAAGAAATTAGGGTTTTGCCCTTAAAACACAAAATCTCCAAAAAAATAATACTTTTCATTTTTATTTTATTTGACATAAAAAATACTTTTTTCCATACATATAAAAACTCTTTTTGCATCTTGCATATTTATTTTGTTTCTATTTAATTTATACAATTGATTACCTTGTAAATATTCCAAATTGATGTAATAGCTAGGTTTAACTTTCTTGTCAAATCCCCCCATTTGAATATTTGTACCCCCCTTCCCATATTGTGTTGTAATAGCTTAGGGCTTTAAATTTCGCACTTTAATGCTTTCTAAATATACCATGTTAGAATTAGGGTTTGTATGCAAATAAAAACGACAAAAATAGTTTGACCTAATTTCAAGATAAACAAGCATGAAAATGGATAACACTTATCACACTTGCACCCCTAGGGTATTCCACTTGTTGCCTTCAATAATTGGGCCATATTGTATGTTAGGTTTCTTTGGGCAAAAATAAAGCAAATAATTCAAATGATCATAGTCCCTCGATGACGCTTTCGAAAAGTTGCCTAAAATGATCAAGTCCCTTTCAAGGAAAAATTGCCCAAAGATACTTAACACCATTGCAATTATGGTCTAAACGATGACCCGCGCCCGTCCCTTGCACATCCTAACACAAGATTGTCCACCAAATGCAATGGTGGAACAAAATTGTTAAAAGGGTTAAAACATAGCAAAAATCTTTGAGAACTTTAGGGTAGATAGCTCTTAAGTACTTGTCAACTTGCAAATCAAAAACACTTGCCTATTTTTTTCAAATCACACTTTCAAAACAAACTTTCAAAAACCTTGAAACATCTTTTCAAAAAGACAAAAACCTTTTGTAAAACATTCGAGTAAAGAATTGTTACAAGGGTAGCCTAGACAAGGCATCTTTTTTTTCAAAACATTTTCAAAACCACGCACAAAGCACCATTTTCAAACAATTGAAAACCAAGGCAAGTTGATCTAAGCAAGTACCTAAGAGCCCATGGATAACCATGGATAGAAAGGGTGCTAATACCTTCCCTTTCTATAACCTACTCCCCGAACCCAAAAAAACATCTCAAAGGTTTTTGCTGTGCTTTTTAAACCTTTCCTTAGGATAAAATAAAAAGTCAGTGGCGACTCTTGCTCAACCGAAACATTTGCGAAAATAAACGCAAAACCCTAGTCAGTTCTCCCACCGTATCACAAAGTGCTTCAAATCGACTTGCAAAATTTGATCTTTCTTGTGCCCCAAGGCATGTTAATGCATATGTAAACCAGTGATGATGAAATATTGTTTGTGCTCTGAGGAAGTTGTGGAGAAGCTTGAGACCACTTGTCGAACAAAGCGTGGAAATAAACACACGATCCTCTGAAGTTCCAAAAGACATATTTGATCAAAATGATATTGAATGATGTTTGAGACTCTATGCTTTGATATTAGAGGTTGTGCCTTGATGAATCAATCTTCGAGAATCCACAATCAATCGTACTTTTGGATTTGGAGACTCAAAACCCTAATTGAAGCGCGACGCCTGATGCTCTTGATTCAGACCTGTCTCCGCACATGAAACAAAAGAAAACACGAACATACACCTTTATATGCGATTAGAAGTTAGTGATACATAGGCTAAAATGTTCAAAACACTTGACAATCTTTGCATAGTCAATGCTCGAAGGTGAGAGGTTAAAACCGACCGTATTTCGTGACCTTGACTTTTGTATAAAATGCAAAATGAAAATGTGATCTTAGGTCAAAAATTGGGGTATGACAACTGCCCCTATTTAAGTTTCTTCTATCCGGAGATATGAAGATTGAAATCTTCGTCTCGATGATATTGAAGGGATTTAAATACAAAATACGTAATTTTTGGCCCTAAGAAACCACCATCGTGTTTATGATATGATATGAATGTAATACTTGAATCTTATGGGGAACGATTCCGCATGAGGCAAACTACTACTGGAGAAACCAAGTACATGATAAAACAATCCCATAGGGGAAGAGATTATAACTCCATTGGAGAAACAGAGCCACCGAATTTCAAATGAGAGACTCTTATTGGGGAATAACTTCCAGAGAAAACAACTTTTTGACTTTAACAAAGAAAACGCCTTGCATAGGCTACAAAAAGATACATGGCTACCGACTCAAGATAATGGTGATTTTACAACTCAGGGTCAAAGGTAGACAAAAAGATACACCAACTTTTGCTGATAGTGAACTATCAATTTTTACTGAAGGTAGAGATTTCATAACAAACTTCTCTGCGGGACTTTTCCTGAGAGATACCATTTGCTGTTGAAATAACATATTGTTGTGGATACATAAGCTGCTTAAGTAAAGAGGCCGCCACTTGTTGTATTCAACGAATATTAATAAACACATAAGCTGCTCATGAAGAGACCGCCACTTACTGTCTTCAACGGATATTAATAAACACACAAGCTGCTCATGAAGAGACCGCCACTTGTTGTATTCAATAGATATTAATAAACACACAAGCTACTCATGAAGAGACCGTCACTTGCTATCTTCAAAGGATATTAAAGCACACAAGTTGCTCATGAAGAGACCGCCACTTGCTGTCTTCAAAGGATATTAAAGCACACAAGCTGCTCATGAAGAGTCCTCTAATAACGCACAAGCTTCTCATGAAGAGACCGCCGCTTGCTGTCTTCCAAATATGTTAATAAATACACAAGCTGCTCATAAAGAGACTGTCGCTTTTTGTCTTTGAAAGATATTAATAAACACACAAGCTACTCATGAAGAGACCGTCGCTTATTGTCTTCCAAAGATATTAATAAACACACAAGGTTCTCATGAAAAGACCGTCACTTGCTGTCTTTTAAAGATATCTATAACACAGAAGATACTCATGAAGAGACTGTCGCTTGCTGTCTTCCAAAGATATCTATAACATACAAGCTGCTCATGAAGAGACCTCCGCTTGCTGTCTTCCAAAGATATCTATAACATACAAGTTGCTCATGAAGAGACCGCCGCTTGTTATCTTCCAAAGATATATATAACACACAAGCTGCTCATGAAGAGACCGCCACTTACTATCTTCCAAAGATATCTATAACACACAAGCTGCTCATGAAGAGACCACCGCTTATTATTTTCCAAAGATATCAATAACATACAAGCTTCTTATGAAGATACCTCCACTTGTTGTCTTCCAAAGATATCTATGACACATAAGCTGCTCATGAAGAGACCAAATCTTGGTGTCTTCCAAGGATAATAACAAACACACAAGCTGCTCAAATAAAGAGGCCGCCACTTGTTGTCATGTTGAGATTCCAAAAGAGTGTTGCAACAACACTACTGGGAAACAAATTTCATCTTCGATGGGAAACCATGAATAGATTATTCTTGAGGATACCATGTTTTTAAATGTGCAAAATGAATGCACTCTCCATCTAGGTTTCACAGCCTAGAGAGATCCACATGGTAGCGTCCGTAAGAGACAAAGCTCAATCCAGGAATAAACTGGAGAGAAAATAGTCAAACAAGACTCCCCCCAATGAGGAAACAACTCAATTGGAGATTTATCCTATCCAGAGATGGAAAAGGAAAGCTAAAGCAAGATTCTTCCACAAGATTTAACTAAGCGGGGAATTAGAAAGGAGGCACACTTTCTGCTTAAGTTGACACTCTATTTAGAAAGAGCAAATACACTGTTTGAATAGACATAACCAAGGTATACAAACCCAATAACATCGACAAATACGAGCGCACGTGCATGATGCAAGTGTGTATGAATAAATGAATGTCATGTATATGTTTGACAAAACAGATAGAAGATATAAACTAGAGATGATAAGACAACACAGTACAACTAGATACTCAGCTAACCTAAAAAAGATGAGAACATTACTGGAGATAGAATAGAAGCCATCGACGAAGCATATTTCTGCTATAAGGCTCTAATCTCTCCGAGGAGGAAGATACTTTTCGAGAGAAAATCTAAAGTCCAATCTTCTAACATCAATAATCCATTGAAAGAATAACAACACGAACTCTGCTTCAGCTGGAGAAAAATATTTCTTAGCTGGAGATACTTGGGAACTCCACCGTTTGATAATGTGTGCAAAGAAGATCACATATCTTGACAAATCTGGATTGCCCCTGGAACTAATTTTGGATGCCCCAAGTTTACTGCTGATAAGTTGCGTGACGCACGCCAATTATTGCGAATAACTTCACTTCTAAAATGCCCCAAGTTATATGGTTGATGAGAAGAAATCGTCTCAGGAGGATTTTACAAAAGACCTGGCATCCAAAATGCTCTAGCGTCTTCAAACTCTTAGAGAGATTCGTCGAATCTTGATGTGACTGCCCCATATTGACTATATTTGGCAAAACAGAGTCTTCAAATTTGCCCCATGGGGGTAAATGAATTATGAAGGCAACAACATGTTCATGCTGAAAATCTTCCAGCGACATGCCCCTGGATATGATCATTCTTGAAATGATTCGCCTATTACTCAATAGAGTTTCAGGCCTTAAAAGAATAAACTCATCGCTAGTGCTTATGTGTAAGCTTCCTTGATGTCAATAAAATGTTTTACAAGTATAAAAAAGTTTATTTTGAGAATGAAAATTCTAATGCAACAGTCATGTAAGTCTTGAAGATTTTGAAAAGATATCGCACAAACTTTGCGAGTTAGAGCAACATTTATTTTTATATAGAAAGAGCATATGATACCAACACAAATATTTAACAAAACTTATGAGAGTCAGGAACGCAATCTCGTCGAAGCATGCTTTCGAAATAACCTTGCTTCAATTAGGACTTTTGAAGGTTGTAACGTGGCCTGGTTCACAGTTTTCAGAAAAAAAAATTTTAGGCTCAAAATTTATTGGTGCCAACCCATTCTTCATGATGTTATCCAGCCATATGTTCAGTTAATTCAACACTGGTGTTCATTTCTCAGAAAAATATTTTGTGATGGTTAAGGAAGTGATAAGGCTTTCAGAGTAGTTGTCACCCTTCTCGTGTTTGTGTTTGTAGTCACACAAATTTGTTCTTGGTTGTGGACTTTTCTTTGTAATTTTTTGTTTTGTTTTTCTCTAACCTTTTCCTGAACTAATTCTTTTGAATTAATAGTCCAGCGGGATGCCCTAATTTTTTCCTAAGTCGCTCGTTTTCAAGTTTTCGGCTTAGCGGGTTTTTTCTTTTTTCTTTTTGAACAAAACGTGTGACATTAGCTTGTCTTGACTTATTGAGAGGGTTGTGACTACCTCTTTTCTTGATGGATGAGGGATAACCATTGTAGTTTTGCATCTTCTGGCCCCATAATATATGAAGGATAGCCATCGTAGTTTCTCTTCAGAAATATCTTCCTTATGAATTTTGAACACTCAATTAGATTAACTGAAAACTACCCTTCTCCAAGTTAAAATTAAGGTTTTTTTATAGAAAAGAAACTCCTACTTCAAGGCTCAAAATGGGTTAGCAAGGGATTATCTTCCTTATATCTCTGGTATTTAGGGATTTGAAACAATGCATGTACATCTTCAGCAAGATTTTATCCAAAAGCATACAACCAAAGATTTTTGCGTTTTTCAGATCATCATTCTCCCCCCAATATCTTCCTAAGCGAGAGAATGGGAAACAAGTTGGTATCATAATGCAAAAAACAATTTAAAATTTGAAAACAAATATGAGCGAAACGAATGAATTTCTTCAAGACAAACATACTCATTGTATTAAGATAATCATTCAAATGTAAACAAGTTCTTACATGTAAACAAAGCTTTAACAAACACGAAAGATAACAAGGGAAAGCAATAAAAATGATAATAAGCTAAGAAGAATATCTCCATCTGGACTTGAGCTACTGAAAACATCCTTCAAAACTCAGAGTAATCATAAATAATCTTTACTCTTCTGCAAATGCTTGATTTGAACTTCAAGACCAACGTCCTTGAATGACAAGATACCATTTCTGACCAACTTCTGGACTTCATCTTTCAATGAATACCAATGTTCAATGCTATGCCCAGGGGCTCCCTGATGAAAGGCGCAAGTTAAATCAGCTTTGTAGTACCACAACATCTTCTCAGGAACCATTGGTGGAAGTCGAGTCTGAACTAAATTCCTCTGCATCAGGATAGGGAACAACTCTACATAGGTAATTGGAATTGCATCAAATTGAGTTTTCCTCTGGTTAGGAACTTGCTGATTCTGTTAATGAACTGGAGCTGCAGAAGGTAAATTGAACACATGGATGATAGGAGAAACATGATGATTCTGGTGATGATTATTTCTTCCTCTGGCTTTATTCTTGAAAAAGTTATTATCAAACTTCTTCACACCACTAGCTGAGCCACCCTCTTCATATAAACATCCCTTTCGGACATCTTCTTCTAGATGCACTCCTACATTTTCCTTGTCAAGAAAGTCACTAGGTGTATTAATTATCATCTTCTCATGAAATAATGATTTCTGAGTTTCAGTGAAGACCTTTTCCATCGCTTCTTCCTTCCTAGAAGGATTGACTTGGGCGGAAACCAAAATTTTAACCAAACCAGTTAAGTTCTCCATACTAACTCAAATTAGTCACCTCTTTGCGGAGTTCAGAAACCTCTTGCTTGATATTCTCCATTGTTTTCTTAGCGCGAATGTTGCACTGGTGGGACCAAAGGAAAAATAAGGCTTGGAAATGACTTTTGAAAGTGAAACAAAAAAATGTAGAATGATGTATGAGATGCAAGAGAGGTTTTTTATTTGATTTTCCAGGAACTCAAAATATTAAGTTGTAAACATCAAAGTATGAAGATAGAAGATGAATTTTAAATTGGATCAAAACATTGATCAAGTTATCATCAAGATCAATCATCCATTTTGGTGGATTAGGGTTTTCACCCCATCAACACCCAAGATCCATTGAGCTTGATGAAACTTGTGATTTTTACAAAGAATCCTTGAAAATCAAGGGAAAAAGGGTTTCATGGATGCATGAAGGCATGACTATGCAACAACCACAAGCAAGATCATAAACAAAGTCGAAAGGTTCAACGTCACGAGCATGAAGTCAAAGGTAAAGACCACCCCCAAGGTATGTACTAAAGGTTTAATCACACATGTAAAACAAGGTTCTAAAAGTTCTCAGAGTATACAATCCTCCATAAGATATTACCAATTTCTCGATTACTCGGTAATTAGCAATATTCTCAAGAGAAACTCGTTTGAGTGCAGCATCGCATGACAACTAATTCCGGATTACTCCGTTATAGTCTCCGCACTACACCTAAGAGGCCAAGATGGGTTAAGGGTTCTATGGTTCTCATCTTCTCTGGATCCCAGGTCAAAAGCAATAATATCTTCCCGATTACTCGGTAAACAAATACTATATTCAAAGGGGCCTCCATCGAGTGAGGGGTTTCATGTCTCCTTCTTCGGGATTACTCCCTCAAAGTTAACATGACTATACCACCCGTCCTATTCTTAAGTGTAACTTAGTCCGGGTATAGGACTTGTCCTTTGTAAGTATCATCAACACCCAAATAAACCATAAAACAACATCTAATCAAACAAACAAATAATAATAAAAACAAATATGATAAATTAGGCTTAACCCACTTAGGGATGGACCAGCAAGAGGTCAATCTTTCCCCAGCAGAGTCGCCGATTCTGTAGCGGTAAAAATTGGAGATCAAGCTATTAATTAACTTGACTCGTAAATAAGCAAGAGTCGCCACCGCGCTTTATTATTTCCAAGGGAAAAGGGAAAAGAGCGAAATAAAACCCTTAAATATGCAATGTAAAGTAATACTTAAAAAGTAATGAAAATACAATGCGTTTTTGAAAGAGACCTAGAGTTCGGTGGTTGGTTATACAATGGGAAGGTATTAGAACCCAATGCATTTGCGGTACTCTGCAGGAACCTTTGGAAATATCTGTTTTTTTGGTTAAAATTGTTTGTTTGGTCAAAACGGGTGTGGACGAGATTTTGAAGATACGACGACCTAGTGTCGAAGTTTTGACTTAATAGGGGTGTGAGTTTTAAAATTGACTTTTTAGGAAAATTAACTTAAGTTTAGCAAAATAGTAAAACAAAAATGAATGAAGGTATTCACACAATCGTATATGATATATTTGATGATATGAAGTCAACAAAGTGAAAACATCTCCCATGAAATTGGTGTAAACAACTTAAATGATTAAATAATTAAATAAACAAAATAAAAGAAAGACAAAATTAAACTAACAAACTTTTTATAGAATTTTATGAGGACGAAGAAAGTAAAATGTAAAATAGAGTAGAAAGTAAAATGTAAAATAGAGATGTAACTAAAAGGTTATCTAAACTAAATTAAAATTTTAAGGTTATATAAAAAAATTAAAATTCTAAAAATTACTAAATTAAATATAAACTAAATTAATTTTAAAGTTACTAAATTAGAATTATTGAATTATTAAATTAAACCTAAACTAAATTAAAAATTCTAAAATTTTCCAAATATTTCTAAACTAACTTAAAAATTCCAAATTTACTAAATTAAATTACATCTAAGACAAATAAAAATTCTAAAAAATTATCAAACAAAATATGAAATAAACAAATTTCTAAAGTCTAAACTAAATCTAACCTAACTAAAATATTTCTAAGTTTACTAAATTAAATCTAAGTCAAATAAAAAATTCTAAAATTATTAAACTAAATCTAAATCAAATAAAAACTATAAAGTTATTAAATTAAATAAAATTAAAATTCTAAAGTTATTAAGTTAAATCTAAATTAAATTAAAATTCTAAAAGTCTAAAACTACTAAATTAAATATAAACCAAATAAAATTTAAACCAAATAAAATCTAAACCAAATAAAAATTATGAAATTCTACAATTACAAAATTAAATCTAAATCAAATAAAATTTTAAAGTTACTAATTACGATTCTAAACTGATTAAACATTTTAAAGTTATAAAATAAATCTAAACTAATTAAAGAATTCTAAGTTAATACTAATTTAAGACTAAACTAAATTAATCATAAGATTTACCAATTTTTTTTTTTTTGCAAAATAAGGCTAAAGAGCTAACAAAAACGAAATAGAAATACTTTGGGAAGGTGTTGAACTCAGGTCTCTTTAATGGCATCATACATGCCTTGCCATTAAGTTATATTATTTATCGGTTATATTTATGTTTTTAATGAAATAAAAGGTAACGACGATAGAGTAATTGGACCAACAGGCCCATTGGGCCGACCCGGTTGTGAAAAGGAAAAGAAACGTTTTTGGGAACCCTAAAGTAAGGGAAAGGCGTCGCCGTTGTTCTTTATTAGGGAAGGGACAAATCAAATTCAATTATTATTACTACCATTAAAATATATTCCCTATGCCTTATCGTGAAACAAACTAAAACACTCTCTCTTTGAGTCAACTTCGTCTTCCCTAACCTTCATCCTTATTGCAACCTCTTCATCATGCTTCTCATGAATTAAGTAAACAATCTCACAGTGGCGCAATAATTCAGCATTCATATCAGTTTCCACTTCAAGTTCCAACGATTCGTACAGTTTCTTTCATCATCATCTTCCTCAATCCACGATTCTCTGCAACAACACCTCTTCAATCTTCAAGCATCTTCATCTTCAACCTTCAACAATATCAACAGAAGAAACATCATCTTCATTCATCCGATCTGAATTGAAGGAGCGCTAGACATTTTCTCTAATAGGTAACTGTCCTTTCTTTCTTCTACTTTGTTTTACTGTTTAAGTGTGTGCTTTAAACTGAGAGAGAGGTTGAAGACAAATTGTGACTCGGAATAAGGCAACAAATCGGATGAACATAGACGAAGGAGAAGTCCGAGACAAAGACGTGATTGAGACCAAATCTTGGAGAAGAGAATGGCAGAGGACATCAAATCGAATGATAAAGAAGAAGTGAAAATATGATTGAGCAAAGGAGAGGTTGAGAGAAGCCGAGCTGTCACGACGGTGGGACAGTGAGATGGGGGTGAAGAAAGGAAATCATGGAATGTGCTGTGTGAGGAATTGGTCATGATTTTGTGGAATTTACTAGGTGCAAAACCGTGATATTTTTTTGTGAATTTCTGAATTTTCTGTTTGAAATCAAGTCTGTGAATTTAAAAATGGTTGTTATGACTTTCGTGCATTTGGATTGAATAATGAATGGCTCAGATTTCACAACAACAATATGGTTCATATTCAACAACATCAACAACAACGTCAAGAATAATATTACGAATTCGCAAGTATGAACACGAGAAAAAAATCGCTATGTTCAATGAATACATACTATGCAGAGAAATAGGAAAGAAATGGAACCTGAATTTAGAGCAGAGATAAATAGAACCAAAGAGGAGGTAATTTGCCTTCCTACCGTTCTTTTTGAGTTTTTGCCTACTGTATTGTTATATTGTTTTCCCTACTTCCTTCCCTCATGGATTAAACATATTTTTCTTTACTGTCTTCTCCCCTTTTCTTCAAATCAGTCATCCCTCTTATATAGGCAAGTGGAGTGAAATTGGGAGGGAAAAGTTATTGAGTTTGAACAGATTTGTGTGTCCTGTTTCACTACTTTCTTCTGTAAATTTCTATCCTTCCTTTTTGATGCAATGTTTAGCATGTTATGTTTGCAGGGCAGCAGGCTGTTTATAGCAGTTTTGGACTATTGGAGCAGGGCTGTTTTGCAGCAGGTTTTTGGCAGGTTTGTGGGCAGATTTGGCAGGAAGACAGTAGCAGGTTTGTGGGCAGATTTGGCAGGAAGACAGTAGCAAGTTTGTGGGCAGATTTACAGTAAGAAAGTAGCAGGTTTGTGGCCAGATTTGTAGTAAGAAAGTAGCAGGTTTGTAGGTTTTGGGACAATTTGGTGTAAAAGAGAGTTTGGGCAAATGACATGAAGACTTGTACCAAGATTGGAATAAGACTTAAGATTTCTTTTTTTTATAATTCTTTAAATTTCTTTTGTAACTGTATGGATGAAGTTGATTTTAATGACGTAATGAAATTGTAATTTAATGGACTTGATAGAAATTGCAATAAATCTTTTCTTCCTCTTTTTTTTGAAATTTTCCTTTGGATGTCGCATATGCGTGAACTTTGAACGAAACTTGATACTTGAATATGTCATGAATGATGATGGTTAAATCTTTGAATGAATTTGAAGTCTCTTGAATGATTCTTGAATACAACTCTCTTTTGATCAAAGATGTTGTTAACTTTGAATCATGAGTGAAAATATTTATCTTTTGTGCTTGTATGAATCTTGAATGATATTGGAATAGAGTCTTGATCCATTTTTGAATAAACTTGAAATAACGCGCCAAATTGGACCTTACATTCAGGTGAATGAATCATGGTACATGCCTTGCAATCTCGAATCAATTATGATGCATGTCTCAAATTTAGTCCCATGAATAAAGTTTGAATTTATAAATGGGCAATTGAATCATGGCTAGCTTGAAAACCTTGAAAAAGGATGAATGTCTTTGAAAACTTGAATTAAATTAAATTTAATGACATCTTGTGTGCGAATCTTCAATTCATGATAATTTGCAATACAATTCAATAGCGCTTGAAAGAATAATAATTCCTTGAGAAATCCACTTTCATTCAATAATCACCAAATGCTCAGACACAATTGATTCGAATTGCGAATAATAAAGCGATCAATGAATTTCCAAACTCCATCTATTATTTTCATGAATAATATCCATGTAAGAATCAAGTATCTTGAGAAAATAGTTTAGACATGAGTTGAACCTAGGAGCTAAGAACATTCTAAGTCAAGAAATGACCCATAACGATTCAATGACTTTTATGATATTTTATGCATAATTAACTCTCGAATCTTGAAGAGAACTTGTAGACGACATCACTCATGAAAATGTGAAAAAAGAATCGCCTCAAAATGTCGAGAATCAAAAAAATTCTGATCCTTGGAAGTTAGGCACAACGATTTTGATATTAGGTTAAATTCCAAAGAATGACCTCTAAAGTATTCGTACTTTTGATGATCCTCCGCACATAATCAGATCTTGACTGGTAAAGAGGAGTTGGAGATGGCATCAAGGAGAGCTATACACAAAAATAACCATTTAAAAATATTAAATAATGAAGAAGTTATGATCGTTTTAACTTGATCTTACAAAAGGTTGGCTTTTGGTCAAAGTGCTTCGAACCGACTTTCAAAATTTGATCTTTCTTGTGCCCCAAGACATGTTAATGTATATGTGAACCAGTGATGCTGAAATCTTGTTTATACTCTGAGGAAGTTGTGGAGAAGCTTGAGACCACTTGTCGAACAAGGCGTGGAAATAAACACACGATCCTATGAAGTTCCCAAAGACATCTTTGATTAAAATGAGATTGAACGATGCTTGAGACTCTATGCTTTGAGATTAGAGGTTGTGCCATGATGAATGAACTTTGAGAATCCACAATTAATCGTACTTCTAGCTTGGGAGACTCAAAACACTAATTGAAGTGCGACGCCTGATGCTCTTGATTCAGACCTGTCTCTGCACATGAAACAAAAGAAAACACAAACATATACCTTTATATGCGATTAGAAGTTAGTGATACATAGGCTAAAAATGTTCAAAACACTTGACAATCTCTGCATAGTCAATGCTCAAAGGTGAGAGGTTAAAACGACCGTATTTCATGACCTTGACTTTTGTATAAAATTCAAAATGAAAATGGGATCTTAGGTCAAAAATTGGGGTATGACAGACACATACTGCTTTGACCTATGAGCAAGACTTCCCTATGCAATCTCCTTACCCCACTCCTTTTTGTTCCCCGCTACAACAAGTCTATTATGGTGCTTCTTGCTCTGAAAGAAAGGTTGCCTTCATGGTTTTATCAACAACACTAAGGGATTCATGTGTAACGAAATATAAGCTAGTTGCCCGCACAAAGTGGTAGGGGGCCCAAACCACCTAACTCGGTCGGTGCCCCTGGCCGACTTTAAGGAGGGAGAGAGAATAACATTGAATCCCGCATACACAACAGGAGAGATGAGGGTAGCTAAGAAATAGTCCGACTTGAATCTTTTCCAACTCTCTGTAAACGTGGAAGACCTTGTTGTCAACTTGACAAAATGAAACTATGCCATGACCAGTTCCCTTCTTTGAAAGGGGGATTGAGATGAAAAAGATGGAAGAAGAGGTTCGTTGAGGCTGACTCTAAAGTCCTTGGTATTCATATCGGTACTAGAACACCCTCATGAAAGCCAAATCAACAGATGGAGTTGCAAGGAGAAATATGAAGGTGGTCCAGTTCCCCCCCTTCTAAAATGCAGTAAAAGGAAGTCGAAAACCTAACTTCTGAAAGATACATTTATAGAATGGGATAAAGTTGCCTTTAAATTTGCTGCATATCGTCTTAACAGTAGGAACGACAGAGATGGGCCAATCCGAAGATGACCCCAGTTTTAAAGTAGCTTCCCTCATAATATCTTCTTGAGTATAAGTGGAAACCATCCCTAGATACATAAGGTCCACCCAGGAGTAATCACATGGGTCTCTCGTTTCCATCAACTCTCCGGGTTGAATAAATTATGTGTTTGCATTACAAAATAAACTATTTTTGTAAGCAGCATCAGAGTCCTAATGAGAAGGGGTTGTATGGAAAGATTAAATTGATCAACCCGTCTCTTGTTCCCTTATCTCAGACCAAACAAGACCCATGTTATATTCAACACGAGCCAGAGAAGTGCCACAAGTAGCAATATCGCTCATGAGCTAATCTCCGTCACCACCAGAAGAATCCAATAGTGACCCAAATGCGCCATGAGATGCACTTGGGCTAGTGATGGGAAAATTCCGGCCATAGAGATGTTCTACAAATTTAGCGTTCTCCACTCCAGCAGGCGACAAAGCCACGTTGCTGGTGAGCTCAAGAGCATCATTTATGTCCGCCTACCATGGGTTAACCAAACAACAGACATAGAAAAATAATGACATAACGTCAAAAGGGAGGAAGTAAAGAAGCAGCAGAGAAGTTCAAAGCACCATAACAAGAGAACTAAAGATCCGACTTTGGAAGGATGAGGAAACATTGAACAATAGGTAAATCAAAAAGGGACACTTAGAGCAAAATTCTGCCTTTTATTGGAGAGTCAATCGTGAACCAATAATCCATATTAAAGGCAGCAAAGCAAGCATCACATTGATGATAATGAAAAATAAAAAAAAAACACTCAAGCACCCTAAGTAGGGGAATCGAGTCCTAGATTATGCCTCTAGGACCTCATGCTCACAAGGAATGATGAAACGTTTCCATGATGGGAAATCATTTAAAACAACTGTCTCTTAATATCTTTGTAATCGATCCAAGGCGTTTCCACTTCCACGAAAAAGCGAGTAACATTTCTTGAGGCCAACCACGACTTCTAAGACTTCCACCAATGAGATCCATAAAAGGCAACCGAACACCCATCTCTTTAAAGACGAACTCTCACATTGAGAACCTATCAGTATCAAAGGGTGAACAAATATGTTCATCTTTTTTAGGGGAAAAGTACTTTCCAATCCTCCTCGACGTCTAATGAATCTATTTCCTATCCCACGGTGATGAATGCCTCCTCGGGGAAGGAAGCAAAGAGTGAGGCTATCTCCCGGGGCTCTAGAGATATCCACTCTTCCTCGGAAGCCTCGTTTTGCTCGACCATGTTCTCTTCCTCAGCGTTATTAGCCATGTTACCTGAAAAGCAGAGGACAAAAGTGAATTCGACGATCAAATCAAATCCACCCTTCCACCTCTAATCAAGTGAAAGGGCGTGCAAAGGCGCGAGAACGACATCCTCGCCCAAATCCATTACTCAAACAACAAGCGAAGATGCAAGGAGATCCTCCTTGACTGGTTTGGAGCCTCCCTGACAGGAAAACCATTAAAATCTCACGAGGAAAATCTCCCCGACATATTACCCAGAACTCCGCTTGAAGATTCATCGGAAAATTCTTATAGTTCATCTGAAAACACATGCAAGCCCAGAAAACAGTTAGCACTGATTGGAAAAATCATGAGTCCACTGGAAAACTCACGAGTCCAGCCGACAACAAGCTTATTCATCGTCTTAACTATGGTGCCAGATCAACCGGAAAACATGTAACCTCCTAACTCGACCACACACTCTTGTAGGCGGTGGCGTCTGAAAGTGGAACAACCACCGTCAAACACCCACAGCCGTCGGGGCAACACTCACTCTAAACGGTTCACCCTATCCACATGAATTATAAGCAAAAACATAGATAAATCCAGCATAATATGAAGAGAAATAGAGAGATTACGTGGTTGGAGAAACCAGAACAATGGTCAGACGATTCTATTACGATGGTAGACGACAGCGACAGAAACTGTAACACCCTATTTCCCTGTCGGTAATTTAACCAAAAATCAGAGTAAATTAATTCATAAAATAAAAACATCAAAAATAGGATCTCACATTTTCATACACACACACATGCTCATATTATAAAATACCCAACATATAATCACACGTTCACCAAGTCTAAACTTCATTTCATTTATTCACAGCGGAAAAACATTGACAACAATTAGACTTAACTCTTTAATATGAGTTATAATTATCATAATTCAAACTTTAACATGCATCATCAAATAAATCCAAGAAGGTGAAGTTCTCTAATATTTTACTACCATCATAATAAAACAAACACAAAACCCCCAAATGTTACGTATCAGAGCTAACACTGACTCAATCTATGCAAAATGAGGCACTTCTCAGCAAGCCTCTACCTCGAGCTACTTTGGATCATCTGCATGTTACCCACGTAGAGGCATCATTTAAACAGAAGGGGTGAGATATCATAACAATATAATAAGTTATATAATCATAGGTATACGAAAAATATATCTCGTAAGATTCCAAGCTCAGCAATCATCAATCATAATTCATAATGATTATACAAATACATACATATTTATCACCATCCATCATACAACACATACCAACTATGTAACTCAACTTCATCGTTATATCAATAATTCAATCAAATGCAACGCAACTGACAATTATGCAAGATGCTTGTGGTACTAATAGGGAATAACCCTCATCGTGATAATGCCAACTTAGAGCAACAACATCATAACACCAATACAGGTCATCGTTCGCCAGTACAAGCCATCATTCACTAATACAAGCCATCATTCATGAATGCATGTAACACTGACATGCAACAACATAATTCACATTGATTATTCTTACTCATCAATGCCACACCAATACAGGTTGTGATACGGTGGGAAAGAACTGACTGTTTTTGGAATGCTGGTTCGTGTTTTGCGTTTGTTTTTGCAAAATGTCGCGGCAAGCAAGAGTCGTCACCGTCTTTTATTTTATCCAACAAGGAAAGGAAAAAAAGCACAGAAAAATTCCTGTTTCGAGATGTTTCTCGGGTCCGGGGGGTAGATTATAGAAAGGGAAGGTGTTAGCACCCTTTCTATCCGTGGTTATCCACGGGCTCTTAGGTACTTGCTCAAAGTGTTTTCAAAAATTTCTTTTCTTTGTGTTTGTGGGTTCGAAAGAAGTTTTTGTTTGAAAGGTGTAAGTGCGAAAAGTTTTATTTTGTTTTGGAAGGAGCAAGTACGTAAGAACCATCTACCTACTCGAAAAAAGAATCAATCTGTGCTAATGTCCTTTAGACAATGCTATCCCACTATTGATGAGTAGGTAGCATCATCGTTGGAGTTTAAGGATCAATTCGATTAAGGGACGTGTGGTCACTAAAGCAATATTAGGATGCCTTAGCGGTAACCCTAACGTCTTAGATCATTTTTTCGAGGCAACTGTTTCGAGGCAACTATGATCTTTAGACAAGAGGGCGACCTCTAAAACTTCCTATACTCAATGACCATGTACGAAGGCAACCAAGTGAGGTGTACCCTAAGAGTGCGCATGTGCGAGTGTGTTGTTTCGGTTAATTTTATCTTTGTACATGTCAATGGTTATCTATGTTGATTTTAGGTTTAAACATTTGATCTTGTCATGCATTCCCTATTATCAAACATCTAACAATTTATAAGTTGCGGAAATTAAAATTGCGGAATTTAAACTAAACTATTACAAGGCGTCGGGTATTTACATCGCCAAAAGCAACCCTTGAAATTAAAATGAAGAAAGTAATAAAACGATAAAAATATTTAAAGTCCTAATTAAACTATTACATTCTGGAAACAGATACAATATTGAAATCAAATGGATCGCGTGCGAGAAATTAAATCGGGCAAGTTTTTAGGGTTTTGACCCTTTGATTATTAAAGAAAATATTTTTTTGGTTTATTTGTGAATTAAAAGAAAATAGACTAAACTAATTATTGAATTAATAAATAAATTAATTAATAAAAAAAAGATATTTTTGGATTTTTGAGTATTTAAAGAAAGAAAAATAAATTAATCAAAGTTCATAAAACCTAATTATCTAAATTAATTTTAATTATTTGCAAAAGATATTAAAGTTAATTCCTAATTAAACTAGATTAATTAAATTAATTTATTTAACAAAAATAAAATACTGGAAAATAATTTTAATAATGAAAATATTTTTTGGTTTTTGATTTTATGAGGAAAAAGTTTTAATTGGTTAGTGATTAAATAATAAACAAAAAAAACAATTAAATAAAATAAGAAAAAAAAGAGTGAAATAGAAAACAAAACTCAGGGGGGTTTGGGCCCAGATTGGAGGTCTGATTAGCAAATTCAAGGCCCATTTGCGCAAGCCTGCCTTGACTTCTCCTGATTCCACGTGTGCATGTTGACTTTGGCATATGGTAGGCATCCCATCTGGACCACCAGATCTGGCCTGGGGCCATCTGGCAAGCATCTGAATGAGGGACCATGGTATGCTATGCGTTTGATATTGCATGGAATCACTTGGCTGAAAAATACAACAAATAATATGAGGACCTGGGATTCGAACCCAGGTCCTGCAAGCCATTGCATACACGCCTTTTCCACTGGACCATTGAACGTTAGTTGTATACATAGTGGATAATAATAATAAAATATGAAAACGCGTAATATTTACGAAAATATAAAACAAAGCGCGCGAATTATGAATGGTCCAATGGGGGAGGGGCACGTATTCAATATCTTCGTTGGACCTGGTTATTTACCTGCGGATTTATATCCGCAGCTAAATCCGTAGCTCGTTCCTAAAATTGGTTCTAGGCCATGAAAACACAATCCAAGACCATGGACATGTTCGTCTTCCTCCACAGATCATGCCTATGTCCATCAATGGCATCAATTTTGCCTGCAAATAAAATGCCCAAAAACAAGAACCAAGAACCCTAGATTCGGCTAGGGGGTTATAGACCATATAAATACAATCAAATAATGCAGAAAGTTTAGAAATTGCACAAGGATCATGACTATGTCAACAATTTGTCAAAAATATGCAAGAACATGAGGATACGATTTCGAGTACAGGGCGGTTTTTTGAGAGACTTACAGCGCGATTGAGAGGGTGTGAGGGCTTGCTTTTGATTGCTTCTGAATCAGTGATTGCCCAACAATGGAGTGGTGTTGAGATTTGCTCTTGAAAGCGTCTCTAAGAAGGATTTCAGTTTCAAGCTTTTTTCAAGTTTTCTCAAGTTTTCTCAAGTTTTCTTTTTGTGATTCTGCAGCTTCTAACCTCTCCCACTCGTGCCTTTTCATTGTATATGTATGCTGCATTGGATTAGGTCAAGTTTTGGGTCTTGAATCTTTGTAAATCAATGCTTGGAGATATGATTTGATTCACCATTGATAACCTTCCAATTTGGTCCAAAATCCAATATTTTTGTACATGAAAAGATTGATATGGATTTGATCATGTCATTGATGATAATCAAGACCTATAACAACCAAAAAGATCCTAAGTAATCAATATTTGGATTTTATTTGATTTAAATTGATTTAAAATGAATTAATTCAATAAAAAATCAAATAAAATAGAAAAATTAATAAATGGACACAAGGATGAAGCTAGGACACGTGTGTAGTGTGACAAGATCAAATCAAGTGGAAAAGAATGGGCCTATTTGACAAAATTTAAGGTTTTGGGGATGGTTGACTTTTGGCAATTTTGCAAAAATGCCCAACTTCAACAATGCATAACTATTTTAATTTTGAACTTTTGGAAGTGTTATTGTACTTTTTAGAAAGCTTGAGATCTCCTCTAACCAACCCTTTTGGTCTCATCGCATTTTGATATTCCATGCTCAAGTTATAAGCTTTGGAAAAAAAAGTGTTTTTGTTGACTTTCAAAAATAACCTATGATGTCCAAATTTATAACTTCTTGTGAGTGCATTTCATGATCTTGGGGTGTGAATATGGATTGTAGAAAATTGCATCCTCTTCAAAATGAGCTTTGGATGGGTCATTTCTCATAAAGTATGAGAAAGTTATGCTTGGTCAAAGTTGAGTTGACTTTTCCTACAAAACCCTAATTTAGCAACTTTTGAGTCTTGATGAATTTTGAGCAATCCTTGATGAATCATGATCAAACCTTGATCAAATGATGAAATATCCTTCAAAATGAGAATGTTTACAAAAAATCTTGAAGTTTGACTATTTGTAGGTCACAGTTGACTTTTGCCCTAACACAATCGATTTTTGGACCCTTTGAGCAATTGACTGACCAAACTACCTCTGCAAGGCTTGAAGTTTGACATGGATGAACTTGAGAACATATTAGGACATTGGAGAGGAATTGAGGTCATTTGGATGCAAGGACCTTGATGCAACACAAAACCCTAATTTGAGGTTGACTGCCTTAGGAGATAGCTTGACTGTCCAACTCTTGAGCAATCTTGAGCCACTTGGATATTTTTCTTGCCATGTTTTGAGAAATATGAGAGGGAAAATTTTGGGGTACAACAGCTTCCCCTGTTCAATTTTCTTAAACCTAAGGATGTAGATTGGCTTTCGGGCCTTTCGTGATCCAAAGGTGGAAGATGATTGAACACTAGAGTGCCCAGAAATTTGCACTCGCATGAAGTGGTATCAACATTGTGACGTCGGGAATGGGCTTATAGATGCCATTTGGAGACTGTTGATGGATGGTCTGGACTTCAACTGGAATACAAATCAGGGAGATCTTATCGGCGATCTGACTGAACCAGAGAAGGTCTTGGATTAACTTTGACTGGATCGACATCAAAAAATCTTTAGGAGTCGATTTACCTGGACCAGACAAGGTCTTGGAATAACTTCAACTGGAATACGAATCAGGGAGATCTTATCGGCGATCTGACTGAACCAGAGGAGGTCTTGGATTAACTCTGACTGGATCGGCATCAGAAAAATCTTTAGGAATCGATTTAACTAGACCAGACAAGAGTCTTGTATTAACTTTGATTGGATCGGCATCAGGAAAATCTTTAGGAATCAATTTAACTGGACCAGACAAGGTATTGGAATAACTTCAACTGGAATACGAATCAGGGAGATCTTATCGGCAATCTGACTGAACCAGAAGAGGTCTTGGATTAACTCTGACTGGATCGGCATCAGAAAAATCTTTAGGAATCGATTTAACTGGACCAGACAAGAATCTTGGATTAACTTTGATTAGATCGGTATCAGGAAAATCTTTTAGGAATCGATTTAACTGGACCAGACAAGGTCTTGGAATAACTTCAACTAGAATACGAATCAGGGAGATCTTATCGGCGATCTGACTGAACCAGAGGAGGTCTTGGATTAACTTTGACTGGATCGGCATCAGAAAAATCTTTAGGAATCAATTTAATTGGACCAGACAAGAGTCTTGGATTAACTTTAACTGGATCGGTATCAGGAAAATCTTTAGGAATCGATTTAACTGGACCATACAAGGTCTTAGAATAACTTCAACTAGAATACGAATCAGGGAGATCTTATCGGTGATCTGACTGAACCAGAGGAGGTCTTGGATTAACTTTGACTGGATTGGCATCAGAAAAATCTTTAGGAATCAATTTAACTGGACCAGACAAGGTCTTTTGACATAGCTGAGAATTTAAATGCATCTTTCCTGAAAGGTAAAGGTCAGTCACATGCAATGCATGATATGGATAAAGCAATGATGTTCTCAACATAAATGAGATTGTATGGTATGATGCGTATATGCATGTATCATGATGTATGGAAATGTAATGCTTTAGATAGGGGAAAATAAATCCCGGATAGCTGCTAGAGAATAGAGTTGAATTCTTCGTTTCTGCTGGGGATGGTGAACGAAGGTGACTGCGAGAATAAGCCTGCAGGAGAAGATAAATCCGTCAGGCAATGAATTGATGAGAGACTACTCTGTGGGGAAGAAATGTCCTTCTGAGGCTTCCACTGATAAACTCTACCAGGGATGGATTATCGCTGCTGGTGATATTGAATCTGTCGGGGATTGAATTCCTGTTTATGAAAGGAAAGAACTTTGCTGGGGATGATCTTTCAGTTGTGACTTGCTGGGAATAACCCTGTTAGACTTTTGTGGGGATAATCCTTTGAACTCGGATGGGGAGATTTGCATTCCGCTGGGGATATTTATTTTTGTATTCCGCTGGGGATAAACTTCCAGAGTCTACTGGGGATGATGCTTCGAATCTGTTGGGAAATCTTTTTAGACCGTGCTGGGGAAATATTGACTCCACTGGGGGTATCTTGTATTCTGCCGGGGAACATTCTTATACTCCGTTGGGGAATATTAAGACTGCCGGGGATATCAAGTCTTTTCAATGCTGATGGTAGATCAACTCTGCTTGGGGAGAGCATTGCTGATTCGTTCATAGTTGCAAGTCTCGGCTGGGGGAGAGCTACCATTACTGCCTTACTCTGCGGGGAGCGAAAGTACCTTATCCATATTCTTTAGCTGAATATACCTTTGCACCTGGTGGATAGAGCAACTGTACAGTTTGGATAATTCTTATTTGCCCCTGTTTCTGATATTACCAGTAACTGTCTTTTGTTTCGCATGTAAATATTTATGAGCAGCCATTAATGTCAAATGCATATATCAAAAATGA
The DNA here is from genome assembly GCA_948472305.1 of Vicia faba. Taxonomy (NCBI): domain Eukaryota; kingdom Viridiplantae; phylum Streptophyta; class Magnoliopsida; order Fabales; family Fabaceae; genus Vicia; species Vicia faba. Next base: position 475,139,756 of record OX451735.1, read on the forward strand.
ACATTGGACGTTCTTTTCAAAACAAAACAAATAAAGGAAAAATAGTTTGAAATTTCTTTGAAAATGAATTGTATTGATTTTAAAGTTTGGCCTGTAAATAGGAGTTTTTGTACAAGAGGCTGACGTTCTAGTAAGAGAACGCCGCCGAACAAATAGAATTTATACAATTTGTGAAAAGAGAACAAAATAGCTATGTGAACAATCCCACTGGGTTCCAACTCTGTTATTGCCTTTATGTCCTCGAGCATCTCATCACTTTGCTACTTGGTTGAAGGTAGATCAGATTGATTAGTGCCGTCCGAGCTTGATAGTCGATACCGAAGTCTGGATGCAAGGTGATCCAATGAGACATAGTGTTACGCTTTGACCCCTAATTTTTGCTTGGACCGCCCTTTCGGGTTTTCAGTCCACTGGGATACCCATTTTTGCCCAAGCCGCCTTTTCAGGTTTTCGACTTGCCGGGTGTACAAATTTTTCATTTTCATCCCTTATTTTTGCCCGAACCCTTTTGGTTAGCCGGGAAGCCCTTATTTTTGCCTAGGCCAGTCAACCTAGCGGGTCTTTGATTATGCGTAGTATCTTTTCACTATGTCTGCATTGACAGGGTGAGGAAGGTCGTCACCATCCATGGTGGTTAGAATCATAGCTCCTCCTGAGAAAATGTTCTTAACCACAAATGGCCCTTCGTAAGTAGGGGTCCATTTGCCCCTGTGATCACTTTGGGGTAAGATGATGCGCTTGATTACCAGGTCCCCAACTTGATACTCTTGTCGTCTAACTTTCTTGTTAAATGCCTTTATCATCCGTTTTTGGTACGTCTGACCATGACAAATAGCAGTGAGTCTCTTTTTGTCGATTAAGTTCAGCTGATCATGCCAGGTCTGAATCCAGTCTTCTTCACTCAAACCTGCATCCTTCATAATCCGAAGAGAGCGTATCTGAACTTCAATGGGCAAGACTGCCTCCATGCCATATACCATGGAATAGGGAGTTGCCCCTGTTGACGTCTGTGCTGAGGTACGATACCCATGGAGAGCAAACGGTAACATCTCGTGCCCGTCTTTGTATGTCACTGTCATCTTCTGCACAATCTTCTTAATGTTCTTATTAGCTGCTTCTACAGCCCCATTCATCTTCGGCCGGTAGGGAGAAGAGTTATGATGCTGTATCTTGAATTGCTCGCAGAGCTCAGTGATCACCTTGTTATTGAGATTGGTACCATTGTCCGTAATGATCCTCTCTGGTACACCATATCAACATATCAGATTGTGCCGAATGAACCGTGCCACGACGTTCTTGGTTACAGTAGCAAAGGAAGCTGCTTCAACCCACTTTGTAAAGTAATCAATTTCTACAAGGATAAAACGATGTCCGTTAGATGCCGTTGGTCTGATCTCGCCGATCATATCAATGCCCCACATTGCAAAAGGCCAAGGTGCCGTCAAGACGTTCAGATGAACTGGAGGTACATGCACCTTATCAGCATAGACTTGTCACTTGTGACATGTCCGAGAATGCTGATAACAGTCGGCTTCCATGGTGGACCAATAATATCCTGCTCGAAGGATTTTCTTCGCCATGGTGTGTCCACTGGAATGAGTTCCGAAGGTACCTTCATGCAGCTCCGCCATGATCCTTTCTGCTTCATTCTTATCCACACATCGTAGTAAGGTTGAATCATGGTTGCGCTTGTAAAGAACGCCATTGCTAATGAAGAACTTCGCCGCGAACCTCCTCAGAAATTTCTTGTCATTAACAGATGCACCCTCGGGGTATTCCTGAGCCTCAAGGTATCTCTTCACCTCATGAAACCAGGGTTTATCTGCTACCTCTTCAGTCTCGATGTCACAACAATGTGCAGGTTCGTCCAATTTTTCAATGATAATCCAGGGAGCTTCGTTGTCCCAATTGACCTTGAACATAGAAGACATCGTAGCTAGTGCGTCCGCCAACTGATTCTCCTCTCTTGGGAAGTGTTCAAAGGTCATCTCCTCGAAATGGGGAAGCAATGTCAACACATACTCCTTATAAGGAATAAGATTTGGGTGTTTCGTATCCCACTCGCCTTTGATCTAACTGATCACGAGAGCGGAATCTCCGAAGACACTCAGAAACTTAATCCTTAGGTCAATTGCTGCTCGAAGACCCATGATGCACGCTTCATACTCCGCCATGTTGTTGGTGCAGTTGAAACATAGTCGGGCGGTGAACAGAGTATGAGAGCCTTTAGGAGATATGATCACGGGGCCAATGCCATTACCCAAGGCGTTCTAAGCTCCATCAAAGTACATAGACCATCGGGATCCTTCCTCAGGTCCTTCATCCGGTCCAGGTGTCTCACAATCAGTCACCAACATGATATTCTCATCCGGAAATTCAAAGTTCATAGATTGATAATCATCCACTGCCTGATGTGCCAAATGGTCTGCTAACACGCTTCCCTTAATCGCCTTTTGGGTCGTATATTGGATGTCATACTCAGTCAAGATCATCTGCCATCTTGCTATTCTTCCGGACAAAGCAGGCTTTTCGAAGATATACTTGATTGGATCCATTTTTGAAATCAATAGAGTAGTGTGAGTCAACATATACTGTCTCAGCCGGCGAGCAGCCCATGCCAAAGTGCAACAAGTTTTCTCGAGCAGTGAGTATCGGGTCTCACAGTCGGTAAATTTTTTGCTAAGGTAATAAATAGCATGCTCTTTTCGGCCTGACTCGTCATGCTGACCCATCACACACCCCATTGAGTTGTCGAGTACTGTTAAGTATAAGATCAGAGGTCTCCCTTCGACTGGGGGTATCAGAATGGGTGGCTCTTGGAGATACTCTTTGATCCTTTTGAAAGCGGCATGACATTCATCGTTCCAACGTACCACTTGATCTTTCTTCAGTAGCTTGAAGATTGGCTCATAAGTAGCAGTCAGGTGCGAGATGAATCGGGAAATGTAGCTCAGTCATCCCAGGAAGCCTCTGACTTCTTTCTCTATTATGGGAGCTGGCATCTCCTGTATAGCCTTCACCTTTGCAGGATCCACTTGAATACCTTTATCGCTTACGACGAAACCCAGCAACTTACCAGATCTCACCCCGAAGGTGCACTTGTTCGGGTTTAACCTCAGCTTGTACAACTTCAATATGTCAAACAACTTCTGCAGATGGTCAAGGTGTTCCTCCTTAGTTTGGGACCTTGCAATCATGTCGTTGACGTATACCTCAATCTCGTGATGGATCATATCATGAAACAAAGCAACCATGGCACGCTGATACGTTTCCCCAACATTCTTCAATCCAAAAGGCATGACCTTGTAGAAAAAGGTACCCCATTGAGTCACAAAGGTGGTCTTCTCCATGTCTTTAGGAGCCATTTTAATTTGATTATAACCGGGGAAACCATCCATAAAGGAGAATACCTTGTGCTGAGCGGTGTTGTCAACCAGAACGTCGATATGAGATAGAGGGAAATCATCCTTGGGACTTGCCCTATTCAGATCCCTATAGTCAACATACATTCGAACCTTACCATCCTTCTTCGGCACAGGAACCACATTGGCCACCCATTGAGGGTAAGAAGTAACTGCTAGAAAACCGGCGTCAAACTGTTTCATAACTTCAGCCTTGATTTTCTCAGACATCTCTGGGCGCATTCGGCGGACCTTCTGTTTTACTGGAGGATAGTTTTCCTTGGTAGGCAATCGGTGAACCACAATATCGGTATCCAACCCAGGCATATCTTCATAAGACCAGGCAAAGATCTCAACATAGTCATGCAGCATCTGAATCAACCGTTGTTTCACACTAAGCTCCAGATTTGCACCGATCTTGACTTCCTTCTTGTCTATCTCAGTACCCAGATTCACTGATTCTACTGGCTCTTCATGTGGCTGAATGACCCTCTCTTCCTGAAGTAACAGTCTTGCAAGTTCACCAGGCACTTCGCAATCATCTTCACCTTCGTCTTTGGCTAAGTTGATCGAATTTTCGAAGTTATAACTGGCAGTAGCATAGTCGTTACCAGTGAGATCCAGAGTGGATGTAGACCTGTATATATGAGTGTGTGTAAAATAGCTGTTTTGCAATATATAATAAAAGAAAGACAAGGAGCGCAAGATTTAAAATGCAAGAAAACGTCCAATGCTTTTATTAATGATATATGAAAATGACACACATAAACCCTTCACAAATGAAGCCACAGTGCCCCGGGTAAGACATCGGGCCATAAAGTTTAAAACATTGTCTGTTATAGATTCAAAACAAAAAGTTTCATTACTGGGTGATAACAGAAACAGGCACAGAATCCTTCACTGTCCAGTTTCTTAGTCCATCATCAGTAGTCGGGTAGATCCAACTGTCAATATCAAACTTTTCATCATCGTCATCCCCAATAGCATTCACCCCTGCATCTTATTTAGGCTTTTCTGGTGCTCCGAACTCGGTCTCCTTTGCATCAATCAAGTCTTGTACCTTGTTCTTCAAAACCCAACAATCATCCGTATCATGCCCCGGGCTATCAGAGTGAAAAGCACAGCGGGCATTAGGGTTATACTTCGGTGATGTTGTATTTGGATTCTTCGGGGCTTCCCTTGGAATCACTAGGTTGGTTTTCAGTAACTGTGGTAGAATCTGAGACAGAGTCATGCTGAGACGGGTGAATTGCCTTCGAGGTCTCTCGTCCTTTTGTTGATTATTATACTGAGGAGCACCAGCAGGTCTTGAGATAACAACCACATTAACAGCTTGGCGGCGTTCAGGTCTATTATGGCTTTTCGAACTGTAGACATCACTAGACTCTTTCTTAAATGGCTTCTTCTCGGTGCTTGATAAGGAACCCTTCTGTATCTTACCAGCCTTAATACCAGCCTTAATCCTCTCACTGGTCATAATTAGCTCTGTAAACCCAGACGAAGAGCTTCCAATCAGGTGGTTGAAAAATGGACCAGACAAGGTCCTCAGAAACATATCCACAAGCTCCCGATCAGCCAAGGGTGGTTGCACTCTTCCGGCGAGATCTCTCCACTTCTGAGCATAATCTTTGAAACCTTCACCCGTTCCCATTGACATACCCTGGAGTTGGGTACGCGTGGGAGCGAGGTCAGAATTGTACTGGTACTGCCTGTAGAAAGCAATAGCCAAATCTTCCCTATTGTGGATACTGGCTCCGTCCAACTGGTAAAACCATTCAAGTTGAGTCCCTGAGAGACTGTCTTGAAAGAAATGGATCCATAGGTTCTTATCAGCGGTGTACGGATGAATCTTCCTTACATATGACCGGAGGTGCAGCTTCGGACAAGAAACTCCGTCATACTTAGCAAAGGATGGTGCCTTGAACTTGTGGGGAATCACCACCCCAGATGATAGACCCAGATCACCAAAGTCCAGAACAGGCACTTTCTAAACTTCTATCGCACTCAACCGATCTTCCAGTTGTTTGTATCTATCCTCAGCAGGAGGATACTGGTCTTCGTCGAAGTCTGTCTCGTTATCGGAGACCACAAGGCTAGGAGCCCTCCTTTCCTCTTGACTGTCTTTCCCTCCAGATGAGGTGGTCAAATCAACTTCCTCCCGTAGCCTATTTCCAAACCTGTGACCTGTGCTAAACAGGACTGTCCTCTTCTTCTTTTTCTTCTTCTCTTTCAGAATCAGGGTCTTCAGATCTTGCTGACCCTTAGCTAGATTCATGAACAACTCTTGAAATTGAGCATTTTGGGCCTGCAGGGCCTTGATTGCTTGCTCAGTTGATGGTTCAGCAGACATGATGAGTGCTGAAATAAACAACGAAGAAGATAAGAAACCTGTAATGGGTACCTGTTATGAAGTGCATGGGATGAAATGCGTATGATATGATTTCAAAGACAATCAGGAGATTCAAATTCGTAAACCAAAAAGGAAACACACTTTTATTAGATAAACTTTGAAATTAAAATTGTTCAACAAATTGCCCTTAGGGTGTTACAAGAAAGGAAATACTGAAAAGTAAATAGAACTGGAAAGGAAATAAACAAAGGACAATCAGTGCTCCCATGGTCTCTTCTTGTCAGTGCGGACATAGTCATTGAGAATCCGCTCGTTCTCCAGCTGCCTAGTCAACCTCTGGATCTTCTGCTCCTGCTCGTTAAACTTTTCTCAGTAAGCATCCCGTTCTTCTCTCAGCTGCATCCAAGACCTTTTCAGTTCCCCAATGTCAGTGGGCATATAAGGGTGGAGGATGGTAGGAAGAACCCCCTCTTCATTAGCAACTTCAACAATGATAGGCAGGACGGCTTCATACGGCATACCCAACGTTTGGGCACGGATACAAACCCATCTGAGATATGGCTCCATCGGGAGTGAAGTCTTTGGGCCCAGCTCTTGTGGATCAGATCTGTGAACTCTATCCCAAGCCCTTATGAATCTGCGGCGTTTCTCGTCGCTATCCCCTTGAAAATCAAAGATGATACTAGGCATTAGCAGCTCATGAGGTCCTTCTCTTCTGGCTCTCCCAAACTGACGTAAGGCCAAGCACGGATTATAAGAAATCCCTCTATGGGTTCTTATCAGTGGAACATTGGGGTACTCCCCATAACGATCAATAATAGCCACCTCGTCCATACCCTTAAGAGTCCAAATGATGTCATTATGGGAGAGAGACATAACCCTATAAGCCCAGTCCATGCCTTCTTTGTTCTTCAGCACTGATTTGGGGAGGTGCGAAATAAACCACCTCGCCAATAATGGAGCACAACACATCAAGGTTCCCCGCTTTCAGGCAGTACGAGCATAAAGCTGATGAAGAATGTCACCCAAGAGAGTGGGTACAGGATTACGAGAGATGAAGATTTTCACCATATTCACATCAACAAAGGAGTCAGGATTCGGAAACAATACCAAGCCGTATATCAGAAGAGCCAGAATATCTTCGAATGCCTTGAAGTCTAGACTATCCCAGGCATAATTAGCCTTACCAACCAAGAACTTAGTCAGAAAGCCCTTTGCTCCACTTCTAGTCTCCCAATTAGCCATTACCTCATCCTTGGTCATATGAAGGGCTGAAGCAATCTCTTATGGCCTAAGGGTCTTCTCCCAACCAGTAAACGGGGTCTGCTCCAGAATAGAGATACTGAGCAGATCAGAGAATTCTTCTAAGGTGGGGACCAACTGGTAGTCCTGGAAAGTAAAGCAATGGTACATCGGATCATAGAATTGGACCAAAACACTCATCATCTGCTCGTCCAATTTGGAGGTAACCAAACTGAGAAGATACCCATGTCTTCTGATGAAGGAGGTAGTATCAGGCATCTTTGCAATTAATTCTTTAAGCACAGTGGGAACCTGGACAAAGTTGATCCGGATGGTATTCCTACGCATGGGCATCATGTCCTACAAAACAGAACAAAGATGAATCCCTCCTGTCTTTGAAATAGGTTAGTCCAATGCAAGATGTATGCAATGTTATGATGTCATGATGTCATGATAGAAGGCACATCACAAGTATCCACAAACAACAAACATGGTAAAGGCACACAAGTCACACAGAGAGCCCTTAGATTTCAGGCTGGCAAGGAGCTTAGGTACTACCCTCTTTCAGTTCAGTTGGTTTAAACCTGTCCTAAAAATAGTAACCGGGTTCTAGAGGATCTCAATATCACTGACTACCCTCGATCGATCACAATTCCAGTTTAGCAACCTTTTCTTGCGGCCAGAATCATCGCGAGAGTTTAGTCTCAATGAGTGTAGCATACTGCTACTGTTCTATGGCCAAGTTGGTCAATTTAAAGGTTCTAAGGTCAGTTGGTGCTTAATGACCCCTTAGATGACCCATATTCTCCTCGTTCCAACACAAGGGATATCGGTACAATCTAAAGTGCCACACCAACGTAGCTACTGCTTCAACCGTATCGGTCTACGCCGTACAATTCCCTCACAGTTTATTGCTACTTACCTAAAGGGTATCCCCAGATCTGGGTTAGAATCTATAGTAACTCTGATACAAGCCCACAAATATAAAGCATACAAAGCAAACAATTGAAAACACAATGATCTAATCCTAAGGTACAACCCACTTATAAGATTCCCCAGCAGAGTCGCCAGTTCTGTGATACGGTGGGAAAGAACTGACTGTTTTTGGAATGCTGGTTCGCATTTTGAGTTTGTTTTTGCAAAATGTCGCGGCAAGCAAGAGTCGCCACCGTCTTTTATTTTATCCAATAAGGAAAGGAAAAAAAGCACAGAAAAATTCCTGTTTCGAGATGTTTCTCGGGTCCGGGGGGTAGATTATAGAAAGGGAAGGTGTTAACACCCTTTCTATCCGTGGTTATCCACGGGCTCTTAGGTACTTGCTCAAAGTGTTTTCAAAAATTTCTTTTCTTTGTGTTTGTGGGTTCGAAAGAAGTTTTTGTTTGAAAGGTGTAAGTGCGAAAAGTTTTATTTTGTTTTGGAAGGAGCAAGTACGTAAGAACCATCTACCTACTCGAAAAAAGAATCAATCTGTGCTAATGTCCTTTAGACAATGCTATCCCACTATTGATGAGTAGGTAGCATCGTCGTTGGAGTTTAAGGGTCAATTCGATTAAGGGACGTGTGGTCACTAAAGCAATGTTAGGATGCCTTAGCGGTAACCCTAACGTCTTAGATCATTTTTTCGAGGCAACTGTTTCGAGGCAACTATGATCTTTAGACAAGAGGGCGACCTCTAAAACTTCCTATACTCAATGACCACGTACGAAGGCAACCAAGTGAGGTGTACCCTAAGAGTGCGCATGTGCGAGTGTGTTGTTTCGGTTAATTTTATATTTGTACATGTCAATGGTTATCTATGTTGATTTTAGGTTTAAACATTTGATCTTGTCATGCATTCCCTATTATCAAACATCTAACAATTTATAAGTTGCGTAAATTAAAATTGCGGAATTTAAACTAAACTATTACAAGGCGTCGGGTATTTACATCGCCAAAAGCAACCCTTGAAATTAAAATGCGGAAAGTAATAAAACGATAAAAATATTTAAAGTCCTAATTAAACTATTACATTCTGGAAACAGATACAATATTGAAATCAAATGGATCGCGTGCGAGAAATTAAATCGGGCAAGTTTTTAGGGTTTTGACCTTTGATTATTAAAGAAAAGATTTTTTTGGTTTATTTGTGAATTAAAAGAAAATAGACTAAACTAATTATTGAATTAATAAATAAATAAATTAATAAAAAAAAAGATATTTTTGGATTTCTTAGTATTTAAAGAAAGAAAAATAAATTAATCAAAGTTCATAAAACCTAATTATCTAAATTAATTTTAATTATTTGCAAAAGATATTAAAGTTAATTCCTAATTAAACTAGATTAATTAAATTAATTTATTTAACAAAAATAAAATACTGGAAAATAATTTTAATAATGAAAATATTTTTTGGTTTTTGATTTTATGAGGAAAAAGTTTTAATTGGTTAGTGATTAAATAATAAACAAAAAAAAAACAATTAAATAAAATAAGAAAAAAAAGAGTGAAATAGAAAACAAAACTCAGGGGGGTTTGGGCCCAGATTGGAGGTCTGATTAGCAAATTCAAGGCCCATTTGTGCAAGCCTGCCTTGACTTCTCCTTATTCCACGTGTGCATGTTGACTTTGGCATATGGTAGGCATCCCATTTGGACCACCAGATCTGGCCTGGGGCCATCTGGCAAGCATCTGAATGAGGGACCATGGTATGCTACGCGTTTGATATTGCATGGAATCACTTGGCTGGAAAATACAACAAATAATATGGGGACCTGGGATTCGAACCCAGGTCCTGCAAGCCATTGCATACACGCCTTTTCCACTGGACCATTGAACGTTAGTTGTATACATAGTGGATAATAATAATAAAATATGAAAACGCGTAATATTCCAGAAAATATAAAACAAAGCGCGCGAATTATGAATGATCCAATGGGGGAGGGGCACGTATTCAATATCTTCGTTGGACCTGGTTATTTACCTGCGGATTTATATCCGCAGCTAAATCCGTAGCTCGTTCCTAAAATTGGTTCTAGGCCATGAAAACACAATCCAAGACCATGGACATGTTCGTCTTCCTCCACTGATCATGCCTATGTCCATCAATGGCATCAATTTTGCCTGCAAATAAAATGCCCAAAAACAAGAACCAAGAACCCTAGATTCGGCTAGGGGGTTATAGACCATATAAATACAATCAAATAATGCAGAAAGTTTAGAAATTGCACAAGGATCATGACTATGTCAACAATTTGTCAAAAATATGCAAGAACATGAGGATACGATTTTGAGTACAGGGCGGTTTTTTGAGAGACTTACATCACGATTGAGAGGGTGTGAGGGCTTGCTTTTGATTGCTTCTGACTCAGTGATTGCCCAACAATGGAGTGGTGTTGAGATTTGCTCTTGAAAGCGTCTCTAAGAAGGATTTCAGTTTCAAGCTTTTTTCAAGTTTTCTCAAGTTTGCTTTTTGTGATTCTGTAGCTTCTCACCTCTCCCACTCGTGCCTTTGCATTGTATATGTAAGCTGCATTAGATTAGGTCAAGTTTTGGGTCTTGAATCTTTGTAAATCAATGCTTGGAGATATGATTTGATTCACCATTGACAACCTTCCAATTTGGTCCAAATTCCAATATTTTTGTACATGAAATGCTTGATACGGATTTGATCATGTCATTGATGATAATCAAGACCTATAACAACCAAAAAGATCCTAAGTAATCAATATTTGGATTTTATTTGATTTAAATTGATTTAAAATGAATTAATTCAATAAAAAATAAAATAAAATAGAAAAATTAATAAATGGACACAAGGCTGAAGCAAGGCCACGTGTATAGTGTGACAAGATCAAATCAAGTGGAAAAGAATGGGCCCATTTGACAAAATTTGAAGTTTTGGGGATGGTTGACTTTTGGCAATTTTGCAAAAATGCCCAACTTCAACAATGCATAACTTCTTCAATTTGGAACTTTTGGAAGTGTTCTTTGACTTTTTAGAAAGCTTGAGATGTCCTCTAACCAAACCTCTTTGTATCATATCATTTTGATATTCCATGCGCAAGTTATAAGCTTTGGAATAAAAGGTGTTTTTGTTGACTTTCAAAAATGACCTATAATGTCCAAATTTATAACTTCTTGTGAGTGCATTTATTGATATTATGGTGTGAAGATGGATTGTAGGAAATTGCATCCTCTTCAAAATGAGCTTTGGATGGGTCATTTCTCATAAAGTATGAGAAAGTTATGCTTGGTCAAAGTTGAGTTGACTTTTCCTATAAAACCCTAATTTAGTAACTTTTGAGTCTTGATGAATTTTGAGCAATCCTTGATGAATCATGATCAACCCTTGATCAAATGATGAAATATCCTTAAAAATGATAATGTTGACAAAAAATCTTGAAGTTTGACTATTTGTAGGTCACAGTTGACTTTTGCCCTAACACAGTCGATTTTTGGACCCTTTGAGCAATTGACTGACCAAACTTCCTCTGCAAGGCTTGAAATTTGACATGGATGAACTTGAGAACATATTAGGACATTGGAGAGAACTTGAGGTCATTTGGATGCAAGGACCTTGATGCAACACAAAACCCTAATTTGAGGTCGACTGCCTTAGGAGATAGCTTGACTGTCCAACTCTTGAGCAATCTTGAGCCACTTGGAGATTTTTCTTGCCATGTTTTGAGAAATATGAGAGGGAAAATTTTGGGGTACAACACAGGCCATCGTCATCATCATTATCATGCAATACATCATGGAAAACAATCAAATTATTCATACAACATTGTCTTACTCAATCACATCAATATCCACCACACTTCATACAACATTAACACACAAGGGATAAAACTTCACCGAAATAATCATCATAAGATAGAAAATATCATATCAACACCAAAATCCTCATGGTTAATTCCACAACAACAATAATTCATCATTAAAAATAGGACATTCCTAATTAATCTACTATACAAAGCATTTGCATACATTTCACAAAACAACATAACTCAACAGTACGAAACACCCGTCCACATATCAAATAGTTGAAATTCTGGTACTGCAAATATTTTTAATAGAAAGTATGTTAAACCAGTGTTCTAATAATCTGAACTACACATCAATCGGATACCCGAAACTTAAGTTATGAATTTTTGAAGTTTTACAAGATTTACCAACACCGATAACCTACAACAACAAACACTAACACCACAAAACATATTTACACACCAATTAAATTTAGTTCCAGAACTTGAAAACATTTTTACAAGAAATTACATTGTATTAGCTTTCCAACGATTTAAATGGCACCCAAGACAGACTCACAGTTTGAAAGTTATGAACTTCTGAAAATTTCATTTTTTTCAATTTACTCTCGGGGTAGCTGATTACCCAATAGGTGATACCTGGGAACAACCAGTCAAAATGCCCAGGAATGCTGTTTTTCCATGCGGTAACTGGTTACCCATATATTGTAACCGATTCTCACTGTACCAGAGTAAAAAACCAGATTTTTGTGTTACGAAAATCATCATTTTCCATCCCAAAATCCCAACTTTTCTACATCAAATACATAATCTAATTTATCACATTGTACTACTACATCTACTACATTCTAACTCAATTCACATCATCAATTTCATCAATTATGCATAATTTCAACGGATTAAATAAAATACAATCTACACCCAAAACTTAACATTTAATATCATCATCTACCCACAATTATACCACCTATTAGAGAGTCGGAACTCTACCCTTACCTTAGTGTGATACGATGGGAGAAATGACTTGAGAGTTTTGCATTTGATCGCAAATGTTGCGGTTAGCAAGAGTCGCCACCGACTTTTCTTTTATCCAAAAAGGAAATGTGAAAAAGCACAGGAAAGACCTTTGAGATTATTTCTTGAGTTCGGGGGGTAGATTATGAAAAGGGAAGGTATTAACACCCTTTTCATCCATGGTTTTCCATGGGCTCTTAGTTACTTGCTAGATCACTTGCTTTTGTTTGAAATTGTGCTTAGTGTGGTTTTTGAAAGTATTTTGTAAAGAGGCCATTGTTTAGGCAATCTTTGTAATGATTCTCGTTCTTAAGAATATATACAAAGATGTTTAATATTTTGAAAATGTTTTCAAGTTTGTAAGATGTTTTGAAATGTGTCGGTGTTTGTTTTGAAAATAGAAAGGATATTTTGTTTGAAATTGAGCAAGTAATTAGGAGCATTCTACCTACTAAAAAGTCTTTCTTGTACATTTCTTTTCCTTTGACATTGTTATGTTACCATTGATTTGGTAAGCAACCATATCTTTGGATGTAAACGGAACGGGCGTGGGTCATCGTATAGCCATGATTAGCAATGTTACAAGGCATCTTAGCATTCTTTTTGAGGGGCTAAGATCATTGGTAAGGCAACTTAGATAGCGTCATCGAGGGAATATGATCTTGTATTTTCTAAGATACCTTACATGCGTAATATGGCCATTTTGTATAAGGCAACCAAGTGGAGTTTACCCTAGGGGTGTTTGTGTGCAAGTGCATTGTTTTTCATGCTTGATTTAGTCTTGAATTAGGGTTTTGATAAGTATTAATTTTAGTCTTTCCATACAAACCCTAATTACTAGCATTGTATATATGAAAGCGATAAATTGCGAAATTTAAAGTTACTACGCTATTACAACATTTGTGGGGAGGGGGGTATACAATTTGTAAATGGGGATTGCAAGAAATTAAACCCTAATTAGTCAATTACAACCAAATTGAATTTATACAATAATTGAAATAAATAAATGTACAAAAATAAATATGCAACGATGTAAATGCAAAGAAAATGGATCTTTTGTTTGGATTTTTATCAGAAAAAGTTTTTTTTTGTTTAACCTAATTGATTACAAGAAAATAATTAATTAAAATAATGAAAGTAAACCTAAATTAATAAGAATTTTTTTTAAATAAAACCCTAAGTCTATTAATTGATTAAAATAAATTAAGTTTAAGGAAAGTATTTTTGTATTTTTGTCTTGAAAATAATATATGGTGTTGTAAAATATTTTTGGCCTTTTTTATATTAAATTAAATATATTTTAATTAGTGTAAAAGAAAATAAATAATAATCTAGTTTTAAATTAAATTTACAAAACTAGTTAGTAAAAAATAAATAAAGTATAGTTAAAAAAATATTTTTTGTGAGAAAAATAAAATAAACTAAGTTAAAATAAAAATCTATTTTTTTAATATTTTTTTTATGATTTTTTAACATTAGAAAAAATATTGAAGAAAATAAAATGAAATAAATAAAAAAGTAAAATAAAACAAAACTGGGCCAGGGGCGTATAAGTGAAATAAGGGGTTAATCAGCAAAAAAAAAAAAAAGAGCCAGGCCCAAAGGGCCCAGCGCCTGCAAACAAATCAGAAAATGTCAAAGATATGTAAAAATGGTCACGCCGGGGCTTGAACCCAGGACCATGGGGTGAACAAGCGCGCGCTTTACCACTGGGGTGGCTATACATCTGTTTATATAAACAAGACAATAAATATGTAAGGCAAATCAAGTATTGATGACTTCATCTTCAACCTCCAGCCGGTGTACCTGTAACTTCTTCATTTCTCCACAAAAATGGAAGATGACAAAATGAAAGTTGTTGCATTCTTCTTCACGAATCTAACCATGTAAATAAATAAAGCTAAAAGTCAAAGATAAATGAGAATTTCTTTGGCCCTAATTTGAACCCTAAAAATTTCAGAAACTTCAACTCTAAAATTCTCTAAGCTCAGGCCATGTAAATGCAAACTATGGATATGTACAACTTCGTGGCAATGAGGTCTACATTTTATCTTCACAAATGCAAGTCTAACATTGCATAAGTAATGAGATAGAAGTTCAAGAAAAATACCTCAAAACTGGAAATCGTGAAATGGATTTGAGCTTGTTTCAGGCAATGTTGATGATCAAGTTAGCTTCCTTGGACCACTAGGAAGCTAATGCAATGGTTGGCTTGAGCTGAGGATGGCTGGAATGGTCTGGAGAAGTCCAACTGTGATGCTCTATTTTTGGGTATGGAAGACAGGGAAAATGGTGTTACAGAAGTGAAACAGGTACAAGGATGAGTTACTCTTGATGCAAGGAAGCTTTAGAAACTAAAAGACCAAGAAACGCACGAGGGAAATGTGAGTTTGAGGTTCAAGGTCAGAAACTGTGCAACAATGGATTTTTTGGGCAATGTCTGATTTGAGAGAGTTTTGGTGTATTTTGGTATGTTCAAACTCGTGTTCTAGCTCACAAATAATGCTTCTATTTATAAGCAACAAGTTTGGAGACTTGTTGTTGATCAGAATTTGAATTTGCATTCTTAAGCTAAACATGTGATTTTTTTGAGAAAACAAGTTTCAATGTCTTGTGTACTTGCTAACATAGAGTGGTTATGCTTTAAACACACTTGCTTATGACTTTTCAGATGAAGTGTGATCAGAGGGAACAAGTTAGAGGCTCAAGAGTGGACTTTATGCATAAAGCTTGCTTTACAAGAATGGTATTGTTATCTTTCTTCCCAAAATGGCAATGTGAATTGGATAAAGCTTAAACCACTTGGATTATAGCTCAAAAGTTTGTGTAATCCATTAATTATGGAGTGAAAAACAAGTTTGAGGCCTGCAAAGCAAAGATTATGCAGCCTAACATTGATTTGCATTTGTGTTCATCATGAAAATGACCTATAATTCAAGTGACAAAACACCAACTTCATCTCTTCGATTCTCCCTACTCAAAAATGATCTCAAGGAGTTCTTGGACATTTTGGAAAGCTTGCAATGTTCTCTAAAACTCATCTTTGAATTGCTTTTGAATATTCCCCTTTAAACTATGTGATAAATTGCCATGAAGTTAGGTAAAAAATCTGCCTAACTAGGGCAAAATTTCACTAAGTCTTTTTTAGTTCATGAGCATGTATTCACAAAATTATAACTTGAGATACAAGAACTTTTAGGAGAAGTTGTGTGAAGAAAAGTTGTATATTTCATGGAGATCTACAACTTTCATGTTGGAAGTTTCCTTTGAATCATCTTGCATCATGGTGAAAATTTTGTTCAAAGTTATGAAAAAACATGAAATTTCCAACACTTAGAAAAATTTCTAAGTTTAGAAATTTTGACTTTTCAAAATGAAATCTTGACTTTTTTGATTTCTTGATGAATAAGTTTCATATTTTGACATGTTTTGATGAATTATGATCTTTGGCACTTGAATTTGACTAAAAAGTCAAAGTTTGAATTTTCAGTATACAGTTGACTTTTGATCAGTTAACTGAAAAATTCATCTGTCAATCCAATGGACTTGTGTCACTAGGTAAAAATGATGTAGTTGGATTCTTGAGATAATTCATTAAACCAATAGAACATTTGCTAGGTCAAAAATCAGAAATTGCCCATTCCCAGTCAAAACCCTAATTTTGACCATTTTGCCCTTTTGGAGATTTGATCAAACTTCTTGAGTTGTGGTCCAAACTTGATCAAATGATACATATGAGTTTAAAATCTTGATGTGGATAAAAAATTATGAAGTTTGACTGTAAATTGGCCATGGTTGACTTTTTCCCCAATACAATTGTTTTTTAGGTTAACTGCTCAATTGACTGAGCAAAAGTGTGAACCAAGGCTTGAAACTTGACATGAGTAATATTGGGGGTCCATAATGATCCATGAAAGTAATAAGGGGCATAGGAATTTCAAAAATCCTTTTTCAACCTCAAACCCTAATTTTGGTCATCAGTGCTTAAGGAGGTGTCTTGAGCTGATCAAACCCTAGTGCAGTCTTGAGCCCAAGGAGATATTGTGAGAAAATTATTAATAAGTGAGAGGGAAAATTTTAGGGTACAACAGTTGCCCCTGTTCAATCTTCTTAAGCCTGAAGAGTTAGATTGGCATGTTTTTCCAGTCGTGACTCGAAGGTGGAAGATGATTGGACACTAGAGTGCCTAGAAATTTGCACTAGGTGATGTGATGGTTGAGGGAATGAGCGTAAAGATGCCATTTGGAGAGGTGATAGAAAGCTGTAGGAGATGGGCTTAAAGATGCCATCCAAAAGTGATTGTTTGTATTATAATTTGTAAGCTGAAAGAATGAGTATCAGAATGGCATTCGTATCTGGAGTGTATCTGAACTGTATCTGGGAGTTAAATCTAAATGAGTATCAGAATGGCATCCGTGTCTGGAGCGTATTTGAACTTTATCTGAGAAGTTGAATATGAATGAGTATCATAATGGTATCTGTGTCTAGAGCGTATCTAAACTGTATCTGAGAAGTTGAATCTGAATGAGTATCAGAATGGCATCCGTGTCTGGAGCGTATATGAACTGTATCTGAGAAGTTGAATCTGAATGAGTATTAGAATGGCATCCGTGTCTAGAGCGTATCTGAACTGTATCTGAGAAGTTGAATCTGAATGAGTATCAGAATGGAATCCGTGTCTGGAGCGTATCTGAACTGTATCTAAGAAGTTGAATCTGAATAAGTATCAGAATGGCATCCGTGTCTGGAGCGTATCTGAACTGTATCTGAAAGTTGCACTTGAATGAGTATCAGAATGGCATCCGTGTCTGGAGCGTATCTAAACTGTATCTGAAAGTTGAATCTGAATGAGTATCAGAATGGCATCTGTGTCTGGAGCGTATTTGTATTGTATATGAAAACTTTGAACATTATTAATGCTAGCTGTTAACCTTATCCTGAAAAGGGTAAAATGTTAGCTAAAATGCAAAGTCATGTTATTTGAAATGTATGATATAATGCTTTCATGTTATCAATGTTTATGATATATGGATGTAATGTATGCGTATGTGAGCTAGTTTGCTGCACTGCTGTTGGATTGGGGAAAATAAATCCCTGACTGCTGCTGAAGATATGGAGTATAAGCCTTCATGTTGTGAAGTCTAAGTGTTGACAAATTTCTGCTTAGTGAAATAAACTCTGTTGTAAAGGGAATTACATGTACTTCTTGCAAAATCCTGTTGGAAAATCCTGAGAAATTGAACGACTTCTACTGGGGATTGATAATTGGAAGTTTGTTCCACTGGGAATTAAACTGCAAAATGTAGGGGATTTATGGAAATAGCTTAGAGAGATTTCCCTACCTCTTAAAGCCATTAGTAATTGTCTTTTATTTTGTTTATTTGTAAACATTAATTATGTTCAAATGCATATGTTCAACAATGAATCATTGGACGTTTTTGTACACAAAACACAAGAGTAAAAGAAAAACAGATAGTTTTGCACTTTCAAAGGAATATCTTTGCATTGACTTTGAGTAAGTATTTTTGTACAGTGAGACAAACATTCTAGTAGGAGAACGCCGTCATAAGAAAAAATGAAAATTTTAATACAAAGAAAAGATAACTATGTGCAATAATTCCACGGGGTTCCCATTCTACTATAGTCTTTGTATCTCTGAGCATCTTGTCTATTTGTTGCCTTGTCAGAAGATGATTGAATTGGTCAGAACCTATGAGTTTGTAGGTTGTCCGTAAGGTGATCTAACAGGACATAGTCATACGCTTTAATTCCCTAACTTTTGCCTGGACCTCCCTTTCGGGTTTTCAGCCCACTGGGAAACCCTTTTTTGCCCAAGTCGCCCTTTCGGGTTTTCAACTTGCCGGGTGTATAGATTTTTTTGTTTTATCCCTAATTTTTGCCCGAACCTTTTTGGTTTTCCGGGATGCCCTTGTTTTTCCTAGGCATGTCAACCTAGCGGGTCTCTTATGCGTAGTATCTTTTGACTATGTCCGCATTCGCAGGATGCGGTAGGTCGTCGCCATCTATGGTGGTCAAGATCATTGCCCCACCAGGGAAGATGTTTTTGATTACAAATGGTCCTTCATAGTTAGGAGTCCATTTTCCCCTGGGATCACCTTGCGACAATATGTTGCGTTTGATTACCAGATCTCCAACTTGATATACTTGGCGTATGACCTTCTTGTTGAAAGCCTTGATCATTCATTTTTGATACATTTGACCATGGCAGACAGCAATAAGTATTTTCTCATCAATTAAGTTCAGTTGATCAAGTCGAGTCTGGATCCAATCTTCTTCGTTCAGCCCTGCATCCTTCATAATTCTTAGAGAGGGGATCTGGACCTCGATAGGCAAGATAGCCTCCCTGCCGTAAACCAGAGAATGGGGTGTTGCCCGATTGATGTGCGAGCTGTGGTACGATACCCGTGGAGAGAGAATGGTAGCATCTCATGCCAGTCTTTGTATGTGACTGTCATTTTATGTATGATCTTTTTAATGTTCTTATTTGCAGCTTCGACAACACCATTTATCTTTGGCCGGTAAGGGGAAGAATTGTGATGTTGGATCTTGAATTGCTCGCACAAGGCGGTGATCATAGTGTTGTTGAGATTTGTACCATTGTCAGTGATGATCCTTTCTGGGATACCGTACCAGCAAATGAAATTTTTCTTGATGAAACGGGCAACAACATTCTTGGTAACGGAAGCGGAGGAAGCTGCCTCCATCCACTTTGTAAAATAATCAATGGCCACTAAGATGAAGCGGTGTCCATTGGAGGCTGTTGGCTTGATTTCCCCAATCATATCAATCCCCCACATAGCAAAGGGCCAAGGAGCCGTCAAGACATTCAGAGGAACCGGAGGTACGTGCACTTTATCAGCATAAATCTGACACTTGTGGCAGGTTCGAGAGTGTTGATAGCAATCTACTTCCATGGTAGACCAGTAATAGCCTGCCCGTAGGATTTTCTTTGCCATCGTATGCCCACTTGAATGGGTGCCAAAAATGCCTTCATGTAATTCAACCATGATCCTTTCAGCTTCAACCTTATCTATGCACCAAAGTAACACAGAGTCATGATTGTGTTTGTACAGGATGCCATTACTAAGGAAGAATTTAGCGGAGAATCTCCTTAAGAACTTCTTATCATTGACTGAAGCTCCTTTTGGATATTCTTGAGCCTCGAGATACTTCTTTACTTCGTGGAACCTAGGCTGGTCCATTACTTCTTCAGTATTAATCTCATGATAGTGTGCTGGTTCCTCCATTCGTTCGATGGTGATCTGGGGAGCCTCATTATCCCAATTAAGTTTAAACATAGATGACATTGTGGCTAGAGCGTCTGCTAGCTGATTTTCTTCTCGCGAGAAATGCTCGAAGGTAATCTTCTCAAAATGTGGTAGTAATGTAAAAAAATGTTCTTTGTAAGGGATAAGGTTTGGGTGTTTGGTGTCCCATTCCCCTTTGATCTGACTGATGACCAAAGCTGAGTCTCCAAATACATCCAAGGATTTGATCCCCAAGTCTATGGCAGCTCTGAGACCAAAGATGCATGCTTCGTATTCTACCATGTTGTTGGTACAATTGAAGCAGAGTCTTGCGGTAAAGGGAGTATGACGCCCTTCCGGAGATATGAGTATAACACCGATACCATTTCCAAGTGCATTGGATGCCCCATTAAAGAACAGGGTCCATCGGGATCCTTGTTCAGGTCCGTCATATGGCCTGAATTCTTCATAGTTATTTACCGTCATGATGTATTCATCTGGAAATTCGAACTTCATGGATTGGTAGTATTCTACAACTTGGTGAGCAAGGCGATCAGCTAGTACACTGCCTTTTATAGCTTTCTTGGTAGTATACTGTATGTCATATTCCGTCAGGATCATCCGCCATCTCGCTATTCTCCCAGAAAGAGCAGGCTTCTCGAAGATGTATTTTATCAGATCCATCTTAGATATCAACAAAGTAGTATGAGTCAACATATACTGTCTTAGCCGGAGAGAAGCCCATGCCAGAGCGCAGCAAGTTTTCTCGAGCAGTGAATATCTTATTTCACAGTCGGTAAACTTTTTGCTCAGGTAATAAATAACATGCTCTTTTCGTCCAGACTCGTCATGTTGCCCCAATACACAACCCATTGAGTTTTCTAAAACAGTCAGATCCATGATTAATCGTCTTCCCTCGACTGGTGGTATCAACACAGGAGGCTCTTGTAAGTATTCTTTGATTTTGTCAAAAGAAACTTGGCACTCGTCATTCCATTTGACTACTTGATCTTTCTTCAACAATTTTAAGATTGGTTCACAAGTAGCTGTCAGGTGAGAGATGAATCTGGCAATGTAGTTCAAACGCCCCAATAATCCTCTGACTTCCTTCTCAGTACAAGGATCAGGAATCTCTTGTATTTCTTTTACCTTGGCAGGACCGACCTCGATACCTTTGTTGCTGACGACAAAGCCTAGGAGTTTACCGAATCGTACCCCAAATGTGCATTTGTTTGGATTCAACCTCAGCTTGTACCTCTTCAGTCTCTCAAACAGTTTTTGTAAGTCATCAAGATGCTCTTCTTCTGTTTGAGATATGGATATCATGTCGTCCATATAAACCTCTATTTCCTGATGTATCGTGTCGTGAAATAGGGCTACCATGGCACGTTGATAGGTTGCTCCAACATTCTTCAGTCCGAATGACATCACCTTATAACAGAAAATACCCCACTGTGTGACAAACATTGTTTTCTCCATGTCCTCAGGCGCAATTTTGATTTGGTTGTAACCTGAGAATTCGTCCATGAAGGAAAACACTTTGTGTTGTGCCGTATTGTCAACTAGAATATCAATGTGGGGGAGTGGAAAATCATCCTTAGGGCTTGCCCTATTCAAATCTCTGTAGTCCACACACACATTCGCACTTTTCCGTCCTTTTTGGGCACGGGAACAACATTGGCAACCCATTGGGGATAAGAGGTGACAACCAAGAACCCAGCGTTAAATTGCTTCATGACTTCTGCTTTAATACTTTCTGACATATCAGGCCTCATGCGGCGAACCTTTTGCTTTACTGGAAGACAATCCTCTCTTGTAGGCAGACGATGTACCACAATATCTGCATCAAGTCCCTGCATGTCTTCATACGACCAGGAAAAGACTTCGACATAATCGTGTAACAACTGAATCAGACACTCCTTGATACTGGGTTCCAGATTGGCACCCACCTTGACCTCTTTTTTGTCTTCTTCGGTATCTAGGTTGATTGTATCCACAGGTTCTTCGTGAGGCTGAATGGTTCTCTCTTCTTGTTGTAGTAGTCTGGCAAGTTCCCCTGGTACTTCACAATCTTCCTCACCTTCGTCTTCGGCTTGGTAGATTAGATTCTTAGAGTCACAAAAGGCCATAGCAGTATCGTTACCCATGGGATCCCGAATGGATGTATACCTGCATTGTGAGTGTGAGTGTGTGTAAGGGTATAACTATCCTTGAAGAAAATAAAAAATGTAAAAAGAAAAACAATGAGCACAAAAGTTTGTATGAGAAAACGACCATGATTCATTGATGTCATATGAAAATGAGATAATAACCCTTACAAATGGACCATTGTGCCTCGGGTAAGACACAAGGTTTTAAGAGTGCGAATTGTTTTAATATTACAGATCTAACAAAATGTAAAGACAGATTATTGTGGGATAAAAGTGATCGGGACAAAATCTCTAGCCTCCCGATTGCTGAGCCCCCCATTGACAGTTGGGAATATCCAGTCCTCTAAGTCACAACTATCTTTATCATCTTCTACGACGTTGACCTCACGGTTGCTGATCTTCAGTGGTGGTCCTCCGACACGGGCGCGACGTACAACCTTCTTAGCACTTGAAGTGAAACCCAGACCAAACTTGTCAGACTTATATGGGATATCTGGGAGTTGCCCCCAGATAGTGCACCCACCTTCTTCTACCACTGCTTTTGCATCCTTCAGATATGACATCTGGAGTGGAGGCCTTGTGATCTTGGGAACAACCTTGGTTACTGCCACATCTTGCGGGAGCTCTTCAAAGTGTTGGAATGGAGTTTCAATAAATTCACCATCTAATTCCACATATCTGAAGGAATTGAGATGGTTGATCATATACTCTTCTTCTCCATGAACGATGATATTCTTCCCTTGAATCAAATATTTCAGCATTTGGTGCAACGTAGAAGTGACAGCGCCAGCATTGGGAATCCATGGTCAGCCTAGCAAGCAGGAATATGAGGGACTGATATCCATTACATAAAAAGTTGAATCAAATGTTTATGTTCCAACTTTTATGCGAATGTCTACCTCCCCATGCACCATCCTCTTCAAGCCATCAAAATCCCTTACTACTATGTTACATGGCTTCAATGTCAATCCCTCACAGTCAAGCCTATCAAGAGATTTTTTAGGCAATACATTCAGAGATGAGCCAGTGTCCACCAAAACATGAGCCAAGTTTGTGCCCCTACATTCAACTGAGATATACAATGCCTCATTATGCTTCCTTCCTCTTGGCGTTAAATCAGCATCTGAGAAACCTAGACCATTATCTGCAGTTAAGCTAGCTACGCAGTCTTGAAATTGATCGACATATGTCTCTTGGGGTACATGGGCAATTTTCAGGAATTTTACCAGGGCTTTTGCATGCGCCTTGGAACATAGTAGTAATGCCAGCATGGAAATTTTAGAGGGATTCTACCCCAGTTATTCAACTACATCGTAGTCGCTTCTTTTAATGATCTTCAGAATCTCCTCCATCTCTTTCCAGGAGGTCTCAGGGATAGCCAATGACTGAGCCTTCGTCCGGACAGGCTCAATCAGAATACTTTTACCTCGAGTTTCGGTTAACTCGGCAGCAGGAGTGTCAGTAGGGATGATAACACGGGTTGTAACAGCTTTGTCAGTTGGAGTATTGGTGGAGATGATTGTAGGACCGAGAACAACTTTTAGGGGAGCAACATCAGGAATGATTACGGGTCCAGAAACTGCTTTTGGGGGAGCAATTTCTGGAGAGAATATCCTTCCGCTTCGGGTAATCTTGCTAGTTCCTGCAATATTACTGATGTCAGAGTTGACTTTCTCGGAGCTTGAATCTTTGGCGGCTAGCCAGTCCTGCTTGATACCATGGTAGTAGACATCCCCTCCATAATTCCATGTTATGGTTTTGTCTGACGAATATGGGACTGGTCCAGGCATTGTAATTATTAAAGGAGTTGCTTTTGGAACTGATGTAATTCTAACGGGTCTTTTGGTGGAGACCCTGGAAGAATTGGCGGAAATGGTAATGATAGAAACATCTGTAAGTATGATAGTGCGCCTAAGAGGGGGGTGAATTAGGTACTTTAATAGTTTTACCGTTTTAGTGAGATGGATATTATTTTTCTGGTTTTGTGGATGAGTTTAAAATTGTATTTATTTCTTTTCTGGTTTATGGCTAGTGATGAAAGCGGTAAATGTGGAAAAGTAAAGAACACATAGATGTATCCTGGTTCCCCTCACATTCTGAGAGTACTCCAGTCCCCTTTCAACATGAAAGAGATTTCCTTATTGTTAGATCTCTAGACAAGACACCCTAGTCCTTCTATACAAGACTCTAACCAATAAAACCATCAAGAACAATCCTCTTGGACTAAGAACAATCCTCTTGGATTTTCACTATGTCAACAATGAGAACAATCCTCTCAAAGTGACTACACACTTGTATCCAATAATCCTAGAAAGACATGATTTAAAAACCACTTAAACTTATTTCCAACAATCCTGGAAAAATAAGTAAGTATCTATCAATATTTGATTTTGAGTGAGTTGAGTAGTAATGATCACTTAGAGTGATTTAATTAATGAATGATCTTCTCTTCCAATGATAATAATGTACAATGACTCAAGATATAAATGCTCAAAGTTTTATGGTTAACAATATATGAAAGTGTGCAGAAAACTTATGTATGAAAGTGAAGAAAAGCTTGAGTTTGTATTTTGAAAATTCAGAAAATGTATTTGGAAGAGGTGTTGAAAATGATTTTGAAAATGAATATTTATATGTTCATAGAACCTTTTTGAAACATCATAAAGTTCTATAAATGAATCGTGAACAATTGCCAAGATTGAGTGAAAGGTTTCCATGAAAAGGTATTATGAACAGGCATGTGCAAAGCTGCTGTTTTTCAAAATCGTGTAGCATGCAATCGATTGCACCTTTTGTGTAAATCGATTGCACGGGGTTCCAATAGCTATATTTTCAAAAGTTTTAAGTGTGCAATCGATTGCACAAGAAAGTAAATCGATTGCATGTGAAGTCAGTAGAAAAAAATGATTGAGTGTAATCGATTGCACAAGTAATGTAAATCGATTGCACTGAGAAATAGAAGTAAACGTTTTGAAAATTTTAAGCATGCAATCGATTTCACAAGCAATGTAAATCGATTTCACTGAGAAACAGAAGCAAAAGATCTGAAAATTTGAAGCATGCAATCGATTTCACTAATATGCAAATCGATTGCACTCAAGTGAAAAATGAATTTTAACTTAGAAAAACTTGAGTAAGGATTATAAAACATTTCTTTTTACCATTGAGCATCTATGTCTTAAGTTAAAAGTAAGTATTATCATTATACCTTGAAAGTTGCTAATAGATTGAACTGAAGACTTTGTCCATAGATGCCTTGAGCTTGATTAAAAATCTTTGCCTTCTTTGTCAATCATGGTTTGTCTTCATCAAAACAAAAGTTCATTTGAGAAGCTTGATTTTACATTCTCCCCCTTTTTGATGATGACAAACAATCTTTCTTTGTGCGTTGTAATTTCTGGAAAGAGCTTTCTCCCCCTAAGATGTATAACTCCCCCTTTGTATGAGAAGCTTTGAAATCATTTGAATTTGCTCATCTTGAAGGATTCTTTGTACCTTAAAAGATTAAGACAAGGAAATACACAAGCATAAATTATAACATCCTTCTCCCCCTTTGACATTATCAAAAAGAAGGGAAAGATGCATAAAAATGGACAAAATACATATAATAATATTGTAAGCTTTAACCATAGCCATATTGCTTCATGATGCTTTTTATCATCCTTTGATAAATGCACATCGTAGTTATCTTCATCAAAACATAATGTTGAAGATGCTTGACTCTTTTAGAAATAATGAGAAACTCTTATGTGAATGCTCCCCCTATCTTTGATAACTCCCGCTTGATCAAAATTCTCCCTTGAATCATAGAGAATTTGCATCTTTCTTTGGGCTGCAATAGTTAGAGACAAGCATACACATACATGTATATATTTCTTAACAGTGACTTCATAAATCATTCATCTTTTGAGAACATGATGTTGAAGCCTTTGTCACAAAGTTGACTTGTACTTAGAAGTTGTCTTTTGTTCTTCAACGTGAAGTACATCTTCAATGGATATGAAAGTTAGTGTATCAACTTTGCCGATGCCAATAATTCTTCCTTTAATGTATTTCCCATATGTGAAATAATCCTTGGACTTGAACTAGATTCGAAAGTTAGTGTATGTCTCCCGTCATATGGTTTGAACAACCACTATCAAGATACCAAATATTGCATGTGGTCTTCAAGCATACCTACAAAACAAATTAAGTTTGATTTGGTACCCAATGTGCTTTGGGTCCATCATAGTTAGTGCCTTTCTTTACCCACCCATAATTCCCACTTGCCACACTAAAGGTTCTAACATAGCAAGCATTAGGTGTATGGCCTTTAATACCACAATAAAAACAAGTAGGTTCAAAGTTACTTCTATATCTAGAAGGGTAAGATTTCTTCTTAACAAATCTTTTCTTTTTAGGATATTGATGAACTACTTAAGGTTTGTTCACTTTATCTTTGGATGATTGATCACTAGCCTTAACAAAGATAGTTTTATTAGAACTTGGTTTTGAAAACTTTGAATATCCAAGTCCACTTTTATCATTGGAATATCTTTGTTGGCTAAGAATACCTTCCAATCCAATTTGACCTTTTTCATATCTTTCAATAACTCTTTTTAATTGGACAATTTGGAAAGAGAGTGATTCACAATTTTTGCATACAAAATTCTGTTTTTGCTCACTAAATTTTTGTTTTTCATCTTTGAGATCTTTTTCCATAGACTCACATTTTTCTTCTAACGATGAAATTTGTTTCTTTTGAGATGAAATAGTTTTGTACATAATTTTGCATTCATTTAATAGTTCATCTGTAGCACCTTGTGCATCACTATCAAAAAGAAAAAAATTCATTACTAACCTCGTCATCTTCACTATCAGAATGGTGTGAGGCCATCAATGCGAGATTAACACGTTGATTGTTTTCGGAATCGGAAGATGAACTTTCCCATGCTATATATGCTTTCTTTGACTTCTTATCTTTATTTCTCTTGAAGTATTTCTTCTTCTTTTCAATTGTAGGACATTCACTTTTAACGTGTCCCTTTTCTCCACATTCAAAGCATATAACCTTCCTTGTTGGTGCTTCCCTTTTTCTTTCTTTTCGTAGGACCTTTTCAATCTTCTTGATAAGATCATCATCTTCACTACTAGTGGATTCATCCTCTTGATTGCTACCATGATTTTTTATTCTTGTATTTAGAGCCATGTCTTTTGAATCTTTTACTTGGATTTCATGCTTTTCAAGTCTTGCAAGTTCCGTCTCATATTCTTGAAGTTTTCCGAACAAAGTGGCAGAAGTCATTATGGATAGATTCTTCTTCTCGGATATTGCTGTTAATTTTGGTTGCCATTCCCTGGATAAAGATCTAATCACTTTAATATTAAGTTCATCATTAGTTAAAGTCTTACCGAGTGCTTTCAAATGGTTTGTCAAGTGTACAAATCTTTTCTGCAAGTCGATGATTGATTCTTGGGGCTGCATTCTGAATAGTTCGTATTCTTGACTCAATGAATTTAATCTCAATCTTTTAACTTCAGCGGTTCCTTCATGAGTTTCTACCAGGATATCCCATATTTCTTTCGCTGTTTTTCATGCCGAGACACGGAAGAATTCATCCATGCTAAGTGCACCTTGAAGAAGATTTATTGCCTTTTTATCATAGAGAACCTTCTTCTTATCATCTTCGTCCCATGCAACTTTAGGCTTTAATGAGCCAACACCATTGATTACCGTTATAGGGATAAATGGACCATTCTCGACGGTATCCCATATTTCTTCTCCTTGTGCTTCTAGATGTGCCTTCATGCGTATTTTCCAGAAGTCAAAATATTCACCACAAAATAGAGGAGGCTTGTTATTACTACCACCATCTCTGAAAACAAGATTTTGATTTGGGGAGCTATTCTGGATCTTTTAGGAGCAGGTTACCTATAATATGCTCTGATACCAATTGTAAGTATGAGAGTGCACCTAAGAGGGGGGTGAATTAGGTACTTTAATAGTTTTACCGTTTTAGTGAGATGGATATTATTTTTCTGGTTTAGTGGATGAGTTTACAATTGTGTTTCTTTCTTTTCTGGTTTATGGCTAGTGATGAAAGCGGTAAATGTGAAAAGTAAAGAACACAAAGATGTATCCTGGTTCCCCTCACAGTCCGAGAGTGCTCCAGTCCCTTTTCAACATGAAAGAGATTTCCTTATTGTTAGATCTCTAGACAAGACACCCTAGTCCTTCTATACAAGACTCTAACCAATAAAACCACCAAGAATAATCCTCTTAGACCAAGAACAATCCTCTTGGATTTTCACTATGTCAACAATGAGAACAATCCTCTCAAAGTGACTACACACTTGTATCCAACAATCCTGGAAAGACAAGATTTAAAAACCACTTAAACTTATTTCCAACAATCCTGGAAAAATAAGCAAGTATCTATCAATATTTGATTTTGAGTGAGTTGAGTAGTAATGATCACTTAGAGTGATTTAATCAATGAATGATCTTCTCTTCCAATGATAATAATTTACAATGACTCAAGATATAAATGCTCAAAGTTTTCTGGTTAACAATATATGAAAGTGTGCAGAAAACTTATGTATGAAAGTGAAGAAAAGCTTGAGTTTGTATTTTGAAAATTCAGAAAATATATTTGGAAGAGGTGTTGAAAATGATTTTGAAAATGAATATTTATATGTTCATAGCACCTTTTTGAAACATCATAAAGTTCTGTAAATGAATCATGAACAATTGCCAAGATTGAGTGAAAGGTTTCCATGAAAAGGTATTATGAACAAGCATGTGCAAAGCTGTTGTTTTTCAAAATCGTGCAGCATGCAATCGATTGCACCCTTTGTATAAATCGATTGCACGGGGTTTCAACAGCTATATTTTCAAAAGTTTTAAGTGTGCAATCGATTGCACAAGAAAGTAAATCGATTGCATGTGAAGTAAGTAGAAAAAATGATTGAGTACAATCGATTGCACAAGCAATGTAAATCGATTGCACTGAGAAACAGAAGCAAACGTTTTGAAAATTTTAAGCATGCAATTGATTGCACAAGCAATGTAAATCAATTGCACTGAGAAACAGAAGTAAAAGATCTGAAAATTTGAAGCATGCAATCGATTGTACTAATATGCAAATCGATTGCACTCAAGTGAAAAGTGAATTTTAACTTAGAAAAACTTGAGTAAGGATTATAAAACATTTCTTTTCACCATTGAGCATCCATGTCTTAAAGTTCAAAGTAAGTATTATCATTATACCTTGAAAGTTGCTAATAGCTTGAACTGAAGACTTTGTCCATAGATGCCTTGTGCTTGATTAAAAATCTTTGCCTTCTTTGTCAATCATGGTTTGTCTTCATCAAAACAAAAGTTCATTTGAGAAGCTTGATTTTACAACATCTTTAAAAGGCACAGGTGGAACAGAAGTCTTTTCAAACAAAATTTCTTTGTTATCTATTAGGCACTAAACGCCTGCTTTCAACAAAGGACAGCTGGTTGGTGAGGACAAACAGAAATGACAGCCTTCATCACAGCCCAGGAACACACCAGCATTTAACAAGTTCATTTAATAGTCAGAAGTGGGGTCATAAGTTCATCAACTGAAGTAACAAACATTTCTTCTTCAATGGCATTGGTATTATGGCCATGTTTGGGCATAGGGGCAGAAATGGCATTTTACTTTTTGGGCGCATCGAATTTAATCTCTTTTGCTTCAATGAGGTCTTGTATTTTGTTCTTTAGAGCCCAACAGTTATTAGTGTCATGGCCGGAACTTTTAGAATGGTATGCGCAACGGGCATTGGGATGATAATGAGGAGATGTTGTGTTGGGGTTTTTCAGAGCTTCTTTCAAGGTCACCAAATTAGATCTTAGTAGATGCGGTAATACTTGAGATAGGGTCATGTTAATTCTGGTGAACTGCCTGACCGGTCTTTCCATCGTTGGTTGATTGTTTCTTTGTTGATCAGGCGCAAGTTTAGGGATCATCACATCCCCCACCACTGGTCGGCGCTCGGCCCTATCTTGATTTCTCTGAGGATAAACGGCAACCACTTCTTTCTTTCCGATGAAAGGCTTCCTTACAGCTGCAGAAGAGGATGTATCTTTCTGAATCTTTCCACTCTTTATACCGACTTCTACCCTTTCTCCGGTCAATATTAGTTCAGTAAAACCTGCAGATGAACTTCCAATTAAATGATTGAAGAAGGGACCAGTCAAGGTGCCCAAGAACATGTCTACCAATTCTCTCTCAGATAGAAGGGGTTAAACTCTTCCGGCTAAATCTCTCCATTTTTGCACATAGTCCTTGAAACCTTCATTGGAAACCATGGCCATACTCTGGAGTTGAGTACGGGTAGGCGTAAGATCAGTATTGTATTGGTATTGTTTGTAGAAGACTGCAACAAGATCTTCCCAGTTGTGAACGTTGGCTCTTTCTAGTTGGTAAAACTAGTCAAGTTGAGTTCTAGACAGACTGTCTTGGAAGAAGTGTACCCATAAGTCTTTGTCAGCGGTATGGGGTTGGATTTTCCTTACATAGGATCGAAGATGCATTTTAGGGCATGAGACTCCGTCATACTTGGCGAACACAGGTGCTTTAAATTTCGGAGGAATGACAATCCCCGATACTAACCCCAATTCCTCAAAGTCCAAGCCAAGCACTTTTTGGATTTCCATCGCACTCAACCGTTCTTCGAGATGTTTATACTTGTCATCAGCTGGAGGGTATTGTTCTTCAGAATAGTCTTCTTCTTCCTTTTCCTCTTCTGATTCTGACGAGACTACTGTTTCCTTGCCTTTCCCATCTTGATTGTCTCTTTCACAGGATGTCGTTGCAAAGTCTAAGGTCCTTCTTGTCTGCCCATGAAATCTTCTTCCCATGTTTAGGACTCCGGTTACCTTCTTTGTTTTCTTTTTATTCTCCTCAGCTAGCAAAGTCTTCAACTATTCTTGTCCTTTGGCTAGGGTCAATAGAAACTGTTGAAACTGTGTATTCTGAGCTTGGAGGTCCTTCACTGTTTGCTCGAGATCCATCTTAATAAAATAAACAGTAGAGAGACGAGGAGACTTGTTGCAAAAGACCTTCTTATGTTATGATGAATGGTATATGCATATGTAATGATTTCTAGGATTTCAAAGATTCAAATTTGTTTTAGACAAAAGGAAACATACGTTGTATTAATAAGTTAAAGCTTTGAGTACATCAATTCCCCTTGGGAAAAATAATACAAAAACTATAAGATAATAAGGTAGTTCGCATCCTCTTTGGTGCGATGTAGGCATTCAAAGTCTGCTCCTCATGAAGTAGTCTAGTGAGTTCCAAAACCTTCTTCTCGCTTGCGTAGAATTGGGCTTCGAAAGTATCTAGCTCCCCCTTTAGTTGTATCTAATGTAATCTCAAGCCTCAACTCAACTTTAGTTTTGATGAAAGACAAACAAGCACTATGGCAAGAAGGAAAAGAAGTGGAATTAGCTTAAAGCATCATTCACTCAAAGCTTCAAGGATCATGGCAAGCAAACAAGTATATCAATTCTCATTTGAACTAAATTGATTAGAAATGCTCAAAAATGATATACACACTTGCCACAACACTTCACTTAAAGTTTAAAGCAAATTCTAAGTTTTTCACTAATGTAAATCGATTAACACATCATGTAAATCGATTTACACATGTTTTTTTTAAAAACTGATTGCCCCTGGCAGCAATCGATTTACATGGAGTGTAAATCGATTGATTACTGAACTGAGTTAATTTTTTAACACTAGTAAATCGATTAACACATCATGTAAATCGATTTACACCTCAAAATTTTTGAAAGCAAGAACGTTACAAACCCGTGCAATCGATTTACATCTAATGCTAATCGATTTACACGTTGTAATTTTTTGAAAAATCTGAACTTGATTCAAGATATCCTTCACACCTTTTCTCCAATGGTTGCATGGTCATACATTGCATCTTCTCAAGTTTTACAAACAGAAAAGTGGTATCCATTTGGAAAGGTATCTTGATTGCTTTAAATACTAAATCTTTCAAATTATAAAACAACTCTTCTCTCTTGCAATAATTCTGAACTTTGTAAAATATTCAAACTTCATATTTCTTAATTTTTAAGAACAAAGATTTTCTGCACTTTCACACATATAAGAACAGAAATCTTTGAGCATTTTCTAACCATTGTGTTACAGTTTGAATTTCTTACAAGAGAAGAAAGAAGAAACTTCATTGAAGTCACTCTATGTGATCAACATCTTTCAAGAAATCATATTTCATAGAATTATACTAAGTGTAACTTATTTCCAGGATTGTTGGAATTAAGTATTAGAATACTTTTGTACCTTGTTGTCCATTGTTGGAAACAAGAGGTATCTTTTGAGAGGATTGTTCTCAAGAGACTTATTGGAAATCCAAGAGGGTGTTCTTGGTATTTGTTAGTGTCTTTAGTTGATAAGACTAGGAAGAGTCTTGTAAAAGTTCTAACAAAATAGTGAAATCTCTTGCGTGTTTGCAAGGGGATTGGACGTACTTCCGGGGTGTGGAAGGAACCAGGATAAATCTCCGTGTCTCTTTACTTTCTGCACTTTACCATTTTCTATAGCACTAAAACAAAACCAGAAAGTGTAAAATAAATCAAAAATCAACCACCACCTAATTCACCCCCCCTCTTAGGCGCAATATTAAACTTACAATTGGTATCAGAGCAGGTTATAGGTAACCTTCTCCTAGAGATCCAGAATGGCTTCCGCAAATCAACAACCCGTTTTCAGAGATGGTGGTAGTAACAACAAGCCTACTCTATTTTGTGGCGAATACTTTGATTTTTGGAAAATACGCATGAGGGCGCATCTAGAATCACAAGGAGAAGAAATCTGGGATGCCGTAGAAAATGGTCCATTTATTCTTATAACAGTTATCAACGGTGTCGGCACGGCTAAACCCAAAAATGCATGGGATGCTGACGACAAGAAAAAAGTCCTCTATGATAAAAAGGTAGTAAATCTACTTCAAGGTGCACTATGCATGGATGAGTTCTTTCGTGTATCTGCATGTAAATCGGGGAAAGAAATATGGGACACCTTGGTACAAACACATGAAGGAACCGTTGAAGTTAAGAGATCAAGGCTGAATACTTTAAGTCAAGAATACGAGTTATTCCGAATGCAGCCTGGAGAAACCATTCTCGACCTACAAAAGAGATTCATCCACTTAACAAATCACTTAAGTGCTCTTGGTAAAACCTTGACAAATGATGAACTCAACTTGAAAGTCCTTAGATCATTGACTAGGGAATGGCAACCAAAGGTAACGACAATCTCGGAAAAGAAGAGTCTCTCCGCAATGACTTCCGCTACATTATTTGGCAAACTTCAAGAATACGAAACGAAACTCGGTAGACTTAAAAAACATGAGAATCTAGAAAAGAAATCCAAAAACATTGCTTTAAAAATTCATTCAAAGGAAGTAGTAAAAGAAGACAAACCGGAAGAAGATGAAAATTTCATGCTTCTTGTTAAAAGACTTGGGAAGTTTTTTGGCAGAAATGACATGGGCGGATCTCATGCAAATAAGAGAAAGCACTTCAAGAAAAGAGAAGCCTCCACATCAACACAAGATGTCTCATGTTATGAATGTGGAAAGCAAGGACATATCAAGCCAAACTGTCCAAATCTCCCAAAGAAAAACGGATTCAAAGGAAAGGACTCAAAACACAAGAAAGCCTACATAGCATGGGAAGATAATGATATGAGTAGTACATCGGAATCAGAAAGCGACGAATGTGCAAATTTAGCCTTAATGGCATCACTCCGACGATGAAGAAGAGGTTAGTAATGAATTTAATCTTTTTGATGATGATGTTCAAGGTGCCATTGATGAACTCTTGAAAGAATGCAAAAGTTTATACAAAAAGGTGTCAAGCCAAGAAAAAGAACTTCTAATTTGTCACAAAAAAATTGACACCATGACTAAAGATTTGGATCTTCAAAAACAGAATTTTATAAAAGAAAAGGAAAACTTTGCATGCACCAAGTGTGAACCAAATGTCTTTCAAATTGTTCAATTGAAAAGAGTCATTGAACGATATGAAAAAGGACAAATAGGATTGGAAGGATTACTAAGCCAACAACGTTATCCAAATGATAAAAGAGGTATTGGTTATGTGAATACTAAGAAACCAAGTAACAATCCCACTGTTTTTGTAAAGGCTAGTAATAGTTCCAATCCCAAGATAGTAGAAAATAAGCAAGCTGTTCATAATCATCAAAAGAAAAAGCCTAATGTATCTAAAAGAAAACAAATTCCTAGATACAAGAGCAAATTTGTTCCAAACTGTTTTTACTGTGGTATTGTTGGACACACACCTAATGCATGCTATATTAGAAATTTCAGTATGGCTAGTGGACACTATGCATGGGTCAAAAAGGGAACTAACTATGAAGGAACCAAGGTCACTTGGGTACCTAACAAGAAATAATTTGTTTTTGTAGGTATGCTTGAAATCCACATCAAACCTTTGGTATCTTGATAGTGGATGTTCAAAGCATATGACAGGAGATGTACACCAATTTTCATATCTAGTACATAAAGCCAAAGGGTATATCACCTATGGAGACAACACCAAAGGAAAGATTCTTGGCGTTGGAATAGTTGGCACACCTCCATCCATTTAGGGAACTCTCCACAACGGTCAACAATGATAACATTCTCTTTGGATCAGGAGCACCAATGAATGTCCGAATGTTTGAGCGTCATCAACCTTTGTGACCACTTTGAACCTTGCTCATTTTTTAATACATATTGGGGAAGATGCGAAATAAACAACCTTTACAAGATAGGAGTGCAACACATAAGAACACCTCTTTTCCTCATTGTGCGAGTGTAAAAGGAGTGTAGGATATCTTCTAGCAATGTAGGCACCGGGTTGCAAGATATGAAGATTTTGACGGTGTTGACATCTATGAGTTGGTCAGGATTTGGAAACAAAACCATCCCATAGATGAGGAGAGCCACAATTTCCTCAAAGGCTTGCAAGTCCAAGGAATTCCAACAATTTTGGGCTTTCTCAAACAGGAACTTTACTAAGAAACCTTTGACACCACTCCTTGTTTCCCAATGAGTTGTGATATCAGATGAGTGCAAGTGTAGAGCTTGAGCAATCTCTTCTGGCTTTGGGTCTCTTTCTGTACCGCTGAAAGGTAGTTGATTGAGAATGGGAATCCTCAAGAGTTGGGAGAATTCTTCCAAAGCAAGAACAAGTTGATAGTCGGGAAATGTGAAGCAATGGTGTAAAGGATCAAAGAACTGAAAAATCACCTTCATCATGTCCTCATATGTGTTGGAGGTGACCAAGTTGGGTAGGCGACCATGCCTCTCGGTAAATGGAGAGTTTTCAGGAATCCTTAAAGCTAGCTCCTTAAGTTGTGGAGGGATCCTTACAAGATTGACTTGAATAGTTTTCCTGCAAAGTGAATCCATATCCTACAAAACAAGAACAAATATGAATCCAAAAATCCTTGAAATGGTTAATAGATGTATATGATGTTCATGATGTTATGTACAAGTATGCATATACAAACAAAACAAACAAATCCTTAGGCTTAGGCTTGCATGGAGTTTTATAGGTAAGTACCCTCTTGAAGTTTAATTGGCTTAAACCTGTCCTAGTAATAGTAACCGGGTTCTAAGGAGCTCAATATCACTGGTTTGTTTCCTTGGTTATTGTTTCAGCACAAGCCTCTTTAATGGCGACCAAAATATCCCAAGAAACCAAACCTCAATGAGTGTAGTATCGAGAACCTACCAACTTCAGACTGCACCAAATCCGGTAATCTCACTACATCCTAAAGGCCAAGTTGGTCAAGTAAAGGTTCTAAGAGTTCATTAGTGCTTCATGACATCACTCAACGGCCCCGTATTCTCTTTGATTAACTCAAAGGCTACCGGTACCCACAAGTATGTCGCACTAATGGATTTTTTGGGCAATTTCTGATTTGAGAGAGTTTTGGTGTATTTTAGGGTGTTCAAACTCGTGTTCTAGCTCACAAATAGTGCTTCTATTTATAAGTAACAAGTTTGGAAACTTGTTGTTGATCAGAATTTGAATTTGCATTCTTAAGCTAAACATGTGATTTTTTTGAGAAAACAAGTTTCAATGTCTTGTGTACTTGCTAAGATAGAGTGGTTATGCTTTAAACACACTTGCTTTTGAATTTGTAGATGAAGTGTGATCAGAGGGAACAAGTTAGAGACTCAAGAGTGGACTTTATGCATAAAGCTTACTTTACAAGAATGGTATTGTTAACTTTCCTCCCAAAATGGAAATGTGAATTAGATAAAGTTTAAAACACTTGGATTATAGCTCAAAAGTTTGTATAATACATTAATTATGGAGTGAAAAACAAGTTTGAGGTCTGCAAAGCAAATATTATGCAGCCTAACATTGATTTGCATTTGTGTTCATCATGAAAATGACCTATAAATCAAGTGACAAAACACCAACTTCATCTCTTCGATTCTCCCTACTCAAGAATTATCTCAAGGAGTTCTTGGAAATTTTGGAAAGATTTCAATGTGCTATACAACTCGTATTTGAATTGATTTTGAAGATCCCCCTTTGAACTATGTGAAAAATTGCCATGAAGTTAGGTAAAAAATCTGTCTAACTAGGGCAAAATTTCACTAAGTCTTTTTTAGTTCATGAGCATGTATTCACAAAATTATAACTTGAGATCCAAGCACTTTTAGGAGAAGTTGTGTGAAGAAAAGTTGTATATTTCATGGAGATATACAACTTTCATGTTGGAAGTTTCCTTTGAATCATCTTGCATCATGTTTAAAATTTTGTTCAAAGTTATGAAAAAACATGAAATTCCCAACACTTAGAAAAATTTCTAAGTTTAGAAATTTTGACTTTTCAAAATGAAATCTTGACTTCTTGATGAATAAGTTTCATATTTTTACATGTTTTGATGAATTATGATCTTTGGCACTTGAATTTGACCAAAAAGTCAAAGTTTGACTTTTCAGTATACAATTGACTTTTAATCAGCTGATTGAAAAGTTCATCTGTAAATCCAATGGACTTGCAATGTTTTGAACCATGTCACTAGGCAAAAATGATGTAATTGGACTCTTGAGATCATTACTTAAACCAATTGAACATTTGCTAGGTCAAAAATCAGAAATTGCCCATTCCCAGTC
The DNA here is from genome assembly GCA_948472305.1 of Vicia faba. Lineage (NCBI taxonomy): Eukaryota > Viridiplantae > Streptophyta > Magnoliopsida > Fabales > Fabaceae > Vicia > Vicia faba. The sequence continues at coordinate 475,177,117 of OX451735.1, forward strand.
AAAACCCTAATTTTGACCATTTTGCGCTTTTGGAGATTTGATCAAACTTCTTGAGGAGTTGTGGTCCAAACTTGATAAAATGATACATATGAGTTTAAAATGTTTATATGGATAAAAAATTATGAAGTTTGACTGTAAATTGGCCATGGTTGACTTTTTCCCCAATACAGCTGATTTTTAGGTCAACTGCTCAATTGACTGAGCAAAAGTGTGATCCAAGGCTTGAAACTTGAAATGAGTAATCTTGGGGGTCCATAATGATCCATGAAAGTCATATGGGGCATTAGAAGTTCAAAAATCCTTGTTCAACCTCAAACCCTAATTTTGGTCATCAGTGCTTAAGGAGGTGTCTTGAGCTGATCAAACCCTAGTGCAGTCTTGAGCCCAAGGAGATCTTGTGAGAAAATTCTTGATAAGTGAGAGAAATTTTTTTGGGGTACAACACTTAGGTTGTAGATTAATCAAGCTTTCAACAATGGTTCCTCTCTTCTTAGCTCTTCCTCTTTCTCGTTTATGTTATTTTCTCGTTTCTACGATTGATCAAAATAAGAATGCTCTTCTACTCCTCTTGTTTTTACTTATCTATCTTTTGGACCCCTAAATCACTATTCCAACCTTATCCTCACTTGTTCAACACAACTTTACCATCTTTCCCTTCTTGTCTTACACTATTATTCTCCTCATATTATTATAAATAATAATTCTAAATATTATTATTAAATCCAATTTAACCTCAAATAATTATTTAAGCTCTAAATAATTATAAACTAATTGAATCCTCATATTAATCTCATTCGCACACCACTCATAGCACTGTGATCACCAATGCATCATTATAACTCACCATAATTCATATATTCACCAATAATCACCAATATTTACACTAAATTAATTAAATAAATAATCTAGATTTTTGGGGTGTTACAACCCTCCTCCACTTAGAATATTTCCATCCTCGAAAATTACCCGATGCGAGCAACTCCGGATATGACTCTCGCATCCTACTTTCCAGCCTCCACAACATGAAAATCATCTCTACTATTTCATCACACAATACCGTTATAAGAACACCAACGTAACCGTGATATCCACATCATTCGATGCACAACATTAGTACCACAATGCTACGATTAACTAATCAAACATGTAAGTTAACACATCAATTAAAATGGAAGTAACACCAATAATACATAAACCTTTTAACATAACAATTCCATTATGGAATGTCCACTGGTCTGCATCATCCCCTCAGGATTCTAATGTTTAACCATTGACTCCTAGCAAGTCACATTGCACAACAAACTTGTGTCACATAACGCTTCAGTTGCATCACTCTGATTATTCACCTTAACGTCACTATCCTCATTTTGATTTCCATCTACTATCAGATCTGCAAGTTCACATCTAGCTTTTTAATCTCTTTAATATCCACCAGGAAGTCATTGTTCACTTTATATATCCTCAACCTTCCACTATGCAGTGCTTGCTCGCATACCAACTCAAGTCTCTGAACTGTTCAAGTCCTAACTCTTTCATAGTCACTTTTGCATTAGGTTCGCACAAAATGGTGAACAACTATCCTCTCGATAAAACGTCAAATCACTTTACTCACTATCAAGCTAGCAAGACAAGTCTATCCCATCCAATAAGATTACTTCTACTATCAACAAGAGATTAAGGGTGATCAGTTTCTCAATTTGTCAATAGGTAGCCTACAACCATAATGGTGGCATAAATCATTGTTACCCAACTACAATAGCATCATTTATCTTGTGCTCAAAGTTACCTAATCATAATGTTCAACAATCTGCCTAAGGTTTACAAACGTTTCCTTAATTTCCTTCTTTTCAACCTCGTCACTGATACATAATGCCCAAAATCCATTACATATTCCCCCATACACGCTCGTAGCACAACAGAATTGTTAAATATTCTCCCAATACGAGAATTGCTACTACACCAAGTACAATCCAAATTGGTTCGCTCCAAATGAAGTGTTTATCCAAGTAGAGAACTTTAACAAAACTAATAAATCCTTCGTCTTTCCTTTAATCTCATAACCTCACTGATCTCTATAATCTCACATTTAGATCTCATTTTAATCACAATCTCAACACTACCATCTCGTCATCCGGTTGGTGATAGAGACTTCCTAAATTCCCCTGACACATGTTGATACCATGTCGTCAATGATACGCAATCCACTTTACTGTTTAACCTTCACTTTTCCTCAAAAGTCTCCATACTCTAACTATTCTCAATTGGCATAAACTGCACTACTATGTACGTCTCTGTGATACGATGGTAGAACTGACTTGGGATTTTGCGTTTGTGTTCGCAAATGTTTCAGTTTAGCAAGAGTCGCCACCGACTTTTTATTTTATCCTAAGGAAAGGTCAAAAAGCACAGGAAAGACCTTTGAGATGTTTTCTTGGGTTCGGGGGGTAGATTATGAAAAGGGAAGGTGCTAGCACCCTTTTCATCCATGGTTATCCATGGGCTCTTAGTTACTTGTTTTAGATCACTTGCCTTTGCTTTTCAATTATTTGAAATGGTGCTTTGTGTGTGTGGCTTTTGAAAATGTTTTGAAAAAGATGCATTGTCTAGGAAAGCTTTGTAATGATTCTTGTTTGAATATATACAAAGGTGTGTGTCTTTTTGAAAAGATATTCCAATGTTTTGAAAGTTGTTTTGAAATTGTTTTGAAGTTGTGTTGTGAAGTGTGTTTGAAAATGGCAAGGATGTTTTGCAAGATTTTTGATCAAGTAACTAAGAGTTGTCTACCCTATTTTACTCAAAGATCTTTCTTATGTTTTTTAACCCTTTTATTAGTGTTGTTTCACCATTGTATTTGGCGAAAAACCTTGTGTTAGGATGTTAAACGGGACATGCGCGGGTCATCGTATACAATGATTGAAAGCAACTTATGAGACGCTCTAGCAATTTTGTAAGGAACGAGATCGTTTTACCGAAGGAAACATCGAGGGTCATCGAGGGACTACGATCTTTGTTTATCGAAAGGGCATTTGCTAGAGTGTCTCATACTCGAGGTACATAATTGCATTTTCCGAGGCAACAAGCGAGGTTACCCTAGAGTGCAAGTGTGAATTGTGTATTGATTTTCATGCATTTATCTTGTATTAGGTCATCTAGCGATTGATTTTGAATCTTCGCATACAAACCCTAATTACTATACAGTATATTGAAAGCGGTAAATTGCGGGAATTTAAAGTCTAAGTTATTACAAAACAGTATCCGGGGATGGGGGTACAAATGTTTACAAATGAGGATGAGTCTTATCAGAATAATAATGTCCAAGTATATATATTACAACCAAATCGAACTGTCATATTTTCAATGAAAAATTATAACAAAGTATAAGATAATGAAAATCAAAGAAATATGAGATGCGTATATTTATTTACAAATAAACAGATAAAATTTAACCTAATAAAAATTAAGTATTTATTATTGTGTTTTTTATGAATTATGTAAATAAAGAATTTTAAAGAAAATAAAAATTATTTAAGTTAATATTTAAGATCATTTTTGTATTTTATTAATCAATAACTAGGTTTAAAAAAAACCAAAAAAAAAAACATTTAAACTAAATATTCTTTGCTTTTTTTATATTTTTGTTGTGAACAAGATTAACAATAACTTTAAAAAAGAAATTAAAATCAAATTAAATTAGTATTTGAGTTAATTAAAAGAAAGAAAATAATCTAAAAAAAAAGTTTTGATAAGATAATAAAAAGGATGGGCCTAATGATTAGTATTTGGCCCAAAGTAAAAAAATGAAGGAGAACAAAAATCAGGGGGGTGTAGGCGCTAGGAAATGCTTGGGCTTTATGGTTTTGGTTTGAGCAAAGGCCCAGCTGAAGCATGCAACATTTTAGGGTTAATGTTTTGTGAGTTCAGAAATTAGGGTTTGGCAATTGGCCTCAGCGGTGCCTCCTTCCACCCATCTTCTTCGTTTCTCTTTTTCTCTCTCAGGCGAAGCACTGATTCGTCCTCCAACCTTCCAGCCGCCAGAGCGCCACCTTCATCCATCTCCTCTCCATGACAGTACGAGGCAGTGGTTTAGAAGGTAACTTTTTTCGTTCCAAGCGCGTTTTTTACAGTTTTCATTTGTAGTTCTCTTGAACATTTATGTTATGGTTTCATCTTTTAATTCATGGTATTTGCGTCTAAGATGCAGTTATGTTTTTTGGAAGAAAGATCATACCTTGGCGATTGGCTTCTGGAAAATGGATGGAGGGGAAAGAGGGTTGGACCGGCGACGTTCTTAGGAGGCTAGGCGAGGGGAGAGCGTGATGATGACGATGTTTCTGGTATTTGTTGTTTTATGTTGTTTGATGATGACGAACTTTTCGCTTCTGAAAACCTACTTGTTCTTGCTTGCTTCTTTGTTTGTTGATGACGAACTTGGCTTCTGAAACCCTATGTTGTTTGGACTTTTATTGATGTTTGATGATGATTTTGCTCTGAGAAACCTATGTTGTTTTTGCTTCCAAGATTCTTCCTCTTTCTCTTTGCTGTATATCATTGATGATGATGAATTCTTGTTTCTGAATCGTTTTACTTCTTTGGGTGTTTGAACATTGATGATGATGAGGAATTCTGAGATTAGCTATTGTTGTTGAATATTGTTGATGAAATAAAAAAAATCTAGCTTGCTGATTTTGTTGTTCTGAGGACTATGCTTCTTCCTCTTCCTCTCTCTTTTTACTGATGTTAATGGTGATCACCTCTGAAACTTGTTTGTTATTGATGGCTGGATGATTTGTTGGTTTGATGTTAGTGATGATCTGGTTCTGAAGCAATTTTGGTTGCTTCTAAACTCCTCCCCTTTCTGGTTTTGTCAATGATGATGATTTTCTGAGATTTTGCCTCCTTGTTTGTTGTTTTGATTTGAGTTGATGATAGTTTTGGCTTGGACTGTATGTTTGGCCTGGACTCGTATGTTTGGCCTGGACTTGTGCTGTTAGTTTCACAGGTTTATCATTGGTTTTGAACTTTGGATAAGTTTGGAAACAAGCTTGTTTTGGACTTACATGTTTGCCATTGGTTTTGAGCTTTTGAGAGGTTTACAGTTTTTTGCAAGTTTTTGAGTTTGGCTTACAGGTTTGTTGTGTAGTTGGGCAGGTTTGTGAGTTTTTGGTTGCTCAATGTTTGTCTGAACAGGCTGATGCAGTTTGAGCAGGTTTGTGAGTTTTTGGGGAAGGCTTAGCAGTTTTGCTCTGTGTTTGTTGAGTAGGCTGATGAGTTCTAAGCAGGTTCAGTTGGAGGCAGGCTTGCTGTTGAGTTTTTAGTATAGGCAGGTTTTGAGTTTTATTTACAGGTTTTCATGTTTGTAACTCATGTTTATGATTTTGGAGGCAGGCTTGAACTGAGTTGCAGTTTGTGGCTTGAGCTGCAGTTTCTTGCAGATTTGTGTGTTTTTAGGTTTGTGCTTACAGTTTTGCTTTTGAAGGCAGGCTATGCAGTTTAACAGGTTTTTTTGTTATTGTCACAGTTGGGATCCTTTTGGTAAGCAGACTGATGAGTTTTAAATAGGTTTTTGACTTGCAATTTATTTTGGGCTCTCTCCTCTATCTGCTGGACTATTAGACCTGTTATCTATTTGTTTTCTTACTGCCTTTTACAGCCTGCCAAAACTGCAAACTCTCACTTCACTCTCTTTCTCTCTCCCTCAAAAGCACTTTTAATTGCTTATTATATTATTCTGAAAAGCTTGTTGGGCCAGAAAATGATGATGAAAAATTGAGAAGCCTTCTTGCTTCTAACTTGGTTTATCTCTGTATTATGTACTTGTTTCCATATTTCCTGCATTGTATGTTTTCTTTGACAGCTTTGCAACTTTCTGCTTTATGTACTTGGTTGCTTGTATGCTTTCTTTGACAGCTTTGCAACTTTCTGCTTTGACAGCTTTGCAACTTAGTTTGACATTCGGTTTGCATTTGTAGTTAGCTTGCCATGCTTGCTCATGCTGACTTGGTTGACTAATGCAGTTTGGAATTCAGTTTGCTTTGCTTTGCTTCCTTATATCTTTGTATTTTGAATTAATTGTATGCTTGCAAATTATTTTTACTTTTCTCTTTATGAACCAAGAAGAGAAATCTTCTTGTGATTTGCAAAGAGAACAAGTAAAAACATGATGAATCCAATAGCATTCTGATTCTGGCCAACAAGCTTTAATGATGATTTTTTTTTATTACCTGCTTCTGCTTGAAAATTCTTATACTAACTTCTTTCTGTCTTTTGCAGGTAAGTAACAGTTGGATGATAGAGGAAGCGGTAGAAGTAGAAGTCAAAGATCTCAAGAGATTTAGGCTTAGATTTATTATATTGTTTTTTCATATATTATAAACAAATATTACTGTAAATACTGTAAATTGTAAATTCACAATATTCGAATAAAATTTGTAACAACATTTGAAATAAATAAATGAAAAGTCTTTGTCAAATATCTTCCACCTTTTCCTTGTATTGTCTATTTAATTATTTAAGACTCTTAAATTAAAATAACTGGAAATGTATCCCAATAATTTTAATCCAGATGAAATAAATAACCAATAAACTTTGTCGTCTCACAACCTTGCATTAATCACAATGCGCCCGGTATTCCAATTAACATATGCGTTGTACATTTAAACAAACAAGCATTCCATAAACCTTTCACTCCACTGATCAAGAAAATTCTTTAAGGTTCTAAACAAAAGTCTCAGCTCCTACCCCAGATAACTAGGTTTTGCGAAATAACCAGTAATCTTGAACAAGCGTAAAAATGATATAACAGTCAACTGAATTTCTGAGGATTCAGTTTCTTCTGAGAAATGCGAGCGCAAACCCTAATCCTGGATTACTTCCAAAGAAAGATCTGTCTGATCGATTCTTGAGTCAACCTTAACAAATCAGAGAAAACCCTAATTCTGGATTACTGACAAAGAAAAATCTGTCTGATCAATTCTTGAGCCAATCTCAACAAAATCAGTGGAAACCCTAATTTTGGATTGACTGATAAAGAAGAGTCCGTTTGACCGATTCTCGAGCCGATTTTAAAAATCATAGAAAAACCCTGGGGTTGTGATTTCTTGTTGAAAAGGTAGGACAAATTTTGGGGTACAACAGTTGCCCCTGTTCAATCTTCTTGAACCTGAAGAGTTAGATTGGCAATTTTGCCTTTCGCGACTCGAAGGTAAAAGATGATTGGACATTAGAGTGCCCATAAATTTGCACTCGTCAAAGCATGGTTGGGGGAATGGGCTTAAAGATGCCATTTGGAGATGTGACAGAATCTTGTTGGGGATGGGCTTAAAGATGCCATCCAAGAATATTTGTTGAACTGTATGTTGTAGGTGAAAGAATGAGTATCAGAAAGGTATCCGTGTTTGGAACATCTCTGAGCTGGGGGTCTGAATAAGCAATAGATTAGTATCCATGTTGGGAAGTATCCGTAAACTGTTTTCAAAAGTTGAATCTGAACAAGCGATAGATTAACATCCGTGTTTGGAGAATCCGTAAACTATTTTCAGAAGTCTTGAAGTTGAATAAGCAATAGATTAACGTCCATGTTGGGAAGCATCCATAAACTGTTTTCAAAAATTGAGTCTGAACAAGCGATAGATTAACATCCTTGTTTGGAGAATCTGTAAACTGTTTTCCGAAGTCTTGAAGTTGAATAGTGATCAGTCCGTGTACAACTGCATCTGGACTTGGGAAGGAACCGGTGTAGGGTTGCCTGATGATGAGTCCGCATAAAACTGCATCTGGATTTGAGAAGAAACCGTTGTAGGGTTTCCTGATGATGAGTTCGTGTAAAACTGCATCTGGATTTGAGAAGGAACCGTTGTAGGGTTGCCTGATGATGAGTCCGTATAAAACTGCATCTGGATTTGAGAAGGAACCGTTGTAAGGTTGCCTGATGATGAGTCCGTGTAAAACTGCATCTGGATTTGAGAAGGAACCGTTGTAGGGTTGCCTGATGATGGTCAAGTAGATAGTTGTCCTGGCTTGTTACAGGTGTTAATCTGGAACTTAAAAAAAAGCTGTTGTTTACCTTTTGTTGAAAAAGATAACTTGTTAGTTGAAACACAAAGTCATGTTGTATGATGCAACGTATGTGTTATATGAATGTAATGAATGCGCATGTAAGCTGATTATCCGTCTTGCTGAGGAGGATAAATCCTGGATGGCTGGAGGTAATAAAATCTTTGGCTGCTGTCGGGGAAAATAAATCCTTGACTGTCGCTGGGGATTGAAAATCCTTTGATCGTCGACAATGAGAAGTCCTGGGACCACTGTTGATGAAATCAGGAGTTTGGGTTGTATGCCAATCTACTGGGGATTCCTGCTTTGAGGAGATCTTCAATGGGGAATATCTGAAAACTATGTGAGGAATTGAGAATGAGAGTCTTCATTCTGCTTGGGGAATTAGAACTCTGTGGGGAATAGCCATACTGTTGCGGAGTGGCTATCCTGTTGGAGAGTAAAACTCAGGATCTCGGAAAAAGCTTATTCCTGTCTGGAAGAAGTTCAGGAGTTTGTATGCCACTTCGAGAATGAGAATCTTCATTCTATTGGGAATATCAGAAATTCAGATGTTATACCACTTTGAGAATGAGAATCTTCATTCTGTCGGGAATACCAGGAGCTTGGGTCAGAAGGTTGGGTCTATGCCAACCTACTGGGGTTTTAAGGATGAGAATCTTCATTCTGTTAACGGTATCAGGAGCTTGGGAGTATACCAATCTCTTGAGGTTTTAAGGATGAGAATCTTCATTCTTGAGAGAAACAGATTTTTAGGAGCTTCAGTTGTCCGTTATTCTGTTGGTGGCTGTAACTTCCAATAGGTGATGAAGGAATCTTTTAACGACCGTGAATTCCAGCAGGTGATGAAGGAATCTTTGATGACGACCGTAACTTTCAACTAGTGATGAAGGAAATTTCTAACGACCGTGAATTCCAACAGGTGATGAAGGAATTTTTGATGACGACCGTAACTTCCAGCAGGTGATGAAGGAAATTTTTAACGACCGTGAATTCCAACAGGTGATGAAGGAATTTTTGATGACGACCGTAACTTCCAGCAGGTGATGAAGGAACTTTTTAACGACCGTGAATTCCAACAGGTGATGAAGGAATTTTTGATGACGACCGCAACTTCCAACAGGCGATGAAGGAAATTTCTAACGACTGTGAATTCCAACAGGTGATGAAGGAATTTTTGATGACGACCGTAACTCCCAACAGGTGATGAAGGAAATTTTTAACGACCGTGAATTCCAACAGGTGATGAAGGAATTTTTTATGACGACCGTAACTTCCAGCAGGTGATGAAGGAACTTTTTAACGACCGTGAATTCCAACAGGTGATGAAGGAATTTTTGATGACGACCGTAACTTCCAACAGGTGATGAAGGAAATTTCTAGCGACCGTGAATTCCAACAGGTGATGAAGGAATTTTTGATGACGACCGTAACTCCCAACAGGTGATGAAGGAAATTTTTAATGACCGTGAATTCCAACAGGTGATGAAGGAATTTTTGATGACGACCGTAACTTCCAGCAGGTGATGAAGGAAATTTTTAACGACCGTGAATTCCAACAGGTGATGAAGGAATTTTTGATGACGACTGTAACTTCCAGCAGGTGATGAAGGAAATTTTTAACGACCGTGAATTCCAACAGGTGATGAAGGAATTTTTGATGACGACCGTAACTTCCAACTGGTGATGAAGGAAATTTCTAACGAACGTGAATTCTAACAGGTGATGAAGGAATTTTTGATGACGACCGTAACTCCCAACAGGTGATGAAGGAAATTTTTAACGACTGTGAATTCAAACAGGTGATGAAGGAATTTTTGATGACGACCGTAACTTCCAGCAGGTGATGAAGGAAATTTTTAACGACCGTGAATTCCAACAGGTGATGAAGGAATTTTTGATGACGATCGTAACTTCCAACATGTGATGAAGGAAATTTCTAACGACCATGAATTCCAACAGGTGATGAAGGAATTTTTGATGACGACCGTAACTTCCAGCAGGTGATGAAGGAAATTTTTAACGACCGTGAATTCCAACAGGTGATGAAGGAATTTTTGATGACGACCGTAACTTCCAGCAGGTGATGAAGGAACTTTTTAACGACCGTGAATTCCAACAGGTGATGAATGAATTTTTGATGACGACTGTAACTTCCAACAGGTGATGAAGGAAATTTCTAACGACCGTGAATTCCAACAGGTGATGAAGGAACTTTTGATGACGACCGTAACTTCCAGCAGGTGATGAAGGAAATTTCTAACGACCGTGAATTCCAACAAGTGATGAAGGAATTTTTGATGACGACCGTAACTTCTAGCAGGTGATGAAGGAACTTTTTAACGACCGTGAGTTCCAACAGGCGATGAAGGAATTTTTGATGACGACCGTAACTTCCAACAGGTGATGAAGGAAATTTCTAACGACCGTGAATTCCAACAGGTGATGAAAGAATTTTTGATGACGAATGTAACTCCCAACAGGTGATGAAGGAAATTTTTAACGACCGTGAATTCCAACAGGTGATGAAGGAATTTTTGATGACGACCGTAACTTCCAGCAGGTGATGAAGGAAATTTTTAACGACCGTGAATTCCAACAGGTGATGAAGGAATTTTTTGATGACGACCGTAACTTCCAACAGGTGATGAAGGAAATTTTAACGACCGATCAATTTGAAATGTAATCTGTTTTGGAGAATAAATCCTTGACAAATGTTGGGGAAATAAACCCATGACTGCTGGTTTGCTAGAGAGGTGATGAACTTCTCGAGGACGCTTGAACTTCTTTTCAGAAAGATTTCAGAGAGATTCGTCACTGCCCCTAGTATCAGATGTTTGTGGCACTGCTAGGAAACTTGGACTGTTCGTAACCCTTTGATGAGATTGACGTTTAAATGCCCTAAGTGATGGTGAGGGAGACTTGCCCCAGGTTATCCTGCAATTGAGAGATTTCTTGAAATCTTGACTGGATTGCCCCAGGTTTAATAGACTTTGAAAGATTTGTTGAAATCTTGACTGGACTGCCCCAGATTTGCTGGACAATGAAAGGTTTGTTGAAATCTTGACTGGACTGCCCCAGATTTGCTGGACAATACCAAACCAAGTCCCCTTCTTGTTGATAGGAGATTTTTGTAACGGAAGTGTCATCCCACTTGAAGTGATTTTATTCACTGAGAGAGCTTTCGTTCCTCCGAACATTCACTGTTGTGAATTTCTTCGTTGTCAAACAAATAAACACGTGCAAACAACGATATTCAAATAATGCAAAGTTTATGCTTGTCTCGAAGTTTCGAAAAATGCGTTTTTTAGCAGAAAACTTTTTATAAGACAAATTCAACACAAGATTTAGAGCAAAGCCTTATAGGAGTTAGGATACCTTTTGTAACAGTATGCTTTCGAACTAACCCATGCTTCAATTAGGACTTTTTAAAGGGTTGTAACGTGGCTTGGTTCACGGTTTAAGAAACAAAGGATAAAGGCTCAAAGTATATTTGTACCCACCCGCTCTTCGTGATGTCCTTCAATCCTATACTTAATTAATTGTGCGTCGAACTCTATTCGAGTTTGGAACGAAGTTTTGGTGATGGTTCACACAAGTTGAATTTGTTGGGAGGCAGTCATCATTTTTTTGCAACATTTTTCATGTTGTTGAGGATTTGTAGTGACCTCTTTCTTTTGATTTAATATCCCTAACTTTTGCCTGACTGTTCTTGTTTTCGAGATTACAGTCAGCGGGATGCCCCAGTTTTCTTAAGCCTCCTTCGTAGGTTTTGGCTCAGTGGGCTTTTTCTTTTTGAGAGATAATGACTGCCTAATGAGATAAGGAATCATCACTTGTCTTTTGGTTCCAAAGGAATGTTTTTTGATGTCATTCGTTGTATTACGAACTGAGAGTTTGCGACTTCAATGCGCATTTTTTTGAATTAACTGAGAGACTACCCTCCCCCAGGTTTAAAGGTTTCAATTTGTGTTTAAAACAGAAAACTTCTACTTCTTTGGCTCGAAAGGGTTGACTAGGGATTATCTTCCTTATAACTCCAGTGTTTAGGATTTGAAAGAAATGCTTGTACATCGTCAGCAAGGTCTGCTCAAAAGCATACTGTATGAGATTATGGTATTATTTCATCATCCTCCCTCTAAAGGCTTGTAACTTTTAGCAAGAGTTAAATGTCATAAAGAAAGTATAAGGCATAGTTCAAGCATAGTGAAAACGAATGCATGAATTCAAGACAAACATATGCAATGCATTAATGAAACAGAGTTTGACATCAACAGATAATTGTTTGAATAACAAAAGAAATTACAACTTGAAAATTCAAATGAAACAAAAGTCTCTTGGTTCGAACTTGTCATTTCAGGTGGAAAACCCTCAGCGGAAGATTTTCATCTCGCCATCCGGCATGAATTTCAGCACTCCATTGTCAATCAAGTCTTGGATCTTGTTTTTCAAAGCCCAACAGTCGTCGGTGTCATGTCCAGGACTATAGGAGTGGTATACACAAAATGCATCAGGGTGATAGCTAGGAGAAGAGGTACTGGGCTTCCGAATAGGATCCTTTAAAGCAGCCAGATTCACCTCCAAGCGTTCTAGTATTAGAGATGATGGTATGTCAGTCTCAGTGAACTATCTTCCAGACGTATTTTGCTTACGCCGATTACCCCGTTGACGCTGGCGCGGTTGTTGCGAGGCTTGTGACCCTGAAGCAAGCTGGGGAGACTTTCCCTTGTCTTCTTGTCTCAAAGGAGGTTGAATGATGACTTGATCTTCAACCCTAGTTGTTTTCCCCACTTGGTTATCTTGAAGCAGTTTGTTGACGAGAACCCTGAACTCTTCTTGTCTTTGAGCCAGGTCTTGAATGAGAGCCATCTGGCCCACCAGTTGTCCCATTATCTGGATCTTCATTATTGCCAGCTCAATCTGTAGTTCTTCTAACTGATCATTCCTGACACCGCCTGGATTTCCTAGGACCATGCCCCTTGTGAGGAGAGCTTTCACTTCTTCTTGCCCCTGGGACAGGTTCAAGAACAATTCCTAAAGTTGAGCGTTTTGAGCCTGGATATCTTCGACAGTCCTTTCTAGAGCCATCTCTACTGAAATAAGCAGTAGGAGAATAAGGAAACCTGAAAAGGAAAACTTGTCATGATACAATGCATGATATGTGGATGCATGTTTTCAAGAATCTCTCGGGGTAAACACAAGAAAAATGTTAACGGTTGAACTTTGATCAACATATTTGACTGGAGAACTTTGTATCGGTGGATGTCTTTCCACGAGAATCAAGCTCACCATGTCAAGTGGGTCATAGCCCTCGATTCAAGTTGTTGCACTTAATCTTTGATGGTGTTTGTTTAGAGGAAAATCCTCTTGCCCTTTGGTAGACATCTGGTTCAATGTGACCCTGTATCAAAAACCCTCGAGATCCTTGAAATGGTCATTGAAAATGCTATGGTATGATGTTATGATGTTATGTACATGTATGCAAAAGTAGGCAAGTGTATATATAGATAATCACATTCACACAAAGCAGACAAGTCCTTAGGTTTAGGCTTGCATGGGGTTTATAGGTAAGTACCCTCTTGAAGTTAGTTGGCTTAACCTGTCCTAGAATAGAAACCGGGTTCTAAGGAGCTCAATATCACTGGATTATTTTCTGTGTTCATTGTTTTGGTTTAGCCACTTGACTGGCGACCAAAATATTCCAAGAAAACAATCCTCAATGAGTGTAGTATCGAGTATCTACCAACTTCGGACTGCACCAAAGTCGGTCATCTCACTACCCCTAAAAAGGCCAAGATGGTCAAGTAAGGTTCTAAGAGTTCGTTAGTGCTTCATGACATCACTCAGCGGCCCCGTATTCTCTTTGATTGACTCAATGGCTACCGGTACCCACAAATATGTCACACTAACGTAGCTACTGCTTCAACCATGTCGATATACCCCGCACAGTTCCCTCACAATTTATTGCTACTTACCTAAAAGGTGTCCCTAAATTCGGGTGTAGGATTTTAAAACAAACCCAAACAAGAAACCCAAAAAGTAAAGCAATCAAAGCAATCAAGGTAAGCAAGTAAAGGTGATCTAAAACCCTAAGGTAACCCCACTTTTAGAAAGATCCCCAGCAGAGTCGCCAGTTCTGTGATACAGTGGGAGAACTGACTTGGGATTTTGCGTTTGTGTTCGCAAATGTTTCAGTTTAGCAAGAGTCGCCATCGACTTTTTATTTTATCCTAAGGAAAGGTCAAAAAGCACAGGAAAGACCTTTGAGATGTTTTCTTGGGTTCGGGGGGTAGATTATGAAAAGGGAAGGTGCTAGCACCCTTTTCATCCATGGTTATCCATGGCCTCTTAGTTACTTGTTTTAGATCACTTGCCTTTGCTTTTCAATTATTTGAAATGGTGCTTTGTGTGTGTGGCTTTTGAAAATGTTTTGAAAAAGATGCCTTGTCTAGGCAACCTTTGTAATGATTCTTGTTTGAATATATACAAAGGTGTGTGTCTTTTTGAAAAGATATTCCAATATTTTGAAAGTTGTTTTGAAATTGTTTTGAAGTTGTGTTGTGAAGTGTGTTTGAAAATGGCAAGGATGTTTTGCAAGATTTTTGATCAAGTAACTAAGAGTTGTCTACCCTATTTTATTCAAAGATCTTTCTTATGTTTTTTTAACCCTTTTATCAGTGTTGTTTCACCATTGTATTTGGTGAACAACCTTGCGTTAGGATGTTAAACGGGACAGGCGCGGGTCATCGTATACAATCATTGAAAGCAACTTATGAGACGCTCTAGCAATTTTGTAAGGAATGAGATCGTTTTACTGAAGGCAACATCGAGGGTCATCGAGGGACTACGATCTTTGTTTATCGAAAGGGCATTTGCTAGAGTGTCTCATACTCGAGGGACATGATTGCATTTTCCAAGGCAACAAGCGAGGTTACCCTAGAGGTGCAAGTGTGAATTGTGTATTGATTTTCATGCATTTATCTTGTATTAGGTCATCTAGCGATTGATTTTGAATCTTCGCATACAAACCCTAATTACTATACAGTATATTGAAAGCGGTAAATTGCGGGAATTTAAAGTCTAAGTTATTACAAAACAGTATCCGGGGATGGGGGTACAAATATTTACAAATGGGGATGAGTCTTATCAGAATAATAATGTCCAAGTATATATATTACAACCAAATCGAACTGTCGTATTTTCAATGAAAAATTATAACAAAGTATAAGATAATGAAAATCAAATAAATATGAGATGCGTATATTTATTTACAAATAAACAGATAAAATTTAACCTAATAAAAATTAAGTATTTATTATTGTGTTTTTTATGAATTATGTAAATAAATAATTTTAAAGAAAAGAAAAATTATTTAAGTTAATGTTTAAGATCATTTTTGTATTTTATTAATCAATAACTAGGTTTAAAGAAAACAAAAAAAAAACATTTAAACTAAATATTCTTTGCTTTTTTTATATTTTTTGTTGTGAACAAGATTAACAATAACTTTAAAAAAGAAATTAAAATCAAATTAAATTAGTATTTGAGTTAATTAAAAGAAAGAAAATAATCTAAAAAAAAAGTTTTGATAAGATAATAAAAAGGATGGGCCTAATGATTAGTATTTGGCCCAAAGTAAAAAAATGAAGGAGAACAAAAATCTGGGGGGTGTAGGCGCTAGGAAATGCTTGGGCTTTATGGTTTTGGTTTGGGCAAAGGCCCAGCTGAAGCATGCAACGTTTTAGGGTTAATGTTTTGTGAGTTCAGAAATTAGGGTTTGGCAATTGGCCTCAGCGGCGCCTCCTTCCACCCATCTTCTTCGTTTCTCTTTTTCTCTCTCAGGCGAAGCACTGATTCATCCTCCAACCTTCCAGCCGCCAGAGCGCCACCTTCATCCATCTCCTCTCCACAACGGTACGAGGCAGTGGTTTAGAAGGTAACTTTTTTCGTTCTAAGCGCGTTTTTTACAATTTGCATTTGTAGTTCTCTTGAACATTTATGTTATGGTTTCATCTTTTAATTCATGGTATTTGCGTCTAAGATGCATTTATGTTTTTTGGAAGAAAGATCATACCTTGGCGATTGGCTTCTGGAAAATGGATGGAGGGGAAAGAGGGTTGGACCGACGGTGTTCTCAGGAGGCTAGGCGAGGGGAGAGCGTGATGATGACGGTGTTTCTGGTATTTGTTGTTTTATGTTGTTTGATGATGACGAACTTTTCGCTTCTGAAAACCTACTTGTTCTTGCTTGCTTCTTTATTTGTTGATGACGAACTTGGCTTCTGAAACCCTATGTTGTTTGGACTTTTATTGATGTTTGATGATGATTTTGCTCGGAGAACCCTATGTTGTTTTTGCTTCCAAGATTCTTCCTCTTTCTCTTTGCTGTATATCGTTGATGATGATGAATTCTTGTTTCTGAATCGTTTTACTTCTTTGGGTGTTTGAACATTGATGATGATGATGAATTCTGAGATTAGCTATTGTTGTTGAATATTGTTGATGAAATAAAAAAAGATAGCTTGATGATTTTGTTGTTCTGAGGACTATGCTTCTTCCTCTTCCTCTCTCTTTTTACTGATGTTAATGGTGATCACCTCTAAAACTTGTTTGTTATTGATGGCTGGATGATTTGTTGGTTTGATGTTAGTGATGATCTGGTTCTGAAACAATTTTGGTTGCTTCTAAACTCCTCCCCTTTCTGGTTTTGTCAGCGATGATGATTTTCTGAGATTTTGCCTCCTTGTTTGTTGTTTTGATTTGAGTTGATGATAGTTTTGGCTTGGACTGTATATTTGGTCTGGACTTGTATGTTTGGCCTGGACTTGTGCTGTTAGTTTCACAGGTTTGTCATTGGTTTTGAACTTTGGATAAGTTTGGAAACAAGCTTGTTTTGGACTTACAGGTTTGCCATTGGTTTTGAGCTTTTGAGAGGTTTACAGTTTTTTGCAAGTTTTTGAGTTTGGCTTACAGGTTTGTTGTGTAGTTGGGCAGGTTTGTGAGTTTTTGGTTGCTCAATGTTTGTCTGAACAGGCTGATGCAGTTTGAGCAGGTTTGTGAGTTTTTGGGGAAGGCTTAGCAGTTTTGCTCTGTGTTTGTTGAGTAGACTGATGAGTTCTAAGCAGGTTCAGTTGGAGGCAGGCTTGCTGTTGAGTTTTTAGTATAGGCATGTTTTGAGTTTTATTTACAGGTTTTCAAGTTTGTAACTCATGTTTAGTATTTTGGAGGCAGGCTTGAACTGAGTTGCAGTTTGTGGCTTGAGCTGCAGTTTCTTGCAGATTTGTGTGTTTTTAGGTTTGTGCTTACAGTTTTGCTTTTGAAGGCAGGCTATGCAGTTTAACATGTTTTTTTGTTATTGTCACAGTTGGGATTCTTTTGGTAAGCAGACTGATGAGTTTTAAACAGGTTTTTGACTTGCAGTTTTTTTTGGGCTCTCTCCTCTATCTGCTGGACTGTTAGACCTGTTATCTATTTGTTTTCTTACTGCCTTTTATAGCCTGCCAAAACTGCAAACTCTCACTTCACTCTCTTTCTCTCTCCCTCAAAAGCACTTTTAATTGCTTATTATATTATTCTGAAAAGCTTGTTGGGCCAGAAAATGATGATGAAAAATTGACAAGCCTTCTTGCTTGTAACTTGGTTTATCTTTGCATTGTGTACTTGTTTCCATATTTCCTGCATTGTATGCTTTCTTTGACAGCTTTGCAACTTTCTGCTTTATGTACTTGGTTGCTTGTATGCTTTCTTTGACAGCTTTGCAACTTTATGCTTTCACAGCTTTGCAACTTAGTTTGACATTCGGTTTTCATTTATAGTTAGCTTGCCATGCTTGCTCATGCTGAGTTGGTTGACTAATGCAGTTTGGAATTCAGTTTGCTTTGCTTTGCTGCCTTATATCTTTGCATTTTGAATTAATTGTATGCTTGCAAATTATTTTTACTTTTCTCTTTGTGAACCAAGAAGAGAAATCTTCTTGTGATTTGGAAAGAGAACAAGTAAAAACATGATGAATCCAATAGCATTCTGATTCCGGCCAGCAAGCTTTAATGATGATTTTTTTTTTATTACCTGCTTCTGCTTGAAAATTCTTATACTAACTTCTTTCTGTCTTTTGCCGGTAAGTAATGATAGAGGAAGCGGTAGAATTAGAAGTTAAAGATCTCAAGAGATTTAGGCTTAGATTTATTATATTGTTTTTTCATATATTGTAAACAAATATTACTGTAAATACTGTAAATTGTAAATTCACAATATTCGAATAAAATTTGTAACAACATTTGAAATAAATAAATAAAAAGTCTTTATCAAATATCTTCCACCTTTTCCTTGTATTGTCCATTTAATTATTTAAGACTCTTAAATTAAAATAACTGGAAATGTATCCCAATAATTTTAATCCAGATGAAATAAATAATCAACAAACTTTGCCGTCTTGCAACCTTGCATTAATCACAATACGCCTGGTATTCCAATTAACATATGCGTTGTACAGTTAAACATACAAGAATTCCATAAACCTTTCACTCCACTGATCAAGCAAATGCTTTAAGGTTCCAAACAAAAGTCTGAGCTCCTACCCCAGATAACTAGGTTTTGCGAAATAACCAGTAATCTTGAACAAGCGTAAAAATGATATAACAGTCAACTGAATTTCTGAGGATTTAGTTTCTTCTGAGAAATGCGAGCGCAAACCCTAATCCTGGATTACTGCCAAAGAAAGATCTATCTGATCGATTCTTGAGTCAACCTTAACAAATAAGAGAAAACCCTAATTCTGGATTACTGCCAAAGAAAAATCTGTCTGATCAATTCCTAAGCCAATCTCAACAAAATCTGTGGAAACCCTAATTCTGGATTGACTGATAAAGAAGAGTCTGTTTGACCGATTCTCGAGCCGATTTTAAAAATTAGAGAAAAACCCTGAGGTTGTGATTTCTTGTGGAAAAGGGAGGGCAAATTTTGGGGTACAACAGTCTCCAATACCCTCACCTCCTTCCTATTACCAAACATCTCATACCTGACCTCATCTCAAATAACTGCAATATTAATCAGTTAAGCTCAACAAGCTTCTAATCTCTGTAACCGACTTTGGAGCCGCTCAACTTAGAATTGTATCCACCTTGGATGGATCTACATATACCTTCTCTTAAAATAGAGTACTCAAGAAAACTCACCTCTAAAACTAAAATTTACACCTTAATAACTTAACATAAAGTTTCCTCCCTTTCGACACTACAATACAAATTGCAACATTCAACATGTCCATAATCTGATTTGGATTAAATCAGAATGGCCTCAATAAGTAATGTAATAAACTGATCCAAATATTTGTAATGCCTATACCAAGTTCTAAAAGTTTTCCTCTAACTATCCTCATCCTTCACCCAAATCTAAAGGTAACTCAACCTCAATTTGATTATACCGAAGGCGTACTCGCCTACCCGTTGATCCATCGAATCGTCAATCATTTGAAGTGGATGTTTAATTTCAATCATTACCTTAATTAACTGTCTATAGTTAACACATGACCTTATACTACCACCCCCCTTCTTTATTGACAACACCGGAGCTCCCAAGTGATACGCTCGATCTTAAAAATCTAATGTCCACACATCTCCTAATAGCTTCTTCAGTTCTCCCAAATTTGAAGCTGACATCCTATATGGTGCCATAGGAACAAGTCTGGTACCAAGAACGATATCAATAACAAAAACTCCACCTCTCATCTAACATTACTACATGAAAAATAAATTAGTTCCAGGTACTGGAACCATTTTTAAAACAAAGTTCATTATGTTAGCTTTTTAATGCTTCAAATAGAACTCGAATTGGACGTCCAAAACTCATGTTATGAATTTTCAAAGTTTTCAGAAAATTCAGTTCAACACAGTGGTAACCGGCTCCCTCCAGGATGGTAAGTGGTTACATCCCTGTAACCAAAAAATACTACGCTACCATCTAGTTAGGTAATCGATTACCTC
Organism: Vicia faba; assembly: GCA_948472305.1. Classification (NCBI taxonomy): domain Eukaryota; kingdom Viridiplantae; phylum Streptophyta; class Magnoliopsida; order Fabales; family Fabaceae; genus Vicia; species Vicia faba. The sequence continues at coordinate 475,197,149 of OX451735.1, forward strand.
CTTGTCGGTAACCAATTACACCTTCATGTTTTTGCCTTTTTCGCCCAAAATTACACAGGGTAATCGATTACTTCCAGAACAGTAACTAATTACATGCAATTTAGAAGCACTTTTTATGTTGCTTCTTGACACGAATATCAATTTTCTTATCAACCCAAAACATCATTCCTCTTATAACTTAAAAGACATACTACTCTGCCAAAACCTCAGTTTTCAAAACATTAAAATCCCAATTCTTTTCACAAGACTACTAATATCTTTGAGTTCTGACTCTGACTCGCGATTCAAAAATACCCTACATCAACGACATTCAGTAACCACCTACATGATTCCAACAACAAAATCACAATAATTCATCACTCCAGCATTAATCTGAACAGCGATAACACACACAATGGTAACTCAACATTCAGAAGCATCAGATGAGAAATCACTATTCTCGAGGCAACACAATGATTACTTATCTCAAACAGTGTTACCATTGTGTGTGCTGTCACTGTTCGGAGTAATGCTGGAGTGATGAATTGCTGTGAGTTTGTTGTTAGAATCATGTAGGTGGTTACTGGATATCATTGATGTTGTTGGGTATTTGTGAATCGCGATTCAGAGTCAGAACTCAAAGTTATTACTAGTCTTGTGAAAAGAATTGGAATTTTAATGTTTTGAAAACCGAGGTTTTTTGCAGAGTAGTATGTCTTTGAATTGGGTTTTCTAAAATTTCTTCAAATAAAAATTTGTTTTATTACTAGCATACAATGATAAGTAGTTATTATAAGGAAAAACGAAATAAAAAATAACACAGTTATTTTTATACAAGTTCACCTTAAAACTAAGGCTACCTCTTGTCCACCCGCCAAGGTGATTTCGCCTTCAACAAGGACTTAATTCACTAATCTCAAAACATTACATAATAACCTCTAAGAGTCTAGAAATACCTCTTAGATCTCTCAAGTATAAATACTAGAAAGTCACTTAAGGAAATGAACAAACTTACACGTAGAGCAGTGCTTTGTGTTTACAAAAATATGCTTCTATAAAGCTGATAAAAACTAAATTTTCTATCTAATGAAGTTACACTTTTGAGAAACAACTCAGTGTAAACAAATTTGTAACTGATTTAGAACTTGAGCGTGAGTATGAAATGTTGTGGCACAATTTTTGTTATTGTTGTTCTTGTAGTTCTTATATCTTTTCAAAAGTAGTGTGGAGATCATTTTATAGCCATTGTGAAAAAAAGTGTCGTTGGGGTAGCTAGGCACGTTGAGATTATTCCTTAATACCCATTTCCTCATAGATATAATAATTTTTACTTTTGGAGGCGTGTTTACTTCTTTCCATGTTTCCAAGATACTGTTTGAGATAAGTAATCATTGTGTTTGCCTCGAGAATAGTGATTTCTCATTTGATGCTTTTGAATGTATCTTTTGAATGTGTTTCTGATCACATCATTTTATACTGATAGTTTCTAGAGTTTCTGGTCAGCGTTGCTTTTGATGCTGAGCTTTCTTTAACTTTTCCATAATGCTTCTGATTTGGTCCATGTGGAACATTTGATGTTTCATTAGATACACCTGCATTTTATAATACTTGATATACACACATATAATTTCACATATAATTATTATCATCAAAACTTAGAAATGGTTAAAAGCTTTCTTGCTATAACATTCTCCCCCTTTTTGATGATGAAAAAATAGTACATTATGATTTTAAATTATATTTAGAAATATCCCTTAATATTACAGACTCCCCATGAGTCTAATATTCACTTCTTTCTGAGAGTGATTTCTATTTTACATGATTTGGTTTTGAGATTTCTCCGCTTTTCCTGCAATATTTTTAGAAACACTTTTTGGTATAAAAGATTAGATAAAATGTGAGCGTGGAGTAATGCGAGAATATGTATATATCAAAATCATCTGTTACTCCCCCTTTTTTCATAATAAAAAAATATAAAATTTTCATTTGAAAAAGGTAGAAGGTACAAGGACATAAAATGGATAAGGCGAAAAATAAGAGAAGGTTTAAGGAGTTTTTTCTAAGGCGCTCTTGGTAAGCTGGGCAAGTAGATTTTGGAGATTAGCATTAAGTTCATATTGCTTGTCAAGTATTTCTTTGACTTCCTTTTGATTTTCTGAATTTTCTTCTGATCTTTCCTTAGTTCATCCATAGAACTTAGAAGCTGACGTAAAACCATATAACTGTCTTAGGGTGCACTGGCTTCTTCCAACCTCTTTCTTGTTTTCTCTTCTAGTGCTTTCTGAGTTGCTTCTTCAGCTGCCTTTAAAGCTGCTTCTTCAGCTGCTTTTTGAGCTGATTCTTCAGTTGCTTTTTGAGCTCCAGCTTCTTGATAGCACTGAAGGGCTTTAGAAGCATATTTGGTTTGAAGATCAACAGAAGCATTCTTAATTCTAAGAAGATGCTTATCCAGAAAGTTCTGGAACATATCCCAGCAATTTTTGACTTCATTTGTGTTAAGACTTGAGTTGGAGTCTTCATGAAGTTTAATCAATTTCTTTGTGGCTTAGGTGGAGAGCTTGGAGATCCGTTCTTCTAGACTGTTTGGAGAAGTGGATTGAGACTGAGTGGATGGAGCTTCTATGGAGTGAGTGGTTTTAGAATCAAAGTGGACTTCAGCAGATCCTGTTTGGTTCATGGGACCATGGTCTGAAAGATCTGAAAATTTGGTGCCTTCTAGAATGGCTAAGGTGATTTGAGGAGAGGAAACTTCTAGGGTTTGAGTGGGTAATGAGGTTGATTATGAAGAAAACATAAATTGTGTTGGCGTGTTAGAAGGAATATATTGAATGATGGATATAAGGGGTGATGATTGTGAGTGAGTTTGAGGAGCAACTTGAGATTGTTGTTGTGGTGGAGGTGAAGATTGTTCAATTTGTAATTGAGACAATTTGGATTTTTCGGTGGGAACGGAAGTGTCTATAAATGATGGTGGAGTGGATGAAGTTGTCATTGTGGTTGAAGTTTGTGGAGGTGGAGTTGGAATGATGCATTTAGTAGTTTCAACCGAAGGAGCAAGAATTTTAAATGGATGAGACTTAGTTGGAGTGTCATAAGTTAAGGTTTGTTTCTTGGTGGAAGATATTTCAGAAATCTTCAGGACTTTGAGTGGTAGGATTCCTCTTTGTCTTGGATTTTCTTTTCTTGGAAGGGACATCAGGTGGAGCATCCATAAAACAGTTGTAATCGAACTTAGCTGGATCAAGGCCTTCTGCTTCAAGAAAAGCATCTATAATTTTGGGAGGATCAAGCTTGGTAAAGAGTGAAAACTCATCAGCAAGTGAACGAGTGTTTATTTGTTTCTGCTTCTTGGTGTCAAGAGAGGGTTTAACCTGAATCTTCTGAATGATACCCATATGCTGAAGATTTTTAGCATTGAAGAATTTTCCAGTCTGGTAGGCAAGATTATTATCTAACATATTCAAACACTGAAGGTGTGCAACTAAGCCGCTTTCGACTAGAATGTCTGTGATTAATCTTCCTAGAGGGACTTAGGTCTTGATTTTTCTCAGATTCCTTTCTATGATAGAGTCTCGAAGGTAGCAAAAAAGAAGACACAATAGATTTACTCTGTAACCTTTCAAGATGCAGTACAAAATCACTTTCTGATCTGTGTTAACGTAGTCTGAAGAGCTTGTGGACCTCCTATGATGAATGCAACCTAGAAGCAGTCTGAACCAAACTCTCAATTTTGGAGAAAGCTCTTGAGTTTTTCCAGAAATCTTATTACCAGCTTCAGAGAAGATTGCTGGTTGAATCGTATCATTGAGATGCATAGATTTTGGAGGGGCATTGTACACTCTTCTTATAGGGTTGTGTGTCCAATCCACTAGCATAGCGATTGTTATCTCAGTAATTACTATTTTTGCACCTTTTATATGAGAGACAATGTATTTTTCATTTGCCTTTGCATGAATCCAAAATTCTTTGATAAGATCAATATAAGTTGGTACGTAGAGTCGAAAGAAGAAATATCCCCAACCTTTCTTAGATAGTTCGTCAAGAAGATCAACACCATTATCCGTGATTTTGTCAAGATCTACCATGAGTTTGCTCAAAACTTCAAGTTGACCTAGAGGTGTATCAAGTCTAGTTTTAACAGGGCTAGTGAGAATGCTTTCTAAGGTTTTAATGTATTTTTCTAGGTTTGAGAGGTTGTAGCAAGAGGTTGAGATTGTGGTTGAGAAGAGAAACCGCCTTTTTTCCAGTTGGTCCATTTCTTGAGAGAATTGTACCATTTCACGCTCAATGTGATGATCCATGGAAGAAAGTGAGAGAGAATAACAAGAAGGAATACAAAGGGTACTGAAGGTGACGTTTAGAGAAGATTAGAGAAGGTTGTGAAAAAAAGGAGAGGGTTTTAAAAAGGTATTTATAGAGAGTTTTTGAAGACAATTTGTTGGAACTAGGAAGAGAAAAAAAATGTTCATAAAAAGTAAATAGGAGTAATGATGATTTTAACCTAATCTCAGACTATCCCATTGCCCAAGGTGACATTTATAGTGCTTTGCATTAATTGGAATTGACGGGTGTCAGGTTCCTTTCTTGCTTAAGCCAAAAACAAACACGTCTTTGTTGTGTGTCAAGGCATTTGAGAACATTATTTCTAACGGTAGAAATAACATAGTCAAAAAGACTAACTTACAATTCACATTTGGTTAAGCAGTTTATCAAAAACCTATTCAGGACATAAGAATGAATCTGAATCTATCTTCAGATAAGGGCTTTGTGAAGATATCAGCCCACTGATGATCTATATCTATAAATTTTAAAATAAGAGTCCCTTTTTGAACATAGTCTCTGATAAAGTGATGCTTAATTTCTATGTGCTTTGCTCTAGAATGAAGGGTAGGATTCTTACTTAGATAAATTACTGATGTGTTGTTGCAGAAGATTGGTATGTTGTCTTGATAAATTTGGAAGTCCTCAAGCTAACTTTTCATCCAGAGCATCTGGGTGCTATAGAGTGATGTTGAGATATATTCAGCTTCTACAGTTGAGAGTGCAATGGTTGACTGCCTCTTGCTTGACTAGGAAATGAGGTTTCTTCCTAGAAACTGACAGTTTCCAGAAGTACTCTTACGTTGTATCATGTCGCCTGCATAACCTACATCACAGAATCTAGACAGGTTTTACTCTGATGTTTTTGCATACATCAAACCAAGGTTAGGTGTACTCTTCAGATATTTGAGGATTCTCTTAACTGCAGTTAGGTGAGTCTCCTTAGGATCTGACTAAAAACGGGCACATAAGCGAACACTATATAGAATATCTGGCCTAAGGCTGTAAGATAGAGAAGAGAGTCAATCATACTACGATATAGCTTATGACAAACCTTTTTACCTTTTTCATCTTTTTCTAGAATGCATGTAGGATGCATAGGGGTCTTAGCATGTTTACTTTCTGAAATATCAAACTTTTATAGAATTTCTTTGGTGGTTTTTCCTTGATGAATATATGTAGCTTCTGGCGCTTGGATAATTTGAATCCCCAAAAATTACTTTAATTTTTGCATTAAGCTCATTTCAAGTTCTACCTACATTAACTTAGAAAATTCTTGACAAACAGATGGATTAACAGAACCAAATATAATGTCATCAACATATATTTGACATATTATAAGATTTTTCCATTATTTTTACAAAAGAGTGTTGTGTCCACTTGTCCTCTTGAAAATCCATTATCAAGTAAGAAGGAACTTAGTCTTTCATACCATGCCCTGGGAGCTTGTTTGTGTCCATATAAAGATTTCTTTAATTTAAAGACATGTTCTGGAGATGATAGGCTTTCAAAAACAGGAAGTTGATGAACATAGACTTCTTCAGAAATATACCCGTTTATAAATGCACTTTTAACATCCATTTGATATAACATGATATTGTTACGAATAACAAATGAAATGAGTAGACGAATAGATTCTAACCTGGCAACTGGAGCAAATGTTTCATTATAGTCAATACCTTCTTTTTGACTGTATCCTTGAGCAACCAGTCGTGCCTTGTTTCTGATAACTTTACCTTTCTCATTTAGCTTGTTTCTGAACACCCACTTTGTGCCTATAATGTGAACTTCTTTGGGTTTGGGTACCAGATCCCAGACATCATTTTTGGAGAATTGATTCAGTTCTTCTTGCATTTCCAGGATTCACTCATTATTCTAAGTGCTTCTGTAATTGATATTGGTTCAATTAGAGAAACTAATCCTAGAATGGTTTCCTCAAGTGGCTTGAAGGTAGATCTTGTTCTGACAGGTTCTATCTTGTTTCCCAAAATGAGTTCTTCAGAGTGATCTTGTCACAGTTTATGTCATTTCTGAATAGTCGAGTTTTCAAATGGATCTGATTTTTCATCATCCTTGTTACTTGTATTTGGTATTTCTTCAGAACTTGCAAGTCTTATTTTTACATTTGCGGTTTGTTCACTTAGCTTTGACTTTTTAGGGTCAATCTTATCATCAAATCTAATATGTATGGTGTAATACGGTGGGAGAACTGACTTTTTGTTTTATCGCAAATGTTACGGTTAACAAGAGTTGCCACCGACTTTTATTTTATCCAATATTCAGGAAAGGTGAAAAGAACAAGAAAGACCTTTGATAGATTTTGAGTTCAGGGGGTAAGTTATAAAAAGGGAAAGTGTTAACACCCTTTTCATCCGTAGTTATCTACGGGCTCTTAATTGCTTAGCTCACTTAAAACTTGCTTTGTGTGTGTGGTTTGTTTGAAAATACTTTGAAATGCCAATGTAAGACTAACTTTGTAATAATTCTTGTATCAGTTCTCAAGAATGTATACAAAGTGTTTTTGAAAATATTTGTTTGAAAGTGATGTTAAAAATGTATTTGTTTTGTGAAAAAGGTTGTGAACAAGAATTCAAGAGTTCTTACCCACTAAAGTCTTTCTTGTTATTTTCCTTCTCGTTTGGAGATAGTATTTTCCATACCATTAGTTGGTAGGTAATCATATCTATTGGATGTGAAGGGACAAGTGTAGGGTCATCGTATGCTCATCGAAGGCAACATGTAAGGATAATTTAGCAATTGTATCGGAGGGACTATAATCATTTTACTCGTAGGGTCATCGAGGGACTAGATCATTTCATAGGCAACTCAGAGGGTCATCGAGGGACTATGACCTTTATTCGAAAGAGACCATGATGATATTGTTAAATCAAGGGTATTTTGCTAAAATATCCCCACTGTTGTACCCCAAAGTTTTCCCTCTCAATTTATTAATAATTATCTCACAAGATCTCCATTGATTCAAGACCGCACAAGGTTTGATCAGCTCAAGACACCTCCTCGAGCACTGATGACTGAAAATTAGGGTTTGAGTTTGTACAAGGACAATTGGACTTTTAATGCTTCATATGACTTTCATGGGTCATTTTGGACTCCCAATATTTCTCATGCCAAGTTTTAAGCTTTGGATAACATTTTTGCTCACTCAATTCATCAGTTGACCTAAAATTAACTGTATTGAGGAAAAAGTCAACTGTGGTCAATTTACAGTCAAACTTCACAATTTTTGATCCACATCAACATTATGATCATATATGTCAATTGATCAAGTTTGGATCATAATTCTTCAAGAAATTTGATCACATCACCAAAAGGGCAAAATGGTCAAAATTAGGGTTTTGACTTAAGAGGCTTAATTTTTTACTGTTGATCAAATACATGACTTGTTGGTTTGAGACATGATATCAATATTACAAATTCATCATTTTTATATAATGGCATGGTTCAAAACATTTCTCATGATCAATTGATTGATAGTTGAAATTTGGTCAACTGATGAAAAAGTCAAGTGTACACTAAATAGTCAAACTTTGACTTTTTGATCAAAATCAAGTTTAAAAAATCACATTTCATCAAGACATGTCAAAGTATGATGATTGTTCATCAAGAAATCAAAAGTCAATAGTACTTTGAAAAGAGTCAAAGTTCTAAACACTTAGAAGTTTTTCTGTGTGTTAAGAAAAAACATGATAATTTCATAACTTTGTGCCAGATTTCCACTATAATGCAAGATGATTCAAGAAAAACTTTCAACATGAAAGTTGTAGATCTCAATGAGATCTAAAACTTTATAGGACAGGACAAGTTCTAAAAATACTTGGATTTCAAGTTATTAATTTATGAAGACGTGTCCATGAAACTAAAACACTTAGTGAAATTTTGAGCATTTTAAGTCAGGATTTTGACCTAACTTCTTGGCCAAGTTTCACATAGTTCCAATTGGATTTTGGAGAGGTTATTCAAAGAGGAATTGTAGATCATGTTACAAGCTTTATAAAAAGTCCAAGAACTCCTTGAGATCATGTTTGATCAAGGAGAATCGAAGAGATGAAGTTAGGGTTTGTATCATGCCACCACTCTAAATAACTTTGTATCATGCCTTGAAAAGGTGTTTGTCAAGATAACTTCAAAAATAAGTCAAAATCCACAAACATGTGATCTTGTACATCTGACTTCTCCAAGCTTCCAAACCTTTCCTCTATAAATTAAGATATCATTTGCAAGCTAACACATGATTTTACAAGCCCTCAAACTCCCTAAAACCAAAAATTACAACACAAGCACAAAAACTTGCCATTTCTGATTTCTAAATCCAATCTCTAAATCCACTAGTGATTTTCTTGGCCTTTTGCTTCCAAAAGCTTCTAAACATCATCCATAAACAATCCCACACCCGATTACATTTTTGTAACACCTCCATCACCATCTTCCATTTCCAAAAACAACACCTTGCACCTTGACTTCTCCAGGACATTCCAGCCATCCATAGTTCAAGCTAAGGGTTACATTAACTTCCTAGGAACTTGAGGAAGCTAACTTGATCATTACAACAAGTTTAATCAAGCTCTAATTAAAAACACGATCTCCAGCTGCAAGGTGAGTTTTCTGAATTTTCATCTCATTATTTAGGCATTATTAGGCTTGCATTTCCAAAGACAAAATGTAGATATCATGGCTCTAAAATTGTACATATCCATAGATTTCATTTATATGGCCTGATTAGGGAGAATATTTGACCTGAACTTTCTGAAAAAATTAGGTTAAATTTGGCACCATTCAAAATTCATGCTTGTCTTTGATTTATAGTTTTAATGCTTTACATTTCTGAACTTCTTTTAGTTAATTAGATTAAAAGAAAAACCCATTTTCTTAATAAATCAAAACTAAAACAAATTTATTTTCTTTTCATTCATGCCTTGTACATTATTTATTTCAACTTTTGTATATTTATCCATTAAATTCAATATGATTGTAATAGATAACTAGGGTTTAATTTCTTGCAAATTCTCTATTTGTAAATTTGTATATCCCATCCCCAAATGATGCAATAGCGTATAACATTTATTTTCCGCAATTTATGCTTTCATATAAATGCTAGTAATTAGGGTTTGTATGACAAGATAAAACCAATGTTTAGAAAACCCTAATCCAAGATAAATTCAAGCATGAAATACAAACACTTGCACACTTTGCACCTCTAGGGTTAACTCCATTTGTTGCCTTGATAATATGGTCATGTTATGCATGTGAGACATCTTAGCAAAAGCAATCAAACAATACAAGATCATAGTCCCTCGATGACGCTACAAATGTTGCCTTACAAATGATCTTAGTCCTTTAAGATAAATGCTAAGATATCCCACAACATTTCTATTCATGACTATACGATGACCCACGCCCGTACCTTCACATCCAAAGATAGGGCTACTTACTAATCAATGGTAAGATAGCAATGTCAAAGGAAGATAGAAATGAACAAAAGACTTTTGAGTAGGTAGAACGTTCTTAGTTGCTTGCTCAAAATCCATCTTCAAAAACAAACATCTTTTTCAAACACACCAAACACTTTAAAAAAAACATGAAAATATTTTCAAAAAGTCTAACACTTTGTATGCATTCTTATAGAGACGAGAATCATTACAAAGTTTTCCTAAGCGAAGGCTCTTTTAAAAAATACTTTCAAAACCCACCACAAACACATTTCAAACAAAGAAATTGTCAAGTGATCTAACAAGTAACTAAGAGCCCATAAATAACTATGAATAAAAATGGTGCTAACACCTTCCTTTTTCATAATATACCCCCCGAACTCAAGAAAATATCTCAAAGGTATTTCCTGTTCTTTTCACCCTTTCCTTATTGGATAAAAGAAAAGTCGGTGGCGACTCTTGCTATCTGCAACAATTGCAATCAAACGCAAAACAACCAAGTCAATTCTCCCACTGTATTATAGAACTGGCGACCCTGATGGGGAACATACTTAAAAGTTGGGTTACCTTAGAGTTAGATCATATTTACTTGCTTTCATTATTTGATTTTTTTGCTTTACGTTTATGGGTCCTTGTTTGGGTTTCTGTTGATTCTCTACCCGAATCGGGGAACACCATTAGGTAAATAGCAAAGATTATGGAGACTGTACAACATAGACCGATATGGTTGAGACAATAGCTATGTTAGTGTGGCATATTTGTGGGTACCTGTATCCTTTATGGAGAATTAAGGAGAATACGGGGCCGCTGAGTGATGTCATGAAGTACTAACGAACCTTAGAACCTTTAATTGAACAACTTGGCCATTAGGAAGTAGTGAGATAGTTGGTTTCGGTGGAAAGCTGAAAATTGGTTGATACTCGATACTACGCTCATTGAGATTGGACTTTTGGGATATTTTGGCCGCAAGAAAAGATTGATTGTGATAAAATAATTCCAGATGAAGAAAGATCAGTGATATTGAGATTCCCTAGAAACCAGTTACTTTCTAGGACAGGTTGAACCAACTAAACTTCAAGAGGGTACTTACCTATCAACTCCATGCAAGCCTAAACCTAAGGTCTTTGTGTGCTTGGTTTGTGATTATTATTCATGTCATCATAAACATCATAACATCATAAAGCATTCTCACTAACCATTTCAAGGATTTAGGAATTTATCTTTGTTCTGTTTTGTAGGTCATGACTTCTACTCGTAGGAATACCATCCGAGTCAACTTTGTGAAAGTGCATCCTCAACTTCAAGAGTTAGCATCAAGAGTGCCTGGAGATTCTCCTTTCACCAAGAAATATGGTAGACTTCTTAACTTGGCTACCTCAAAATTCCAAGAAGAAATGATGTGTGTGCTTTTCCAATTCTTTGATCTTATGCATCATTGCTTCACCTTTCCCGACTACCAATTGGTGCCTACATTAGAAGAATTCTCTCAATTGTTAGGATTGCTTGTGCTTGATCAAATAACATTCACCAGTTTAGAAGAGACTCCAAAACCTGAAGTTATTTCGAAAGCTTTTCATTTTAAGAGATCTGACATTGTGAAAAATTGGGAGACAAGAAGTGGAGTTAAGGGTTTCTTAGCCAAATTTCTGTTGGAGAAGGCTCGTTTGTTCTGGGAAGATATGGATTTTCAAGATTTTGAGGATGTCTTGGCCCTTCTAATCTATGGTATGGTTCTATTTCCAAATACGGACTAACTCATAGATATGAATGCCATCAAGGTTTTTCTCTCTCGTAATCCCATACCTACTTTGCTTGGAGACATTCTACATTGTTTCCACACTCGCACCATGAAGAAAAGGGATACTCTTTTGTGTTGAATTCCATTAGTCTCTATATGGTTTATTTCACACCTACCTCGATCAATGTTGAAGAATGAGCAAGGCTTGACATGGTCTCAAAGGTTAATGTCACTCACACATTCTAATATCTATTGGTGTGCTCGATCTATGGAGGACATTACTATTATTGACCATTGTGGGTAATTCCCTAATGTCCCTCTACTTGGCATTAGGGGAGGTATTACCTACAATCTTTGTTTGGCTTTACGACAGTTTGGATATGCTAGGAGGGATGGCCCTCATGATGCACTTGTCCAAGGAATCACATTCGACTACGAGAACAATGTCTAAGGTTATCGTCAGAGATTCATACGAGCTTGGGGCATAGTTAACAAGGTTGATAGCAAGAGGTTAGGGCATAAGAACTCCATTCCTTTGGAGCCTTATCTCAAGTGGGTGCGACCTCGCACCCAAAATCTCATGATGCCTTATGAAGCCATCCTACCTATCATCATGGAGCCTATTACCGAAGGAGATGTTCCATATACTGCCCTTTATCCTAATATGCCTACTTCTCTTGAAGATTTGCAAAGAGCTTGGATTCAGCTAAAGGGAGAGCGAGACACCTTTGAAACCCAGTTCTATGCAAGTGAAAAGAAGGTTTTGGAGCTTACGAGACAACTTCATGAAGAGCGAAGTTGGAACGCCTACGTTGCTCCGAAGAGGATGCGCTCGAACTTCTCATATTAGGAGTTTATTTTGTATTTATTTCTTCCATTGCAAGCCCAAGAGGTATGTTTGTAATTGATATGAACTTATTAATTCAATTAATGTTTGTACCCTTTTGTCTAAACAAATTTAAATCTTTTAAGTCCTTGAACTCATTTGCATACGCATTTTCATGCATCATAACATAAACAGGTTTTCCACAACAGGTTTTCTTATCTTTCTACTGTTTATTTGAGTAAGATGGATATTAAACAAATAGTGAAGGAATTGCAAGCACAAAATTCCTAGTTCCAAGCAACCATGCTGACCCTGGCCAAGGGATAACAAGAGCTGATGGCACTGCTGGAAGCCAAAAAGAAGACTAAGAAGAAGGCCCTCATCAACATGGGGATAAGGTTTAAGGCCCAGTCTGTCAGGTGCAGATAGTTAAAGAGTCATCCGAGGAAGACGAGAACCAGGTGGAAGAGGCAAAGAGCACCCGTCCTAGGGGTGTAAATGATCAAGCTTCTGAGGACGAAGACTACTTTGATGAAAAGTACCCACCTGTCGAGGATAAATACAAGTAGTTAGAGGATAGACTGAAAGCTGTTGAAATTCAAGCCGTACCTGGTTTGGATTTTGGTGATTTGGGCTTAGTTCCTGGGGTCGTCATTCCCCATAAGTTCAAAATACCAGTCTTTACTAAGTATGACAAATTTTCATGCCCGAAACTTCATCTGAGGTCCTACGTCCGCAAGATACAACCTCATACTATGGACAAGAAGCTTTGGGTCCATTTTTTCCAAGAGATCCTGGCTGGGACTCAGTTAGAATGGTTCTATCAATTGGAGGGATCCCGCATTCACACATGGGAAGATTTGGCCAGTGCTTTTTATCATCAATATCAATACAACGCTGATTTAGCACCAACAAGAGTTCAACTTCAAGGAATGACAATGGGTAATAATGAAGGGTTTAAAGAGTACGCACAAAAATGGAGGGATCTTGCTGGAAGAGTTCAACCACCACTAACTGATAGGGAGTTAGAGGACATGTTCATGGGAACACTAACGGGGCCCTATTTCAACTTGCTAATTGGTAGATCATCTTCCGGTTTCACCAAATTAATTCTAACTGGTGAAAGGGTCGAGAGTGGAATAAAGAGCGGAAAAATTACCATGGCATCTTCTTCTGCATCCAACACTATAAAGAAGCCCTTCATTGGAAATAAGGAAACAAATGTTGTGTATGGGGCAAGGGCCCATACCAAAAAGGATCATCGTCCATCTGTTAATGCTGTTTTGATCTCCAACCCTCCATATGCTCAAAGACAATCATCCAACCATCAAAGATCTGAAGTTCCTCGAAGATAGTTCACAAGGATTAACATGTCACAGTCCCAAGATTTGAAACATCTATTGAAGGCCAACCTAGTGACATTGCGTGATCCACCATAAAATCCAAATACCACACCACCTAAGTATAATCCAAATGCCAAGTGCGCGTATCATTCCGACATCCCTGGACATGAAATTGAATAATGTTGGGCTTTGAAGAATAAGATTCAAGGCCCGATAGACAATAAAATAATTGAATTTGATCCACCTGCTACTCAAAATGTGATAACCGCACCAATGCTGAACCATGGCAAACGTGTTAATGCAATTGATGATGCTACTTTTGTTTCCTCCATTGAAGATTTAACAACTCCATTAAATACTGTGAAGGATAATTTGCTGAGAGCCGGAGTGTTCCCTGGCTGTTCTAAAGACTGTGTTTGTTGTGGTCAACAAGTAAATGGGTGCAAGCGGCTTAAGGAAGGTGTGCAACGCCTGATAAATAGCCGCGAGATTCTGTTTGAGAAAATTCCTACCATCAAAAGTTTAACCAATAAAACTGAAGACTTGTCCATAATAACCATCTCCAACAAGCCTCTTAGGATCCCCTCAAAGGGTCCTATCAGAATTTCAAATGAGCCAATCATTGCTCCTTTAATAATCAGTGTCGCTGGGCCTATTCCCTAATCCTCTGACAAAGCAGTTCCATGGAACTATGGTGCCGAGGTTTATTATCATGGGATAAAACAAGATTCCTGGATCAACAAAAACGAAGCTGATGTTACTAATATTGCAGGTTCTAGTAAAGTAACAAGAACATGGGGGATCTTTTCCCCTGATATTTCACCACCCACTACCACAACAACTCCCATCCGCATAACCAATGACAAGTCTAGTGCCAACACCAGAGGCAAAGAGAAAGAAGGTGAGCCTGTAGGGATAGAGGCACCTACCAAAGATACTGATGCTGATGAACCCTTCACTCGAGAGATGGAGGAAATCCTGAAAATTATAAAGAAGAGTGATTTTAAAATAGTCGAACAACTGGGGAAAACCCCCTCCAAAATATCCATGTTGTCATTGTTACTCTGTTCAGACGCTCATGCCCAAGCTTTAATCAAGTTCCTGAAGAAAGCCCATGTGCCCCAAGAAAGCACAACTGAACAGTTCGAGAATTGTGTAACAAGTTTAACAGATGACAATGGATTAGGGTTCTCCGACGCTGATTTGACCCCTATGGGGAAGAGCTACAACAAAGCATTGCATGTCTCTATTGAATGCAAGGGAACCACCCTGGCTCATGTCTTAGTTGATACTGACTCATCTCTAAATGTGATACCCAAGGGTGCTTTAGACCAGCTAGATTGTGAATGACTGGTATTGAAGCCAAGCGATATTGTTATAAGGGCTTTCGATGGGTCTAAAAGGATGGTTCATGGAGAGGTGGATATCCCAATTAAAGTTGGCTCGTAGATTTTCAACTCTACTTTTTATATAATGGACATACGTCCCGCCTATTCTTGTTTGCTTGGGCACCCTTGGATACATGGGGCAGGAGCAGTAACATCCACCCTTCATCAAAAGTTAAAATAGCCAGTCAAGGGGAAGATTATCACTGTTTGTGGTAAAGAGGAATTCATGGTGAGCCACCTCAATTACTTCAAGTATGTGGAAATGGATGGTGAATTCATAGAAACTCTGTGCCAGGATTTCGAAGTTGTTCCTCCTATGGTTGCCGCCACCAAAATCTCCTCCAACATATCAAAAGCTGGTGAAGTTATACCAAGAATGGTTTCACTTAAGGATGCCCGTGCTGTGGTCGAAGATGAAAACTGTACTATCTGGGGACAACTTCCTGACATTCCGTTTAAAGCATACAAATTTGGGTTGGGTTTTAACATCAAAGCTCAGAAAGAAGTCATACGCGCTCGCATGGGAAAGCCACCTTTCCGCATCGGAAATCATGAAGTGAATGTTGTGGAAGACTCTGATGATGAATGCACTTTTGAAGAATGGATCTACCCTACTACCGGAGGAAAGTTCAACAACTGGCATGCAAAGGATTTCACTCCCATCTCCTTCATTGAGGAGTAATTACTGTTTACTGTTTTCTGTCAATTCAAGAATTTTTGTCTGTAATCTTAATTCCAAATAATTAATTTTAAGCCACGTGCCTTGCCCGGGGTAATATGGTCCATTTGTTAAGGGTTTTGTTCATGTTCATTTATGATATGATCATTTAATATAAACTGTTGGGCCTTATGCATTAAAATTTTTATGTTCATTGTCTTTCTTTTCCTTTATTACATTTTTTCAATAGCCATGTATATTACATGCACACAGACACACACTTGCAGATCCTCACCCACTTCAAATCTCATTGTCAATGACTCTACTATTGCCAGTTATGACTTTGAACATCCAATTAACCAAGCTTAAGACGAAGGCAAGGAAGATTGTGAAATACCAGGAGAACTAGCCAGACTTCTAATGCAAGAAGAGAAAGCTATTCAACCTCATGAAGATCCAGTCGAAGTTATCAACTTAGGTACTGAGACATATAAGAAAGAAGTCAAGATCGACACCAACCTAGAAGATGGTATCAAGAGAAGATTGGTTCAAATGTTACATGACTATGTTGAAGTGTTTGCTTGGTCATATGAAGATATTCCAGGGTTAGATGCCGACATTATGGTTCATTTTCTACCAACAAAGGAATATTACCCTCCTGTTAAGCAAAAGGTTCGTCGTATGCGGCCAAACATGTCTGAAAAGATAAAGGCTGAGGTAATGAAGCAATTTGATGCAGGTTTTATGGATGTCACATCTTATCCTCAATGGATTGCGAACTTGGTCCCCGTGCCAAAGAAATATGGAAAGGTTCGTATGTGTGTAGATTATAGCAATCTGAATAAGGAAAGCCCCAAAAATGATTTCCCTCTACCACATATTGACGTCTTGGTTGACAACACCGCTCAACATAAAGTCTTCTGCTTCATGGATGGATTTTCTGGCTACAACCAAATCAAGATGGCTTCCGAAGACATGGAGAAGACCACCTTTATTATGCAATGGCGCACCTTTTTCTACAAGGTCAGGTCGTTCGGATTAAAGAATGCAGGGGAAACATATCAAAGAACTATGGTAGCTTTATTTCACGATATAATCCATCATGAAATAGAGGTTTATGTGGATGATATGATTGCAAGGTCACAAACTGAAGAAGAACACCTCGATCACCTACACAAGCTATTTGAGAGGATGAAGAAGTACAAGTTGAGGTTCAACCCTAATAAGTGCACGTTTGGAGTAAGGTCTGGAAAGCTTCTAAGTTTTGTCGTCAGTAGTAAAGGCATCAAAGTTGATCCTGCAAAGGTAAGAGCCATTCAAGAAAATCCAGTTCCCTATTCTGAAAAGGAGGTTAAAGGATTCTTGGGTTGTCTTAATTACATTGCCAGATTCATATCTCACTTAACTGCTACTTGTGAGCCACTCTTCAAGCTGCTGAAGAAAGATCAAGTAATCATATGGAATGATGACTGCCAAATAGCTTTTGACAAGATTAAGGAGTACTTACAAGAACTTCCAATCCTGATGCCTCCAGTTGAAGGAAGACCTTTGATCATGTACTTGACTGTGCTAGAGAATTCTATGGGTATGTGTTGGGCCAACATGATGAGTCTGGCCGAAAAGAGCATGCAATATACTACCTGAGCAAAAAGTTTACAGTATATGCATACTCGCCGGCTAAGACAGTATATGCTAACTCACACAACTTTATTAATTTCTAAGATGGACCCTATCAAGTACATCTTCGAGAAGCCCACTCTCTCCAGACAGATAGCTAGATGGAAAATGATTCTGACTGAATACGATATTTAATATACAACACAAAAGGCCATCAAAGGAAGTGTATTGGCAGATCATTTGGCCCATCAAGCTGTTGATGATTATAAATCTATGTGTTGTACTCCAATTTATATCCCTAAGATCCCTTCATCATACCATGTTGATTCAATCACAACAAGATCACATTAGGGATTTTGGTTCTCCTCCCTATCTTTAGATTTTCTCTTTGAGGGATCACCAAGCACCTTGACTTGTTTTCTTTTGTGATCATGAATGTTTTCTCTTGATTTTCTTTTAATTAATAAAATGCAATGTTGGTTTGTCTTACCTGTTAATAATGTAGGTGAAGGCAATGTGGCTTAGCAAGTTGATCCATGGGTTCATGAGTTTATTGCCATGCCCTAGTCAATAAAGCTTGAGAAGTTCAAACCTTATCATTGAAGTTATGTTGGAAGAATTGGCATGGCAAGGTTTATTTTGGTTTACCACATTTCCAAGTTATCAAAATTGATTCAAAAGTACAAGGGGTTGATTGAAGAAGTTGTCATGGTTGGACAAGGTCTTGTTCCCATTGGTCACAAGTGCATATTTCTCTCAATTCTCAAGATATGGAAGTGGTTTTAGTTGATATGAGTTCTAATTATCATCCTCAACAACTTCTATCTACAAAGAAAGGGTGTTGGTACAATAAGGTGGTTCAAAATTGTCAAGGTTCCTCTAAGCATTTTCTTGATCTAGTAGTTAGGGTTTTGAACTTCAAAGAAGTATATCTTGCTTATCTTTTGGTATTTTTGAGTGATTCCAAAGACATACTTCTCTTCAAAGGGTTATTAACAAATCACTTCAAAAGTTTCAAGGAGTTTTCATGTGGAAGAAACTTGATGATGAAGAAAGATTACAAGTCCTCCAGATGAACCCCCAATTTCTCATGTGTGACTTTGAATGATCATAACTTGGTCAATTTTTATCACCTTGAGCCCACTATTTTTCCATAATGATCGTGAGGATGTGAACTTTATTCCTTATTTTATATGAAAAGTGATAAAATGGATGGAAGATTCCCTAAGGATACAAAAGATTATAGGTCATTTCATGATTTTTTCTCCAAATTCAACAATTCATAACTCTCTCAATTTTTGGAGATTTTGAATGGTTCAAGTTTCAAAATTCCTTTCAAGAGGTCTATTTCATGCCATATTTTTTGGTCAAGAGAAAATTCCAAGTGGAAGGCCATGTTTGGATGCAAAACATTATAGGTCACTTTTGAAGAAAAATTTAAAATATTTCTAAGTATGGAAAGTCAACCTTTTTTCCCCAACTTTGACTCAATGCAACTTTTAGCTCAAGTATCCATTTGATTCCATTCTTTTTACATTGCAAAGCTTGTAACCTCATATTTCTAAAGCATCAAGAATCATGCCCTAAGACCCCTTAAGCTGAGAATGCCATTGATTTGAACTTGGTAACTTGGAACTGAAGTTTCTTCAAAAGTCAGAATTTGAAATCATTGGTTTATCTTCTAAACACTTTGTTTCTGCGCTTTTTTGCCTCTAAACATGTTTAGTGAACTTCCAGAAGTGATTAGCACAACAAAAAGTGCGTTTTGGATGAGTTTTGATAAAATTAGAAGTCACACTTTTCTTCTTTGCAACTTCACACGATTTCCCTCCAAACTTCATCATTTCACACGCTTGGACATTCCATTTGATTCCCTATAAATAGAGGGTCATGCTTCATTCATTTTCTTAAGCTTGGATAGCCAGAATCACCCTGCCAAACTTGTTCCACAACTCAAATTTTTGCAACTTCGAAATCTGTGTTCAAGCCTTTTTCAATCTAATTTTTCAATCCATTTACCTCCCTTGATCTTCCTTGAAGCTAACCATATAATTACCTTCAAGAATCATGCCCTATATTGCTCCATAGAAGTCCAGTTTCAGAGCTCTGCAACTCAATTTCAATAGGTAGATTTCTTCATCAATTCTTCAAAACATTGATATCATTGTGATGCTCTCATTGCCCTGGTGCTAGTCGCAACACTTACTTTTATCTGGAAACTTGTTTTGATCATGAAATTTCAAATCCCTTTTCAAATCTTTCCTTCCAAATTGCTTGAGCTACAATTTATATAAATTTATCACGAAGGTGTGGTTGTCTTCATCTTGAAGAGACGAAGCGAATGACATAGGTCTCGTGTTTTAATTTTACAGATTGAGCAACCTGGTTTTGGGACTGGCTGGAGGTTGAAGATGACCAACGTGTCATCCTTCAACCAATGAAACAACACCATTTGGATTTTTTTTGAATTTCTGATTTATATTTGATTCAATGCTTCATTCACTAATGACCATGATATGCACAACGCGTCAGATCCCTTGAATTTGATTACTAACGCATTTTAACTCTCATCCAATGGTCCATATATTTTTGACTTTATTTTTCTTTTCTGATTTTTATATTTAATTGTTTTAAATTCCAAAAAACCATAGAAAATTCATTTTTAGTCAAAAAAATCTTAAAAAATTATGAAAAATATTTTTGATTTTCCTCTTTCTGATTTTTATTTTTTCACAATTTTATTTTGTGTTTTTTTTTATAAATTTCCACTTTATTTGAATTGTTTTAAATCTTTAAAAATACTTTTATGCATTTTTAAATTTTGAAAAAATTATGGAATGATCCAATGATATTGTGACAAATATTGGTGACCTCGTTTATTTTTTATTTCTGACTTTGCTATTTTTTTAAATCATTTTTTGTTTATTTTACTCATTTCTTTTAATTTTAAAAAAATAGTTTCCGACTTTAAAAAATTACCAAATTTTATAAAACCATTTTAGTTCATTTCTGATTTTTCTATGGTCTTACTTTTTATTTCTTGATTAATTTGGACATAGTTGATATTTTTCTCTTTTACTTCTATTTTAAAACATTTAAAAAAAACCTTTTTAATGTATATATTAAGTGTAATATTATTTTGTAATTATTTTCTGGATAATCTTGGGTTGAATTTTTAATCATGAACTTTATTAACATCATTGGATCCATGGTGTTGAGTCTAACTCCATAAAAATGGATGAATGATTTTAATAATAGTTTGATTAAATTTTAATTCAAATGTGGTTTGTATATTCTTCCCACCCTTCTCCATCTTATCCCTTTCTTATTGCACTAAGTGTTATTGGAGCATGATCTCTATAACATGTCTCAAAACAAATGGTGTATAGATTGCTATTGACAGGCCTCAAAATAAGTGCGACTTCTACATAAGTCCACTTATGATTGCTTAACATAACGCTAAGTTTTGTCCCGATTCGAATAAATGATCATTCTTGGCCCAAACCTATGTTTGCAAGCCCAAATATGTTAATTTGATCCCTTTGATTCAATAACCTTGAGATTCATTGTGTGGAGGCTTTGGTTCTACAAATCCTCTAATGGATCTACAACACTTTTGGTCAACGCGGATCACTTAAACATCGTTGATCATTAAATGATACTTTTGAGGATTTCAAATGGATGATATACTTGACAAAAAGCAAATGCAACTTGTTGTGTAGAGGCTTTGGTTCTACCAATCCTCTAATGAGTTCCAAATGCAAGTTTCAAGATGGTCATCCAACTAACCACTAATTATTAAATTGTTTTTGCTTTGTGCCCTTTTATTTTTTATAATTTATGTACCATTTACTTTAAGCATTACATTTCATGTCATTTTTATTTTGCTCATTTGAGATTTTCTTTTCTCTTTTAAGACACTTAATAATCAACATGAACCATAAAAATCTTTAATGATACTTGGACTATTTGGTTACTATCCTTGGCATTATGGAGCGTTGGACTTCTTGGACTTAGGATTAGAAACCTTGGCCTATGTTGGAGGTCTTATGACCTTGATTGATATTTTGTATGAAGTTCTTGAGGTTTATCTCAAGACATTGGGTTGTTTTGTTTGTTTTGTGTGCAGGTTATTGTGATTACATACTTTGTTTGTAATATGGAATTTACCCGTATACAGCTGTTACTCTGCCCAATTTTTGTATAGACTTAATAGACTTGAAGTTTGGTTCTCTCAAGTGGTCTAGTATCTTTGCTTGCTTGGTTTCAATCCAAAGAATGGTAATTCTATCTTGGCTCATAATGTCAAGTATTGTCTTATTGTTGGTTAGATGGTCTTTATCCCTAGATTTTATTTTATGCTTTAGGATAGTCTCTTCTTCTCCCCCCCATCTTCTTTAATTTCAAAAATCTTCTCTTTCCTTTTGAAAACTCTTCTTGTTTTTTTTAAAACTTGAACCACTTTCATAACAAACTTGGACTTAGGTCCATGCTTTATCAAAACCTTTTCATAAATAAACTTTAATCAACTTAATAATACCTTGACATTTTTTGTGAGAGGACTAAAAGCCAATCAATCTCATTTCAAAATATTTTTCCACTTTGGCTTCTACTTTAAAACTTTTCTCAAAAGAGTGGACTCTTGCCAATCCTTGTAGTGATGCAAATAACTATACTTCTACAATGTGTAGTGAAGAGAGATATTTTCCACTTGGGTGTTGAGTAAGGCATTGTTGATTTTAAAATCCAAGCCATATCCTCCACTTTGAGATGATGCAAATTCTCCTTTCTCATGATGTGGGTAGTAAGTATGTTTTCCACACGGACAATGACAATGATGTTTTATCTCATAAAATTAACCAACACACTTATGTTTTAAAATACTTTAAAAGAGGAACTACGTGTACCCTGACCCCCTATTGCATGAAAGGTGGTACGTAGGCACTAAAGGTTCGCAACCGCGGCTGGTGAAAAAACCATAAAAATATATTTCTTTTCTCACCTCCACCATCCATTTTTATACAACATTTTATAGCCAAAATATACAGATTTTACAAAGATGTTCCTACGGTGTACCGTAGGTGTTTAGGGTGCTAATATATTCCCTTTGCATAACCAACCCCCTTACCTTGAATCTTTACCCCTCTTTTTGGGTTACTCGCTCTTTATAAGTCTAGTCAATCCAATGGCTTAGTCTTAAACATTTCTACTGCTACAGAAAAAATGGCGACTTCACTGGGGAAAGATTGACCTCTTGCTAGTCCATCCCTAAGTGGGTTGAACCTATCTTTGTTTATATCTGTATATGTGTTATTGTTGTTTATGTGTTATATGTTGTATATATGTTTTCCTGGATTTTCCTGGTTTTCAGGGTGCTTGGTGATTACTCATAAGTTCTATACCTGGACTTGGATAAACTTTAAGATAGGATAGGCGGTATAGTCATGTTAACTTTGAGGGAGTAATCCCAAAAAAGAAGGCATGAGATCGCCCACTCAGTGGAGGCCCCTTTGAATGTAGTGTCATTTACCGAGTAATCGGCAAGACGTACTACTTTCGACCTGGGAGCCTGCTGAAGTTGAGGACCGTAGAATACCTAACCCATCTTGGCCTTTTAGGTGTAGTGCGGAAGCTATGACGGAGTAATTCGGAAATAGTTGTCACGCGATACTATGCTCAAACGAGTTTTTCTTGAGAATATTACTAATTACCGAGTTAATCGGGAAGTTGGTAATATCCAAAGGAAGGATGTAGACTCTGGGAACCTCTAGAACCTTGTTTGGCAGGTGATAACTTTTATACCAACACCTTATGGGTAGTACCTTCGACCTCATGATCGTTATGTTGAACCTATGAACCCTATGTTTGTGATCTTGTGTGTGATTGTTGCATCATGCATCCATGCACTCATAAGTATCTTTTGAAGAAATTTTATTTCAAGGGACTTGAAAGTTGACCATTTATGAATATCTCAGGTACCTTTTGACCATGGATTCTAGAAAAAGAAAGACCGGAAAATACAGTTTCAAGGATCCCAAGATAGATGAGTTAATCAGTCTAATTCCCGAGATTGAGTGTTCTGCAGATTTTCGGCAGAAGTATGGATCCATCATTCCTCTTACGAAGCTTAGGATGAAGGAGGGTTTTCTCTCGACCTTGGTCCAATTCTATGATCCGATGTATTATTGCTTTACTTTCCCCGACTATCAGTTGATGCCTACACTAGAGGAGGGTTCTTATTTGCTGGATTTTCCTGTTACCGATCGTGTTCCTTTTACTGGTTTGGAGGGTGAGCCAAAACCACACGAGATTGCTGCTTTGATCTATCTGGGGAAGTCTGAGGTGGAAGCCCATATGATTACTAAAGGAGGGATTAGAGTATTACCAGCTCAGTTATTATTGGAGAAAGCTCGTTACTTTTCCAGGATGAAGAGTACAGTCGCTTTTGAGGCTATCTATGCTCTACTTGATTATGGGTTGTTCTTATTTCCTAATGTGGACAAGTTTGTTGACGTTAATGCTATCAGGATCTTCATGATTGGAAACCCAGTTCCTACATTGTTGGGTGATGTTTATTAATCTATTCATATTCGAAATTCTTATCATGGGGGATGATTATCTATTGCACGCCTTTGTTGTACCAGTGGTTTATCTCTCATATGCCTCAATCTGATGCTTTCTGGGATGTCAGGAAGGAACCCTGATGGGCTCCTAAGATCATGGCACTTACTCACCCGGATATTGATTGGTATCATCGGGCTTACCAGGATGTAGAAATTATTGACAGTTGTGGTAGTTTCCCCCAATGTACCTCTTCTTGGTACAAAGGGAGGAATTAACTATAACCCTGTTCTTGCACGACGACAACTTGTTTATCCGATGAGGGATAAACCAAATAGTATTCATTTGAGTAGTTTCTTTCTGAAGGAGGGAGAAGACCATAAGGAAGCTAGGGAGCAGATTGCGAAGGCCTGGCGTCACATCCATAAGAAGAGTAGGAAAGACTTGGGACCTAAGGGGGGCTGTTTCTTTGGAGCCATATCTTCAGTGGGTCCAAGCGAGAGCTATTCAGTTGAAGATGCCATATTCCCGGGAAACATCTATGCTTGATTTGTTTGTGAAGACCACTCCTCCCTTATTGGATGATATAGAAGAACTACAACCTGCTTTGGTCAGGATGCAGCAGGAAAATGATGCTTGGAAGAATAAGTGCCAAACTTTAGAGATTTCCTATAGAGAAGACTTGAAGGAGAGGGACAACTTGATTGAGATCCTTGAGAGTAGAGCGGTAGAGACCATGGAGAGGCAAGGGGATTTATTTTCTCCCAAGCCTCAGTCAGATGTTAGTTGCTCACTTCCCAATTCAGGTGATTGGAAGGAGGTGACCACTAGGTGCGCTGAAGAAAACCAGAGGTTGAAGGCTCATGTTGCCAGGCTTACAGGGAAGCGCCGACGTATAGAGTGATCTCCGCCAGCTTTACTTCTTAGGGTTTTAGACTTTATTTTCATCTTGTACTTGGAATTATTGAAACTTGTAATCCATTTTAAAGTTATTATAATAAAAAATTTCAGTATTTCAAATGAGTTATTACTTTGATATTTGCAATGTGTCTATAAATCTTTAAGTCCCTTGAGATATTAATAATAAAAATAAATCACGTGCACTGCATATCATGCATCATATTGCACATATTTCTTGCATTTGTTATGCATATCCAAGTGTCTTACCAAAGCTTCTTTACTTTGTTCAGCAAGCTGACTCACCACTACAACACTCGGGATAATTTCAGAAGGAAGATGGACAACTTAGAACAGGAGAATCACGAGCTGTGCGAGGAGGTTTCTGATTTGAAGACCGGTATGGCCAATCTTACTGCTCTAATGGAATCTCTGGTGGCTACTGAGAATCAGCCACCGAGTGTTCAACCCCAACCAACAAGGGCTACTGCTGAAGCTTCGACTGTTCCTGTGTCTGCTACCCTAACTGTTGTTCAGAATCGCATGCCTCAAGGTTATCCACGGGGAATTCCAGAGAATTTTATGACTGAAGGTTTCCATCTTGGTCCTCAAGAAGCGCTAGTTGTTCAGACTACTGTTACTCCTAGACCTCCTGTGGTGCATGCTGCTCATGTTACACCTCCTTCGGTGAATTTGGTTCCATTTGTTAATGATGATGTGTGTCGTACTTTTCCTCCACCAAGTGAAGACTCAGGTCTTTATGACAGAATGGATTATTTTCAAGAGCAGTTTGACAATATTCAGAGAGAGATGAAGGCCCTCAGAGGAAAAGAGTTATTCGGGTAGAATGTGAATGAATTATGCTTGGTCCCAAATGTTAAGATACCTGCAAAGTTTAAGCTACCAGAGTTTGAGAAGTACAAGGGAAACACCTATCCTCATGCTCATCTTGTGATGTATGTAAGGGGAATGTCTACCCATACTAATGATCAGTGTCTTCTGATTCACTTTTTTCAGGATAATTTGACCGGTGCTGCACTGAAGTGGTATATGAGTTTGGACAGTGTCAACATCCATACTTTCAATGACTTGGGAGAAGCATTTATCAGACAATACAAATACAATATGGATATGGCGCCCGACCATGATCAACTCAGGGCCATGGTTCAGAAAGACAGGGAATTATTCAAAGAATATGCATAGAGATGGCGTGAGGTATCCGCCAAGTGATTCCTCCCATGGAAGAGAAGGAGATGACTAAGATTTTCTCGAAGACTCTGGGTGCTTTCTACTATGAAAGGATGGTGGCGAGTGCGCCAAGTGACTTTACTGAAATGGTAGGTATGGGTATCCATTTAGAAGAGGCTCTAAGAGAGGGCCGTTTAACGAAGAGTGAAGGATCTGGAGGTGCGAAGAAGCCATCTTATGGGTTTACCAAGAAGTAGGAAGGGGATAGAAATGCTGTTATGAAAGAGAGGAGGGTAAATCCTCCTAGAAGAAACTATCAGCGTCATCAACAAGTCGCCTCAGTTACTCCAGTTGTTGGTGTAGCTCCAACCACCATTGCTTATCAGAGACGATCCCAGCAGGGGAATCAAGGGTATAATCAGAGAAGGAAGAGTTATGACCCTATTCCTATGAGTTATACAAAGTTACTACCGACATTAATTCAGAATAAGTTGGTTCAGACCCGACTACCTCCCGCTGTACCATCACTATTGCCTTGGTATTACAAGGCAGACCAAGCATGTGCTTTTCATCAAGGAGAACCAGGGCATAATGTTGAGAATTGTTATCCTTTGAAGACTGAGGTGCAGAAATTGGTGAAGTTTGGTATTCTATATTTCAAGGATGTGGGCCCTAATGTGAAAGACAATCCTCTACCCAATCATGAAGGAACGAATGATGTGAACATGGTGGTCGGTTGTCCAGGCGACTTTCGGATTTTTGATATTAATCTGGTTAGAGGAGATTTGGTGAAAATGCACGTAGACCTCTGGGAATTTAGCTACTATACGCATGACCATGCCGGTTGTGCTATTCGCAGTACAAACATACAGGGTTACGATAAGATAAAGGTTGATTTGCAAGAGATGATGGATAAGGGCCTCATCCACATAATCAGGCCTAGGGAAAAGTATGAAGAGGAAGTGAACATGGTTTCTGGATGTCCTGGAGAATTCAGAATCTTTGATGTGGAACATGTGAATGAGGATCTTGTACAAATGCATGCTACTTTCTGCCACATGGCTGGTCAGGTGGAACATCGGTATGGATCTTGCCGAGTTTGCTGCCAGGACTCCCGAGGATGTTCAATTATGAGGAAAGGTGTTAAGTTGTTGTTGGATAATGGAACCATCAAGGTTATAGGTCAAAGGGATGATTACCATAAAGTTGATATGATTGAGGTCTGTTTGGCTAAAGAAGAGTCGGATAATGAGTATGCCTCTGCAGATGAGTATTTCTCCTCAGATGAGGATTTTTTTCCAGAGATGACCCTATGATGATTGATTGTGTTAAAGAAGGGGTAAACGTCATTGTGCCTTATTTTGGTGCACCCGCCCATTTTGAAGTTGAGTATTATAGCAAGCCAGCTATTACCCCATTGGTGATTAGTTTGCCGGGTCCTGTCTCCTACAAGTCAAATAAGGTTGTACCCTACAAATATAACGCTACAATCTTAGAGGATGGTGTGGAAGTTCCCATCCAGCCGATGCCTGATGTTGGAAATATTGCTGAGACTAGTAGAGTGACCCGCAACGATCGTGTATTTGCACCAGTTGTTCGTGGAGATGTTAGCGCTAGAAAGAAACTTACTGATAATGTTGAACCCAAGAAGGCTACGTGTGAACTTAGTGGAGCTACGTTAGAGAAAGAAGTGGATGATATTTTGAAGATAATCAAGATGAGCGACTACAGAATTATAGATCATCTACTGCAGACTCCTTCAAAAATATCTATCTTGGCTTTATTGATGAACTCCTCTGCTCACAGAGAATCTTTGATGAGGGTATTGGACGAAGCTTTTGTGGAAAGTGACATGCCTATAGACCAATTCTGCAGTATAGTAGGGAACATTACGTCATGTAATAACCTGAGTTTCTGCGACGATGAATTTCCAGATGAAGGAAGGAATCACAACTTGGCCCTCCACATCTCTATGAACTGCAAGAATGATTCACTATCCAATGTGTTGATTAATAATGGATCCGCTTTATACATTATACCAAGGAGCACGCTTATGAAATTGAAATATCAAGGAAAGCCCCATGCGCCCAAGTTGCATTATTGTGAAAGCGTTTGATGGATCAAGGAAATCTGTTATTGGTGAAGTAGACTTGCCTATTCATATAGGCCCACATTTGGTTCAGATTACTTTCCAGGTCATGGATATTGTACCCGCTTATAGCTGTTTGCTAGGAAGGCCGTGGATACATGAGGCAGGGGCTGTCACTTCAACTTTACACCAGAAACTGAAGTTTGTACGTGAAGGAAAAGTAGTGATTATAAATGGAGAACTTGCATTATTGATATCTCATTTGTCCTCTTTCAGTATTGTGGAGGCGGGTGAAGCTACTGTTGAAACCCAGTTCCAAGCCTTATCCATTGATAACATAAGAGGAAATGAGAATTCCATGGTTTCGCTTAAGGATGCGCAACAAGTTGTGCGTAAGGGTCATAGTGAAGTATGGGGACAAATTGTTGATCCACCTGTAAACAAGAATAAAGCTAGCTTGGGGTTCTCTGTGAAGAATGATAAGGATAAGAGCATGAAGCCAAAGTATGCTCCAGGCAAGTATCAAGACATCTTTCATAGCGGGGGTTATCTTCATCCAACTGTCTCCGGGATTAATGCCATTGTGGAAGATGAAGCAGAGCCGGAAATGCCAAATTACGTGACGCACGGAGTTAGAGTTCAGAACTGGATCACCATTGACGTTCCCTCTTGCATACATGTTTCAAAGTAATTTGTTTTGTTAATATTTTTGAAAAGCTTTCACTCTGCCCAAGGTGGAAGTATTAATATTGTACAGGCTTATCTGTTTGCTGTGACTTTTAAAATCAATAATAAAAGTTATCTTTGTTTCCCAAATTGTGTCTTTATTTTCTGCTTTTTCTTGGAAAATGGTAATCAGATAAAACCTTTCAAAATAAATAATAACTGAAATTCAATCTGCATGATCACTTGTTATATGTGTCAGTTTCTAAAAGCAACCATAAATCATATGTGAAGATTAATTAAAAAACTCGTTGATTACAATGGGCATGCACCCTTTCCCAACTTTGAATGTCCTGTGTATGGGTCCGAAGAAGAAGACTATTATGAGATTCCAGAAGAGGTCTCACGGTTGCTTGAGCGTGAGGAAAATACCATTCAACCATATAAAGAGCCATTGGAAGTAATCAATTTGGGTTCAGAAGAAGATCTGAAGGAAGTTAAGATTGGAGCGTTACTGCATCCTGATGTGAAGAGCAGGTTGATTGAGTTGCTGAAAGAGTATGTGGATATTTTTGCTTGGTCTTACCAAGATATGCCTGGTCTAGATACAGACATTGTAGAGCACCGTTTTCCGTTGAAGCCAGAGTGTCCACCAATCAAACAAAAGTTGCAAAGAACTCACCCGGATATGGCAATAAAGATCAAAGAAGAAGTTCTAAAGCAGATTAATGCCGGTTTTCTTGGGACGTCAGTGTACCCTCAATGGATTGCCAATATTGTCCCAGTACCGAAAAAAGACAGAAAATTTCGCATGTGCGTAGATTACAGAGATCTAAATAAAGCTAGTCCAAAAGATGATTTTCCATTGCCACACATTGACATATTAGTGGATAGCACAGAAAAATTCAAAGTATTCTCGTTCATGGACGGATTTTCCGGGTATAATCAAATAAGAATGGCTCTAGAGGACATGGAAAAAACAACATTTATCACACCCTGGGGAACATTCTGTTACAGAGTGATGCCCTTCGGGTTGAAGAACGCTGGTGCAACGTACCAGAGGGCTATGACAACCCTATTCCATGATCTGATGAACAAGGAAATTGAGGTATATGTTGATGATATGATTTCTAAATCCCAGACTGAAGAAGGGCATGTAGAAGATTTGTTGAAGTTGCTTTAGCATTTGAGGAAGTATCTTCTCCGCTTGAATCCAAATAAATGTACCTTCGGTGTTCGATCAGGGAAATTGTTAGGTTTTATTGTTATCCAGAAAGGAATTGAAGTTGACCATGATAAAGTCAAAGAAATTCAAGTAATTCCAGCACTGAGAACTGAAAAACAAGTCAGAGGGTTCCTCGGGCGTTTGAATTATATTTCCAGATTCATTTCCCACATGACTTCAACGTGTGAACCGATCTTGAAGTTCTTAAAGAAATACCAAGGTTGTGTGTGGACAGATGACTGCCAAAGGGCATTTGAAAGTATTAAAGAATATCTGCTTGAACCTTCTATCTTGCTCCCTCCTGTTGAAGGAAGACCATTGATTATGTATCTGACAGTGTTAGATAATTCCATGGGCTGTATTCTGGGACAACAAGATGAAACAGGGAAGAAAGAGTATGCCATTTATTATCTCAGTAAATTTTTTACTAATTGTGAGTCACGGTATTCCATGCTGGAAAAGACATGTTGTGCTCTGGCCTGGGCGGAAAAATGTTTGCCGCAGTATATGTGAATCACACTACTTGGTTGATCTCCAAAATGGATCCAATCAAGTACATTTTTGAAAAGCCTGCGCTTACTGGGAGAATTTCCTGCTGGCAGATGCTATTATCTGAATATGATATCGAATACCGCACTCAAAAAGCTATTAAAAGCAGCATGTTGGCAAATTATCTTGCTCACCAACCAGTTGATGATCATCAGTCTGTGAAGTATGATTTCCCCGATGAGGATGTGATGTTTCTGAAAGTGAAAGATTGTGATGAACCATTTCCTGAGGAAGGTCCTAATCCTGAATCTCGTTGGAGTATGATATTTGATGGAGCTATTAATGCTTATGGTAAAGGAATTATTGCTGTGATTGTCACACCACATGGATCACACATTCCTTTTACTAAAAGGTTGACATTTGATTGTACTAATAATATGGCAGAATATGAGGCTTGCATCATGGGTCTCGAGGAAGCTATTGATCTCATAATTAAAACTCTAGATGTGTATGGCGATTCAGCTTTGGTAATAAATCAGATTAAACGAGAGTTGGATACTCGTCACCTCGGCTTGATCCCTTACAAATATTATGCTAGAACATTGTTACCCTTCTTTAATAAAGTTGAATTCCATCACATTCCTAGAGATGAAAATCAAATGGCAGAAGCTCTGGCAACTCTGGCTTCTAAGTATCAAGTGAATACTTGGAATGATATACCTCGAATTGTAGTTCGGAGACTGGATAGGCCCGCTCATGTGTTTACAACAGAAGAGGTAGCAGATGAGAAACCTTGGTATTATGATATTAAGCATTTTCTCCAAACTCAGGAATATCCAATTGGTGCATCGAATAAAGATAGAAAGACATTGAGAAGATTGGCTGGCAGTTTCTTCCTCAGTGAAAATGTGTTGTACAAGAGAAATTATGACATGGTCTTCCTCAGATACGTGGATAGACACGAAGCAGACATGTTGATGCATGAGGTTCATGAAGGTTCATTCAGCACTCATGCCAATGGACATTCGATGGCTAAAAAGATGCTAAGGGCAGGTTACTATTGGCTGATAATGGAATCTGACTGTTACAAATTTGCAAAGAAGTGTCATAAATGCCAGATTTATGCGGACAAGGTTCATGTGCCTCCGACACTTCTTAATGTGATCTCTTCAACATGGCCTTTCTCTATGTGGGGTATTGACATGATTGGGATGATAGAACCCAAAGCTTCGAATGGACACCGTTTCATCTTGGTAGTAATTGATTACTTCACCAAATGGGTGGAAGCTACTTCATATGCTAATGTCACCAAGCAGGTGGTTGTGCGCTTCATTAAGAATAATCTTATATGTCGGTATGGTGTGCCGAGCAGAATTATCATTGACAATGGCTCGAATCTGAACAACAAGATGATGGCATAACTTCTTGAGGAATTCATGATTGTCCATCACAATTCATCTCCGTACAGACCAAAGATGAATGGGGCTATTGAAGCTGCTAATAAGAATATCAAGAAGATCATCCAGAATATGGTTGTTACTTATAAGGACTGACATGAAATGCTCCCTTTTTCTTTGCATGGATATCAGACATCTGTCTGCACTTCAACAGGAGCAACCCCGTTCTCCCTTGTGTATGGAATAGAAGCGGTACTACCAATTGAGGTTGAGATTCCCTCTTTGCGTGTGATAATGGAAACCAAGTTGTTAGAGGCTGAATGGGTCCAGAACAGGTTTGATCAATTGAATTTGATCGAAGAGAAGAGAATGACAACTTTAATTTATGGACAGTTATATTAGAAGAGAATGAAGAAAGCTTTTGATAAGAAGGTCAAACCTCGTGAATTCAGAGAAGGCGACCTCGTGCTCAGGAAGATCATGTCTTTTAACGCTGATTCTAGGGGCAAGTGGACTCCCAATTTTGAAGGCCCATATGTTGTCAAGAAAGCCTTCTCTGATGGTGCATTAATTCTTGAAACTATGGATGGCGAGGAGTTCCCACGTCCCATGAATGCTGACGCAGTCAAGAAATACTTCGCCTAAAGAAATAAAAGAACAGCTCGCTAAGTTGAAAACCCAAAAGGACGGCTTAGGCAAAAATCCCAGTTTAAATGGTCCAAGATCAATCCAATCAATTTCTATTCAACAGCAAGGGATAATGTTCGAAGATATAAGGGAAATAGTGGGGTTGGAACACAATGAGATAATTTTCACATGGCTATTATTTTGTTTTCACTTTGTATTCTTTCCATTCTTTCGATGATTTCCTCTTACTAGGATCTCGGTCTCTTTGTACAAAAACGCCTATTCATGGGAAAAACATCAATGCAAATATACTTTGAAGTGCAAACTTTCTGTTTTTTCTATTTTTAGTGCAAAAGTGTCCAGTGACTAAAATCGAATGAACATATGCATATGAACATGATTAAACTTTTAACAAACGTATGCTTAAAAACAGTGACAAGCATCTCCTTAAATGCATTTGAGATATCCCCACAGAGTTATTTCAATAACATTATCCCCATAAATTTGGATTCATAAAATCCCCATCCAAAGTTTCAATCTCCGGAAGATCCTCTCCCCAGCTGAGTTTGCTCTTAAAAGGAAGCCTTACGAAAATTTTCCTAAAAAATATATTCCCCAGCAGATCGTCCAATATCCTCTTCAACATGGTTTATTTCCCCAACAAACTACATATTCCCCAGCTTGAGTTTGCCTCTAAGACTATTACAAATCAAGGGACCGCAACCCCTAATCCCCAGTGAAGTCGCCAACAGAGTCATTGCTATCTCTGAAAGTTGCTGTAAAGCCTGGAACCCGACCAAATAACAATCAACTTCGTCCTTTTAATCAAGTTACTACGAAGCCTGGAATCGACCAGATATTATTTCA
This sequence comes from Vicia faba, assembly GCA_948472305.1. Classification (NCBI taxonomy): domain Eukaryota; kingdom Viridiplantae; phylum Streptophyta; class Magnoliopsida; order Fabales; family Fabaceae; genus Vicia; species Vicia faba. The sequence continues at coordinate 475,230,468 of OX451735.1, forward strand.
AATTCATCCTACTCTCAACTTACTATGAAGACTAGACCCGACCAGATAACAGTAAATCTTAATTCCAAGTCACTAAAGCCTGGACCCGACCAGATAATAATTTAACTTCTAAAATTTATCAAGCCTGGACTCGACCAGCCAACAGTTCAAGCCTGGACCCGACCAGATGCCAGTTAACCTCATGTATAAATTGCTGAAGCCTGGACCCGACCAATTAACCATTTAAAATTCTGAAGCCTGAAATCAACCAAATAACACCTCCAATTTCTGAAATTTAGTTGCTAAAGCCTGGACCCTACCATATATTAGTTTAACTTCTTCAAACTGCAGAGCCTGGACCCGACCAATTAATAATTTAAAATTCTTAAGCCTGGACCCGACCAGATAACACCTCAAATTTCTGAAACCTGGATCCGACCAGATAACAGTGAATCTCAAATTTAGTTGCTAAAGCCTGGACCCGGCCATATATTAGTTTAACTTCTTCAAACTGCAGAGCCTAGACCCGGCCAGTTAACAATTTAAAATTCTGAAGCCTGGACCCGACCAGATAACGCCTCTAATTTCTGAAACCTTGACCCGAACAGATAATAGTGAATCTCAAATTTAGTTGCTAAAGCCTGGACCCGACCATATATTAGTTTAACTTCTTCAAACTACAGAGCCCATACCCGACCAGTGAACAGTTCAAGTTGTTGAAACTGGACCCGACCAGATAACCGTTTAATTCTTACAAATCAGTAATAAAACTCCTCTTTCATAGAAGAGTTTGCCACTATCCCAGCGAGTTGCTGCAACACCTAGAATCCGACCAGATAACAGTTAACTTCTTTATCTCCAGCAAGTTATTGTGAAGCTTAGAATACGATCATATAACAACTAACTTTCAAGAGATAATTCCCCACTAGAGCAGCGGATGACTAGAAATCCTAAGTTCTTTACCCCAAGCAGAAGTCAATATTCCCCAGTGGAGTTCTCCTCAAAAATCAGAAATTCTCAATAAGAAGCACTTTGAACAACGTCCGAAGATACACATACTCTTCATCTCCAACAGTAGTGCGAGATTTAACTTCTCAAAACTCCCCAATATCTGTCAAGGATACGCTTCGACGACATGTCGCATTCATACATCATTTAACATACATAACATATACATACAACATAATCTCATTTATTTTTAGAACGTTGTTACACCATGTGTACATTCTCATACAGCTAACCCTTTTGTTCCTTGCATAAAAAATCATTAATCCAAAGACCTCTTCTGGACCAGAATTAATTCTTCCATTTAAAGACAGGCAAGACACGTAGTTTTCAGCATGAATCGACTAAAGATTTATGCTGATGTCTCTACCAGTTTCTACAATCATCTCTCCAAAGACATCCATAAGCCCATTCCCAGATCAATACATCATCGAATGCAAATTTCCGGGCACTCTAGTGTTCAATCATCTTTCACCTTCAAGTCACGAATGGTGGACCCGCCAATCCAACTCTTCAGGTTTAAGAAGATTGGACAGGGTCAGCTATTGTACCCCAAAATTTGCCCTTTCAATTTCTCAAGAATCATCTCACAAGATCTCCATTGATTCAAGACTGCACAAGGTTTGGTCAGCTCAAGACACCTCCTCAAGCACTGATGACTCAAAATGAGGTTTTGAGTTTGTACAATGACAATTGGACTTTTAATGCTTAATATGACTTTCATGGATCATTTTGGACTCCCAAGATTGCTCATGTCAAGTTTCAAGCTTTGGATCACATTTTTGCTCACTCAATTGATCAGTTGACCTAAAATCAACTATATTGAGGGAAAAGTCAATTGTGGTCAATTTACAGTCAAACTTCACAATTGTTGATCTACATCAACATTATGAACTCATATATGTCAAATGATCAAGTTTGGATCACAATTCCTCAAGAAATTTGATCAGATCACCAAAAGGGGAAAATGGTCAAAATTAGGGTTTTGACTGAAGAAGCTTAATTTTTGACGGTTGACCAAATACATGACTTGTTGGTTTGAGACATGATATCAAGAATCCAAATTCATCATTTTGATCTAATGACATGGTTCGAGATATTTCTCATGATCAATTGATTGATAGTTGAAATTTGGTCAACTGATGAAAAAGTCAACAATACACTGAAAAGTCAGACTTTGAATTTTTGATCAAAATCAAGTTTCAAAAATCATATTTCATCAAGACATGTCAAAGCATGAAGATTGTTCATAAAGAAATCAAAAGTCAAGAGTACTTTGAAAAAAGTCAAATTTCTAAACACTTAGAATTTTTTCTAAGTGTTAAGAAAAAACATGATAATTTCATAACTTTGTGCCAAATTTCCACTATAATGCAAGATGATTCAAGAAAAAATTTCAACATGAAATTTGTAGATCTCAATGAGATCTAAAACTTTGTAGGATAGGACAAGTTCTAAATTTTTTTGTATTTCAAGTTATTAATTTATGAAGACATGTCCATGAAACTAAAACACTTAGTGAAATTTTGTGCATTTTAAGTCAGGATTTTAACCTAACTTCTTGGCCATGTTTCACATAGTTCCAATTGGAGTTTGAAAAGGTTATTAAAAGAGGAATTGTAGATCATGTTACAAGATTTCTAAAAAGTCCAAGAACTCCTTGAGATCATGTTTGAGCAAGGAGAATCGAAGAGAAGTTAGGGTTTCATTCTTGTTTTACAGGGCAGATTTTTAGGATGAACATGAACAAAATCCATGCTAGGATGCATAACCTTTGATTTTCAGGCCTCAAACTTGTTTTTCACTCCATAACTAATGGTTTACACAATTGCTAGAGCCATGATCCAAGCATTAGAGCCATTGTCCAAAAGATTCATCCATTTTTGGAAGAAAGCAACATTGCCATTCTGGAAAAGTGACTTTAATCACAAAGTCAACTTGTATTGAGCCTCTAACTTGTTCCTTCTGCACAAGCTTCCCCTAAAAAGTAATAGGAAAATATTTAAATTTTGCAACCATTCTAGATAGCTTTGTATCATGCCTTAGAAAGGTGTTTGTTAAGATGACTTCAAAAACAAGTCAAAATCCACAAACATGTGATCTTGTACATCTGACTTCTCCAAGATTCCAAAAATTTCCTCTATAAATTAAGACATCATTTGCAAGATAACATACGATTTTACAAGCCCCCAAACTCCCTCAAACTCCCTAAAACCAGAAATTGTAACACAAGCACAAAAACTTGCCATTTCTGATTTCTAAATCCAATCTCTCAATCCACTTATGCGTTTCTTAGCCTTTTGCTTCCAAAAGCTTCTAAACATCATCCATAAACAATCCCACACCCTGTTACAGTTCTGTAACACCTCCATCACCATCTTCCATTTCCAAAAACAATATCTTGCACCTTGACTTCTCCAGGACATTCCAGCCATCCATAGTTTAAGCTAAGGGTTGCATTAACTTCCTAGGAACTTGAGGAAGCTAACTTGATCATCACATCAACTTGAATCAAGCTCTAATTCAAAACACGATCTCCAGCTGCAAGGTGAGTTTTTTTACTTTTCATCTCATTATTTAGGCATTGTAGGCTTGCTTTTTCAAAGATAAAATGTAGATATCATGGCTCTGAAACTGTACATATCCATAGATTTCATTTATATGGCTTGAGTAGGGAGAAATTTTGACCTGAAATTTATGAAAAAATTAGGTTAAATTTGGTACCACTCAAAATTCATGCTTGTCTTTAATTTATAGTTTTAATGCTTTACATTTCTGGAATCGTGATGAAATTTACCAGAAGTTTCATGTTTACATTTTTCATTTTGGTTGAGAAATGAATAAGATATAGATGGTCTGGCTAGCGCAAGGTTGAAGATGAATTTCAGGCCTAGGAAAGGTTTTCAAATATATATGTTTGGTTTGATATAAGTAAACAGATGTATAGTCACCCTAGTGGTAGAGAGCGCACGCGTTTATGCTAAGGGCCTGGGTTCGAGCCCCAGTGCTCCAATTTTTCCTAACATTTTCACTTGTTTTCCTTTTTTTTGTTTCAGCCTAGCACGCCTGGGCTTAAGGCCATTGGGCCTCCCTTTTTTGCTTCTTCTCCCCCTGGTTACTCATAGGCACGCAACCCATTTTGTTTTTTTTTCTAATTAAAAATGGTTATTGGGCCAGGCTTCAAACAACAAAAAACTATTTTTTCTAACAAACACTCCAACCTGATTTTCACCCCCTAACTTCTTTTATTTATTTTTATTATTTATTTATTAATATTATTATTATTTCCTTTTATTAAAAAAAAGACAAAAAAAATATTTCATTTATTATTTATACTATATATATTTATACTCTCCTTTCAAGACAAAAGACAAAAATATTTTCTCATTATGAACTTAATTTTTTTTTTTAATTAGACTTAAAATTGATTTAGGATTTAAGATTTTCAATTAATTAATTTTTTATGTTAGTTTGATAAATACTAACTCTTATTCACAAAAACCCTAAAAACAATTTTTGATTAAATGGAATTTCTTTCCTTAATTAATTTAGGTTTAATTTTTCTTAATTTAATTAATTGTTTATTTTAGTTAATTAGGTTAAAAGAAAACCCATTTTCTTAATAAATCAAAACTAAAACAAATTCATTTTCTTTTCATTCATCCCTTGTACATTATTTATTTCAACTTTTGTATATTTATCCATTAAATTCAATATGGTTGTAATAGATAACTAGGGTTTAATTTCTTGAAAATTCCCCATTTGTAAATTTGTATATCCCATCCCCAAATGATGTAAAATCATAGAACATTTATTTTCCGCAATTTATCGCTTTCATATAAATGCTAGTAATTAGGGTTTGTATGACAAGATAAAACCAATGTTTAGAAAAGCATAATCCAAGATAAATTCAAGCATGAAATACAAACACTTGCACAATTTGCACCTCTAGGGTTAACTCCACTTGTTTCCTTGAGAAAATGGTCATGTTATGCATGTGAGACATCTTAGCAAAAGCAATCAAACAATACAAGATCATAGTCCCTCGATGACGCTACAAATATTGCCTTACAAATGATCTTAGTCCTTTAAGAGAAATGCTAAGATATCCCACAATATTTCTATTCATGACTATACGATGACCCACGCCCGTCCCTTCACAGTCAAAGATAGGGCTACTTACTAATCAATGGTAAGATAGCAATGTCAAAGGAAGAGAGAAATGAACAAAAGATTTTTGAGTAGGTAGAACGTTCTTAGTTGCTTGCTCACAATCCATCTTCAAAAACAACCATATTTTTCAAACACACCAAACACTTTAAAAAAACATGAAAATATTTTCAAAAAGTCCAACACTTTGTATGCATTCTTATAGAGACGAGAATCATTACAAAGTTTGCCTAAACGAAGGTGATTTTTAAAAATACTTTCAAAACCCACCAGAAACACATTTCAAACAAAGAAATTGTTAAGTGATCTAGCAAGCAACTAAGAGCCCATAGATAACTATGGATGAAAAGGGTGCTAACACCTTTCCTTTTCATAATCTACCCTCTGAACTCAAGAAAATATATCAAAGGTCTTTCCTTTTCTTTTCACCCTTTCCTTATTGGATAAAAGAAAAGTCGGTGGTGGCTCTTGCTATCCGCAACAATTGCGATCAAACGCAAAACAACCAAGTCAATTCTCCCACCGTATTATAGAACTGGCGACTCTGCTGGGGAACATACTTAAAAGTGGGGTTACCTTAGAGCTAATCACATTTAATTTCTTTCATTATTTGATTTGTTTGCTTTACATTTATAGGTCCTTGTTTGGGTTTGTATTGATCCTCTACCCGGATCGGGGAACACCATTAGGTAAATAGAAAAGATTGTGGATACTGTATGGCATAGACCGATATGGTTGAGACAATATATATATTAGTGTGACATATTTGTGGGTACCGGTATCCCTTATGGAGAATTAAGGAGAATACAGGGCCACTGAGTGATGTCATGAAGCACTAACGAACCTTAGAACCTTTAATTGAACAACTTGGCCATTAGGAAGTAGTGAGATAAACGGTTTCAGTTTCGGTGGAAGTAATGAGTTCCTGGAGTCTTCAGGAAGCTTCATTGATCCTTGCAATGGACTGGAAACAGTTGGAGATAAGGGTTTCAAGTTGTCGAATTTCTTGACAATTTTGAGATTTTTAGGGTTTGTTCTTGAGGCAACCTTACGTGTTTTTTCTTTGGTCTGAATTTTGTGTATTTATAGAGAAGTAATATTTGATTTGGATTTTGCATGAAAAGCTTCTATTTTAGGCCAAATCAAATATTCATGACCCCACGCGGTTTTGTTAGCTGGTTATGAGCTTTGTGGTCCTCCAATTTGATCAAAACAAGAGTCCACACGCCTAAGTCCAATGCTTTCATATTTTATTTGATTTAATTTGCATTTAAAATGAATAAAATCCAAATAAAAGAAATAAAAATCATAAAAAATATTTGAATTGATTTTGAGGTCTAATATGAGGTCATGAACACGTTTGAACCTGAAAACTTAGGCCCATTAGCCCAAAAATTCAACTTTGCTCAATTTAGGTTTCATGCATTTTCTCAAAAATTTTGAATTTGCACCAATCACAACTCTCTCAATTTTTGTCATATGAAGATGATCTTGTATTTTTTGGAAACCTCAAGATGTCTCCTACAACTTTCATGTTGGTCTTTTTTTCATTTGAAGTCTTTAATTTGATGTAAATTTATTTGACAAAAGATGTCTTTTTGTTGACTTTTAAAATGACCTGTAATGTTTTTGCTCATATCTCTCAAATGAAGCATTTTTTTGCCTTGAGCTTAGAGAGACAAAGTTGTATAGAATTGAATTTCCTTAAAGATAGGCTTTGGTTGAGAAGTTTATGAAGAAGTATGTGAAAGGTATGCTTTATCAAAGTTCAGTTGACTTCTCCTAAAGAAAACCCTAATTTAGTAACTTTTGACTTTTCATGAATCTTGAGTTTTCTTGATGAATCATGATCAACCCTTGATCAAATGATGAATGTGACTTCAAAATGTTGACGTTGACCAAAACTCCTGAAGTTTGACTTATAGATTGGTCAAAGTTGACTTTTTGTCCAACATAGTTGATTTTCAATCATCTGGCTAATTGACTGAGCAAACTTGTGTTGCAAGGCTTGAAATTTTGTATCTGGATTCTTTGAAGAATGTGGGATACCATGAAGTCCATTTGAGGTATTAGAAGCCCAATTTCTTTTGAGATAAGCAAAACCCTAGTTGTAGGTTAATTGTTTAGGAGGAGAGTTTGTCTGGTCAACCCTTGAGTAGTCTTGAGTGTTTGAGACCTTCATGAGCATGAGGAGGTATCTTGAATCAATTTGTCCCAATGGAGAGAGGGAAACTTTTGGGGTACAACAGATGCCTCTGTTCAATCTTCTTAGACCTGAAGAGTTAGATTAACACTCCTACCTTTCGTGATCTGAAGATGGAAGATGATTGAATACTTATAAGTGACCAGAAATTTGCACTCACAGATGCACAAAGTAATGTTGTGGGTTGATTGTATCAGAAATAAGCTTAAAGATGCCATTTAGAGAAGGAGACTGGATGTCGTCAGAGATGGGCTTATAGATGCCATCCAAAGTAAATATTGATAGGAGTATCAGAATAAGTCTATGCTCGACTGTATCTGAAAAAGTATACTAGAATGAGTTTGTGTCTGACTGTATCTAGCAGACGTGTTGGGGAGTGTCAGGATGAATCTTATGTCTCTATTGTATCTGAATGATGTTTTAGAATGAGTCTATGTCTTGACTGTATCTATAATAGGATTAGAATGAGTCTTCGCCCGATTGTATCTAAAGGTGGATCATAATGAGTCCTCGCCCGACTGTATCTGAAAAATATATTAGAATGAGTCTACGCCCGACTGTATCTAGAAATAGATCAGAATGAGTCTTTTCCCGACTGTATCTGAAAATGTACTAGAATGAGTCTACACCCAACTGTATCTAGAAGAAGTTTTGGAATGAGTCTACTCCTTACTGTATCTAAAGGAGTATCAGAATGAATCATTGCTTGATTATATCTGAAGGATGATAAACTGTTAACAATATCTACGTGCTCGAGAACTAACCTTAAAAGACAAAGTTAGTTTTATGCAATGTCATGATGTGTGAAATGTATTTTGTATGATGCTCTTAAAATAAGTGAGAATATTATATGCGTTTCGTATGCATATTTTATGATGTTTTATAAATGATGTATGGATGCAATATGTCGTTGGAGCGTATCAGTAGCTTCTTGTAACAACATATAGCTGGGGAAAATGAATTCTTGACTGTTGCTGGGGTTGAAGAAAGTAATTCTTCAATTTTGTTTAGGACGACTTTATTGGGGATTCCCGCTTTCTGTTTGAGGACACTCCGCTGGGGGGTCTTCGACTTTTGCTTGGGGACAGAAGCATTCAAGGAGAGTCGGTCGTTCATCGTTCTTTTTATTGAAGGATTTGATTCTTATGTACCCTGTCTGGGGATAAAAGATATAGATATTCTTCTGATGCGCCATCTGACCAGGTTTCATATATGGTTATTAGCTCTTCTAGGAAGGACAACATTGAGTGCCATATGGCCAGAGAAGAGAACTCTGTCGGGGAATTTGCCGTATTGGAGAAATAAACTCGATTGAGGAAATAATCTCTTATGGGGATTGGAAATTCATAGGTTGTGCCGAGGAAGTTTCCACTGTACGCTGGGGAAATGATCCAACTTCTTTATCTGCTAGAGGACCTATTAGGGAAGATGATCATGTCAAGATATCCATCAGGGATATGTAGGTGAATTCTTGGAATATGCCCTTAATTTCTGTCTGAGGTCATATTAGATTTGCTGGGGAATATATCTTTGTTGGGGATGAGCTTGTGAAGATAGCTCTATAGAGATAGTTCCATGGAGATTGCTTTGTGGGAATTTGTGGATAACTTGAACATTATCCCAACTCCTAGAGTCTTTAGTAAATGCTAATCCTATTCTCATGCATATGTTTTATAAATAGTAATCATATTCAAATGCATATGTTCATTCAACGTAATCATTGGATGTTTTTGTAAACATAACAGAGAAAGTAAAAATAATTTTGAATTTTGAAATATATTTAATTGCATTGATTCTGAAAGTTTTCCTATAAGCAGACAATTTTATACAAGAAGACAAAAATCCTAGTAAGAGGAAATCATCACAAAAAAGGGGTACAAATTGATAAACAAAGAAAAATAACTATGTGGAAACGATCCTATCGAGTTTCAACTCTGCTATTGCCCCTATGTCTTCAAGTATCTCATCACTTGCTGTTGGAAAAAGATGATTTAATTAATGTGTATCGTTTGAACTTGACGCTAGTAATAAAGCTGGCTGTAAGTAGATGGATAACCCAATGGGACATAGTCATGTGCTTTAATCCCTAACTTTTACTTGGACCACCCTTTCTGGTTTCCAATCCATCGGGATATCCTTTTTTGCGTAAGCCGCCTTTTCAGGTTTTCGACTTGCCGAATGTACAATTTTTTTTATATATATCCCTAATTTTTTCCTGAACCCTTTTAGTTCGCCGAGATGCCCTTATTTTTTCCTAGGCATGTCAAACTAGCGGGTCTCTTTTATGTGTAGTATTTTTTTACTATGTCTGCATTCACAAGGTGCGGAAAATCTTCACCGTCCATGGTGGTAAGCATCATAGCACCGCCATAAAATATCTTTTTGATCACAAATGACCCTTCATATATGGGAGTCCATGTGCCCCTGGGATCACCTTGTGGTAGGATGATGCGCTTTATTACCAAATCACCAGCCTTGTACACCTGATGTCTGACTTTCTTATTAAAAGCCTTGATCATGCATTTCTGATATATCTGACCATGACAAACATCCGTAAGCCTTTTTTCATCAATCAAATTTATCTGGTCAAGTTGAGTCTGAATCCATTCGTCTTCATCTAAACCTGTGTCTTTTATAATCCTTAGGGAAGGAATCTGGACTTCAATGGGTAAGACAACCTCTATACCGTAGACTAGAGAGAACGAGGTTGCCCTAGTTGATCTATGTACTGAATTTCGATAACCATGCTGGGCAAATGGTAACATCTCATGCCAATCTTTGTATGTCACCATCATCTTCTACAAGATCTTCTTGATATTCTTGTTGGCAGCTTCCACTGTGCCATTCATCTTTGGTTGGTATAGAGAAGAATTGTGATGCTTAATCTTGAACTGCGCGCATAGTTCCATGATCATAGTATTGTTAAGATTGGTACCATTATCTGTGATGATCCTTTCAGGGATGCCATATAGATAGATAAGGTTATACTTAATAAACTGAGCCACCACATTCTTGGTAACAGAAGAAAACGAGGCTACCTCTACCCACTTCGTGAAGTAATCAATAGTAACAATGATGAAACGATGCCCATTAGAAGCAGTAGACTTAATCTGTCCAATCATATCAATGCCCAACATTGCAAACGGCCAAGGAGCAGTCAAGATATTTAAAGGAACTGGAGGCACATGTACTTTATCCGCATAAATCTAGCATTTGTGGGAAGTTCTGGAATGATGATGGCAATCGGTTTCCATGGTATACTAATAATAACCTACTCTCAGAATATTCTAAGTCATTGTATGTCCACTGGAGTGAGTACCAAAGACTCCTTCGTGCATATCTTCCATAAATCTTCCATAATTTTATTAGCTTCCTTCTTGTCTACACAACGAAGCAAAGTCGAATCTTGGTTGCGCTTGTACAAGATTTAGTTACTCAGAAAGAACTTGGCAGAGAACCTCCTTAGAAATTTCTTTTCATTGATAGATGCTCCTTCAGGATACTCTTGAGTTTAGAGGTGTCTTTTTACTTCGTGGTACCAAGGCTTTTCCTCTACTCCATCAGTATCAACTTTGTAGCAATGAGCCGGTTCGTCTAGTATCTCAATAGTAATTCGAGGGCTTCATTATCCTATCTAACTTTGAACATAGATGACAAGGTAGCTAATGCGTCTACCAATTGATTCTCTTCTCGTTGAATGTGTTCGAAAGTGATTTCCTTGAAGTACATAATTAATGTTAACACATGCTCTCGATAAGGAATGAGATTTGGATGCTTCGTGTCCCATTCTCCTTTAATATGACTGATCACTAGGGCTAAGTCCCCATATACATTCAAGACTTTAATTCTCATATTGATGGCAGCTTTGATACCCATGATGTATGCTTCGTACTCAGCCATATTGTTGGTACAATCAAAACACAATCTGGCAGTGAAGGGCATATAGAAACCCTTGGGAGAGACAATCACAACACCAATTTCATTACCAAGCGCATTGGAAGCTCCATCAAAAACCATAGTCCATTGGGATCCTAATTCAGGTCCTTCATATGGTCCAGGTTCTTCATAATCAGTGACTAACATGATATTCTCATCTAGGAACTCAAAATTCATAGTCTGATAGTCATCTACAACTTGATGACCCAAATGATCTGCGAGTACACTTTCTTTGATTGCCTTCTAAGTAGTGTACTGAATGTCGTATTTTGTCAAGACCCTTTTCCATCTTTCTATTCTTCCGAAGAGAGTGGGTTTCTCAAATATGTATTTTATTGGATCCATCTTAGAAATCAACAAAGTAGTATGATTCAACATATACTGTCTTAGTCGGTGAGCAGCCCATGCTAAATTGCAACAAGTTTTCTCGAGTAGTGAATATCTTGTTTCACAGTCGGTAAACTTTTTGCTAAGGTAGTATATTGCATGCTCTTTTCGACCAGACTCATCAAGTTTCCCCAATACACACCCCCATTGAGTTCTCTAATACTGTCAAGTACAAGATCAGAGGTCTTCCTTCAATCAATGGCATCAGAATTGGGGGTTCCTGGAGGTACTCCTTGATTTTGTCGAAGGCTATCCGATAATCATTGTTCCACTTCACTACTTGATCTTTCTTCAGTAACTTGACGATTGGCTCACAAGTAGCGGTCAAATGGGAAATAAATCTGGCAATGTAGTTCAATCATCCCAAGAAACCTCTGACTTCCTTCTTAGTATGGGGAGCTGACATTTCTTGAATGGTTTTAACCTTGGTAAGATCAACTTCAATACCTTTACCACTGACAATGAAACCTAGGAGTTTACCGAATCTTACCCAAAAGGTACATTTGTTTGGATTTAACCTCAACTTGTACTTCTTCAATCTCTCAAACAGCTTGTGCAGGTGGTTGAGATGTTCTTCTTCAGCCCGAGACCTGGATATCATGTCATCAACTTAAACTTCTATCTCATGATGGATCATATATGGAACAAAGCTACCATAGCACATTGATATGTTGCACCGGAGTTCTTCAAACCAAAAGGCATAACTTTGTAACAAAAAGTTCCCTATTGTGTGACAAAAGTAGTGTTCTTTATGTCTTCATGTGACATCTTGATTTTATTATAACTAGAGAAACCATCCATGAAGGAAAATACTTTATACTGAACGGTGTTGTCAACCAGAACATCAATATGCAGAAGAGGAAAGTCATATTTGGGGCTTGCCCTATTTAAATCCTTGTAGTCTATACACATATGCACCTTGTCGTCCTTCTTAGGTACCGACACCACATTTTCAGCCCACTGAGGATAGGACGTAACATCTAAGAAACTTGTGTTGAACTGCTTCATGACCTCAACTTTGATCTTTTCAGACATCTCGGGATGCATACGTCAAACCTTCTTCTTATAGGAGGACAACCTTCCTTCGTAGGTAGACGGTGAACCACAATGTCAATATCAATTCCAGGCATTTCTTCATAAGACCAAATAAAGATCTCAACATAGTCACGTAACATCTGGATTAACCCCTTTTTGACACTGTCTTCTAGGTCAACACTTATCTTGATTTCTTTCTTGTCCTCTTCAGTACCCAGGTTCACAACCTCGACTGACTCTTCATGCAGTTGTATAGCTCTTTCCTAGTTCTCTAACAGTCTAGCAAGCTCTCCAAGTACTTCACAAATTTCCTCACCTTCGTCCTCGGCTTGGTAGATCGGATTTTTGAAGTCATAATTGGCAATAACAAAATTGTTATCAATGAGACCCAGGGTGGATGTGGATCTGCAATTTGTTATACGGGTGTGTGTAAGAACACATAGCTATTTTGAAAGAAATAAAGTAAAAGAAAGACAAAAAGCACAAAATTTGAATGCAAACGTCCAATGACTTATTAAATGAAAATATGTGGATGAAAAATGATAACCCTAACAAATGGACCGTTGTGCCTCGGGTAAGGCACAAGGCTTAAAGTTATTGTTCAAATTACATAACTGAAAACTTGAAAGCAAGAAAACAGAAAATAGCATTTACTCCTGACTAAAGAAGATTGGTATAAAGTCTTCATCCTTCCAATTGTTCAGCCCACTGCCGGTAGTAGGGAAAATCCAACTGTCTATGTCACAGTCGCTATCAGCATTTTCCACAGTGTTGAATTGATTTTTATGAACTCCATTGTTGTTGATGCATAATGGCGGTATCCTAAAATTAGCACGAGCACAACGAACAACCCTCTGAGCCTTTGAGGTGAAACCCATGCCAAATTTTTCGGACTTGTAAGGAATATCGGGAAGTTGACCCCAAATAGTTCCATCACCTTCTTCTACCATAACCTTAGCGTCTTTCATAGAAGCCATCTTGGTAATCTTAGGAACAATAGGAATAACTTTAGCAACATGGGTTGTCTGAGGAATAACTTCAAAGGTCTGGAAATGAGTTCGAGGAATTCACCATCCATCTCACCATACTTGAAGGAGTTAAAATGGCTCACGATGTATTCTTATTTTCCACCAACTGTAATGATTTTTCATTTCACGAGATACTTCAACTTTTGGTGTAAACTATAAAGTAGAAGTAACGGCACCTGCCCCATGAATCCAAGGGCATCCAAGAAAACAAGAATTGGCTGGACGAATGTCCATCACATAGAAAGTAGAGTCGAAGACCTGTGAACCCACTTTGATTGTAAGATCAACCTCTCTATGCACCATTATATTTGAACCATCAAAAGCTCTTACCACAATGTCATTGGGTTTTAGCACAACCCCTTCATAGTCAAGTTTGTCTAAAACAACTTTTGGAAATACATTTAATGAGGAACCTGTGTCCACCAGCACATGAGATAAGTTATTGACTCTACATTCAATAGAGACATGCAGTGCCTTATTATGGTTCTTTCCCGTGGGAGTTAAATCAGCGTCAGAAAAGCCTAGGCCATTATCAATTGTCAGGCTAGAAACACAGTTTTCGAACTGATCAACAGAGATTTCCTATGGTACATGAGCATATTTCAGAAACTTTACCAAAGCCTGAGTATGGGCTTTAGATCACAACAATAGAGATAACATAGATATTTTGGAGGGGGTCTGACCCAACTGTTCAACAACCTTATAGTCACTCTTTCGGATAATTTTCAGTACCTCATCCATCTCTTGCTTGGAGGTATCTTCAACAGTAACCTCTTTCGATGCCTCAATCTTGGCATGCTCAGTCACCTGTTCTTTTCCTCGAGTCTCAGTAGTTAATTAAGTAACAGTGATACGAACTAGTGTAGTAACAACCTTTGGAGAGATCTCTAGAGAAAAAACCCTTCCACTTATGGTAACCTTACTAGTCCCAACAATATTGCCAATATTGGGATCAGTAACTTCAGTATTTTCATCTTTGACCACCAACGTTTCTTGCTTGACACCATGGTAGTAGACATCAGCTTCATAATTCCAAGGGATAGCCTTGTCAGAGAAATATGGAATTATCCCAGGTGCGGTAATAATCAGAGGATCAACCCTAGGCTCGACAGTAACCTTCACAGGACCCTTAAAAGTGATCCTTACAGATGTACTGTAAATTGTAATCACTGACACGTCTTTAAGCTTCAGGCCTTGAAACATACTTTTACATAAGTTCTCTACAAAAGGAATATTCTCGAATAGGATTAAACGGTAGTACAGTAGTACACAACCATTGGATTGGAATGCAAAGTAGTAGCAGTTTTCAATGAAACCCGGAAACAAGTAGGCTTGTAACAACTTCTTCTTAACAATCATCAGAGGAGTAGTCAAGTCACGCATAGCAGAAACATAAGAAACATCATCAATAAAATTAACGTCTATGTCATGATTAGGCATAGGTGTAATGATAACAATAGGAATCTTAGGAGGATCAAATTGTATCTCCTTAGAGTGAATCATATCTTGAATCTTATTTTTCAACACCGAACAACTATTAGTGTCATGTCCGGGACTATTTGAATGATAGGAACACCTTGCATTGGGATTGTAATTGGGAGAGGAAGTATTGGGATTCCGAGGATGATCCTTCAATGTAATCAGCTCTGCCTTCAACATGTGTTGCAATACTTGAGACAACGACATGTTGGTTTTTGTGAATTGTCTCCTAGTGCATCTTGCCTATGCTGATTGTTATGTTGTTGTTGTTGCATTGGTGCAGGATTAGAGATCAGAACTGCCCCCACAGATTGGTTGCAATCACTCTTATTATGACCCTTCTAGCCGTACACAACATTGGATTCTTTCTTACCATTGTATGACTTCTTCATAGTATTCAAAGATGTAGCCATCTGAATTTTACCACATCAGATTCCATTCTCAACATGTTCCTCTGTCAATATCAGTTCAGTGAAACCGGTTGAAGAACTTCCAAGTAGGTGATTATAGAAAGGACCTTCTAGCATACTCATGAACATGTCAACCAATTCCCTATCAGCCAAAGGAGGTTGAACTCTGCCTGCAAGATCTTTCTATTTCTGTGAGTACTCTTTAAAGCCTTCCTCGGAATCCATGGAAATACTCTAGTTATATGTGAGTTGGTGCCAAATCAAAATTATACTAATATTGTTTATAGAAAGTTGTAGACAAATCTTCCCAGGTATGAATATTGGTACCTTCGAGTTGATAATACCATTCCAATTGTGTTCCAGACAGAATCTCTTGAAAGAAATGCAACCACAAATTCTTGTTAGCAGTGTGTGGTTGAATTTTTCGAATATATGATCTCAAATGAAGCTTCGGGCACGAAACACCATCATACTTATCAAAGGTAGGAGTTTTGAACTTAGGAGGGATGATGACTCTTGAGACTAAAGCCAATTCTTCAAAGTTCAAGCCAAGCACCTTCTAGATCTCCATATCTTTTAGACGCTCTTCTAACAGCTTATACTTCTCACCAGTAGGGGGATATTGTTCATCCAAATAATCCTCTTCCTCTTCATCAAAATATTTGTCAGATCCATGATTTCTTTTTTCATTTTTAACACTCTTATAATCTTCATCCCGTTTGTCGTCTTCATCCAATGAGATATCAATATCTTGAGCTCGCTTGACTGGACCTCTGAACTTTCTCCCCATGTTAAGGATGCCGATTGGTTTCTTCTTCTTCTTCTTCATCTTCTTCTTCTTGATGAGCGCCTTCAGTTCTTCTTGCCCCTTTGCTAAGCTTAGGAACATATCTTGGAACTGAGCATTCTGAGCCTGGAGTTCTTTGATTGTCTGTTCGAGAGCCATTTTTGCTGAAATAAGCAGCAAGAAGATGAGAAACATGTCTTGGAATCCTGTTATACAATGATATGTATGGCATGTAAATGCATATGCAATGTTTTAAAGGACCTTGTGAGATTTAAATTTGTTAATCAAAAGGGAACAGAAACAAAGATTCTTATTAGTAAGTTCAAATTATAACTGCCTCTTAGGCTTGCAATGAAAACAAAAAGGGTTACAAGGAAAGAAATTATGAACTCCTAAGACCTAAGACTCAAGTCTCCCATGGACGCTTCCTCTTTGTGTTGACATATTCATTAAGGCTCTGCTCTTCATGAAGTCGTTTTTTCAGCTTTGATACTTTCTTCTCACTAGCATATAAGTGAGTCTCAAAGGTGTTCCTTTATTCTTTCAATTGAATCCAACACTTTTGTAGCTCTTCAAGGTCAGTAGGTGTAATACGGTGGGAGAACTGACTTGGTTGTTTTGCATTTGATCGCAATTATTGCAGATAGCAAGAGTCGCCACTAACTTATCTTTTATCCAATAAGGAAAGGGTGAAAAGAATAGGAAAGACCTTTGAGATATTTTCTTGAGTTCGGGGGGGGGGGGGGGGGGGGGGGGGGTAGGTTATGAAAAGGGAAGTTGTTAGCACCCTTTTCATCCATAGTTATCTATGGGCTCTTAGTTTATTGCTAGCTCACTTTTGAAATTGCTTTATTTGAAATGTGTTTATGATGGGTTTTGAAAGTATTTTTGAAAGGCGCCTTCGTTTAGGAAAACTTTGTAATGATTCTCGTCTCTATAAGAATTCATACAAAGTGTTGGACTTTTTGAAAATAATTCATGTTTTTGAAAGTGTTTGGTGTGTTTGAAAAGATGTTTGTTTTGAAGATGGATTGTGAGCAAGCAACTAAGAACGTTCCACCTACTCAAAAGTCTTTTGTTCATTTCTCTCTTCCTTTGATATTGCTATCTCACCATTGATTGGTAAGTAGCCTTATCTTTGGATACGATGGGACGGGCGTGGGTCGTCGTATAGTCATGGATAGAAATGTTGTGAGATATCTTAGCATTTTTCTTAAGGGACTAAGATCATTTGTAAGGCAACATTTGTAGCGTCATCGAGGGACTGTGATCTTGTATTTTTGGTTTATTTTGGCTAAGATGTCTCACATTCATATCATGACCATTTTTAAGGAAACAAAGTGGAGTAAACCCTAGAGGTGCAAGTGTATTGCATTTTATGCTTGATTTTATCTTGGATTAGGGTTTTCTAATCATTGATTTTATCTTGCCATACAAACCCTAATTACTAGCATTCATATGAAACCGATAAATTGCGGAATATAAATGCCCTATGCTATTACATCATTTTTGGGGATGGGGTACAAACTTACAAATGAGGATTGCAAGAATTTAAAACCTAATTATCTATTACAACCATATTGAATAAATGTAGAAGAATTGGAATATATAATGTACAAGGAAATAAATGATCAAGGAAATGAATATGATGTATAAAGAAAGAGGCAAATGTTTTTATTTTGAATTTTGTTTAAGAGAATGTTTTTAAACTAATTAACTAAAAAAATATAATTAATTAAGATAAGAAAAATTAAAATTAAGTTAAGTAAAAGAAATTAATTTGTTAAAGAAAATAAGTTTTTGGGATTATGTATGAAAAGTTTTAATTAAATTAAGCTAGTATAAAAATTAATTTGTATGAAAACTTGGTTCTAATGTTAATTTATTTTGAGGAAAAAAGAAATTAATTTGTTTTTGAGAAAATATTTTTAATGTGTGAAAATAATAATCAAAATTCTAAATTCTAATTAATTTACAAATTAATTATCAAAGATAAAATAAAAGGTGATTAAAATAAATTTATTTTTATGTCAAAAATTAATTTAATTAAATAAAAACCTAAATCTATTTTTCAATGATTTTTCATGATTTTTGGTATTAAGTAAAATAATTAAAAGGAAATAATGGTCTAAAAATAAATAAAAAAAGAATGGGCCATGTGACAAAAGTGAGCAGGGGGTGGAAGGTCAGCAAAAATGAAAGGCCCATCAAAGGATGCCCAGGCGCTGGCTGAAACAAACAAAATTGAGAAAAATATGTGAAAATTGCAAATTGGCAGCGCTAGGGCTTGAACCCACGCCCTCTGCATAATACGCGCGCTGCCTTGCCACTGGGGTGACTATAAATCTGTTAACTTAAACAAAGCCATAAATATATAATACAAAACACTTCCATGGCATGTACTTCATCTTCAACCTCACGCCCAGCCAGACCATCTGCATCTTATTCATTTCTCAACCAAAATGAAAAATGTAAACATGAATCTTGTGGCAAATTTCATCACGATTCCAGAAATGTAAAGAATTAAAATTATAAATAAAAAAAAAGCATGAATTTTAAATGGTACCAAATTCTGACCTAATTTTTTCAGAGATTCAAACTTAAAATTCTCTAAGATCAAGCAATATAAATGAAAACTATGGACATAGTTAGCTTCAGGGCAATGATATCTACATTTTTCATTTACAAATTAAACATTAAGGATGCTTGTATGAAGAGTTCAAAGTTGAGAAAACTTACCTCAAAATTGGAAATTGTGTAGGGAGTTTGAGCAACTTTCAAGGAGTTGTGATGATCAGGTTAACTTTCTCAAGTCTCCAAGAAGCTAATGCAATGCTTGGCTTAAGCTATGGATGGCTGGAATGGTCTGGAGAAGTCAAGATGCAATGCCCTATTTTTGAAAATAGAGGTTGGTGAAGATGGAGTTACAGTTGGATAACAGTTATTGGGATTGTTTATGTATGATGTTTAGAAACTTTAGGAACTAAAAGGCCAAGAAACGCACGAGTAGATTTGAAGATTGGG
The DNA here is from genome assembly GCA_948472305.1 of Vicia faba. Taxonomy (NCBI): domain Eukaryota; kingdom Viridiplantae; phylum Streptophyta; class Magnoliopsida; order Fabales; family Fabaceae; genus Vicia; species Vicia faba. The sequence continues at coordinate 475,249,911 of OX451735.1, forward strand.
TTCAAAACTCAGAAATGACAAGTTTTGAGGTGTTCTTGATGATTCTCTATTTTAGGGTGTTTCAGGGCTTGAGCATTCGTGTGTTTGCTTGTAAATAGTGCATGTATTTATATGAAAGAGGTTTCAAGGGTTACAACAACTCAGAATTTGAATTCTCAAGTTGTGGAAACTTTGCTTGTTTATGAAGTAAACATGACAAACATCTTCCCAAGGCTTGTACCATGATATCTAGAGTGTTTGCAAACTTTAAACATGTTCTTATGACTTTGTAGAGGAAGCTTGTGCAGGAGGAACAAGTTAGAGGCTCAATGCAAGTTGACTTTGTGATTAAAGTCACTTTTCAAGAATGGCAATGTTGCTTTCTTCCAAAAATGGGTGAATCTTTTGGACAATGGCTCTAATGCTTGGATCATGGCTCTAGCAATTGTGTAAACATTTAATTATGGAGTGACAAACAAGTTTGAGGCATTCAAAGCAAAGATTATGCATCCTAGCATGGATTTGGTTCATGTTCATCCTAAAAATCTGCCTTGTATAACAAGAATGAAACCCTAACTTCTCGCCTTCGATTCTCCTTGCTTAAGAATGATCTCAAGGAGTTCTGTGACTTTTTATAAAGCTTGTAACATGCTATAAAATCCATATTTGAATCAATCTTGCACTCTCCAATTGAAACCATGTGAAACTTGGCCAAGAAGTTAGGTCAAAATCCTGACTTAAGATGCTCAAAATTTCACTAAGTGTTTTAGTTTCATGGACATGTCTTCATAAATTGATAACTTGAAATCCAAGCATTTTTAGAACTTGTCCTGTCCTAAAAAAATTTATATCTCATTGAGATCTACAATTTTCATGTTGAAAATTTTCCTTGAATCATCTTGCATCATGGTGAAAATTTGGCACAAAGCCATGAAAAAAGGTTAACTTTCCAACACTTAGAAAAATTTCTAAGTCTTAGAATTTTGACTTTTCAAAGATAATTTTGACTTTTTTGATTTCTTGATGAACAATCTTCATATTTTTACATGTCTTGATGAAATATGATTTTTGAAACTTGATTTTGATCAAAAAGTCAAAGTTTGTCTTTTAAGTGTATCAGTTGACTTTTCATGAGTTGACTGAATTTCAACTATCAATCAATTGATCTTTGGGGAATGTTATAAGCCATACCATTAGGTCAAAATTATGCATTTGAATCCTTGATATCATGTCTCAAACCAATAAGTCATGTGTTAAGTCAAAAGTTAAAAATTGAGCCTTCTCAATCAAAACCCTAATTTTGACCATTTTGCCCTTTTGATGATCTGATCAAATTTCTTGAGGAATATTTATCCAAACTTGATAAATTGATATATATATATGAGTTCATAATGTTTATGTGGATAAAAAATTGTGAATTTTGACTGTAAATTGACCATAGTTGACTTTTTCCCTAATATAGTTGATTTTAGGTCAACTGATCAATTGACTGAGCAAAAATGTGATCCAAAGCTTGAAACTTAACATGAGAAATATTGGGAGTCCAAAATGACCCATGAAAGTCATATTAAGAATTAAAAGTCCAATTGTCCTTATACAAACTCAAATCCTAATTTTGAGTCATTAATGTTTGAGGAGGTGTCTTGAGCTGATCAAACCCTGTGAAGTCTTGAATCAATGGAGATCTTGTGAGAGAGCGCTTGAGAAATTGAGAGGGAAAATTTTGGGGTACAGCAGATGCCCCTGTTCAATCTTATTAAACCTGAAGAGTTATATTGACGGGTCCTCCATTCGTGACTTGAAGGTGAAAGATGATTGAACACTAGAGTGCCTAGAAATTTGCACTTGATGATGTATTGATCTGGGAATGGGCTTATGGATTCCATTTGGAGAGATGATTGGTAGAAATTAGGAGAAATATTAGCATAAATCTTTAGTCGATTCGTGCTGAAAACTAGGTGTCTTGTCTGTCTTTGATTAGAAGAATCAATTCTGATCCAAAGGAGGTCTTTGGATTAGTGACTTTTTCTGTAAGGAACAAAAGGAGTTAGCCGCATGCGAATGTATGCATGGTGTAATGATGTTTCTCAAAATAAATGAGATTTATATTATATGTATATATTATGTATGTTATATGATGTATGAATGCGACATGTTGTCGAAGCGTATTCTTGACAGATGTTGGGGAACTTTGAGAAGTTAAATCTCGAACTGCTGTTGAGGATGAAGAGTATGTGTATCTTCAGACTTTGTTACCAATGCTTCCACTATGGATTCTTGCTTTGTTGAGAAGAAACTCCACTAAGGAATATTGACTTTGTTTGAGAAGACTCTATGGAGAATGTTGATTTCTGCTTGGGAACCGGAACCCAGAAGTTTTAGTTATCCATTGCTCTGGTGGGGAACTATCTCTTGAAAGTTATCTATTATCTGGTCGGATTCCAGGCTTCACAATAACTTGCTGGGGATAAAGAAGCTAACTGTTATCTTGTCGGATTCCAGGCTTTGTAGCAACTCGCTGGAATAGTGGCAAACTCTACTAGGGAAAAGGAGTTTCATTAGTGATTTGTAAGAATCAAACTGTTATCTGGACGGGTCCAGGTTTCAGCAACTCGAACTGTTAACTGGTCGGCTCCAGGTTTTGCAGTAGAAGGAGTTAAACTAATATCTGGTCGGGTCCAGGCTTTAGCAACTAAATTTGAAATTTACTATTATCTGGTCGGGTCCAAGTTTCAGTAACTTGAACTGTTAACTGGCCGGGTCCAGGCTCTATAGTAGAAGGAATTAAACTAATATCTAGTCGGATCCAGACTTTAGCAACTAAATTTGAGATTTACTGTTATCTGGTTGGGTCCAGTATTCATAGTAAGTAGTATGAAGTTAAACTAGTTTCTGGTCGGGTCCAGGCTTCGTAGTAACTTACATAAAAAGATGAAGTTGATTGTTATCTAGTCGGGTTCCAGGCTTTATAATAACTTTCGGCGGTAGAAAGGACTCTGTTGACGACTTCACTGGGGACTAGGGGTTACGGTCCCTTGATTTGTAATAGTATGAGAGGCAAACTCAAGCTGGGGAATCTGTAGATTGTTGGGGAAATAAACCCTGTTGAAGAGGATATCTGACGAACTGCTGGGGAGGATATTATTTAGGAAGAATTCCACAAGGCTTATTTTTAAGACCAACTCAGCTGGGGAGAGGATTTTCATGAGATTGAAACTCTGGATGAAGAATTTATGAATCCAAATTTGTGGGGATAATGCTATTGAAATAACTCTGGGGATATCTTAAATTCATTTAAGGAGATGCTTGTCACTATTTTTAATCATACATTTGTTAAAATTTTAATCATGTTCATATGCATATGTTTATTCAATTTTAGTCATTGGACACTTTTGCACTCAAAACAGGAAAAACAAAAGAGTTTGCACTTCAAAGTATATTTGTATTGATGTTTTGCCCATGAATTAGGCGTTTTTGTACAAAGAGACCGAGATCTTAGTAAGAGGAAATCGTCGAAAGAATCGAAAGAACACAAAGTGAAAACAAAAATAATAGCCATATGAAAGTGATCTCATTATGTTCCAATTCCACTATTTCCCTTATGTCTTTGAATATCATCCCTTGCCGTTAAAAGGAGTTGATTGGATTGATCAGGGACCATTTGAACTCCGACCTTGGTAATAAAGTCGGCTATAGAGATACCTCGGAATATAGTCATACGCTTTAATCCTTAACTTTTTCCTGGACCTCCCTTTCGGGTTTTCAACTTGTCGGGTGTACATTCTTTTGCATATATCCCTAATTTTTCCTGAACCTCTTTGGTTCGTCGGGATGCCCATATTTTTTCCTAGGTGTGTCAACCTAGCGGGTCATTTTATGCGTAGTATTTTTTAACTATGTCCACGTTCACGGGATGTGAGAAGTCTTCGCCATCCATAGTAGTCAGCATCATGGCACCACCAGAGGAAACTTTATTTACAACAAATGGTCCTTCGTAAGTGGGAGTCCATTTGCCCCTGGGGTCTCCTTGTGGAAGAATGATGCGCTTTATTACCAAGTCGCCAGTATGATATACTCCAGGCTTGATCTTTTTGTTAAAATCCTTGATCATATGCTTTTGATACATCTGACCATGACAAACAACAGCCAGTCACTTCTCGTTAATTAAGTTCAACTGATCCAACCTAGTTTGAATCCATTCATCTTCATCTAAATCTTCTTCCTTCATTATACTTAGAGAGGGAATCTGAACTTCGATAGGTAAGACGACTTCCATGCCATAGACCAAGGAGAAAGGAGTTGCCCCAGTTTACGTACGAGCCGAAGTACGGTAGCCATGGAGAGAAAACAGTAACATCTCATGCCAGTCTTTGTTGGTTACCACCATCTTTTTCACAATCTTCTTGATATTTTTATTGGCAGCTTCCACTGTGCCATTCATCTTGGGTCTGTACGGAGAAGAATTGTGGTGCTTGATTTTGAACTGAGTACAAAGTTCCGTAATCATAACATTATTGAGGTTGGTTCCATTGTCAATGATGATCCTTTCGGGGATACCGTAACGGCAGATGAAGTTATGCTTGATAAACCTGGCTACAACGTTCTTGGTGACTGAGGCATATGAGGCAACTTCGACCCATTTGGTGAACTGATCAATGGCAACAAGGATGAAACAATGTCCATTTGAGGCAGTAGGTTTGATCTCTCCAATCATATTAATGCCCCACTGTGATACTGTGGCAGAACCGACTTTTTAATACTAGTTTTGCATTTTGTATTCGCAAATATGTGGTAAGCAAGAGTCGCCACCGACTTTTCTTTTATCCAACAAAGGAAAGGGTGAAAAGAACAGAAAAAGTCCTTTTAGAGATGGTTTCTGAGTAAGGGGGTAGATTATGGAAAGGGAAGGGGTTAGCACCCTTTCCATCCGTGGTTTTCCACAAGCTCTTAGAGGTTTGTTCATTTTTTAAAATACCTATGTGTGTTGTGTGTTTGAAAATGTTTTAAAAATGCCTTAGTACGGAGAACTTTGTAATGTTTCTCGGGATAGTGGAGAAAGTATACAAACTGTTTTGAAATTGTTTTTGAAAAGCAGTTTTTTGTGTAAGTGCAAAATGTTTGAGCAAACTTCTAACAGCTACCTACTTTATTACTCGAAAAGGGTCGTTCTTTTCCTCTTTTCCTTTAGACAATGTTATCATACTATTAGTGAGTAGGTAGCCTTATAGTTGGATGTTTTAGGGACAATCGAAGGGACGTTTTGCAGTCATCAAGGCAACATATGGAGATGCTTTAGCAATTTAGTTTAAGGGACGAGATCATTTACCGAAAGGCAACACTGTAAGGGTCATCGAGGGACTATGATCTTTTGATTTTACGGGTCTTTGCTAAAGCGTCCCCATTCTCGAGGGACATGATTGTTTTACCGAAGGCAATCGAAGTGGGGATACCCAAGAGGTGCATATTTGCATATGTGTTAAGATTCAGTAATTTTTGTCTTTTTATTAGGTTAGCTAACGTTTTAATTTGCAGTCTTTCCATACACGCATATTTACTAACAGTAACATAGCAAAATAATAAAGCAGTAAATGTGCGGGAAATAAAATGCAGAAAAATAAATCCTAAACTATTACACGGCTTTGAGATAGTTACATAAAAAAGAGTGCATGAAATAAAGTGCGGAATTTTAAATCTAAAACTATTACATCATGGGCAGTTACAATATTTAAATAAAATGCGAGAATGAAAATAACACGTGCGAAATAAATATTACGTCTAAATACCTAAGAAATTTTTTAAGTAAACAAGAAAAATCCTTTTTTTTTGGTTTTGTTAAGAAAATAATTAACTCTAAATTAAATTTAAGAACATAAATATTGAATGAAATTAAACTAATTCTACTATTTTTTTCATTTTTTTATTAAGAAAATAATTTAAATTAAAATTAACCTAAATCTAATTGATTTTTATTATTTTTATTATTATTTAAAAGAAATAAATAAATAAATAACAAATAAACAAGTCAAAAGAAAAAAAGTTGGGCCAGACATCAGAAATAAAAAGGGGGTGTGCTATCTGAAAAAATGTTGGGCCCAATAGATAGCCCAGTCCGTCTTGGTATCCTGTGGAGGCATCTTTTGAGTGTCCATGGTGGTCTCCAGTCAAGGCTCTTGGATTCCAACTTGATTGTGATCTGATGGTCTGATCTGGTGGTGCATGATACACTTCTGGCCATGTGAAATACTGGATCCTGTATGAAATATTATGAAAATGGAAAATGTTGGACCTGGGATTCGAACCCAGGTCCCTTCCTTCACATACATACGCCTTTACCAATTGTGCTGCTACATCATTCATTTATATAAAGCAAACAATAACATTATATTAGAAAACCAACGCAATTATTTGAAAATTCAAAAAGACGCGCGCATTGTTTTGACTGGCCAATAGGGAATTGACACACTTCGTGCTGGAGTCAACAAGTCCAGGGTGCCGGAGTCAACACTCATGTCACCATCTCCGGCCAAATCAAAATGTGATCTTGCAAAATAAGCAAGCTAAAGAAAAAGCAAGAACCATATCCTTCACAAAATTATGCACTGATTTCAAATATGGCCTTGGATTTTCCTGAAAACCCCTGTATCACTAAGAACAAGCTTCATCTGAAACTTTTCCCTAACAATGGCAAAGTTCCAATCTCACGTCAAACCTCGCATGTAAAGGTTCCAACCTGCCTAAAAATCTAATACTAGCACGAAGAAACACATGAAATCTATTAAATATGTTTATATCATCAAATTGAATTTTGAGAAATACTTACAATTGGTGTACTTGAATTTGCGGTTTCGGAGGTGGAATGGCTTGAGTAATGGCTGGGTTGAGGTCCTGGAAATCTCAGGAAGATGTTTGAACCCTTGGTTTGGCCAAATGATGGTTGGAACTTGCTTTTTTCAAAATTCACGATTCTTGGCAATTTTTGCCAATTTGGGTGGCTCTTTTCAGGATGTGTCTCTGTATGTTTGGCTTGCACATGAGTTTTATTTATAGGGTAGAGGGGGGAGACAAGCTTGAATGGAAAGAATCAAGCATTAACTTATGGTTTTAAAATAAAAATCATAATTTGAAAACTATCCATTTTTGTGTGGTTGTTGCCATCTTTGCTTGGTACATGAACTTGGACACCTTTTGCACGAAATTATAGTCTCAATGCTGACCCAACACATTAGCCCAAATGTCTAACACAATAACCTATCATTTTATGCATTTATCTTGTATTTATTTAATTTTAAATTGAATAAAAATTAAAATAAATTCAAATAAAATCTAAGGCATGCAAACATGATTTTAGAGGCCCTTCATAATGTCATGAAAGTGTTTGAAGTCCAAAAAGGTTAGCCATTGCCTTAAAAGTTCAAGTTTGCTCAATGCACCATTCTTGAAATTTCCAAAATTTTCCCAACTTGGGCAAGCTACAACTTTCTCAATTTTTATCTCATGATTATCTTGGAGTTTTTGGAAAGTCCAAGATGTCTACTTCAATCTCTCTTTTGATAAATTTTGCATTTGAAGATGTTATCTTGATTTAAAAGGTCTAGGCAAAAAGTGGCTTTTGTTGACTTTTTGAAAATGGCCTGTAATGTCTGAGCTCATATCTTTCAAATGGTGAATCTCTTGAACTTGTGGGATGAATAGAAGTTATAGGGGATTAGATTATCTTCAAAATGAGCCTTGGTGGGAAAATTTCTAATGAAGTATGAGAAAGTTATGTCTGGTCAAATTTTGGTTGACTTCTCCTATAGAAACCCTAGTTTAGCAATTCTTGACTTTTGATGAATTAGGAGCATTTATTGAGGAATCATGATCAACCCTAGATCAAATTATGGGTATCACTTCAAAATGTTGATGTTAACCAAAAATCATGAAGTTTGACTGTACATGGGCCACAATTGACTTTTGACCTAGCACAGTTGATTTTCAAGCATTTGAGCAATTGACTGAGCAAACTTGTGGAGCAAGGCATGAAATTTGTCATGGATAATATTGAAGGCATATTAGGACCATGGAGATCATTTGAGACCTTTGGAGCTCAACCATCTTGATGAAAATTGAAACCCTAGTTGGGGGTTCATTGCCTTAGGAAGAGAATTTGTCTGGTCAATTCTTGGTTATCCTTGAGCAATTAAGGACCTCAATGGGCATGTGTTGAGTAAAAAGGGAGGGAAAATTTTGGGGTACAACAGTTAACCTTGTTCAATCTTCTTAAATCTGAGGATTTAGATTGGCTTGTCTGCCTTTCGCGATTTGAAGGTGGAAGAGGATTGAGCACTAGAGTGCCCAGAAATTTGCAATCGCGTGAAGTAACAATGTTGGTGAATAATATCGGGAATGGGCTTACAAATGCCATTTGGCAAAGATGACATAAGACTGTCAGATATGGGCTTAAAGATGCCATCCAAGGAATATGACGGAGAGTCGTCGGAGATGGGCTTAAAGATGTCATCCAAAGTAGATGCTGACTTCATAAGAAGTCTCTTTGTAGGGATTCTTGTTCCTGCTGTCTGAGGAGGAGTCCGCTGGGAATGTTTTAGGGGAATAGAGCCTAGGAGCTTCGGTTGTCCATTTTATTAGGGAGTTATCTCTTGAAAGATAGTTGTTATCTGGTCGGGATCCAGGCTTCACAGCGACTTGTTGCGGAAAATAAGACTGAATGCTATCTGGTCGTATTCCAGGCTTCACAGCGACTTATTGGGGAATATGAAACTAACTTCTATTTGGCCGGTTCCAGGCTTTGCAGTAATTATAGACATTGAACTGTTATCTGGTCGTAATCAGGCTTCAGCGGTTTGAAGAAATTAAGTTGTTAACTGGTTGGGTCTAGGCTTCATAGTAATTGAGGTATACTGTTATCTGGTCGGGTTCAGGCTTTGGTGTCATAGGTTATACTATCATCCGATCGGATCCAGGCTTCATAGTAATTAATAAACTTCTATCTGGTCGGACTCCAGGCTTTATAGTATCTTTAACTGGATAAGAATAAGAAAATCTTAGGGTCGATTTAACTGAACTAGAGAAAGTATCTACCAGAAAAGAATTAGTAATAAGTCAATGGTCGATTTGAACTGAACCAGCAGAGGTCTTGATTTATCTTTGACTGGATAAGAATCAGAAAAATCTTAGTGTCGATTTAACTGAACCAGTAAAAGATCTTGGATTGTCTTCAATTGGAATAGAAATAAGGAAAATCTTAGTGTCGATTTAACTGAACCAGAGAAAGTCTCAAATTAACTTTGGCTGGAATGGGAATCAGAAAAATCTTAGTGTCGTTTTAACTGAACCAAAAAAAGGTCTTGAGTTATCTTCAACTGGAAAAGAAATCAGAAAAATCTTAGTGTCCATTTAACTGAACCAGAGAAGGTCTTGAATTAACTTTGATTGGAATGGAAATCAGAAAAATCTTAGTGTCGATTTAATTGAACCAAAAAAAGGTCTTGGATTAACTTTGACTGGAATGGTAATCAGAAAAATCTTAGTTTCGATTTAAATGAACCAGAGAAAGTATTTTGGGTTATCTTCAACTTCAACTAGAATAGAAATCAGGAAGATCTTAGTATCGATCTAACTAAACCAGAGGAAAATCTTGAGAACATTTTTTTTGAGGAAAATGCTCAAGTAGCCCTTCGTTAGACGTAGCCTTTGAGAAGACTACCAGGTCATGTAAGTAGTCAACGGTGTATGTTGATTTGTTCTTTCCTGAAAAGGTAAAGAGTTAGTCGTATGCAATGTCATGATGTATGAAATGCATTGTGTAATGATGTTCTCAAAATAAATGAGATTATACGGTATGCGATGTGTATGCGCATGCCATGATGTATGAATATGGAATGCTGTTAAAATATCTCCTAGTATGGGAAAGTAAATCCCTGACTGCTGTTTGGTAGATGAGGAAAATTATTCCTTCATTCCCGTTGGGGATGATGAGCGGAGATTATTTGCTGGGGATTTCCTCTTTCTGTTTGAGGATGTTCTGCCGGAGATCTTTGACTCCTGCTTGAGAATGACTCTGCGGGGGGAAAGATGCTCTGTTGGAAAATTTTACTAGTGTAGAGGAAAAAAACTTTGTTTGGGGGATAAACTTCCACAGCTATGGAAATGAACTCTACCAGGGGATAAGGCTTTATAAACTATTGAGATTTGTAAAACTCAGTTGGGGAATACAAATTTCAGCTTTCCGAGGGAAATTTTGCTGGAGGAGGTAATTCCTGCTTGGGGAATAGGAGATCACAACTTTGGTTGTTTCCACTCTGTGGGGAACATAGACATCACTGGGTCGTATGCCAAGGATGTAGCGGTGACTTCATCTTAAGACGTTTCTACCCCTGTACCTACTGGAAAGAGTAACTGTCGGGACTACAAATGGCCTTTTTTAGACTTTACCCCCGTTTCTTAAAGTCATTAGCAACTGTCTTTCTGTTTCTTATGCAAGTATTCTTAAACAGTAATAATATTCAAATGCATATGTAAAAAATAATCACTGAACGTTTTTGCAAAACTAAACAGAAAAATAGAAAACAATAGTTTTGTACTTTCAAAGAAATGATTTACATTGATTTTTGAAATTTTCCTATAACATGCATTTTTGTACAAAGAGACTGACATTCTAGTAGGAGAACGCCATCATGAAAACAAAAACTATACAAAATAGTGTACAAAGAGAAACCGCTATGTGTAATAATCCCATCGAGTTTCAATTCTGCTATTGCCCTTATGTCTCTGAGCGTCTCATCACTTTGCTACTTGTCTGAAGCTGACTGGATTGGTCGGTACCGTTTTAGCTTGATAGTTGATATTGATGCCTGGTCACAAGGTGATCCAATGGGACATAGTTGTACGCTTTAAATCCCTAACTTTTTCCTGGACCGCCCTTTCGGGTTTTCAGTCCACCGGGATACCCTTTTTTGCCCAAGCCACCTTTTCAGGTTTTCGACTTGCTGGGTGTACAGATTTTTTGTATTTTTCCCGAACACTTTTGGTTCGCCGGGATGCCCTTTTTTGCCTAGGCCAGTCAACCTAGAGGGTCTTTTTTCACGCGTAGTATCTTTTTACTATGTCCGCATTCACAGGGTGAGGAAGTTCGTCACCATCCATGGTGGTTAGAGTCATGGCTCCACCGGAAAATATGCTTTTGATTACAAATGGCCCTTTGTACGTGGGAGTCCATTTGCCCCTGGGATCACCTTGTGGCAATATGATGCGCTTGATTACTAGATCACCCACTTGATATACTTGACGTCTGACCTTTTTGTTGAAAGCTTTGATCATTCATTTTTGGTACATCTGACCATGACAGATAGCAGTAAGCCTTTTCTCGTCAATCAGATTCAGTTGGTTAAGTTGAGTCTGGATCCAATCATCTTCGTTCAAACCTGTATCCTTCATGATTCTCAAAGAAGGGATCTGGACCTCAATAGGTAGGACAACCTCCATACTATACACCAGAGAATAAGGTGTTTCCCCTGTTGACGTTCGTGCTGAGGTGCAGTAACCATGAAGAGCAAATGGTAACATCTCATGCCAATATTTGTATGTCACCGTCATCTTCTGTATGATTTTCTTAATGTTCTTGTTAGCAGCTTCCATGACTTCATTCATCCATGGCCGGTAAGGGGAAGAATTATGATGCTGGATCTTGAATTGCTTATAGAGTTCAGTGATCATAGTATTGTTGATATTTGTACCATTATCTATGATGATTCTTTCGGGGATACCACACCGACATATAAGGTTATGCTTGATGAACCGCACCACAACATTCTTGGTAACAAAAGCAAATGAGGCAGCCTTAACCCACTTCGTGAAGTAATCAATGGCCACTAGGATGAAGCGATGCCCATTGGAAGCGGTAGGTCTAATATCTCCGATCATGTCAATGTCCCACATTACAAAGGTCCAGGGAGCCGTCAAGACGTTCAAGGGAACCGGAGGTACATGTACTTTATCAGCATAGATCTGGCATTTGTGACAAGTTCGAGAATGCTGATAACAGTCTGCTTCCATAGTGGACCAGTAATATCCTTCCCATAGGATCTTTTTAGCAATGGTGTGTCTACTAGAATGGGTGCCAAAGTTACCTTCATGTAAATCTTCCATAATCCTCTCTGCTTCTCTCTTGTCTACACACCGAAGTAAAGTAGAGTCGTGGTTGCGCTTTTAGAGGATTCCATTACCGAGGAAGAACTTTGCGGAGAACCTTCTCAGAAACTTTTTATCATTGGCAGATGCCCCCTCAGGATATTCTTGAGCCTCGAGATACCTTTTCACTTCATGAAACCAAGGTTTGTCTGCTACTTCTTCAGTATTAATCTTATAGCAGTACGCTGGTTTATCCAATCTCTCAATAGTAATCTGAGGAGCCTCATTGTCCCACCTGACTTTGAACATGGATGACATAGTAGCTAGCGCGTCCGCCAACTGATTCTCTTCTCGTGGAAAATGTTCCAAGGTGACTTCTTCAAAGTGTGGAAGCAATTTCAGCACATGTTCTTTGTAAGGTATGAGATTAGGGTGTTTCGTGTTCCACTCCCCTTTGATTTGACTTATTACCAAGGATGAATCCCCAAAAATGCTCAAGAACTTGATTCTTAGGTCAATAGCAGCTTTGAGACCCATGATCATGCTTCATACTCAGCCATATTGTTGGTGCAGTTGAAACATAATTTGGCGGTGAAAGGGGTATGACAGCCCTCAGGAGATATGATTACAGCATTGATACCATTGCTGAGCGCGTTGGAGGCTCCATCAAAAACCATAGTCCATCGGGATCCTTCCTTAGGTCCTTCATACGGTCATGTTCTTCACAGTCAGTCACTAACATAATATTCTCATCCGGGAATTCAAAGTTCATGGATTGGTAGTCATCCACAGCCTGATGAGCCAAATGATCAGCTAATACACTTCCCATGATTTCTTTCTGGGTCGTGTATTGGATATCGTATTCGGTCAAGATCATTTTCCATCTCGCTATTCTTCCAAAGAGAGAGGGCTTCTCGAAGATGTACTTGATTAGATCCATCTTAGATATCAACAAAGTAGTATGGGTCAGCATATACTGTCTCAGTTGGCGAGCAGCCCATGCCAAAGCGCAACAAGTTTTCTCGAGCAATGAGTATCTTGTTTCACAGTCAGTAAACTTTTTGCTAAGGTAGTATATTGCATGCTCTTTTCGACCGAACTCGCCATGTTGCCCCAGCACACACCCCATTGAATTATCTAATACTGTTAAGTACATTATCAAATGTCTTCCTTCAATCGGCGACATCAGAATTGGAGGCTCTTGAAGGTATTCCTTGATTCTCTCGAAGGCAGTCTGGAATTCGTCATTCCACTTTACCACTTGATCTTTCTTCAGGAGTTTAAAGATTGGCTCACAAGTAGCAGTTAGATGGGAAATTAACCTGGAAATGTAATTTAGGTGTCCCAAGAAACCTCTAACCTCCTTCTCGGTGCGAGGAGCCGGCATCTCTTGTATAGCCTTCACCTTTGCAGGGTCTACCTGAATACCTTTGTCACTGATAATGAAACCTAGGAGTTTACCAGACCTTACCCCGAAGGTGCACTTGTTTGGATTTAACCTCAGCTTGTATGTCTTCCACCTATCAAACAGCTTTTGTAGATGATCAAGGTGCTCTTCCTCAGTTTGAGATCTGGCTATCATGTCATCAACATAGACCTCTATCTCATGGTGAATCATGTAATGAGACAAAGCTACCATGGCTCACTGATAGGTTGCCCCAGTATTATTCAACCTAAACGACATCACTTTGTAACAGAAAGTGCCCCATTGCGTGACGAAGGTTGTCTTCTCCATGTCTTCGGGTGCCATCTTGATCTGATTGTAACCAGAGAATCCGTCCATGAAGGAGAAGATCTTATGTTGTGCGGTGTTGTCAACCAGAACATCAATGTGGGGAAGCGGAAAGTCATCCTTGGGGCTTGCCTTATTCAAGTCTCTATAGTCCATACATATATGTACCTTGCCGTCCTTCTTAGGTACCGGAACTACGTTAGAAACCCATTGTGGATAAGAGGTGACAGCTAAGAACCCAATGTTGAACTGTTTCATAACTTCTTCTTTGATCTTCTCTGACATTTCAGGGCGCATACAACGAACCTTCTGCTTTACTGGAGGGAAATCTTCTTTAGTTGGCAGATGATGAACCACAATATCTGTGTCTAGTCCTAGCATGTCTTCATATGACCAGACAAAGATCTCGACATAATCATGCAACATCTCTATCAACCACTCTTTTATGTCCTCCTCTGTACCCAAATTTATCATCTCGATTGGCTCTTCATGAGGCTGTATAGCCCTTTCTTCCTGCTGTAACAGTCTGGCGAGTTCTCCGGGTATCTCACAATCTTCCTCAACTTCGTCCTCAGCTTAGTTGATCAGACTTACAAAGTCATAACCAGCAATAGCAGAACCGTTATCAATGGGATCCAGAGTGGATATGGATCTGCAGTTTGATACGTGAGTGTGTGTAAGAGCATAGCTGCAAAAATAAAAAGCAAAAGAGAAAGACAGATAGCACAAAATTTGTATGCAAAAACGTCCAATACTTTATTAATGACATATGAGATTGAAATAATGATAACCCTTACAAATAAACCATTGTGCATCGGGTAAGACACAAGGCCATAGAGTTTATATTATTCATTTATTACATATCCATAAAAACAAAAAGACAATTACTCTTGAATAAAAGTAATCGACACAAAGTCTTTAGATGTCTAGTTACTGGGTCCACCGTTGGTCATAGGGAAGATCCAGTTGTCCATATCATAGCTACTGTCAGCATCTTCTGTGGCAGAGACAACATCAATAGCATTGATTCCTGGGCCATGCTTGGGCATGGGTGCAGTTATGACGTTGGGAGTTTCTGGAGCATCGAATTCAATCTCCTTTTCCTTGATCAGATCTTGCACCTTGTTCTTCAAAGCCTAGCAATCGCTTGTATCATGGCCTGGACTTTATGAATGGTAAGAACAACGGGAATTTGGGTTGTAGTGAGGAGATGCGGTGTTGGGATTCTTGGGATCTTCCCTCAAGGAAACTAGATTGGATTTCAGTAGGTGAGGCAATACTTGAGACAAAGTCACGTTTATCCGGGTGAATTGCCTTACAGGTCTTTCTGCTCTTGTATGATTGTTTCGTTGTTGAGTAGCTGCAGGCTTGGATATCATCACAGCCCCTACCGTTAGACGACGCTCGGTTCTGCCCTGATTTCTTTAACTGTAAGCAGCATTGACCTCTTTCTTTCCCACAAAAGGTCTCTTTTATGCACTTGAGGAGGTATCTTTTTGAATCTTTCCGCTTCTAATACCAACTTCCACTATTTCTCCCGTCAAAATCAACTCAGTAAATCCAGCTGAGGAGCTTCCAATCAGATGATTGAAAAACAGACCAGATAGGGTACCCAAAAACATATCCACTAACTCCCTATTAGACAGGGGGTTGGACTCTTCCTGCTAAGTCCCTCCACTTCTGAGCATAATCTTTAAAACCCTCGCTCGAACCCATAGACATACTTTGGATTTGTGTACGGGTAGGAGCAAGGTCTCCATTATACTGACACTGCTTGTAGAAAGCAGCAACTAGGTCTTCCCAGTTACGAATATTGGTCCCCTCCAGCTGATAGAACCATTCTAGCTGAGTCCCAGATAGACTGTCCTGAAAGATGTGGACCCATAAGTCCTTGTCTGCAGTGTGAGGCTGAATCTTCCTCATATAAGACTAGAGATGCATCTTGGGACATGAGACCCCATCATATTTTGCGAACACCGGAACCTTAAACTTCTGCGGGATAACAACCCCAGAAACCAAACCCAGTTCTTCAAAATCCATCCCCGGTACCTTCTAGATTTCCATTGCATTCAAAAGATCCACCAGCTGTTTGTATTTTTCATCAGCAGGAGGATACTGCTCCTCATCCTAGTCATATTCATCATGGGATTCCTTTGGACTGGAGTCTTCCTCTCTTATTTCCTCTTCTTGATTATCTTCTTCCTTTGATGAAGTTACCAGCTCAGAAGATCGCCGCACTGGTCCTCTGATCCTTCTTCCCAAGTTTACTACCCCGAATGGTTTCATCGGCTTCTTCTTTTTATCTTTTAGTATGAGGGCTTTCAGATATTCCTGCCCTTTAGCTAGAGCTACAATCATTTGCTGGAACTGGGCGTTTTGCACCTAGAGATCCTTGATGTTTTGTTTAAGAGCCATTTCTTTACTTGCTGAAATAAATAGCGAAGAAGATAAGAACCCTGCTTTGAGACCTGCTTATGCAATGAGATGCATGATATGCTTATGCAATGTTTTCAAGGACCTTATTGGATTTCAGCTCTTTTAAACAAAACAAGAAACAAAACCCTTTATTAGCAAGTTTTTAAAGAAGCAAAAGATTACACAAGGATAAACATTGAAAGGAAATTCCTAAGTCTCCCATGGGTGCTTCCTCTTGGTGTTGAGGTTCCTATCTTCAAGAAGTTGTTTTGTTAATTCCAACACCTTCTTCTCACTTGCATAGAATTGAGCCTCAAAAGTATCCCGTTTTCCCTTGAGCTGGATCCAAGACTTTTGCAATTCTTCAAAGTTGGTTGGCATATCAGGATGGAGAATAATGCGCGACTCGCCCCTTGAATAATAGGTTCCAAGATCACCGGTAAGATGGAATCGGATGGCATCATAAGACTTTGGGCTCGAGCTCGCGCCTATTTGAGGTAAGGTTCCAAAGGGATGGAGTTCTTGCGCCCCAAAGTCCTACTATCAGTCTTCTTAACAATGTCCTAAGCGCGGATGAACCTCTGACGATAATTTTGTAAATCATCTGAGTAGTTGAACATAATACCCTGGATGAGCATATCCAGTGGACCATCTCTCCGTGCATAGCCAAACTAACGTAGTGCTAAAGAAGGATTGTAGGTGATGCCTCCCCTAATGCCTAGGAGTGGCACATTAGGAAACTCTCTGCGGTGATCAATAAAAGAGATTTCTTTTTGAGAGCGAGGACACCAATGGATGTCAGAGTGATAGAGAGAGAGACATTAGTCTTTGACTCCACCTTAAGCCTAAATCATTCTACATTGTTGACCGAGGAAGGTGCGAAATAAACCACCTATATAGCATAGGGGTGCAACACATGAGAGTTCCTCGCTTCTTCAGAGTACGAGTATAGAGAGAATGTAGGATATCCCCCAGCAATGTAGGAACTGGATTGTGAGCAAGAAAAATGTTAATGTCATTCACATCTATAAGTTGATCTGAATTAAGAAATAGGACCAACCTATGGATCAAGAGGACTAAGTCATATTCGAAGGCATGATAACTCATAGCATCCAGGAAAATCTGAGCTTTCTTCATCAGAAAATTTGCAAGGAGACCCTTAACTTCACTTATTTTTTTCCAATTGGACTCAATGTCAGATGGATTCAAGTGCAAAGCTATGGAAACATCTTCAGAAGTTGGGTCTTATTCTAAACCAATGAAAGGTACTCGCTCCAATATAGGTAAACCAAGTAACTTAGAGAACTCTTCCAGTGTAGGCACCAGTTGATAATCGGGGAATGTGAAGCAATGGTGCTTAGGGTCGAAGAACTGGAATAAGAAACTCATCAAACCTTTGTCAAACCCGGTGGTAACTAAACTGAGTAAGTGACCATGTCTTTTGTGGAATGATGAATCCTCAGGAACTTTCAAGACCAATTCCTTGAGTTTGGGAGGAACTTCTGTGAAGTGAATCCGGATGGTTTTTCTACGACCTGAATTCATATCCTACAAAACAGCATAAAGGTAAATGCAAAAGGTCCTTGAAATGATTAGTATACATGAATGTCATGATGTTTACGATGTCATGATTATTCTTAAAATCACAAATAAACACAAGAAAATCACACAATAGACCTTAGGTTCAAAGGATTGCATGAGGTTTTAAGGTAAGCACCCTCTTGAATGTTCAGTTGGCTCAACCTGTCCTATTAATAGTAATCGGGTTCTGAGGAGTCTCAATATCGCTGACCTTCCCTTCAAAAATTGTTTCAGCTCACCACCGAAGTATTGTGGCCAAAAAATCCCGAAAGTCCAGCCTCAATGAGTGTAGTATCGAGTATCAACCAATCTTCGGTCGGAACCAAAGTCGGTCATCTCACTACTTCCTAATGGCTAGGATGAGTCAATTAAAGGTTCTAAAGGTCAGTTAGCGCTTAGTGACACTATGAGGAAGCCTAATGTTATCCTTAACTTACTCAAGGAACATTAGTGTGATCCAAAGTATCGCTCTAACGTAGCCACCACTTCGCCCGTATCGGTCTACACCGTACAACCTCCATGGTTTATTGCAACTTACCTAATAAGGTGCCCCAGATCCGGGTGTAGGATATTTTAGTAATAAACCAAATAAACCCTCAAAAGTAAAGCAAACAAACACAAAAAAAAGCAACTTATAAATGAACTAACTCTAATATAAACCCCACTTTTATCTTTCCCCAGCAGAGTCGCTAGTTCTGTGATACGGTGGCAGAACCGACTGTTTAATACTGGTTTTGCGTTTTATATTTGCAAATGTGCGGTAAGCAAGAGTCGTCACCGACTTTTCTTTTATTCAACAAAGGAAAGGGTGAAAAGAACAGAAAAATACCTTTTCGAGATGGTTTCTGAGTAAGGGGGTAGATTATGGAAAGGGAAAGTGTTAGCACCCTTTCCATCCGTGGTTTTCCACGGGCTCTTAGAGGTTTGCTGATTTTTTAAAATACCTCTGTGCGTTGTGTGTTTGAAAATATTTTGAAAACGCCTTAGTACGGTGAACTTTGTAATGTTTCTCGGGATAGTGGAGAAAGTATACAAAGTGTTTTGAAAAGCAGTTTTTTGTGTAAGTGCAAAATATTTGAGCAAACTTCTAACAGCTATCTACTTTATTACTCGAAAATGGTCATTCTTTTCCTCTTTTCCTTTAGACAATGCTATCTTACTATTAGTGAGTAGGTAGTCTTATCATTGGATGTTTGAGGGACAATCGAAGGGACTTTTTACAATCATAAAGGAAACATATGGAGAAGCTTTAGCAATTTCGTTTAAGGGACGAGATCATTTACCGAAAGGCAACACTGTAAGGGTCATCGAGGGACTATGATCTTTTGATTTTACGGGTCTTTGCTAAAGCGTCCCTATTCTCGAGGGACATGACTATTTTACCGAAGGCAACCGAAGTGGGGATACCCTAGAGGTGCATATGTGTATATGTGTTGAGATTCAATTATTTTTGTCTTTTTATTAGGTTAGCTAACGTTTTAATTTGCAGTCTTTCCATACACGCCTATTTACTAACAGTAACATAGCAAAATAATAAAGTAGTAAATGTGCAGGAAATAAAATGCAGAAAAATAAATCCTAAACTATTACACGGCTTTGGGATAGTTACATAAAAAAGAGTGCATTAAATAAAGTGCAGAATTTTCAATTTAAAACTATTACATCCATTGGCAGTTACAATATTTATATAAAATGCGAGAATGAAAATAACGCGCGCGAAATAAATATCATGTCTAAAGACCTAAGAAATTTTTTAAGTAAACAAGAAAAATCCTTTTTTTTTGGTTTTGTTAAGAAAATAATTAACTCTAAATTAAATTTAAGAAAATAAATATTGAATGAAATTAAACTAATTCTATTATTTTTTGCATTTTTTATTAAGAAAATAATTTAAATTAAAATGACCTTAAGTTAAATTCATTTTTATTATTTTTATTATTATTTAAAATAAATAAATAAAGAAAAACAAATAAACAAGACAAAAGAAAAAATGTTGGGCCAGACATCAGAAATAAATAGGGGGTGTGCTATCTGAAAAAATGTTGGGCCCAATAGATAGCCCATGTCGTCTTGGTATCCTATGGAGGCATCTTCTGAGTGTCCATGGTGGTCTCTAGTCAAGGCTCTTGGATTCCAGCTTGATTGTGATCTGATAGTCAGATCTGGTGGTGCATGATATACTTCTAGCCATGTGGAATACTGGATCATGTATGAAACATTATGAAAATGGAAAATGTTGGACCTGGGATTCAATCCCAGGTCCCTTCCTTCACATACATATTCCTTTACCAGTTGTGTTGCTACTTCATTCATTTATATAAAGCAAACAATAACATTATATTAGAAAACCAAAGCGATTATTTGAAAATTCAAAAAGACACGCGCACTGCTTTGACTGGACAATGGGGTATTAACACACTTCGCACTGGAGTCAACAAGTCCAGGGTTCTGGAGTCAACACTCCGGTCACCATCTCCGGCCAACTCAAAATGTGATCTTGCAAAATAAGCAAGCTAAAGAAAAAGCAAGAACCCTATCCTTCATAAAATCATGCACTGATTTCAAATTTGGCCTTGGATTTTTTTCCTGAAAACCCCTGTATCACTAAGAACTTGCTTCATCTGAAACTTTTCCCTAACAATGGCAAAGTTCCAATCTCACGTAAAACCTCGCATGTAAAGGTTCCAACTTGCATAAAACTCCAATACTAGCATGAAGAAACACATAAAATCTATTAAATATATTTAGATCATCAAATTGAATTTTGAGAAATACTTAAAATCGATGTACTTGAATATGCGGTTTCGGATGTGGAATGGCTTGAGTAATGGTTGGTTGAGGTCCTGGAAATCTCAGGAAGATGTTTGAACCCTTGGTTTGGCCAAATGATGGCTGGAACTTTCTTTTTTCAAAATTCACAATTCTTGGCAATTTTTGCAAATTTGGGTGGCTCTTTTCAGGCCGTGTCTCTGTATGTTTGGCTTGCACATGAGTTGTATTTATAGGGTAGATGGAGGAGACAAGCTTGAATGAAAAGAATCAAGCATTAACTTATGGTTTTAAAACAAAAATCACAATTTGAAAACTATCCATTTTTGTAGGTTCTTGCCATCTTTGCTTGGTACATGAACCTGGACACATTTTGCACGAAATTATGGGCTCAAGACTGATCCAACACATTAGCCCAAATGTCCAACACAATAACATATCATTTTATGCATTTATCTTGTATTTATTTAATTTTAAATTGAATAAAAATCAAAATAAATGCAAATAAAATCTAAGGCATGCAAAAGTGATTTTAGAGGCCCTTCATAATGTCTTGAAAGTGTTTGAAGTCCAAAAAGTTTAGCCATTTCCTTAAAAGTTCAAGTTTGCTCAATGCACCATTCTTGAAATTTCCAAAATCTTCCCAACTTGGGAAAGCCACAACTTGCTCAATTTTTATCTCATGATGATGATCTTTAACTTTTTGGAAAGCCCAAGATGTCTACTTCAATCTCTATATTTATCAATTTTGCATTTGAAGATGTTATCTTGATGTAAAAGGTCTGGAAAAAAGTGGCTTTTGTTGACTTTTTGAAAATGACCTGTAATGTCTGAGCTCATATCTTTCAAATGGTGAATTTCTTGAAATTGTGGGATGAAGAGAAGTTGTAGGGGATTGGATTCTCTTCAAAATGAGCCTTGGTGGGAAAATTTCTGATAAAGTATGAGAAATTTATGCCTGGTCAAAGTTTGGTTGACTTCTCATATAGAAACCCTAATTTAGCAATTCTTGACTTTTGATGAATTAGGAGCATTTCCTGAGGAATCATGATCAACCCTTGACCAAATGATGGGTATCACTTCAAAATGTTGATGTTGACCAAAAATCTTGAAGTTTGACTGTACATGGGCCACAGTTGACTTTTGACCTAACACAGTTAATTTTCAAGCATTTGAGCAATTAAATGAGCAAACTTGTGGAGCAAGGAATGAAATTTTTCATGTTCAATATTGAAGGCATATTAGGACCATGGAAATAATTTGAGACCTTTGGAACTCAACCATCTTGATGAAAATTGAAACCCTAGTTGGGGGTTCATTTCCTTAGGAGGAGAATTTGTCTGGTCAATTCTTGGTTATCCTTGAGCAATTGAGGACCTCAATGGGCATGTGTTGAGTAAAAAGGGAGGGAAAATTTTGGGGTACAACACCCACATTCCAAAAGGCCACAGAGCAGTCATGACATTTAGAGGAATAGGAGGTACATGAACCTTGTTAGCATAGATTTGACACTTGTGGCAAGTCCTTGAGTGATGATGACAATCAGTTTCCATTGTGGACCAATACTAACCAGCCCTCAAGATTTTCTTGGCCATAGTGTGTCAGTGGTTCCTGAAGAGGCCATCATGCATGTCTTCCATAATTTTCTCTGTCTCCTTCTTGTCCACACATCAGAGTAGAGTAGACTCATGGTTGCGCTTGTATAGGATTTCGTTGCTTAGAAATAATTTGGCTGAAAATCTTCGCAAGAATTTCTTATCATTGACGGAAGTTCCTTCAGGATATTCTTGTGCCTCAAGATATCTCCTCACCTCATGGTACCATGGTTTCTCTTCGTCGGTGTCAAGCTCATAGCAGTGTGCAGGTTCGTCAAATCTTTCGATTGTTATCATAAGAGCTTCATTGTCCCATTTAATTTTGGACATGGAAGACATTATTGCCAAGGCGTCGACTAACTGATTTTCCTCCCTAGGGAAATGTTCAAATGTGATCTCTTCGAAACATGGAATCAGAGTTAACACAAGCTCCTTGTAAGGAATCAAGTTAGGATGCTTAGTGTCTCATTCTCCGTTCACTTGGCTAATCACTAGAGCAGAGTCTCCGAATACATCCAAATGCTTGATCCTTAAGTCAATAGCAGCCTTCAAACCTAAGATGCATGCCTTGTACTCGGCCATGTTATTCGTATAACCGAAGCACAGTCTAGCGGTGAAAGGAGTGTGACAACCTTCAGGAGAAATTATCACAACACCTATTCCGTTATCCAAAGCGTTGGAAGCTCCATCAATAACCATAGTCCATCGGGATCCTTGTTTAGGTCCGTCATACGGTCCAGGTTTTGCACAGTCAGTCACTAACATGATATTCTCATCCGGAAAGTCAAATTTCATAGATTGATAATCATCAACAACTTGATGGGCCAAATGATCAGCCAATACACTTCCTTTGGTGGACTTTTGTGTTATATATTTAATATCGTATTCAGTCATAATCATTTTCCATCTAGCTATCTGTCTGGAGAGAGAGAGAGAGGGCTTCTCGAAGATGTACTTGATAGGGTCCATCTTATAAATCAATAAAGTGGTGTGAGTCAACATATACTGTCTTAGCCGACGAGCAGACCATGCCAGAGCGCAACAAGTTTTCTCGAGCAGTGAATATCTAGTTTTATAGTTGGTAAACTTTTTGCTCAGGTAGTATATTGCGTACTCTTTTCGACCAGACTCGTCATGTTGGCCCAACACACACCCCATAGAGTTCTCTAGCACAGTTAAGTACATAATCAATGGTCTTCCTTCCACTAGAGGCATAAGGATAGGAGGTTCTTGCAAATATTCTTTGATCTTGTCAAAGGCGGCTTGACAATCGTCATTCCAGCTGACTACTTGATCTTTCTTCAAGAGTTTGAAGATTGGTTCACAAGTAGCAGTTAAATGGGATATGAAGCGGACGATGTAGTTAAGACGACCCAAGAATCCTCTAACCTCTTTTTCAGAGCGGGGAATTGGAATTTCTTAAATGGCTTTTACCTTTGCAGGATCAACTTCGATGCCTTTACCACTGACGATAAAACCTAAAAGCTTTCCAGACCTTACTCCGAATGTTCACTTATTAGGGTTCAACCTCAACTTGTACTTCTTCAGCCTCTCAAATAGCTTGTGTAGGTGATCGAGATGCTCTTCTTTGGTTTGCGAACTTGAAATTATATCATCCATATAGTCTTCTATTTCATGATGGATCATATCATGAAATAAAGCTACCATAGCTCTTTAATATGTTGCCCCTGCATTCTTTAATCTGAACGACATGATTTTGTAAAAAAAAAAGTGCCCCATTATGTAACAAAGGTGGTCTTTTCCATGTCTTCGGGAGCCATCTTGATTTGGTTGTAGCCATAAAATCCATCCATGAAGGAGAAGACTTTTTTTTGAGCGGTCTTATCAACCAAGACATCAATATGTGGTAGAGGGAAATCATCTTTAGGGCTTGCCCTATTCAGATCTCAATAATCCAGACACATGCAAACCTTTCCATCTTTCTTTGGCACGGGGACCACGTTTGCAACCCATTGAGGATAAGATGTGACAGCTAGAAAACCTGCATCAAATTGCTTCATTACCTCAGCCTTTATCTTTTCAGACATGTCGGGCCGCATACGACAAACCTTTTGCTTAACAGGGGGATAATCTTCCTTCGTTGGCAGATGATGAACCACAATGACGGTATCCAACCCTGGCAAATCCTCATACGACCAAGAAAACACTTCAATGTAGTCGTGTAACATCTAAACCAATCTACTCTTGATACCATCTTTTATGTTGGCGCCGATCATGACTTCTTTCTTATATATCTCAGTACCTAAGTTGATACCTCGACTGACTCTTCATAAGGTTGAATAGCTTTCTCTTCTTGCATTAGAAGTCTGGCTAATTCTCCTGGTATTTCACAATCTTTCTCGCCTTCGTCTTTGGCTTGGTTGACTGGATATTCGAAATCATAACTGGCAATAGTAGAGTCATTGGCAATGAGATCTGAAATGGATGAAGATCTGCAAGTGTTTGTGTGTGTGTGCATGTAAGATACATGGCTATTGGAAAAATGTAATAAAGGAAAGAAAAACAGTGAACACAAAAAATTGAATGCAAAAGGTTCAATGGTTTATATTAAATGATCATATGATAAATGAACATGAACAAAACCCTTAACAAATGGACCATAGTGCCCCGGGAAAGACACACGGCTTAAAAGTCATTGTTTGGAATTTAAGATTACAGACAAAAGTTCTTGATTTGACAGAAAATAGTAAACAATAATTACTCCTCAATGAAGGAGATGGGAGTGAAACCCTTTGCATGCCAGTTGTTGAACTTTCCTTTGACAGTAGGGTAGATCCAATATTCAAAAGTATTTTCATCCTCAAAGTCTTCCACAACATTCACTTCATGATTCCCGATGCAGAGAGGTGGCTTTCCCACGCGAGCGTGCCTTACTTCTTTTTGAGCTTTAATGGTGAAACCCAATCCGAATTTGTCTACTTTAAATGGAATGTCGGGAAGTTGTCCCCATATGGTACAGTTACCATCTTCGACCACGACACAAGCATCTTTAAGAGAAACCATTCTTGGTACAAGTTTATCAGCTTTTGATATGTCGGAGGAGATTTTGGTGGCAGCAACCATAGGAGGAACAATTTCGAAAGCCTGGCACGGAGTTTCTATGAACTCACCATCCATTTCCATATATTTTAGGAATTGAGGTGATTCACCATAAATTCTTCTTCGCCGCAAACAATAACGATCTTCCCTTTGACCGAATATTTTAATTTTTGATGAAGGGTGGATGTTACTGTCCCTGCCCCATGGATCCAAGGGCGTCCAAACAAACAAGAGTAGGCGGGACGTATGTCCATTATATAAAAGGTAGAGTTGAAAATATGTGACCCAAATTTAATTTTGAGATCCACCTCTCCATGAACCATTCTCTTAGACCCATCGAAAGCCCTTACGACAATATCGCTTGGCTTCAATACCAGTCCTTCACAATCTAGCCGGTCCAACACACCTTTGGGTAACACATTTAAAGATGAGCCAGTATCAATTAGGACATGGGCCAGGGTGGTCCCCTTGCATTCAATAGAGACATGCAAGGCTTTGTTATGGTTCCTTCCCATAGGAGTCAAATCAACATCGGAAAAACCTAATCCATTGTCAGTCGTTAAACTTGCTACACAGTTCTCGAATTGGTCAGCTGTGGTTTCTTGGGGCACATGGGCTTTCTTCAAAAACTTGATTAGAGCCTGGGCATGAGCGTCTGAACAAAGTAACAATGACAACATGGAGATTTTGGAGGGGGTTTGCCCTAGTTGCTCAACTATTTTGAAGTCACTCTTCTTTATGATTTTCAGGATTTCCTCCATCTCTCGAGTGGAGGGTTCTTCAGCATCAATGTCTTTGGTAGGTGCCTTTATCCCAGCAGGCTCATCTTCTTTCTCTTTGCCCCTAGTGTTGGAACTAGACATATCATTGGTTATGCGGACATGAGTTATTATAGTAATGGACGGTGAAATATCAGGGGGAAATATTCTCCATGTTCTTGTCACTTTACTAGAACCTTCAATATTAGTGACATAAGCTTCATCTTTGTTGATCCAAGAATATTTTTTTATCCCGTGATGATAAACCTCGGAACCATAGTTCCATGGAACCTCTTTGTCATAGGAGTAGGGAATAGGCCCAGCGGCATTGATTATTAAAGGAGCAATGGTCGGTTCATTTGAAATCCTAATAGGAACTTTTGAGGGGATCCTAAGAGGCTTGTTGGAGATGGTTATTATGGAAAGGTCTTCAGCTTTGTTGGTTAAACTTTTGATGGTAGGAATCTTCTCAAATAGAATCTTACGACTATTTATCAGGCGTTGCACACATTCCTTCAGCCGCTTGCACCCATTTACTTGTTGATCACAGAAAACACAATCTTTAAAACAGCCATGGAATACCCCAGCTCTCAACAAATTATCTTTCACAATAGCTAATGGAGTTGTTAAATCTTCAATGGAGGAGACAAAAATAGTATCATCAATTGCATTAACACCTTTTCCATGATTCAGAATTGGTGCGGTTATCACATTTGGAGTAGTAGGTGGATCAAATTCAATTGTTTTATTGTCTATCAGATCTTGAATCTTATTCTTCAGAGCCCAGCATTGATCAGTTTCATGCCCAGGGTTGTTGGAATGATATGCGCACTTGGCATTTGTATTGTACTTTGGTGATGTGGTATTTAGATTGGATGGTGGATCACGCAATGTCACTAAGTTGGCCTTCAATATATGTTGTAAGGCTTGGGACAGTGACATGCTTATCATTGTGAATTGTCTTCGAGGAACTTCGGATCGTCGATAGTTGGATGATTTCCTTTGAGCAAATGGAGGGTTTGAGATTAACACAACATTAACAGAGGGTCGGTGATCCTTCTTGATATGGGCCCTTGCCCCATACACATCATTTGTTTCCTTATTTCCAGTGAAAGTCTTTTTTACAGTGTTGGATGCGGAAACAAATGTCATGGGTATTTTTCCGCTTTTAATGCCACTTTTGACCCTTTCACCAGTTAGGATCAACTCGGTGAAACCAGACGAAGAACTTCCAATCAATAGGTTAAAAAATGGGCCAGTTAATGTACCCATGAACATGTCAACTATTTATCTGTCAGTAAGTGGCGGTTGGACCTTACGAGCAAGGTCCATCCATTTTTGTGTGTACTCCTTAAACCCCTCATTAGTACCCATTGTCATACCTTGAAGTTGGACTCTAGTTGGTGCCAGATTGGCATTGTATTGATACTGATGATAAAAAGCAGTGGCTAAATCTTCCCATGTGTGGATGCGGGAACCCTCGAATTGATAGAACCATTCTAGTTGAGTCCCAGCCAGACTCTCTTGGAAGAAATGGACCCAGAGCTTCTTGTCGGTAGTGTGTAGCTGTATCTTGCACACATAAGACCTTAGATGAAGTTTCGGGCAGGAAATCCTGTCATTCTTGGCGAATACCAATATTTTGAACTTATGAGGGATGACGACCCCAGGTACTAAGCCCAACTAATCAAAACCCAAACCAGACACGACTTGAATTTCAAAAGCCTTTAGTATAT
Source organism: Vicia faba (assembly GCA_948472305.1). NCBI lineage: Eukaryota > Viridiplantae > Streptophyta > Magnoliopsida > Fabales > Fabaceae > Vicia > Vicia faba. The sequence goes on from OX451735.1 coordinate 475,277,665, forward strand.
CCTCCAACTGCTTGTATTTATCCTCAGCCGGAGGATATTGCTTATCAAAGTAGTCTTCGTCTTCAGAAGCTTGATTATTGGCACCCCCACCACGGTTTCTCCTTGTCTCTTTGTCTTGAATTTCGTCCTCCTCAGACGACTCTTTGACTATTTGTACCTGGGGAACTGGACCTTTGAATCTCTTACCCATGTTGTTGAAGGCATTCTTTTTGGTTTTCTTCTTGGCTACTAGCATAGTCACCAGTTCTTGTTGCCCCTTAGCCAAGGTCAACAAGGTCTCTTGGAACTGGGAATTATGCTCTTGCAAGTCCTTCACTGTTTGTTAGATATCCATCTTACTGAAATAAACAGTAGCAAGATAAGGAAACCTGTTGTGGAAAACCTATTTATGTTATGATGCATGAAAATGCGTATGCAAATGATTTCAAGGACTTAGAAGATTTAAATTTGTTTAGACAAAAGGAACAAACATCAATTGCATTAATAAGTTCAAATTGATTACAAACATGCCTCTTGGGCTTACAAAATAAACTCCTAAGACAAAAAGGTCGAGCGCATCCTCTTTGGCGCAATGTAGGCGTTCAAACTTCGCTCTTCATGAAGCTGTCTCGTAAGCTCCAAAAACTTCTTTTCACTTGTGTAGAACTGGGTTTCGAAGGTGTCTCGCTCTTCCTTTATCTGAATCTAAGCTCTTTGAAAATCTTTAAGATAAGTAGGCATGTTAGGATAAAGGACCGTATGTGGAACATCTCCTTCAGCAACAGGCTCAATGATGATAGGTAGGATGGCTTCATAAGGCATCATGAGGTTTTGGGCGCAAGTTCGCACCCACTTGAGATAAGGATCCAAAGGAATGGAGTTCTTATGCCCCAACGTCTTACTATCAACCTTGTTAACCATTCCCCAAGCTCACATGAATCTCTGACGATAACCTTGGACACTGCTCTCATAGTCAAATGCAATTCCTTGGATGAGTGCATCATGAGGGCCATCCCTCCTAGCATACCCAAAATTTCGCAAAGCCAAACAGGGATTGTAGGTGATACCTCCCCTAATTCCCAGTAAAGGGACATTAGGGAATTCCCCATAACGGTCAATAATAGTGAGGTCCTCCATAGATTGAGCACACCAATAAATATCAGAATGTGTGAGTGACATTAATCTTTGAGACCATGTCAAGCCTTGCTCATTCTTCAACTTTGATCGAGGTAGGTGTGAAATAAACCATATAGAGAGTAATGGAATGCAACACAAAAGAGTACCCTTTTTCTTCATGGTTCGAGTGTGGAAACAATGTAGAATGTCTCCAAGCAAAGTAGGTATGGGATTATGAGAGAGAAAAACCTTGATGATATTCACATCTATGAGTTGGTCCGGATTTGGAAATAGAACCAAACCATAGATTAGAAGGGCCAACACACCCTCAAAAGCTTGAAAATCCAAATCTTCCCAGAACAAACAAGCCTTCTCCAACAGAAACTTGACTAAGAAACCCTTAACTCCACTTCTTGTCTCCCAATTTTCTACAATGTAAGATCTCTTCAAATGCAAAGCTTTGGTAATAACTTCAGGTTTTGGAATCTCTTCTAAACCGGTGAATGGTATTTGATCAAGCACATGCACTCCTAACAATTGAGAGAATTCTTCTAATGTAGGCACCAATCGGTAGTCGGGGAAAGTGAAATAATGATGCATAGGATCAAAGAATTGGAAAAGCACACACATCATTTCTTATTGGAAGTTTGAGGTAGCCAAGTTGAGAAGTCGACCATATTTCTTGGTGAAAGGAGAATCTCCAGGCACTCTTGATGCTAACTCTTGAAGTTGAGGATGCACTTTCACGAAGTTGACTCTGATAGTATTCCTACGAGTAGAACTCATGTCCTACAAAATAGAACAAAGATAAATTCCTAAATCCTTGAAATGGTTAGTGAGAATGCTTTATGATGTTATGATGTTTATGATGACATGAATAATAATCACAAACAAAGCACACAAAAACCTTAGGTTTAGGCTTGCATGGGTTTCATAGGTAAGTACCCTCTTGAAGTTTAGTTGGTTCAACCTATCCTAGAAAGTAACCGGGTTCTAGGGAGTCTTAATATCACTGATCTTTCTTCATTGGGCATTGTTTTAGCACAACCAATCTTTTCTTGCGGCCAAAATATCCCAAAAGTCTGATCTCAATGAGCGTAGTATCGAGTATCAACCAATTTTCAGCTTTCCACCGAAACCAGTTATCTTACTACTTCCTAATGGCCAAGTTGTTCAATTAAAGGTTCTAAGGTTGGTTAGTGCTTCATGACATCACTCAGTGGCCTCGTATTCTCCTTAATTCTCCATAAGGGATACCGGTACCCACAAATATGTCACACTAACATAGTTATTGTCTCAACCATATCGGTCTATGTCGTACAGTCTCCATAATCTTTGTTATTTACCTAATGGTGTTCCCAGATCCAGGTAGAGGATCAATACAAACCCAAACAAGGATCCATAAATATAAAGCAAAAAAATCAAACAATTAAAGCAAGTAAATGTGATCTAGCTCTAAGGTAACCTCACCTTTAAGTATTCCCCAGCAGAGTTGTCAGTTCTGTAATATGGTGGTAGAACTGACTTGGTTGTTTTGCATTTGATCTCAATTGTTGTAGATATCAAGAGTCGCTACCGACTTTTCTTTTATCCAATAAGGAAAGTGTGAAAAGAACAGAAAAGACCTTTGAGATATTTTCTTGAGTTCGGGGGGTAGGTTATGAAAAGGGAATGCGTTAGCACCCTTGTGATGGGTTTTGAAAGTATTTTTGAAAAACGCCTTAGTTTAGGCAAACTTTGTAATGATTCTCGTCTCTATAAGAATGCATACAAAGTGTTGGACTTTTTGAAAATAGTTCATGTTTTTCAAAGTGTTTGGTGTGTTTGAAAAGATGTTTGTTTTGAAGATGGATTGTGAGCAAGCAAATAAGAACGTTTCACCTACTCAAAAGTCTTTTGTTCATTTCTCTCTTCCTTTGATATTTCTATCTCACCATTGATTGCTAAGTAGCCTTATCTTTATATGCAAAGGGATGGGCGTGAGTCATCGTATAGTCATGGATAACAATGTTGTGAGATATCTTAGCATTTTTCTTAAGGGACTAAGATCATTTGTAAGGAAACATTCGTAGCGTCATCGAGGGACTATGATCTTGTATTTTTTATTTGTTTTGGCTAAGATGTCTCACATGCATATCATGACTATTTTTAAGGCAATAAAGTGGAGTAAACACTAGAGGTTCAAAGTTTGTAAGTGTATTGCATTTCATGCTTGAGTTTATCTTGGATTAGGGTTTTCTAATCATTGATTTTATCTTGCCACACAAACCCTAATTACTAGTATTCATATGAAAGCGATAAATTGCGGGATATAAATTCCCTACTGTTGTACCCCAAAATTTTCCCTCTCACTTATCCAATATTTTCTCACAAGATCTCTCTTGGCTCAAGACTGTACAAGGATTGATCAACTCAAGACACCTCCTTAAGCACTGATGACTAAAATTAGGGTTTGAGATTTCACAAGGATAATTGGACTTTCAATGCCTCATATGACTTTCATGGATCATTATGGACCCCCAAGATTACTCATGTCAAGTTTCAAGCCTTGAATCACATTTTTGCTCAGTCAATTGAGCAGTTGACCTAAAAATCAACTGTATTTGGGGGAAAAGTCAACTATGGCCAATTTATAATCAAACTTCATAATTTTTGATCCACATAAACATTATAAACTCATATGTATCATTTGATCAGGTTTGGACCATAATTCCTCAAGAAATTTGATCAAATCATTAAAAGGGAAAAATGGTCAAAATTAGGGTTTTTGATTGAGAATGGGCAATTTCTGATTTCTCACCTAGCAAATGGTCAATTAGTTTGAATTATGATCTCAATAGTTCAATTGCACCATTTTTACCTAATGATATGACTCAAAGCATTGTTCAAAATCAATTGGATTGATAGTGGATTTCCAGTCAACTGATCAAAAGTCAATTGTATACTAAAAAGTCAAACTTTGACTTTTTGGTCAAAATCAAGTGTCAAAGATCACAATTCATCAAAACATGTCAAAATAAGAAACTTATTCATCAAGAAATCAAAAAGTCAAGATTTCATTTTGAAAAGTCAAAGTTTTCAAACTTAGAAATTTTTCTAAGTGTTGAAAACTTTATGTTTTTTCACAACTTTGAGCCAATATTTCACCATGATGCAAGATGATTCAAAAGAAACTTTCAACATGAAAGTTATAGATCTCCATGACATCTACAACATTTCTTTACACAACTTATCCTAAAAATGCTTGGATCTCAAGTTATTAATTCATGAAGTCATGGTCTTAAAATTAAAAACTTAGTGAAATTTTGCCCTAGTTTAGGCAGGATTTTGACCTAATTTCATGGCACTTTTTCATATAGTTCCAAGGGGAATCTTCAAAATTTATTCAAAGAGGTGTTGTAGATCATATTACAAGCTTTCTAAAATGTCCAATAACTCCTTGAGATCATTCTTGAGCAAGGAGAATCGAAGAGAGGAAGTTAGGGTTTCAAGCTGAAATTATAGGTCATTTTCATGATGAACAAAAATGCAATTCCAATATTAGGCTGCATAATCTTGCTTTGCAGACCTTCTAACTTGTGTATCTATCCATCATTAATGGATTACACAAACTTTTGAGCTTTAATCCAAGTGATTTAAGCTTTATCCAATCCACATTTCCATTAATGGCACAAAGTGAACACTTCCATTTTAGAAAAGCAAGCTTTATGTGCAATGTCAATTCTCGAGCCTCTAACTTGTTCCCTCTGATCACACTCCATCTACAAAGTCAGAAGCAAGTGTGTTTAAAGCATAACCACTCTATCTTAGCCATTACACAAAGCATTGAAACTTGATTTCTCAAAAAATCACATGTTAAGCTTAAACATGTGATTTTGAATTCTGATCAGATACAAGCCTCCATACTTGTTGCTTATAAATAGAGACACTATTTGTGAGCTAAAGGACGAGCTTAAGCACCCTGAAACACACCAAAACTCTCTCAAATCAGAAATTTCCCAAAAACTCCATTGTTGCACAGTTTCTGACCTTGAACACCAAACTCATATTTCCCTTGTGTGTTTCTTGGCCGTTTAGTTTCTAAAGCTTCCTTACATCAAGTGTAACTTATCCCTGTCCCTGTTTCATTACTGTAACATCATTTACCATATCCTCCATAATCAAAAACAGAGCATTGCACATTGACTTCTCTAAGCCATTCCAGCCATCCATTGCTCAAGCAAACCATTGCATTAGCTTCTTGGGAACTTGAGGAAGCTAACCTGATCCTTGCAGCACCTTGAATCAAGCTCATCTACATTTCACGATTTCCAGTTTTGAGGTATTTTTCTTGAACTTCTATCTCATTACTTATGCATTATTAGGCTTGCATTTGTGAAGATAAAATATAGACATCATTGCCCCGAAGCTGTACATGTCCATAGATTTCATTTATATTGATTGAGCTAGGAGAATTTAAGGATTGAATCTCTGAAAATAATTAGGTCATAATTTAGTACTTTCAAAAATTCTCATTCATCTTTGATTTATAGTTAATGATATTTATATGGTTGGATTCGTATGAAAAAATGGAGCAATTTTCATGTTTATATTTTTGCAAATGGTTGAGAAATAAACAAGTTGCAGGGCTTCTGGATGGAGGTTGAAGATGAAGTATATTTAGGGCAAGATTTATGTTATATATTTGTTATTTTACATAAGTTAATGGATGTATAACCACTCCAGTGGTTAAATCGCGCGTTTGTCACTATGAGGTCCTGAGTTCAAGCCCCAGCGTGACCTTTTTTGCATTTTTTTGACATTTTTTTGTTTTGCAGCACTTGGGCCAGTTCAGTTTGGGCCTTACTTTTTTTCTTACAATACTCCCTGACTATTTTTTAACCCCCCTGACTATTTTTATTATTTTTATTTTATTTTTACTTTTTATATTTCATTTATTTATTATTAATATTATTATTAATATTATTATTATTACTATTTTTATTAATAAAAAATCCAAAAATATTTTATTTATTTATTTGTATGTTTAAAAAATACTTACACATTTTTATTTTTCTTTATAAAATAAAAAAAGATTAAAAACATTTTCCTTAATAATTAATTTCTTTTTTTCTTAAATAATTATTATTTAGACTTAGGCTTGATTATTATTTTATTTTATTTTTATTAATTTAGAACTTAGGTTTCTTTTAATTAATTAGTTTCCATCATATTATTATTAAGTTAAAACCTTTCATAAAAACCCTAAAAAATCATTTTTAAACTTAATTTCTTTCTTATTTAGTTTAAATTAAATTTTGTTTATTTTTAACTAATCATGTTCTTAATTAGGTAAAAAAAAACCTTTTCATGAAAAAACAAACAAAAATCATATTCCTTTTCACATTTACATTCTTGTATTTTATTTGTACATTTATTCAAAAAATTCAATATGGTTGTAATAATTAATTAGTTTTAATTTTCTTGCAAATCCCCATTTGTAAATTTGTATACCCCCACCCCTAAATGATGTAATAGCGTAGTAATTTTAATTTCCGCAATTTATCGCTTTATATACAAACGCTAGAAATTAGGGTTTTGTATGGAAAGACTAAAACCAACAAATAGCAAATCCTAATGAAAGACAAATCAAGCATGTAAATCAATACACTTGTACACAAACACCCCTAGGGTAAATCCATTTGGTTGCCTTACAAAATGGCCATATTATGCAAGTGAGGTATCTTAGCAAAAACAAGCAAATACAAGATCATAGTCCCTCGATGGCGATATCTATGTTGCCCTTTCAAAAATGATCTTAGTCCCTAAAGAAAATGCTAAGATACCTTGCAACATTGCTAATCATGGTTATACAATGACCCACACCCGTCCTGTTTACATCCAAAGATAGGGTTACTTACAAAATCAATGGTAAGATAACAATGTCAAAGGAAAGAGGAAATAAACATAAAATACTTTTGAGTAGGTAGAACGTTCTTAGGTATTTGCTCAATTTCAAAACCAAAATATCCTTTCTATTTTCAAAACAAACACCAACACTTTCAAAACATCTTTCAAACTTGGAAACATTTTCAAAAGATCAAACACTTTGTATACATTCTTACGAACGAGAATCATTACAAAGTTTGCCTAAACAAAGGCTTCTTTACAAAATACTTTCAAAAACTACACAAAGCATATTTTCAAACAAAAGTAGGTGATCTAGCAAGTAACTAAGAACCCATGGAAAACCATGGATGAAAAGGGTGCTAATACCTTCCCTTTTTATAATCTACCCCCCAAACTCAAGAAAACATCTCAAAGGTCTTTCCTGTGCTTTTTTACCTTTCCGTTTGGATAAAAGAAAAGTCGGTGGCAACTCTTGCTAACCGCGACATTTGCGATCAAACGCAAAACAACCAAGTCAGTTCTTCCACCGTATCACAGAACTGGCGACTCTGCTGGGGAAATTTATAAAAGTGGGGTTACCTTAGGGCTAGGTCACATTTATTTTCTTTCTTTGTTTGACTTGTATACTTTACATTATGGTTCTTTGTTTGGGTTTGTTTTAATCCAACACCCGCATTTGGGGCACCTTTCTTAGGTAAGTAGCAATAAACTGTGAGGGAATTGTGCAGGGTATACCGACACTGTTGAAACAGTAGCTACATTGATGCGATACTTTGGTGTGTACCGGTAACCCTTGAGTAAATCAAGGAGAATTCGGAGCCATCACATGATGTCATAAAGCATGAACTGACTTTAGCACGTTAATTGACCAACTTGGCTTTTATGACGTAGTGAGATAGTTGTCTTTGGTGTAAACCCAAAGTCGGTTGATATTCAATACTACACTCATTGAGGTTTGACCCTTGAATTTTTTTTGCTGGCAAGTCAATTGTCTATCGGAACGAGAATTGGGGGAAAGACCGGTGATATTGAGATCCCTTAGAACCCGGTTACTATATTTAGGACAGGTTGAACCAATCCAACTTCAAGAGGGTATCACCATAAAACCCATGCAAGCCTTAAACCTAAGGTCTTTGTGTGATTTGCTTGTGTTTATCTTCTATATCTGAGTATATTCATGACATCATAACATAGCATGTCATACTAACCATTTCAAGGATTCTTAGGGTTTATTTTTGTTTTATTTTGTAGGACATGGCTCTCGCCCGCAGATTCACTATCCAAATCAGTCTGGTACAAGTACCTCCTTAGCTTAAAGAATTGACATCAAGGGTTCCCGAAAGATATCCATTCACAGAAAGACATGGAAGACTTCTCAACTTGGTCACTTCAAACCCTGATGAAGAAATGTTAAAAGGTATCTTTCAGTTCTTTGACCCTCTCCATCACTGCTTCACTTTCCCGGATTACCAGTTAGTGCCTACTATGGAGGAATTTTCTCTACTATTGGGGATGCCTATCCTTAATGAGGTACCTTTCAATAGTATGGAAAGATACCTTAAACCTGAAGATATTACCAAAGCTTTGTCCTTACAACAGTCTGACATAGTGGCAAATTAGGAAACCAGGAGAGGTGTCAAAGGTTTTTTGGCTAAGTTCTTGTTCGAGAAAGCTCACAATTTCTGGGATACCTTGGACTTACAAGATTTTTAGGAGGTGTTAGCCCTTCTCATATATGGTTTGGTACTATTTCGTAATACGGACCAACTCATAGACGTGAATGCGGTTAAGATTTTCCTGTCACGTAACCCCGTACCTACTCTGCTTGGAGACATCCTACATTTGTTGCATACTCGCACTATAAAGAGGAGAGGAACCCTCCTGTGTTGCACACCTCTTTTGGCTAGGTGGTTTATTTCGCACCTACCCCGGTCCGTCTCGAAGAATGAACAAGGTTTGAGATGGTCTCAAAGGCTGATGACTCTTACACATTCAGGCATTCATTGGTGTCCCCGGTCCTCGGAGAATGTTACCATTATCGATCGCTGTGGTGAATTCCCTAATGTCTCTCTCTTAGGAATTAGGGGAGGAATCACTTACAATCCTTGTTTGGCACTACGACAGTTTGGATACGCAAGAAGGGATGGTTCTCTTGATGCACTTATTCAAGGAATCGTTTTCGACTACGAGAATGATGCTCAGGATTACCGCAAGAGGTTCATGAGAGCTTGGGGCAGGGTACATAGAGTTGATAGCAAGACACTGGGGCACGAGAATTCCATCCCTCTTGAGCGTTATCTCAAATGGGTACGAGCTCGTGCTCAAAGTCTTGTGATTCCTTATCCCTCTATTCTCCCAGTTATTATAGAGCCTATTGTGGAAGGATATGTCCCGTACACTATCCTTCATCCTAACATGCCCACCTCTCTCGAAGACTTGCAAAGGGATTTGATACAGCTTAAAGGGGAGCGAGACACTTTTGAGGCCCAATTCTATGCCAGCGAGAAGAAGGTTCTGGAACTCACCAAGCAGCTTCATGAGGAGTGGAGTCTGAACGCCTACATCGCGCCAAAGAGGATACGCACAACTTTTTTATCTTAATTTTTTTTGTATTTTCTTTGTAAGCCCAAACAGGCATGATGTACTCAAACCTTGATTTATTAATATAACGTGTGTTCCTTTTTGGTCTAAAGCAAATTTAAATCTCTAATTTCCTTGAAATCATTGCATATGCATTTACCGTTCATCATAACATAAGCAAGTTTCTTACAAAAAATATCCTCATATTTCTACTGTTTATTTCAGTAAGATGGATCTCGAGTAGACAGTAAAAGACCTACAGGCGCAGAATGCTCAGTTTCAATAGATGTTCTTGACTCTAGCCAAAGGAAAAGAAGATTTGAAAACTTTGCTGGTTGAAGAAAAGAAGAAGAAAGCCATGAAAATAACTGGAGTTCTGAATATGGGAAGAAGGTTTCAAGGACAAGCCAGACGGACCCTAGACTTTGCAACATCATCTGGTGAAAAAGAAAATCAAGAAGGGAAAGGAAAGGAAGCGGTTGTCCAGCCAGAGTCTGAAGAGGAAGAAGAAGAAGAGGATTAATCTAAAGAGCAGTATCCCCCGGCCGACGACAAATACAAGCATCTGGAAGAACGACTAAGCGCTATGGAAATTCAGAAAGTGCCCAGGCTAGACTTTTAAGAGCTAGGTTTGGTGTCTGGGATTATCATTCCACCAAAATTTAAGGCACCAATATTTGCTAAGTACAATGGAGTTTCGTGTCCCAAAGCGAATCTCCGATCCTATGTGAGGAAGATACAGCCTCACACTGCTGACAGAGATTTGTGGGTACACTTCTTTCAAGACAATCTATCCAGAACTCATATTGATTGGTTCTATCAACTGGAAAGGGACAATATCCATAATTGGGAAGACCTTGCCACTTCTTTTTATAAACAATATCAGTATAACACAGACCTTGCTCCTACCCGTACTCAACTCTAGAGTATGGATATTGTTTCAAGTGAAGGTTTCAAAGACTATGCCAAAAAATGGAGGGACTTAGCAGGAAGAGTACAGCCTCCCCTGTCCGAAAGAGAGCTAGTAGACATGTTTCTGGGTACCTTGTCTGCTCCTTTCTTTAATCATCTAATTGGAAGCTCTTCAGTAGGCTTCACTGAGTTAGTCTTGACCGGAGAAAGAGTGGAAGCTGGGATTAAGAGTGGGAAGATCCAAAAAGATGCATCCTCCGCCACTGTAAGAAAACCTTTTATTGGGAAGAAAGAAGTTGGTGTTGTGTATCCTCAAATAAATCAAGATAGAACTGAACTCCGACCAATGGTAGGGGCTGTCATGATCCCTAAGCCTGCACCTACTCAACAAAGGAACGATCAGCCTAGAACAGAAAGACCAGTAAGACAATTTACCCGGATTAATATGACACTATCTCAAGTCCTGCCATATTTGTTGAGATCTAATCTGGTAACTTTGAAGGAAGCCCCGGAGAATCCTAACACAACCTCTCCTCACTACCATCCTAATACTCGTTGTGCTTACCATTCAGAAAACCCATGCCATGATACCAATAACTGTTGGGCTTTGAAAAACAAATTGCAAGACCTTCTTGAACCAAAAGAAATTGAGTTTGATGCTCCTGAAATCCCAAATGTTATCACCGTTCCTATGCCCAAGCATGGCCGTGGTGTTAACATTGTTGAAGATGATATGTTTGTTACCACTGTTGATGAACTTGTTACTCCTCTCCTGACCGTCAAGAAGAACCTATTGAAGGTCGGTTTACTTTCGGGCTATGATGAAGGCTGCCACTTCTATTTATCCCTAACAACTAGTTATCATTTATTGAAAGCAGGTGTTTAGCGCCTAATGGATGACAAAGAGATTTTGTTTGAAAAGACTCCCGTTCCAACCGTTTCTTACAAAGATGTTTCAATAGTAACCATTTCCTCCAATCCTTCTAGGGTTCCATCAAAAGACCCGTTAGGATTACATCTGTTCCTAAAGTAGTTCCACTAATAAATACTATGCCAGGTCTAATCCCGTACTCATCAGATAAAACTGTCCCATGGAACTATGGGAGTGACGTCTACTATAACAGCGTCAAGCAAGATTGGCTGGATGATAAAGACTCAATTCTTGAGAAGGCTGACCCCGACATCAGTAATATTGCGGGAACCAGCAAGATAACTTGAAGTTGAAGAATTTTCTCTCCAGAGATTGCTCCTCTGAAGACTGTTACCGGTCATGTGATCATCCATGTTCATGTTCCTGTTGATACTACTACTACTACAATCCATATGGTTACCCCTACTGACACTCCTACCACCGAGTCGACCGAGACTCAGGGCAAAGGCATTCTGGTTGAGCCTGTCCGGATGAAGGCGCAAACAGTATCTATCCCTGAGGCCTCCCAAAAGGAGATGGAAGAAATTCTGAAAATTATGAAGAGAAGCGACTACAACGTAGTCGAACAGTTAGGGAAGACTCCGTCAAAAATTTCCATGCTGGCTTTATTATTATGCTCTGAGGCTCATGCGAAGGACTTGGTGAATTTCTTAAAACTGCCCATGTACCACAAGAAACCTCTGCTGATCAGTTCCAAGACTGTGTAGCCAGTTTAACCGCTGATAATGGTGTAGGATTTTCTGATGCTGACTTGACACCTAGAGGGAGGAAGCACAATGAGGCATTGCATGTCTCTGTCGAATGTCGGGGCACAACTCTGGCCCATGTCTTGGTAGATATTGGTTCATCTTTAAATGTTTTGCCTAAGAAGCCTCTTGATAGACTCGACTGTGAAGGTTTGACCTTGAAACCCAGCAACATAGTGGTAAGGGCCTTTGACGGTTCAAAAAGAATGGTGCATGGGGAGGTGGACATCCCCAAAAAAGTTGGAACTCAAACTTTGACTCAAATTTTTACGTGATGGATATTCGCCCTTCCTATTCCTGCTTATTGGGCCGACCATGGATTCACGATGCTGGTGCCGTCACCTCTACATTGCATCAAATGCTGAAATACCCAACCAAGGGGAAAATCATTACCGTCCATGGAGAAGAGGAATATATGCATTTCGAGGAAGTCCCACCAACCGTGGCAGCAACCAAGGCTGTTTCCCAAATCCCGAAGATTACAAGACCTCTGCTAAAGATGTCTTCTCTAAAAGATGCCAAGGCAGTGATCGAAGAAGGTGGGTGCATTATCTGGGGCCAACTCCCAGATATCCCATACAAATATGATAAATTTGGTTTGAGTTTCACTTCAGGAGCCCAAAAAGTTGTACGCCATGCTCGTGTCGGGGGACCACCCTTGAAGATCAGCAATGTAACGCCCTAAATTTAATTAATTATTTAATTAAATTAATTAAAGATTTAATTTTTAGAAATGGTCGAAGTTAGGATCTGTCGGTATTATTTTAAGAGGTGTGATTGGATTAATATGTTGATTTGAGATGTTAAGTGGATGGTCGGTTTAATCGGATAAATAATATTAGAAATAATATTATTCTATTGGATTATTATTTAAGTAAATTGGATTAAGTGGTTGGGTGGTAAATAGCGAAGCTGAATGTATTATCTAGTGGGCTGAATAAGACAATGTGGTAAGATATAATATTTTATTAGGTTGTTATAAGAAGTAGTAGTGAAATTAGGTTTGGTACGTAGCAGTAAGGGTTTGGTGAAAGAATAATGGTACATGAGAAGTGACAATGAGAACAAGGGTTTGGAGGAAACTGTCGTCGAGAGAGAAACCGCAGACCGGAAAAACAAATCGGAATTCGACCGGAAATTATAGAGAACCGTCAATCCGAGGTAAGGGTGGGGTTCTGACTATCTAATGGGATGTATGACAAATTTTATGAGGGATTGGGTTTGTAAAACTTCCTCTGTTTGTGTTTAATGGTTGTAATTTGATATTGAGATGTGGTTGCTGTCACCAAATTGGTTGTGGAAAATTAATGTGTCGATTGTATAATTTTATGTTGATGTGATACTATGTTGTGTTGCTGATATTTGATACCGTATTGGTTCGTAGCAAACAGAAGAAATTAGGAAGAAAACAAAGAAATAAAAGTGTGTGTGCCGACCGGCAGTCTTGAGGATTGTGGTGCCATGCCGAATGGCATGGTTGTATGGTTGTTGAGTAAGGAGTGACGACCGGAAAAGTATTGTGCTGAACGGCACATGTGGAGAGGGAGGGGGTGCCGATCGGCACCCTAGAAGAGAAAGGGAAATGTGTGCCGAGGGGCATGATGCCTTGGTGCCAACCATACCTAGAATTTAAGTGATGTACTAAGTAAAAGAAAAAAAAGATATGGCAGCATTACTTATTCAATTAATTTAGCAAAGCAAGTAGCAGTAGGTAATTTTTAACAGGAACATAATTATATTTATTAGTAGCAGTGTTGTATGGAAAATAACCTTAGCAGATAATTAGTAGAAGGACCTCAACAATAAAGATAAATAAAGTAGCAGAAATCTTGATATGTATATATACTATTAGTATAGTAAACTTAGCAGCAACAGTAGCAAGTTTATTGAGTAGCCCAAAATAAAGTACAGAGTAGTATTTTTAGCAGAATTGCATTCTTGATGAAACAGAACACTAATATCCAGTGGCAGGAAAATAGTAAGTCTCTCATTTGACAATATAGATTGGATAGCTGTGTAGTATTAAGTTGTCAAAAAACTAATAACGAATATTAGTACAGAGTATAAATAATGGGACGTTCATCCGATAATTAAATTGCAGGTGATGATGAATTTGGTTGAATTGCCTCTATTTATGAGTAATATCAAGTTGTAGGCTTATGGCCAAAGTTGAATTATATTGAGTTGTTGTATTATTGTGATTTTCGCTGTGGGTAGCCTTATGGTGTGAATCCTAGCGGATATGTGGTGAATATGTCGTTGCCATGAAAAGTTGTTGATCTCGTTGATATGTTGTATTGTAGGCCTTTGGCCAATGTTGAATGGTGTGAATTGTTATTATGTCGACCGTTGTCATGTTGTTGTCGCTGTTGCGTTGTCTAGTTGTGGTTGTTTATATCGTTGCATATCATAGCATAGCATTAGAGTTGGCCTGGATTGGAGCTTTTTATGTTGGAGCTGAATGCTCACCACGTTGGCCTTTATCGGCAAGATTTTATGTTGAAGGCTTATGCCTTATGCCTCGGAATTACTGGAAATTTCTAAATTGGGAGTTATGCTCTAATGGTACCACATGCATTTGCACAGTTGAGTCGCATTTGGAGTCGTTGATTTGTTGCTTATTTGAAGTGTTGTCTATGCATGGTGGCGTTATAAGTTGAATTGATGTGTTGGTGAATTGTGTTGCTTTATGTTGTTGTTGTGTGAAGTGGTGAATCGTATATTCTTTACCTATTATATTATTTATCATACGACTTATTATATAGTTCGATATCTCACTCATTCTATTTGAATGTTTCCCTCTGTTGGTAATGTACAGGTAATCAAGAAGGATAGTTGTACATCATTAGTTCAAGTTTGGTGTCATTTTCTCTGATATGTAGCACTCGGGGGGAAATGAACGCATGTTTTGATTTTGTTGTTTTAAGTTGAACTTTAAAGTTGTTATTGGAAGATTTGATTTGTTCTAATTTCGTTTGGAATAGTAGACAGATGCTATGTCTTATTTGGAGATTTTATTATGAATTCGCTGTGTGGTTAATGAAAGTCGATTTATGTTATGGAAACTATATTTATGTGTTGTGTTCATTTTGCTTACATAAGTGTTATGTATCTTTTATAAAAATAGTACATGTTTTGGTTATTTCTGTTGAAAGTTTAATATCCCATGTTTTGGTTGAAAATTTTATACTTTGATTTTATAAATAATTGCCAGGTAGTAATGGGGTGTTACAAGCAACCACAAAGTCAACGCTGTGGAGGATGATGAGGACAGCTACGACCTCCAACTGTCAACGGAGGACTCAACAACTTGGAAGCTAAAGACTTTGTCCCAATTACTTTTATCCAACAATAATTGTCTTTAAATTTTTTGTCGGATCTATAATAATTAAACAATTCATACTTTTAAAACCGTGTGTCTTACCCGAGGCACAACGGTCCATTTGTAAGGGTTGTTACCTCATTTTCATATGTCATCAATGAATCATGGACATTTTTGCATACAAACTTTATCCTCCTTGTCTTTCTTTCTTACATTTTATTTCTTTCAAAGATAGTTATACTCTTACACACACTCACATTAAAAATGCAGGTCTACATCCACTCAGGATCCCATGGGTAACAATTCTGCTATGGCCTTTTGTGACTATGAAAATATAATCTACCAAGCCGAAGACAAAGGTGAGGAAGATTGTGAAGTGCCAGGGGAACTAGCCAGGTTACTACAACAAGAAGAGAGGACCATTCAGCCCCACGAAGAACCAGTGGACACAGTTAACCTAGGTACTGAAGAGGACAAGAAAGAAGTTAAGGTAGGTGCCAATCTGGAACCCAGTGTCAAGAAGCGTCTGACTCAGTTGCTACATGATTATGTTGAGGTCTTTTCCTGGTCGTATGAAGACATTCTAGGACTTGATGCTGATATCGTGGTCCATCGTCTACCGAAAAAATAAGACTGCCCTCCAGTAAAACAGAAAGTCCATCGCATGCGACCAGACATGTCAGAAAAGATCAAGGCCGTAGTCATGAAACAATTCAACGCCGGATTCTTAGCCGTTACCTCCTATCCACAATAGGTCGCCAATGTTGTTCCCGTGCCTAAAAAGGACGGTAAGGTACGAATGTGCATGGATTACAGAGATTTGAATAGGGCAAGCCCTAAAGATGATTTACCACTCCCTCACATCGATATTCTGGTTGACAATACAACACAACATAAGGTGTTTTCCTTCATGGATGATTTCTCAGGATACAACCAAATCAAAATGGCGCCTGAGGACATGGAGAAAACGACCTTTGTCACACAGTGGGGCACTTTCCGTTACAAGGTTATGCCATTCGGGTTGAAGAATGTTGGGGCAACCTATCAACGTGCCATGGTAGCTCTATTTCACGACATGATACATCACCAAATAGAGGACTATGTGGACGACATGATATCCAGATCTCAAACTAAAGAGGAACATCTTTACCATTTGCAGAAACTGTTTGAGAGACTAAAGAAATACAAGTTGAGGTTGAACCCGAATAAATGCACATTTGGGGTGAGGTCCGGTAAACTCCTAGGCTTTGTCGGCAGTGGTAAAGGTATACAGGTGGATCCCGCCAAGGTGAAAGCAATACAAGAAATGTCTACTCCTCGTACTGAGAAGGAAGTCAGAGGATTCTTAGGACGGCTGAACTACATTGGCCGATTCATTTCTCACTTGACAGCTACTTGTGAACCAATCTTCAAATTACTGAAGAAAGATCAAGTAGTCAAATGGAATGATGAGTGCCAAACTGCCTCCGACAAGATCCAAGAGTACCTGCAAGAGCCTCCTGTGTTGATGTCGTCAGTTGAGGGAAGACCCTTGATCATGTATCTAACTGTTTTGGAAAATTTAACAGGGTGTGTACTGGGGCAGCATGACGAGTATGGCCGAAAAGAGTATGCTATTTACTACCTGAGCAAAAAGTTTACCGGCTGTGAAACAAGATATTCACTGCTCGAGAAAACTTGCTGCGATCTGGCATGGGCTGCTCTCCGGCTAAAACAATATATGCTGACCCATAATACCTTATTGATATCCAAGATGGATCCAATAAAATACATATTCGAGAAGCCTTCCCTCTCGGGGAGAATATCGAGATGGCAGATGATCCTGACGGAATATAACATTCAGTACACTACCCAGAAAGCAATAAAGGGCAGTGTGTTGGCCTATCACCTTGCTCATCAAGTTGTGGATGACTACCAGTCTATGAAGTTTGAATTCCCAGATGAAGACATCATGATGGTAAACAACTGTGAAGAACCCAAACCATATGACGGACCTGAACAAGGATCCTGAGGGACCCTGGTTTTTGATGGGGCGTCTAACGCACTCGGAAATGGCATCAGTGCTGTACTCATATCTCCGGAAGGATTTCATACTCCTTTTACTGTAAGACTCTGTTTCAACTGTACAAATAACATGGAAGAGTACGAAGCGTGCATTTTTGGTCTCAAAGCTGCCATAGATTTGGGGATCAAGTCCTTAAGTGTATTCGGAGATTAAGCTTTGGTCATCAGCCAGATAAAAGGATAATAGGATACGAAACATCCTAACCTTATCCCCTACAAAGAACATGTGTTGACATTAATCCCACATTTTGAGAAGATTACCTTTGAGCATTTCCTGCGAGAAGAAAAATAACTAGCGGATGCGCTAGCCACAATGTCATCCATGTTTAAACTCAAATGGGATAACGAGGCTCCCCAAATCACCATTGAACCTTACTGTCACGAGATCGATACTGAAGAAGTAATGGACCAACCTTGGTTCCATGAAGTTAAGAGGTATCTCGAGGCTCAAGAGTATCCGGAAGGAGCTTCAGTCAATGATAAGAAGTTCTTGAGAAGATTCTCTACTAAGTTCTTCATCAGTAATGGCATCCTCTACAAGCGCAACCATGACTCTGTCCTGCTTCGCTGTGTAGACAAGGTTGAGGCAGAAAAGATCATGGATGATCTACATGAAGGCACTTTTGGCACCCATTCCAGTGGACATACGATGGCAAAGAAGATCCTACAGGCAGGTTATTACTGGTCCACCATGGAAGCAGATTGCTATCAACATTCACGAACCTGTCATAAGTGTCAGATCTATGCTGACAAAGTGCATGTACCTCCAGTTCCTCTTAATGTCCTGACCGCTCCCTATCCAATCGCGATCTGAGGCATTGATATGATTGTAGAAATCAAGCCCACAACCTCTAATGGACACCGTTTCATCTTGGTGGCCATTGACTATTTCATGAAGTGGGTTGAGGCGGCTTCTTTCGCTTTCGTTACCAAGAATGTTGTCGCACGGTTCATCAAACAGAATCTCATCTGTCGGTATGGTATCCCAGAGAGGATCATCACAAACAATGGTATGAATCTCAACAATACTATGATCACCGCACTGTGCTCGCAATTCAAAATCCAGCACCATAATTCTTCCCCTTACCGGCCAAAGATGAATGGTATTGTCGAAGCTGCAAATAAGAACATAAAAAAGATCATACAGAAAATGAAAGTAACCTACAAGGACTGGCATGAGATGTTACCATTCGCTCTCCATGGTTACCGTACCACGGCGCGCACATCGACCGGGGAAGACCTTACTCTCTGGTATATGGTATGGAAGTTATCTTGCCTATTGAGGTCCAAATACCTTCTCTAAGAATCATAAAGGATGCAGGGCTGAGTGAAGACGATTGGATCTAAACTCGACTTGACCAGTTAAACCTAATTTATGAGAAGAGGCTTACGGTTGTCTGTCATGGCCAGATGTACCAAAAACGTATGATCAAAGCTTTTAACAAAAAGGTCAGATGTCAGGTATATCAGGTTGGTGACTTGGTAATCAAGCGTATCATACTGCCGCAAGGTGATCCCATGGGAAAATGGACTCCTACATATGAAGGACCGTTTGTAATCAAAAGCATATTCTTTGGTGGAGCAATGATCTTAACCACTATGGATGGTGACGACCTGCCGCGCCCTGTGAACACAGACATAGTCAAAAGATACTACGCATAAGAGACCCGCTAGGTTGACACACCTAGGAAAAACAAGGGCATCCCGGCGAACCAAAAAGGTTCGAGAAAAAATTAGGGATAAAACAAAAAAAAAGTACACCCGACAAGTTGAAAACATGAAAGGGAGAGTTGGGCAAAAAAGGGTATCCCGGTGGACTGAAAACCCGAAAGGGCGGTCCAGGAAAAAATTAGGGAATTAAAGCGTATGACTATGTCCCGTTGATCATCTTACAGACAACCTTTGGCTTCGACTGACAAACTCAACAGGTCTAATCAATCCAATCGACTTCGGACAAGGCAGCAAGTGGACAAGACGCTCAGAGACACGAAGGCTATAACAGAATGGGAACCCCATGGGATTATTGCACATAACTATCTTTTCTTTGTATCAAATTTCCATTTTTTACGACGACACTCTCTTACTAGGATGTTTGTCTCCTTGGACAAAATACTTATTCAAGTTAATACAAAGATTTCCTTTGAAAGTGCAAAACTATCTATTTTTCTTTATTTATGTGTTTTGTTTACAAAAACGTCCAATGATTTCTTTTTGAAAATATGCATTTGAACGTAGCTACTATTTACAAATGAGCAAAAAAAATAGAAGACAATCACTAATGGCTTTAAAAAATAGGATAATATCTTTAAACTATTCCATAAAATCCCCCACAGTGCGCAACTTAATGATATCAAGCTCTCTCACATCCCCGGTGGAACAAAACTTCCAGTTTTTCACTCCCCAGTAGAAGTCGCCCAATCTCTCAGGTTTCCCCAACAGGATTTCACAAGCAATACACGGTGTTTCCCTTACAACATAGTTTATTTCTCTAACGAATAAAAGCTCATCAACACTTCAAAAACATGAAGACTTACACTCCACGTCCCAAACAACAGTCATGGATTTATTTTCCCTAATCCAACAATATTACAACAGCATAGCTTACATACCCATACATCACATCCATATGTCATAAACATCTATGACACGAATGCATACAATACATTTTCATTTCATTATATGATACATTTCATACATCATGATATTGCATACAACTAATCTTTCATCTCTTCAGGAAAGATCAGTCAGCAGATGGCTATCATCAACAATTTGCAAAAAGGGTCAGAGATTGATATCTAAAACAAACCAGGAAAATTATCTACACGACCAGTTGAAGCAATCCTACACGGGTTTCTTCTCGTATAACTTTCAGATACAGTTCAGATATGCTCCAGACACGGACGCTATTCTGATACTCATTCAAACTCAGCTTTCAGATACAGTTCAGATACGCTCCAGACATGGATGCCATTCTGATATTCATTCAAACTCAGCTTTCAGATACAGTTCAGATACGCTCCAGACACAGACGCCATTCTGATACTCATTCAGTTCCAGCTTTTAGATATAGTTCAGATACGCTCCAGACACGGACGCCATTCTGATACTCATTCAAATTCAGCTTTCAGATACAATTCAGATACGCTTCAGACACGGAAGTCATTCTGATACTCATTCAGATTCAGCTTTCAGATACAATTTCGATACGCTCCAGATATGGACACCATTCTGATACTCAGATACGAGTCAAGTACAATCCATTTATGGATATTATTCTAATACCCAACCCAACACATCCACTATTCCAGTATAAATCAACCAGAGATTCATTCTGACACTTCTTCCATTCCTACAAATAATCATTTTTGGATGGCATTTGTAAGCCCATCTCCAACGACTTTCAATCACCTCTCAAAATGGCATCTTCAATCCCATTCCCTACACCATCAACCATCACATCTTCGAGTGCAAATTTCTGGGCACTCTAGTGTCCAATCCTCTTCCACCTTCAAGTCACGAATGGCAAATCCGCCAATCTAACTCTTCAGGTTTAAGAAGATTGAACAGGGGTAGTTGTTGTACCCCAAAATTTTTCCTCTCACTTATACAATATTTTCTCACAAGATCTCTCTTGGCTCAAGACTACACAAGGATTGATCAGCTTAAGACACCTCCTTAAGCACTGATGACTAAAATTAGGGTTTGATATTTCACAAGGATAATTGTACTTTCAATGCCTCATATGACTTTCATGGATCATTATAGGCCCACAAGATTACTCATGTCAAGTTTCAAGCCTTGAATCACATTTTTGCTCAGTCAATTGAGCAGTTGACCTAAAAATCAGTTGTATTTGAGGAAAAAGTCAACTATGGCCAATTTACAGTCTAACTTCATAATTTTTTATCCACATCAACATTATAAACTCATATGTATCATTTGATCAGGTTTGGACCATAATTCCTCAAGAAATTTGATAAAATCATCAAAAGGGCAAAATGGTCAAAATTAGGGTTTTTTACTGAGAAAGGGCAATTTCTGATTTTTGACCTAGCAAATGGTAAATTAGTTTGAAGCATGATCTCAAGATTTCAATTGCACCATTTTGACCTAATTATATGACTCAAAGAATTGCTCAAAATCAATTGGATTGATAGTGGATTTCCAGTCAACTGTATACTAAAAAGTCAAACTTTGATTTTTTGGTCAAAATCAAGTGTCAAAGATCACAATTCATCAAAACATGTCAAAATATGAAAATTATTCATCAAGAAATCAAAAAGTCAAGATTTCATTTTGAAAAGTCAAAGTTTTCAAACTTAGAAATTTTTCTAAGTGTTGAAAACTTCATGTTTTTTCACAACTTTGAGCCAATTTTTCACCATGATGCAAGATGATTCAAAAGAAACTTTCAACATGAAAGTTGTAGATATACATGATATATACAACATTTCTTTACACAACTTCTCCTAAAAATGATTGGATCTCAAGTAATTAATTCATGAAGTCATGGTCTTGGAATTAAACACTTAGTGAAATTTTGCCCTAGTTTAGCCAGGATTTTGACCTAACTTCATGGCACTTTTTCATATAGTTCCAAGGGAAATCTTCAAAATTTATTCAAAGAGGGGTTGTAAAGCATATTACAATATTTCTAAAATGTCACAGAAATTCTTGAGATCATTCTTGATCAAGAAGAATCGAAGAGAGGAAGTTAGGGTTTCAAGCTGAAATTATAGGTCATTTTCATGATGAACAAAAATGCAATTCCAATATTAGGCTGCATAATCTTGCTTTTCAGGCCTTCTAACTTGTGTATTTATCCATCATTAATGAATTACACAAACTTTTGAGCTTTAATCCAAGTGATTTAAGCTTTATCTAATCCATATTTCTATTAATGGCACAAAGTGAACACTTCCATTTTAGAAAAGCAAGCTTTATGTGAAATGTCAATTCTTGAGCCTCTAACTTGTTCCCTCTGATCACACTTCATCTACAAAGTCCGAAGCAAGTGTGTTTAAAGCATAACCACTCTATCTTAGCCAGTACACAAAGCATTGAAACTTGATTTCTCAAAAAATCACATGTTAAGCTTAAAGATGTGATTTTGAATTCTGATCAGATACAAGCCTCCATACTTGTTGATTATAAATAGGGGCACTATTTGTGAGCTAAAGGATGAGCTTAAGCACCCTGAAACACACCAAAACTCTCTCAAATCAGAAATTTCCCAAAAACTCCATTGTTGCACAGTTTCTGACCTTGAACACCAAACTCATATTTCCCTCATGCGTTTCTTGGCCTTTTAGTTTCTAAAGCTTCCTTACATCAAGTGTAACCTATCCCTGTCCTTGTTTCATTACTATAATATCATTTACCATATCCTCCATAACCAAAAACAAAGCATTGCACATTGACTTCTCCAAGCCATTCCAGCCATCCATTGCTCAAGAAAACCATTGCATTAGCTTCTTGGGAACTTGAGGAAGCTAACCTAATCATTGCAGCACCTTGAATCAAGCTCATTTGCATTTCACAATTTTCAGTTTTGAGGTATTTTTCTTGAACTTCTATCTCATTACCTAGGCATTATTAGGGCAAGATTTATGTTATATATTTGTTGTTTTACATAAGTTAATGGACGTATCACCACCACAGTGGTTAAAGCGCGCGCCTGTCACTATGAAGTCCTGGGTTCAAGCCCCAGCGTGACCTTTTTTGTATTTTTCTCATTTTTTGACATTTTTTTTGTTTTGCAGCACTTGGACCAGTTCAGTTTGGGCCTTACTTTTTTTCTTACAATACTCCCTGACTATTTTTTAACCCCACTGACTTTTTTTATTATTTTTATTTTATTTTTACTTTTTATCTTTCATTTATTTATTATTAATATTATTATTAATATTATTATTACTATTTTTATTAATAAAAAATCCAAAAATATTTTATTTATTTATTTGTATGTTTAAAAAATACTTACACATTTTTATTTTTCTTTATAAAACAAAAAAAGATTAAAAACATTTTCCTTAATATTTAATTTCTATTTTTCTTAAATAATTAATATTTAGACTTAGGATTGATTATTATTTTCTTTTCTTTTTATTAATTTAGAACTTAGGTTTCTTTTAATTAACTAGTTTCCATCATATTATTATTAAGTTAAAACCTTTCACAAAAACCCTAAAAAATCCTTTTTAAACTTAATTTCTTTCTTATTTAGTTTAAATTAAATTTTGTTTATTTTTAACTAATCGTGTTCTTAATTAGGTAAAAAAAACTTTTCATGAAAAAACAAACAAAAATCATATTCCTTTTCACATTTACATTCTTGTATTTTATTTGTACATTTATTCAAAAAAATTCAATATGGTTGTAATAATTAATTAGTTTTAATTTTCTTGCAAATGCCCATTTGTAAATTTGTATACCCCTTCCCCTAAATGATGTAATAGCATAGTAATTTTAATTTCCCTAATTTATCGCTTTATATACAAATGCTAGAAATTAGGGTTTTGTATGGAAATAAAACTAACAAATAGGAAACCCTAATCAAAGACAAATCAAGCATGCAAATTAATACACTTGCATACAAACATCCATAGGATAAATCCATTTGGTTGCCTTACAAAATGGCCAAATTATGCTTGTGAGATATCTTAGCAAAATACAAGATCATAGTCCCTCGATCGCGCTATCTATGCCGCCCTTTCAGAAATGATCTTAGTCCCTAAAGAAAAATGCTAAGATACCTTGCAACATTGGTAATTATGGTTATACGATGACCCACACCCGTTCTGTTTACAACCAAAGATAGAGTTACTTACCAAATCAGTGGTAAGATAACAATGTCAAAGGAAAGAGGAAATAAACATAAAAGACTTTTGAGTAGGTAGAACGTTCTTAGTTACTTGCTCAATTTCAAAACCAAAATATCCTTGCTATTTTCAAAACAAACACCAACACTTTCAGAATATCTTTCGAACTTGAAAATATTTTCAAAAGATCAAACACTTTGTATACATTCTTACGGACGAGAATCATTACAAAGTTTACCTAAACAAAGGCCTCTTAATAAAATACTTTCAAAAACCACACAAAGCACATTTTCAAACAAAAGCAAGTGATCTATCAAGTAACTAAGAGCCCGTGGAAAACCATGGATGAAAAGGGTGCTAATACCTTCCCTTTTCATAATCTACCCATCGAACTCAAGAAAACATCTCAAAGGTCTTTCCCGTGCTTTTTCACCTTTCCTTTTGGATAAAAGAAAAGTCGGTGGCGACTCTTGCTAACCGCGACATTTGCGATCAAACGCAAAACAACCAAGTCAGTTCTCCCACGGTATCACAACTACACTATTACATCATTTTTGGGGATGGGGTACAAACTTACAAATGGGGATTGCAAGAATTTAAAACCTAATTATCTATTACAATCATATTGAATAAATGTCCAAGAATTGGAATATATAATGTACAAGCAAATAAATGATGAAGGAAATAAATATGATGTATAAAGAGAGAAGCAAATGTTCTTATTTTGTATTTTATTTAAGAGAATGGTTTTAACCTAATTAACTAAAAAAATATAATTAATTAATACAAGAAAAATTAAAATTAAGTTAAGTAAAAGAAATTAATTTGTTAAAGAAAACAAGTTTTTGGGGTTTTGTATGAAAAGTTTTAATTAAATTAAGCTAGTATAAAAATTAATTAATTAAAATAAAAACCTAGGTTCTAAGTTAATTTTTAATAAAAGAAAGCAAAATTGGTTCTAATGTTAATCTATTTTGAGAAAAAAATAAATTATTTAGTTTTTAAGAAAATGTTTTTAATGTGTGAAAATAATAATAAAAATCCTAAATTATAATTAATTACAAATTAATTATCAAAGATAAAATAAAAGGTGATTAAAATAAATTTATTTTTATGTCAAAAATTAATTTAATTAAATAAAAACCAAAATCTATTTTTCAATGATTTTTCATGATTTTTGGTATTAAGTAAAATAATTAAAAGGAAATAATGGTATAAAAATAAATTAAAAAAGAATACGCCATGTGACAAAAGTGAGCAGGGGGTGGAAGGTCAACAAAAACGAAAGGCCCATCAAAGGAGGCCCATGCGCTGGATGAAACAAACAAAAATGAGAAAAATATGTGAAAGTTGCAAAATGGCAGCGCTGGGGCTTGAACACACGCCCTCTGCATGATACGCGTGTTGCCTTGCCACTGGGGTGGTTATACATCCGTTAACTTAAACAAAACCATAAATATATAATACAAAACACTTCCATGTCCTTTACTTCATCTTCAACCTCACGCCCATCCAGACCATCTGCATCTTATTCATTTCTCAACCAAAATGAAAAATGTAAACATGAAACTTGTGGCAAATTTCATCACGATTCTAGAAATGTAAAGCATTAAAACTATAAATAAAAAACAAGCATGAATTTTGAATGGTACCAAATTCTGACCTAATTTTTTCAGAGATTCAAACTTAAAATTCTCTAAGCTCAAGCAATATAAATGAAAACTATGGACATGGTTAGCTTCAGGGAAATGATATCTACATTTTTCATTCACAAATTAACCATTAATGATGCTTGTATGAAGAGTTCAAAGTTGAGAAAACTTACCTCAAAACTGGAAATCGTGTAGGGAGTTTGAGAAATTTTCAAGGAGTTGTGATGATCAGGTTAACTTCCTCAAGTCTCCAAGAAGCTAATGCAATGCTTGGCTTAAGCTATGGATGGTTGGAATGGTCTGGAGAAGTCAAGATGGAATGCCCTATTTTTGAAAATGGAGGTTGATGAAGATGGAGTTACAGTTGGATAACAGGTGTTGGGGTTGTTTATGTATGATGTTTAGAAACTTTAGGAACCAAAAGGCCAAGAAACGCACGGGTAGATTTGAAGATTGGGTTCAAAACTCATAAATGACAAGTTTTGAGGTGTTCTTGATGATTCTCTGTTTTAGGGTGTTTCAGGGCTTGAACATTCGTGTGTTTGCTTGTAAATTGTGCATGTATTTATATGAAAGAGGTTTTAAGTGTTACAACAACTCAGAATTTGAACTCTCAAGTTGTGGCAACTTTGCTTGTTTATGAAGTAAACTTGACAAACATCTTCCCAAGGCTTGTACCATGCTATCTAGAGTGTTTGAAAACTTTAAACATGTTTTTCTGACTTTGTAGAGGAAGCTTGTGCAGGAGGAATAAGTTAGAGGCTCAATGCAAGTTGACTTTGTGATTAAAGTCACTTTTCAAGAATGGCAATGTTGCTTTCTTCCAAAAATGGGTGAATCTTTTCGACAATGGCTCTAATGCTTGGATCGTGGTTCTAGAAATTTTGTAAAGATTTAATTATCGAGTGACAAACAAGTTTGAGGCCTGCAAAGCAAAGATTATGCAGCCTAACATGGATTTGGTTCATGTTCATCCAAAAAATCTGCCTAGTAAAACAAAACAGAAACCCTAACTTCTTGCCTTTGATTCTCCTTGATCAAGAATGATATCAAGGATTTCTTTGACTTTTTAGAAAGCTTTTAACATGCTCTACAATCCATCTCTGAATCACTTTTGCACTCTCCAATTAAAACTATGTGAAACTTGGCCAAGAAGTTAGGTGAAAATCCTGACTTAAGATGCTCAAAATTTCGCAGTGTTTTAGTCTCATGGACATGTCTTTATAAATTGATAACTTGAAATCCAAGAATTTTTAGAACTTTTCCTATCCTACAAAGTTTTAGATCTCATTGATATCTACAACTTTCATGTTGAAAGTTTTCCTTGAATCATCTTGCATCATGGTGAAAATTTGGTACAAACCATGAAAAAAGGGCAGTGCTGGCTGAAACAAACAAAAATGAGAAAAATAGGTGAAAATTGAAAAATGGAAAAGCTGGGGCTTGAACTCACTCCCTTTGCATAATACGCACACTACCTTGCCACTGGGGTGGCTATACTTCCGTTAACTTAAACAAAACCATAAATATATAATACCAAACACTTCCATGGCATGTACTTCATCTTCAACCTCATGCCAAACAAGACCATCTGCATCTTATTCATTTCTCAACCAAAATGAAAAATGTAAACATGAAACTTGTGGAAAATTTCATCACGGTTCCAGAAATGTAAATCATTAGAACTATAAATAAAAAACAAGCATGAATTTTGAATGGTACCAAATTCTGACCTAACTTTTTTAGAGATTCAAACTTAAAACTCTCTAAGCTCAAGCAATATAAATGAAATCTATGGGCATGGTTAGCTTCAGGGAAATGATATCTACATTTTTCATTCACAAATTAACCATTAATTATGCTTGTATGAAGAGTTCAAAGTTGAGAAAACTTACCTCAAAACTAGAAATCATGTAGGGAGTTTGAGCAACTTTCACGGAGTTGTGATGATCGTGTTAGCTTCCTCAAGTCTCCAGGAAGCTAATGCAATGCTTGGCTTAAGCTATGGATGGCTGGAATGGTCTGAAGAAGTCAAGATGTAATGCCCTGTTTTTTAAAATAAAGGTTGGTGAAGATGGAGTTACAGTTGGATCACAGACGTTGGGATTGTTTATGTATGATGTTTAGAAACTTTAGGAACCAAAAGGCCAAGAAACGCACGAGTAGATTTCAAGATTGGGTTCAAAACTCAAAAATGACAAGTTTTTAGGTGTTCTTGATGATTCTATGTTTTAGGGTGTTTCAGAGCTTGAGCATTCATGTGTTTGCTTGTAAATAATGCATGTATTTTAATGAAAGAGGTTTCAAGTGTTACAACAACTCAGAATTTGAATTCTCAAGTTGTGGCAACATTGCTTGTTTATGAAGTAAACTTGACAAACATCTTCCCAAGGCTTGTACCATGATATCTAGAGTGTTTGAAAACATTAAACATGTTCTTCTGACTTTGTAGAGGAAGCTTGTGCAGGAGGAACAAGTTAGAGGCTCAATGCAAGTTGAGTTTGTGATTAAAGTCACTTTTCAAGAATGGCAATGTTGCTTTCTTCCAAAAATGGGTGAATCTTTTGGACAATGGCTCTAATGCTTGGATCATGGTTCTAGAAATTGTGTAAAGATTTAATTATGGAGTGACAAACAAGTTTGAGGCCTGCAAAGCAAATATTATGCAGCCTAGCATGGATTTGGTTCATGTTCATCCTAAAAATCTGCCTTGTAAAATAAGAATAAAACCTTAACATCTTGCCTTCGATTCTCCTTGATCAAGAATGATCTCAAGGATTTCTTTGACTTTTTAGAAAGCTTGTAACATGCTCTACAATCCATCTTTGAATCACTTTTGCACTCTCCAATTGAAACTATGTGAAACTTGGCCAAGAAGTTAGGTCAAAATCCTGACTTAAGATGCTCAAAACTTCACTAAGTGTTTTAGTCTCATGGACATGTCTTCATAAATTGATAACTTGAAATCCAAGCATTTTTAGAACTTGTCTTGTCTTACAAAGTTTTAGATCTAATTGAGATCTACAACTTTCATGTTGAAAGTTTTCCTTGAATCATCTTGCATCATGGTGAAAATTTGGCACAAACCATGAAAAAACGGCAGCGCTGGCTGAAACAAACAAAAATGAGAAAAATAGGTGAAAATTGAAAAATGGCAGCGCTGGGGCTTGAATCCATGCCCTCTATATAATATGTGTTCTGCCTTGCCACTGGGGTGGCTATACTTCCGTTAACTTAAACAAAATAATAAATATATAATACCAAACACTTCCATGGCTTGTACTTCAACTTCAACTTCACGCCAAACCAGACCATATGTATCTTATTCATTTCTCAACCAACATTAAAAATGTAAACATGAAACTTGTGGAAAATTTCATCACGATTCCAGAAATGTAAAGCATTAAAACTATAAATAAAAAACAAGCATGAATTTTAAATGGTACCAAATTCTGACCTAATTTTTTCAGAGATTCAAACATAAAATTCTCTAAGCTCAAGCAATATAAATGAAAACTATGGACATGGTTAGCTACAGGGCAATGATATCTACATTTTTCATTCATAAATTAACCATTAATGATACTTGTATGAAGAGTTCAAAGTTGAGAAAACATACCTCAAAACTGGAAATCGTGTAGGGAGTTTGAGCAACTTTCAAGTTGTTGTGATGATCGTGTTAGCTTCCTCAAGTCTCCAGGAAGCTAATGCAATGCTTGGCTTAAGCTATGGATGGCTGGAATGGTCTGGAGAAGTCAAGATGTAATGCCCTATTTTTTAAAATAGAGGTTGGTGAAGATGGAGTTACAGTTGGATAACAGGTGTTGGGATTGTTTATGTATGATGTTTAGAAACTTTAGGAACCAAAAGGCCAAGAAACGCACGGGTAGATTTCAAGATTGGGTTCAAAACTCAAAAATGACAAGTTTTTAGGTGTTCTTGATGATTATATGTTTTAGGGTGTTTCAGGGCTTGAGCATTCGTGTGTTTGCTTGTAAATAATGCATGTATTTGTATGAAAGAGGTTTCAAGTGTTACAACAACTCAGAATTTGAATTCTCAAGTTGTGGTAACTTTGCTTATTTATGAAGTAAACTTGACAAACATCTTCCCAAGGCTTGTACCATACTATCTAGAGTGTTTGAAAACTTTAAACATGTTCTTCTGACTTTGTAGAGGAAGCTTGTGCAGGAGGAACAAGTTAGAGGCTCAATGCAAGTTGACTTTGTGATTAAAGTCACTTTTCAAGAATGACAATGTTGCTTTCTTCCAAAAATGGGTGAATCTTTTGGACAATGGCTCTAATGCTTGGATCATGGTTCTAGAATTGTGTAAAGATTTAATTATGGAGTGACAAACAAGTTTGAGGCCTTCAAAGCAAATATTATGCAGCCTAGCATGGATTTGGTTCATGTTTATCCTAAAAATTTGCCTTGTAAAACAAGAATGAAACCCTAACTTCTTGCCTTCGATTTTCCTTGCCAAAGAATGATCTCAAGGATTTCTCAGACTTTTTAGAAAGCTTGTAACATGCTCTACAATCCATCTTTGAATCACTTTTGCACTCTCCGATTGAAACTATGTGAAACTTGGCCAAGAAGTTAGGTCAAAATCCTGACTTAAGATGCTCAAAATTTCACTAAGTGTTTTAGTCTCATGGACATGTCTTCATAAATTGATAACTTGAAATCCAAGCATTTTTAGAACTTGTCCTGTCTTACAAAGTTTTAGATCTCATTGAGATATACAACTTTCATGTTAAAAGTTTTCCTTGAATCATCATGCATCATGGTGAAAATTTGGCACAAACCATGAAAAAAGGGCAGCGCTGGCTGAAACAAACAAAAATGAGAAAAATAGGTGAAAATTGAAAAATGGCAGCGCTGGGGCTTGAATCCATGCCCTCTATATAATACGTGTGTTGCCTTGCCACAGGGGTGGCTATACTTCCGTTAACTTAAACAAAACAATAAATATATAATACCAAACACTTCCATGGCCTGTACTTCAGCTTCAACCTCACGCCAAACCAGACCATCTGTATCTTATTCATTTCTCAACCAAAATTAAAAATGTAAATATGAAACTTGTGCAAAATTTCATCACAATTCAAGAAATGTAAAGCATTAAAACTATAAATTAAAAACAAGCATGAATTTTGAATGGTACCAAGTTCTGACCTAATTTTTTCAGAGATTCAAACTTAAAATTCTCTAAGCTCAAGCAATATAAATGAAAACTATTGACATGGTTAGCTTCAGGGCAATGATATCTACATTTTTCATTCATAAATTAACCATTAATGATACTTGTATGAAGAGTTCAAAGTTGAGAAAACATACCTCAAAACTGTAAATCGTGTAGGGAGTTTGAACAACTTTC
Source organism: Vicia faba (assembly GCA_948472305.1). Taxonomy (NCBI): domain Eukaryota; kingdom Viridiplantae; phylum Streptophyta; class Magnoliopsida; order Fabales; family Fabaceae; genus Vicia; species Vicia faba. The sequence continues at coordinate 475,309,059 of OX451735.1, forward strand.
AAGTAGTTGTGATGATCGTGTTAGCTTCCTCAAGTCTCCAGGAAGCTAATGTAATGCTTGGCTTAAGCTATGGATGGTTGGAATGGTCTAGAGAAGTCAAGATGTAATGCCCTGTTTTTTAAAATAGAGGTTGGTGAAGATGGAGTTACAGTTGGATAACAAGTGTTGGGATTGTTTATGTATGATGCTTAGAAAATTTAGGAACCAAAAGGCCAAGAAACGCACGGGTAGATTTCAAGATTGGGTTCAAAAATGACAAGTTTTGAGTTGTTCTTGATGATTCTATGTTTTAGGTGTTTTAGGGCTTGAGAATTCGTGTGTTTTCTTGTAAATAGTGCATGTATTTATAGGCAGGAGGTTTCAAGTGTTACAACAACTCAGAATTTGAATTCTCAAGTTGTGGCAACTTTGCTTGTTTATGAAGTAAACATGACAAACATATTCCGAAGGCTTATACCATGCTATCTAGAGTGTTTTCAAACTTTAAAAATGTTGTAGAGGAAGCTTGTGCAGGAGGAACAAGTTAGAGGCTCAACGTAAGTTGACTTTGTGATTAAAGTCACTTTTCAAGAATGGCAATGTTGCTTTTTTCACAAAATGGGTGAATCTTTTGGACAATGGCTCTAATGCTAGGATCATGGCTCTAGAAATTGTGTAAACATTTAATTATGGAGTGATAAACAAGTTTGAGGCCTACAAAGTAAAGATTATGCAGCCTAGCATGGATTTGGTTCATGTTCATCCTAAAAATCTGCATTGTAAAACAAGAATGAAACCCTAACTTCTTGCCTTCGATTCTCCTTGCTCAAGAATGATCTCAAGGATTTCTCGGACTTTTTAGAAATCTTGTAACATTCTCTACAATCCATATTTGAATCACTTTTGCACTCTCCAATTTAAACTATGTGAAACTTGGCCAAGAAGTTAAGTCAAAACCTTACTTAAGATGCTGAAAATTTCACTAAGTGTTTTAGTCTCATGGACATGTCTTCATAAATTGATAACTTGAAATCCAAGAAATTTTAGAACTTGTCCTGTTCTACAAAGTTTTAGCTCTCATTGAGATCTACAACTTTCATGTTGAAAGTTTTCCTTGAATCATCTTGTATCATGGTGAAAATTTGGCACAAAGCCATAAAAAAAGGGCAGCGCTAGCTGAACAAACAAAAAGGAGAAAAATATGTGAAAATTGAAAAATGGCAGTGTTGGGCTTGAACCCACGCCCTCTATATAATATGTGCGCTGGCTTGCCACTGGGGTGGCTATACATCCGTTAACTTAAACAAAACCATAAATATATAATAAAAAACACTTCCATGGCTTGTACTTCATGTTCAACCTCACGCCTATCTAGACCATCTGCATCTTACTCATTTCTCAACCAAAATGAAAAATGTAAACATGAAACTAGTGGAAAATTTCATCACAATTCCAGAAATGTAAAGCATTAAAACTATAAATAAAAAACAAGCATGAATTTTGAATGGTACCAAATTCTGACCTAATTTTTCAGATATTCAAACTTAAAATTCTATAAGCTCAAGCAATATAAATGAAAACTATGGACATGGTTAGCTTCAGGGCAATGTTATCTACATTTTTCATTCACAAATTAACCATTAATGATGCTTGTATGAAGAGTGCAAAGTTGAGAAAACTTTCTTCAAAACTGGAAATTAGGTAGGGAGTTTGAGCAACTTTCAAGGAGTTGTGATGATCAGGTTAGCTTCCTCAAGTATCCAAGAAGATAATGCTTTGCTTGGATTAAGCTAGGGATGGATGGAATGGTCTGGAGAAGTCAAGATACAATGCCCTATTTTTGAAAATGTAGGTTGGTGAAGATGGAATTACAGTTGGATAACAGATGTTGGGATTGTTTATGTATGATGTTTAGAAACTTTAGGAACCAAAAGCCCAAGAAACACACGAGTAGATTTGAAGATTGGGTTCAAAACTCAAGAAATTACAATTTTTGAGGTGTTTTTGACGATTCTCTGTTTTAGGGTGTTTCAGGGCTTGAGCATTCGTGTGTTTGCTTGTAAATAGTGCATGTATTTATAGGCAAGAGGTTTCAAGTGTTACAACAACTCATAATTTGAATTCTCAAGTTGTGGCAACTTTGCTTGTTTATGAAGTAAACATGACAAACATATTCCCAAGGCTTGTACCATGCTATCTAGAGTGTTTGCAAACTTTAAAGATTTTCTTCTGACTTTGTAGAGGAAGCTTGTGCAGGAGGGACAAGTTAGAGGCTCAATGCAAGTTGACTTTGTGATTAAAGTCACTTTTCAAGAATGGTAATGTTGCTTTCTTCCAAAAATGGGTGAATCTTTTGGACAATGGCTCTAATGCTTGGATCATGGCTCTAGTAATTGTGTAAAAAATTTATTATGGAGTACAAAAAAGTTTGAGGCCTTCAAAGCAAAGATTATGCAGCCTAGCATGGATTTGGTTCATGTTCATCCTAAAAATTTGCCTTGTAAAACAAGAATGAAACCCTAACTTCTTGCCTTCGATTCTCCTTGATCAAGAATGATCTCAAAGATTTCTTAGAATTTTTAGAAAGCTTGTAACATTCTCTAAAGTCCATCTTTGAATCAGTTTTTCACTCTCCAATTGAAACTATATAAAACTTGGCCTAGAAGTTAGGTTAAAATCCTGACTTAATATGCTCAAAATTTCACTAAGTGTTTTAGTTTCATGGACATGTCTTCATAAATTGATAACTTGAATTCCAAGAATTTTTAGAACTTGTCATGTCCTAAAAAGTTTTATATCTCATTGAGATCTACAACTTTCATGTTGAAAGTTTTCCTTGAATCATCTCATTGAGATCTAACTTTCCAACACTTAGAAAAATTTCTAAGACTTAGAATTTTGACTTTTCAAAGATAATTTTGAATTTTTTGATTTTTTGATGAACAATCTTTATATTTTGACATGTTTTGATGTAATATTATTTTTGAAACTTGATTTTGATCAAAAAGTCAAAGTTTGACTTTTCAGTGTATCAATTGACTTTTCATCATTTGATTGAATTTCAACTATCAATCAATTGATCTTTGGGGAATTTTTTAAGCCATGCCATTAGGTCAAAATGATTCATTTGAATCCTTGATATCATGTTTCAAACCAACAAGTCATGTGTTAAGTCAAAAGTAAAAAATGGAGCCTTCTCAATCAAAACCCTAATTTTGACCATTTTGCCCTTTTGATGATCTGATCAAATTTCTTGAGGAATTATGATCCAAACTTGATAATTTGACATATATGAGTTCATAATATTGATGTGGATCAAAATTTCTGAATTTTGACTATAAATTGACCACAATTGACTTTTTCCCTAATACAATTGATTTTAAGTCAATTGATCAATTGACTGAGCAAAAATGTGATCCAAAGCTTAAAACTTGACATAAGCAATCTTAGGAGTCCAAAATGATCCATGAAAGTCATATGAAGCATTAAAATTCCAAATGTCCTTATACAAACTCAAACCCTAATTTTGAGTCATCAGTGCTTGAGGAGGTGTCTTGAGCTGATCAAACCTTGTGCGATCTTGAATCAATGGAGATCTTGTGAGAGAGCTCTTGAGAAATTGAGAGGTAAAATTTTAGGGTACAATAGTAGGCATATCCTGATGAAAAGTGGTATGAGGAACATCTCCTTCAATAACAGGTTCCACAATTACTGGTAGGATAGCAGGATATGGCATTATAAGATTTTGAGCACGGGATTGCACTCATCTGAGGTAGGGCTCTAAAGGGATAGAGTTTTTCTATCCCAAAGTATTGCTATCAATCTTATTCACCATGCCCCAAGCACGTATAAACTTTTGACAGTAACCTTGAGTATCGTTCTTGTAATCGAATACAATACCCTGGGTAAGCATATCATGAGGTCCATCTCTTTGAGCATAACCAAATTAATGTAGAGCTAGAAAAGGGTTGTAAGTAATACCTCCCCTTATGCTAAGGAGTGGCACATTAGGGAATTCCCCACAGTAGTCAACAATAGTGAAGTCCTCCCGAAATCGGAAACACCAATAGATATCTGAATGGGAGAGTTACATCATCCTTTAAGACCACCTCAAACCTTGGTCATTCTTCACCACTGATGGGGGAAGGTGCGAAATAAACCACCTGGATAGTAAAGGTATGCAACATATGAGATTCCCTCTTTTTCTCATAGTACGAGTATGAAGAGAGTGTAAAATATCTCCAAGTAAAGTAGGCACATGATCATGAGTAAGAAATATTTTGATGGTGTTCACATCTATGAGTTGGTCTGGATTAGGGAATAGTACTAAACCATAGATCAATAGAGCCAAGATTTCTTTAAAATCATGAAAACTCATAGCATCTAGAAACAACTGAGCCTTCTCTATCAAAAATTTAGCAATAAGACCTTTAACTCCACTTCTTGTTTCCAAATTAGACACAATGTTTGGCTGCTTTAGATATAAGGCTGCTGCAATAACTTCAGGTTTTGGAACTTTCTCTAAACCAGTGAAGGGTGTCTGATCAACAATAGGTACTCTAATTATCTTAGATAATTCTTCCATTGTAGGTACCAATTGATTATCTGGGAAGGTAAAATAGTGACACTTAGGATCAAAGAACTGGAACAGAACACTCATCATGTCTTCTTCAAAACCTGACTTGACCAAACTGAGTAGATAACCATACCTCTTGGTGAGTTGATAGTTTTAGAGAACCTTTGAGACTAACTCCTTAAGATTGGAAGGTATCCTCATAAAGTTGATCCAGATTGTATTTTTGCGAGCGGAGACCATAACCTGCAACAAGGAACAAAGATAAATTCCTAGGTCCTTGAAATGCTTAGTGAAAATTTTATGTTATGATGATATGATGTTATTTTTGTACCCCAAAATTTTCCCTCTCATTTCTCAATACATTCATCACAAGATCTTCAATGGCTCAAGTTTGCACAAGTAAGGACTAGGTCAAGACATCTCCTCAACATGGATGCCTCAAATTAGGGTTTGAGTTTTCACAAGGACAATTTGACTTTTAATTCCTCATATGACTTTCATGGATCATTATGGACCTTTAAGATTTCTCATGTCAAGTTTCAAGTCTTGCAGTTCAAGTTTGCTTAGTCAATTGATCAGATGACCTAAAATCAGTTGTATTGGGCAAAACGTCAACTGTAGCCAACTTACTGTCAAATTTAAATATTTTTGACCCATATCAACATTTTTAACTTATATGTATCAATTGATCAAGTTTGGATCATAATTCCCCAAGAAAATTGATCAAATCACCAAAAGGGCAAAATGGTCAAAATTAGGGTTTTGACTAAGAAGGCTTGATTTTTGACTTTTGACCTAATACATGACTTATTGGTTTGAAACATGATATAAGGATTCAAATGCATCATCTTGACCTAATTTCATGGTTCAATTCATTTCTCAAGATCATTAGATTGATAGATGAAATTCAGTCAACTGATGAAAAGTCAATTGTACATTGTAAAGTCAAACTTTGACTTTTTGATCAAAACTAAGTTTCAAAGATCACATTTCATCAATACATGCAAAAATATGAAACTTGATCTTAAAGAAATCAAGAAAGTCAAAATTCATTTTGAAAAGTCAAAATCTTCATGACTTAGAAAATTTTCTAAGTGTTTTAAGTATTATTTTTTCTTGACTTCATGCCAATTTTTCACCATGATGCAAGATGATTCAAGGAAAACTTTCAACATGAAAGTTGTAGATCTTGATGAATTCTACAAACTTGTATTATAGGGAGAATTTCCTAAAAATGCTTACATCTTGAGTTATAAGGCCATAAAGTCATGAACTTTTTCTTAAAACACTTTGTGAAATTTTGAGTGTTTTAGGAAGATTTTTGGTACCAACTTCATGATAACTTTTCACATAGTTCCAATTGGATTCTTCAAAAATGTACAACATGAAGGTTTTAGAGGATGTTACAAGCTTTCTAAAGATTCAAAGAACTCATTAATATGATGCTTGAGCTGAGATAATCGAAGAGATGAAGTTAGGGTTTCAAACTTGAATTATAAGTCATTTTGTGATGAACAAGAATTCAAATCTCATGCCCATGCTGCATAATATTTACTTTGCAGGACTCAAAATTGTGGTTGACTACATAATTAATGGTTTACACAACTGATAGAGCCATTGTCCAAGCATTTGAGCTCTTATCCAATGCATCATTCTATTTTTGGAAGAAAGTAACCATTGCCATTCTTGAAAAGCAAGCTTTATGCAAAGTTAACTTGTCTTGAGCATTGCACTTGTTCTTTCTGAACAAGCATCCTCTACACAATTAGAACAAGCATGTTTAAAGTTTCTAGCCACCCTACCTTTCCTTGAAACCATGTTTGTCCAAGCTTGCTTCAAAAACAAGTCAAAATCCATAACATGTGATTTTGTACTTCTGACTTCTACAAGCTTCCAAACTCTTTGCCTATAAATTAAACCTTCATTTGCAAGCATAGACACGAGATTACAAACCCTCAAAACCTCTCAAACTCCATCAAGACATAAGTTGCACAAAACCTTCATTTTTGTGTCATTTCTGACTTTGCACTCCCATCTTCAAATCCACTCGTGTGTTTCTTGGCAAAACCATTCACAAAGCTTCTAATACACATATATAAGCTATCCCAATACCTGTTTTCAAACTGTAACACCATTTACACCATCCTCCATTTTCAAATACAGAGCTTTGCATATTGACTACTCCAGCTCGATTTAGGAACTCTCAGATCAAAGTAACTATTGGATTAGCTTCCTAGAGATTCAAGGAAGCTAACCAGATTATTGCAACACCTTAGAAGTTGCTCAAACTCAAAACACGATCTCCACTTGCAAGGTATGTTTTATGGATTTTCAACTCTTCATACAAGCATCATTTGATTCTGAATTGTGAAGATAAAATGTAGACATCATAGCCCTGGAGCTAACCGTGCCTATAGATTTCATTTATATGGCCTGAGTAGTGTGAATTTCAAGTTTGAACTTTCTGAAATATTTAGGTCAGATTTGGTACCATTTAATGTTCGTGTTCATCTTTGATCCATTTCTTAAGTTATATACATATTTGAAATCATGATGAAATTTCTAACAAGTTTGATGTTTACACTTTTGAGAATGGTTGAGAAATGAGCATGTTACAAAATTCAAAACAATTGTTCGTGGAAGTTGGCGCGAGGGTGAAGATGACACAGGCCTAGGAAGGGTTTTCAAATATATATTTATAGTTTTGGTTATAATATCGGATGTATAGTCACCCCAATGGTAGAAAGTGCGCGCGTAAGGTCTTATTGCCAAAGGGTCTGGGTTCGAACCCCAGTGCTTCCCTTTTTCCTATTATTTTCACTGTTTTCTTCCTTTTGTAACAAACCTGCGCGCCTGGGCCTCCATTACTGGGCCTGCTTCATTTTACTCCCTTTTACCCCCTATTTATCATATCCAATGCAGCCCAACATCATTTTTTTATTTTATTTTTATTTTCTGATTATACAAAAATATATTTGGGCCTAAACTCCAAAACTCTTTTACTTCAAAAACTCCCCAATTCAATTTTACACCCTCCTGACCTTTATTTTTATTTTTTCTCTTTCTTTATTTTATTATTAATATTAATATTATTATTATTATCATTATTTTTAATAAAAATTGCAAAAAAAATATTTTATTTATTACTTACATATTTTATATACTTATATTTATTTCTTTTAAAACAAAAAACAACCAAAAATATTTTCTATTCAAATTAATTTCCTTTCTTAAATATAAATTATTTTTAAAAAAAAAACTTAGTTTTAATTTCCCTTTTAATTTAAAATTAATTTAGAATTTAGTTTTCCATTAATTGATTAACTTTCTATACTAGTCTAATTAATATTATAACTTGTCATAAAAAAATTTGTTTTCTTAATCAAATATAATTTGTTTTCTTAAATAACTTAGATTTAATTTTCTTCAATTACTTAATTATTTTCTTTAAATTAGTTAGGTCAAATCTCTTCATAACAAAAATTTAAACAAAAAATATTATCAATTTCTTTTCTTATTTACTTTCTTGTACATTTATTCACTCTTGTACCTTATTATTCATTCAATATAGCTATAATAGTAATTAGATTTAATTTACGTGTATTCTCCATTTGTAAATTTGTACCCCCATTCTCAAATGATGTAATAGCGTAAAATTTTACATTTCTGCAATTTACCGCTTTAAATATAAATGCTAGTAATTAGGGTTTGTATGGCAAGACTAAAATTAACAAATAGAAAACCCTAATTCAAAGATAAAAATACATGAAAAAAAACACTTTGCACACTTGCACCTCTAAGGTTAACCTCACTTGTTTCCTTGAGAATAAAATAGTCATATCTCGCATATAGGATACTTTAGCAAAAAATAATCGAATACAAGATCATAGTTCCTCGATGACCCTTCAAAGTTACCTTCATAAATGATCTTAGACCCATTACGACAAATGGCTAAGGTATCTCACAACATTGCTTTCTATGACTATAATATGACCCACGCCCGTCCCTTCACATCCAAAGATAGGGCTTCTTATCAATCAATGGTAAGGTAGCAATATCTAAAGGAGGAGGAAAAGAACTAATACTTTTTGAGTAGGTAGAACATTCATAGTTGCTTTCTCACAACCATTTTCGAAATATCTTTCAAACACACCAACACTTTTCCATGAAATATTTTCAAAAGTCAACACTTTGTATGCATTCTTATAGAGACGAGAATCATTACAAAGTTCGCCTAAACGAAGGAACTTTTCAAAATACTTTCAAAAACATCACAAAACACATTTCAAACAAAGCATTTCAAAAGTGAGCTAGCAACTAAGAGACTGTAGATAACTATAGGTGAAAAGGGTGCCAACACCTTCTCTTTTCATAACCTACCCCCCGAACTCAAGAAAGTATCTTAAAAGGTATTTCCTGTTCTTTTCACCCTTTCCTTTATTGGATAATAGAAAAGTCGGTGGCGACTCTTGCTATCCGCAACAATTGCGATCAAACGCAAAACACCCAAGTCAATTCTCCCACCGTATTACAGAACTGGCGACTCTGTTGGGGAAGAACTTAAAAGTGGGGTTACCTTAGAGCTAGATCACATTTATATGCTTTCATTGTTTGATTTGTTTGCTTTACATTTTTAGGTCCTTGTTTGGGTTTGTATTGATCCTCTACCCGGATCTGGGAACACCATTAGGTAAATAGAAAAAGTTGTGGAGATTGTACGGTGTAGACCGATATGGTTGAGACATTAACTATGTTAGTATGGCACATTTGTGGGTACCGGTATCCCTTATGGTTAATTAAGGAGAATACGGGGCCATTGTATGGTGTCATGAAGTACTAACAAACCTTAGAACATTTTATTGAACAACTTGGCCATTAGGAAGTAGTGATATAGCCTGCTTTAGTGCAGTCTGAAGTTGGTTGATACTCGATACTATGCTCATTGAGATCAAACTTCTGGGATATTTCAGTCTCCAAAAAAGAGGCTTGCACTGAAACAATGCCCAATGAAGAAAGATCAATTATATTGACATCCCCTAGAATTCGATTACTTTCTAGGACAGGTTGAACAAACTAAACTTCAAGAGGGTACTTACCAATAAACCCATGCAAGCCTAAAACCTAAGGAATTGTATGCTTTGTGTGTATATGTTAACTTGTACATAACATCATAACATCATACCATTGTATTTGTACTAACCATTTCAAGGACTTTGGGATTAATCTTTATGTTGTTTTGTAGGACATGGCTTCCATGCGAAGAAACACTATCCGAATCAACCTTGTGAGAGTGCCTCCTCAACTTAAGGAGTTAGCGTCAAGGGTTCCAAATGATTCTCTGTTCACTAAGAAGTAGAGTCGTCTTATCAACTTGTTTACAACAAACTTTAAAGAGGATATGGTACATGTGCTTTTCCAATTCTTTGATCCTAAGCACCATTGCTTTACATTTCCTAATTAAAAATTAGTGCCTACTATGGAGGAGTTTTCTCAGCTCTTGGGAGTTCCTATTCTTGACTAGTTACCCTTCACCGGTATTGAGAGAGACCCAAAACCTAAGGAGATTGCTCGAGCTTTACATTTGCAACGATCCGACATGGTGGAAAATTGGGAAACAAGACGTGGTGTTAAGGGGTTTCTACCCAAGTTTTTGTTTGAGAAGGCTCAACAGTTTTGGGATGCTTTGGACTTACAAGATTTTGAAGAGGTTTTGTCCCTTCTCCTCTATGGGATGATACTATTTCCTAACCTGGACCAACTCATAGATGTGAATGCAGTCAAGGTTTTTCTATCTTGTTATCTCGTGCCTACCTTACTTGGAGATATATTGCACTCTCTTCAAACTCACACCATGAAGAGAAGGGGAATTCTTATGTGTTGCAATCCTTTATTGGCTAGGTGGTTTATTTTGCACCTTCCTCGATCTATTTTGAAGAATGAGCAAGGCATGAGATGGTCTAAAAGCTTGATGTCACTTATGCATTCAGATATTCATTGGTGTTCTCGCTCTTTGGAGGACATTACCATTATTGACCATTGTGGTGAATTCCCTAATGTCCCTCTTTTTGACATTAAGCTAGGTATCACTTATAATCCTTTTTTGTCTTTACGATAGTTTTGGTATGCTAGGAGGGATGGTCCTCATGACACACTTGTACAAGGAATTGTTTTTTACTATGAGAACGATGCTCAAGGTTATCATCAAAGATTTATACGAGCTTGGGGCATGGTGAACAAAGTTGATAGCAAGACATTAGGAAATAAGAACTCCATTCCTTTGGAGCCTTATCTCAAGTGGGTACGAGCTCGTGCACAAAGCCTTATGATGTCGTATCCTACCATTCTACCTATCATCATGGAGCCTATTGCCGAAGGACATGTTCATTACACTATCCTTCATCCTGACAAGCCTACTTCTCTTGAAGATTGGCAAAGATTTTAGATATAACTCAAAGGAGAGCGTGACACCTTTGAAGCTCAATTCTACGCAAGTGAGAAGAAGGTTTTGGAGCTCATGAGACAACTTCATGAAGAGCGGAGTTTGGATGCCTATATTGCACCAAAGAATATGCGCTCATGGGAAGCTTGAGTCCCTTTTATTCTAGGAATTTACTTTGTATTATTTTTTCTTCTTCCATTGTAAGCCCAAGAGGCACCTTTTGTAATCATTTGAACTTATTAATACAATTAATGCTTGTTCTTTCTTTGTTTAAACAAATTTAAATCTTAAAGGTCCTTGAAATCATTTGCATACACATTTCATACATCATAACATGAGCAGGTCTTCTGACATAGGTTTCCTCATCTTTATACTATTTATTTAAGTAAGATGGATTTCGAGCAGACAGTGAAGGACTTGTAGACACGAAATTCCCAATTCCAAGAAATCTTGCTCACCTTGGCCAAAGGACAACAAGAGCTAATATAACTTCTGGTGGCCAAAAAGGAGACCAAGAAGAAGGCTTTGATCAACACGGGGAAGATATTCAAGGGCCCCGTACAATAAGTTCAAGTTGTAGAAGAGTCATCTAAGGAAGATGAGAATCAGGATGAAGATGCAAGGAGCACCCGTGACGGGGGTGCAAACAATCAAGCTTCTGAGGATGAAGATTACTTTGACGAACAGTATCCCCCGACTGAGGATAAGTACAAGCAAATAGAAGATAGGTTGAAAGCTGTGGAAATTCAAGTCGTGCCTGGCTTGGATTTTGGTGATTCGGGCTTGGTACCTGGGATTGTCATCCCCTACAAGTTCAAAATTCCAATCTTATCTAAGTACGACGGAGTTCGTGCCCAAAGTTTCACTTAAGGTCTTACATCCGCAAAATACAACCACATACTATTGACAAAAAGCTCTGGGTACACTTATTTCAAGAAAGTCTATTTGGGACTCAATTAGAATGGTTTTATCAGTTGGAGGGTTCCAACATTCAAACCTGGGAAGATTTGGCCACCGCTTTCTACAATCAATATCAGTACAACGGTGATTTGGCGCCGACTAGAGTTCAGTTACAAGGAATGACCATGGGTTCCAATGAAGGTTTTAAAGAGTACGCGTAGAAATGGAGAGACCTGGCAGGTAGGGTGCAGCCACCATTAACTAATAGGGAGTTAGTGGATATGTTCATAGGAACATTGACTAGACCATATTTCAACTTACTAATTGACAGCTCATCATCCAGTTTCACTGAGTTAATCTTGACTGGTGAAAGGGTTGAGAGCGGTGTTAAAAGTGGAAAAATTCCCATGGCCTCCGCCTCTACATCCAATATTATGAAGAAGCCCTTTATTGGAAAAAAGGAAACCAATGTCGTGTATGGGTCAAAGGGCCATGTCAAGAAAGAACATCGTCAATCTTTCAATGTTGTTTTTATCTCCAATCCTCCCTCCACTCAAAGACAACCACAACAAGCCAACCATCAAAGACCTAAGGTTCCAAGAAGACAGTTTACAAGGATCAACATGTCACTATCTCAAGCCTTGAAACACCTGTTGAAGGCTAACTTGGTAATATTGCGTGATCCACCATCGAGTCCCAATGTTTCATCCCTTAAGTACAATCCTAATGCCAAATGTTCTTATCACTCCAATAGCCCCGGACATGATACAAATCAATGTTGGGCTTTGAAATGCAAAATTCAAGACCTCATCGACAACAAGACCATTGAGTTTGATCCACCTACAACTCTGAATGTAATCACTGCACCAATGCCAAACCATGGAAAAGGTGTCAATGCAATTGAAGACACTGCTTTTGTTCCCTCTATTGAAGACTTGACTAATCCACTGAACATTGTTAAAGAAAATTTATTAAGAGCTGGGGTTTTCCCTGGTATTTTAAAAGACTCTAATTGTTGTACCCTACAAAATAATGGACGTGAGTGGCTAAAAAAAGGTGTTCAACGCCTAATAGATAATCATGAGATCCTATTTGAAAGAACTCTGGTCATAAAAAGTTTGACTGGAGAACTTAAAGACATATCAATCATCACCATATCCAACAAACCTATTAGGATCTCTTCAAAAGGTCCTATTAGGATTTCCAACAAACAAACAATTTCCCCCTTGATAATTACCGCACTAGGGCCAATTCCTTATTCTTCCGATAAGGCAGTTTCTTGGAACTATGGCGCCGAATGATACTACCATGGAATTAAGCAAGACTCCTAGATTGATAAAGACAAAACTGATAACATTACAAACATTACTGGCTCTAGCAAGGTGACAAGGACGGGGAGAATCTTCTCTCATGATATTTCACCTCCAACCACTACAACTACACCTACTCGAATTACTGTTGACAAACCTAGTACTGACACTAGGGGAAAAGAAAAGATGATTGAGCCTGCCATGATGGAGGCACCTGCCAAAGATATTACTGTAGAGGAACTCTCCACCCAAGAAATGGAGGAGATTTTGAAGATTATAAAGAAAAGTGATTTTAAGATAGTAGAGCAGTTAGGGAAAACCCCCTCTAATATCTCTATGTTGTCTTTATTGCTTTATTCTGATGCGCATGCTCAAGCGTTGATCAAAATTTTGAAGAAAGCACGTGTTCCTCAAGATACCACAACCGATCAGTTCAAAAATTATGTGGCGAGTTTTATTGCCGATAATGGATTAGGATTCTCTGATACCGATTTGACTCCAGTTGGAAGAAATTATAACAAGGCCTTACATGTCTCCATTGAATGCAAAGGAACTACTCTGGCCCATGTATTGGTGGATATTGGGTCCTCTCTAAATGTTTTGCCCAAAGTTGCTTTAGATCGGTTGGATTGCGAAGGTCTAATGTTAAAACCAAGTGACATAGTGGATTTCGATGGATCAAAAAGGATGGTACTTGGAGAGATTGATCTCCCCATCAAAGTTGGTTCACAAATTTTCAACTCAACTTTCTATGTGATGGACATCCGTCATGCCTACTCTTGCCTACTCGGACGCCCCTGGATACATGTAGCCGAAGCAGTAACTTCTACACTTCATCAAAAACTGAAATATCCGGTTAAGGGAAATATTGTTACCGTTTATGGTGAAGAAGAGTTTATGGTTATCCATTTGAATTCATTTAAGTACGTTGAGATGGATGGTCAGTTCATAGAAACTCCTTGTCAAGCCTTTGAAGTGGTTTCTACCATGGTTGTTGCTGTCAAGGCCATTCCTGATGTTCCAAAAGTTGTTGTGATACGGTGGCAGAACTGACTGTTAATACTGGTTTGTGTTTTTTGTTCGCAAATGTCACGGTAAGCAAGAGTCGCCACCAACTTTTCTTTTATCCAACAAAAGAAAGGGTGAAAAGAACAGAAAAAGACCTTTTTCGAGATTTTCTGAGTAAGGGTGTAGATTATGGAAAGGGAAGGTGTTAGCACCCTTTCCATCAATGGTTTTCCATGGGCTCTTAGGTACTTGCTCATTTTCTTAAAATTGCTTATGTTTGTGTATTTGAAAAGCTTTGAAAATTTCCTTAATGCGGCGATTCACTTTATGGTAACTCTTGTATCGGTCCTCAAGAGTGTGATAAAGTGTTTTTTGAAAACTTTGTTTGAAAAGTATGTTTGAAAGTGTAGGGTGTAAAAATCTGATTTGAGCAAATACCTAACAGTTATCTACCTACTCGAAAAAAGGCGTTCTTTTCTTCCTATCCTTTAGACCGTGCTATCCTACTACTAGTGAGTAGGTAACCCTAGTCGTTGGATGTATGAGGGATTATTGAAAGGGACATACGGTCACTAAGGAAACTAGGAAAGAACTCTTAGTAACTGTCCTAAAGCCCTAATATCACTTTTAAACCGAGGAAACAGTTGAGAGGGTCATTGAGGGACTAGTGATCTCTTTAGACTTGAGGACAACCACTAAGAATTCTCACGATTCGAGAATTATGACCGTTATTTTCCGAGGCAACCAAGTGAGGTATACCCTAAGGGTGCAAGTGTGCAATAGTGCTTTTTTCAGATATATTATCTTGCGCAATTAGGGTTATCTAGGTTCAATTAATCATTATCTTTCAGGCAGCCCTATTAAACATTCATCTAAGCAGTTTATCATACGGGAAAATAAATGGCAGAAGGATAAAATTCCTAACTATTACAAGGCTTTGGTGCAATTACATAATTAGTGACTGAAAATTAAAAATGCGGAATTAAAACCCTAATTAAACTATTAGAAACCGGGCGCAATTACATAATGAAAAAAAATAATATAGTAGAAATAATAAACACGCGAGGAATAACGAAGCATCTAAACCTTAAAACGCGCCTAGGTTAAGAGAAAAGATTTTTGTTGTTTTTATTTGGAAAAAGGTTAAATGATAAAAAGGATAATTAATTAATTTGGAAAAAAATTATTAATTAAAAAAAATTAATTCTAACGAAACTAATATTTTTGATATTTTTGAAGAAAAAAGATTTTTCCATTTAAACCTAGATTCTAATTGATTTTATTTTTAAAAGAAAAAAGTCAAAATAATTAATTAAATTAATTTTAATAAAAAAAACCTAATTCTATTCTTTTTATAGTTTTATTGAATTTATGATTAAATAAAAAAATTGATTTTTTTGAAATGATTAAAATAACAAAGAATGAAATTAGAAAAAATAGTAAAAAGAAAGAGAAGAGTGTGCCTAATATTGAAGCATTTGTGGGGGTGTGAAGAAGAATTAATAGGCCCAGATTGATGCAAGCCCACCATCCTGCACTGGATCTGGTGTGGTGGCTTCTAGGATATCCACCATGCACACTTGAAGCTGGAGCGTTTGATCTGGGCACCTGCAGATCTGATGGCATGAATTTAAGGGTGCAAGGTGTACGTGTGGGCAACCAGCACATGGAATCTGAAATAAACAAGTCAGAAAACCTAAAACGTTTGACCTGGGACTCAAACCTAGGTCCTTCCCCTTTCCGTGTGCTTCCCTTACCAATTGAGCCAAGTGTCCATTCGTTATATCAAACAACAACAAAACACTATAATACAAAAAATGATCAGAGTTTTAAAACACACACGCTATTTGAAATGGTCCAACCATGATATGCCAAAATTGCCTTAGTACGGAGATTCACTTTATGGTAACTCTTGTATCGGTCCTCAAGAGTGTGATAAAGTGTTTTTTGAAAACTTTGATTGAAAAGTATGTTTGAAAGTATAGGGTGTAAAAATATGATTTGAGCAAGTACCTAACAGTTATCTACCTACTCAAAAAAAGGTGTTCTTTTCCTCCTATCCTTTAGACCGTGTTATCCTACTACTAGTGAATAGGTAACCCTAGTCGTTGGATGTATGAGGGATTATCGAAAGGGACGTACGATCACTAAGACAACTAGGCAAGAACTCTTAGTAACTGTCCTAAAGCCTTAAGATCACTTATAAACCGAGGCAACAGTCGAGAGGGTCATCGAGGGACTAATGATCTCTTTATACTTGAGGACAGCCACTAAGAATTCTCACGATTCGAGAATTGTGACCGTTATTTTCCGAGGCAACCAAGTGAGGTATACCCTAAGGGTGCATGTGTGAAATATGCTTTTTTCAGATATATTATCTTGCGCAATTAGGGTTATCTAGGTTCAATTAACCATTATCTTTCAGGCAGCCCTATTAAACATTCATCTAAGCAGTTTATCGTGCGGGAAAATAAATGGCAGAAAGATAAAATTCCTAACTATTACAAGGCTTTGGTGTAATTACATAATTAGTGACTGAAAATTAAAAATGCGGAATTAAAACCCTAATTAAACTATTACAAACTAGACGCAATTACATAATGAAAAAAATAATATAGCAGAAATAATAAACACGCTAGAAATAACGAAGCGTCTAAACCCTAAAACGCGCCTAGGTTAAGAGAAAAGATTTTTGTTGTTTTTATTTGGAAAAAGGTTAAATGATAAAAAGGGTAATTAATTAATTTGGAAAAAAATTATTAAACAAAAAAAATTAATTCTAACAAAACTAATATTTTTGATATTTTTGAAGAAAAAAGATTTTTCCATTTACACTTAGATTCTAATTGATTTTATTTTTAAAAGAAACAAGTCAAAATAATTAATTAAATTAATTTACAAAATTAATTTTAATAAAAAAAACCTAATTCTATTTTTTTTTATAGTTTTAGTGATTTTATGATTAAATAAAAAAATTGATTTTTTTGAAATAATTAAAATAACAAAGAAATTAAATTAGAAAAAATAGTAAAAAGAAAGAGAAGATTGGGCCTGATATTGAAGCATTTGTGGGGGTGTGAAGAAGAATTAATAAGCCCAGATTAATGCAAGCCCACCATCCTGTGCTGGATCTGGTGTGGTGGCTTCTGGGATGTCCACCATGCACACTTGAAGCTGGAGCGTTTGATCTGGGCACCTGCAGATCTGATGGCATAAATTTTAGGGTGCAAGGTGTACGCGTGGGCAAGTAGCGCATGGAATATGAAATAAACAAGTCAGAAAACATAAAAAGTTGGACCTGGGACTCAAACCCAGGTCCTTCCCCTTTCCGTGCGCTTCCCTTACCAACTGAGCCAAGTGTCCATTCGTTATGTCAAACAATAACGAAACACTATAACACAAAAAATGATCATAGTTTTTAAACACGCGTGCTATTTCAAATGGTCCAACCATGATATGCCACGCCATCATCTTCTTCAGTTGGCTATCGCTTTAGCCTAATACTTTTACCCACAGACAAGATCTGTCATTAAAAGACCTGCAAATCTCCAAAATTCACAACAAGCAATATAAATGTAATTTAAAGCCATGGATCAACTGGGTTTGATCCCCTGAACATGATGGTATACATTGTTAGGTCCAATTTTGCATGCATCTCAAAACCCTAAAATGAAGGTTAAAACCCTAACAATGGCAATTTGTCATATATGTATCAAAACTAAATTAAGTATTCAAATACATTCTAAATGCTCATAGAAACAATAATGCATAATCAAAACCTATTTCTAATGCGTGTATGATCAAAATCAAATTCAAAAAATGAAGGGCAAACCGTGATGGTGTAGATGATGATTTTGGATGTTGTGATGCTTGGGAATGATGTTGTTAGCTTCAGAACGCCCCCAGGAATGGATTGCAAACGTCAACACTCCTTGAATCCTTCTGCAAATATCAAACCGATTGCCATTTTTTTTTGAAAAAATTAGAACTTGCAGTCAGTGTTCTATGCGGCAAAACCTCTCTTTTTTGATCAGGCAAGGTTATGAATATATACTAGAGTGCATTAGGTCAATAAAATTGGATGCAATCTTGAAGATTTGGAGGAAGAAGATTTGATTTGCAATTTGTATTTTAAGTTTCCAAAATTGGCCAAAACATGATCTTTTCATTCCGATCAGTCCTTGCACGAAATCTTCACTTTCTCATCAGATCTTAGATTCATTATATGGCCCTAAAACAAATCTTTGGATTTTATTTCATTAATTCAATATTTTATTTGATTTATTTTGATTTAAATTAATAAAAAATCAAAATAAATAATAAAAATAATGAAATAATGTATGAGTGTGATCATGGGTCGTGGGCCATGTTAAGAACAAGTTTCAAACAAGAAAACATGGGCCCATTTAGAAAAAAATCAATGTAGATCAATGTTGACTTTATGCACATTTCCAAAATTTGGTCAACTTTAGCAATGCATATCTCTCTCATTTTTTACCCTAAGAGGGTGTTCTTGGACTTTTTAGAAAGCTTAGGATGTCCTATAAACAACCCTTTTTGTTTCATATCAATTGGATCTTCCATGTTCATGTAAGGAGCTTTGACCTAAAAGGTGTTTTTGTTGACTTTTTGAATGACCTATAATGTCTAAGCTTATATCTTTTGATTGAGGCATTTCTTGACCTTGAGGGATGAAGAAATCTTGTAGGTAACTGGATTCTATTCAAAATGAGCCTTGGTTGGAAAATTTCTGATAATGTATGAGAAAGTTATGCCTGGTCAAAGTTTGGTTGACTTTTCCTATAGAAACCCTAAATTGCCATTTTTGACTTTTGATGAGTTAGGAGCATTTCTTGAGGAATCATGATCAACCCTTGATCAAATGATGGATAATACTTCAAAATATTTATGTTGACCAAAAATATTGAAGTTTGACTGTATTTGGGCCACAGTTGACTTTTGACCTAATACAGTTGATTTTCAGGCATTTAAGTAGTTGACTGAGCAAACTTGTTGTGCAAGGCATGAAACATGGCATGGATGATCTTGAGGACATATTACGGTGATGGAGACCATTTGGGACCCTTGGAAATCAACCATATTTCTTGAAATTGAAACCCTAGTTTGAGGATTATTGTCTTAAGAGGAGGATTTGTCTGGTCAAGCCTTAGTCAACTTGAGCAATTGAGGACCTCTAGGAGTATGTCTTGTGTGAAAATGGGAGGGAAAATTTTAGGGTACAACAGTTGTTAAAGATGTGCTAAGGATGGCTTCCCTCAAAGACGCTCTTGCAGTGGTTGAAGATGGAAGTTGTACTATTTGGGGACAACTCCCTGACATTCCATTCAAGTCAGATAAGTGTGGTTTGGGTTTTACTGCCAAAGCTCAAAAGGAGGTCAGACGTGCTCACATTGGAAAACCACCTCTTCGCCTCAGTAATCATGAAGTGAATGCTCTTGAAGACTCCGACAACGATTGTGATTTTAATAATTGGATCTACCAGACTGCCGGTAAAGGATTCAACAATTGGCGTACCAAGGATTTCATTCACATCTCCTTCAACAAGGAGTAATTACTATTTACTATTTTTTGTCAATTTAAGAACTTTTCTCTGTAATTTAATTTCAAACAATGACTTTAAGCCATGTGCCTTGTCCGGGGCACCACGGTCCATTTGTTAAGGGTTTGTTCATTTCATACGCCATATGATCATTTAATGAAAAAACATTGGACCTTTTGCATTCAAATCTTGCGCTCATTGTCTTTCTTCTTCTTATTGCATTTTTCAAAATAGCCATGTATCTTACATGCACACACACACACACACACACACACACACACACACACATACACACACACACACTTGCAGATCCTCATCCACTTCGGATCTCATTGCCAACGACTCTGCTATTTCCAGCTATGACTTTGAACATCCAATCAACCAAGCCAAAGAAAAAGGCAAAGAAGATTGTGAAATACCTGGGGAATTAGCCAGACTTTTGATGCAAGAGGAGAATACCATTCAACCACATGAAGAGCCAGTTGAAGTGATCAACCTAGATACTGAGGAAGACAAGAAAGAGGTCAAGATCAGTGCCAACTTGGAAGACGGTATCAAAGGCAGATTGTTCTAGATGCTACAAAACTATGTTGAAGTGTTTGCTTGGTCGTATGAAGATATGCCAGGGCTGGATACTGACATAGTGGTTCATCATATACCAACAAAAGATATTGCCCTCCGGTCAAACAAAAAGTGCGTCGTATGCGGCCAGACATGTCTGAAAAGATAAAAGTTGAGGTAATGAAGCAATTTGATGCAGGTTTCTTGGATGTCACATCATATCCTCAATTGGTTGCCAATGTGGTCCCGGTGCCGAAGAAAGATGGGAAGGTCTGTATGTGTGTAGAATATAGGGATTTGAATAGGGCAAGCCCCAAAGATGATTTCTCTTTACCACATATTGACGTCTTGGTGGACAATACAGCTTACCATAAAATATTCTCCTTCATGGATGGTTTCTCTGGCTATAATCAAATCAAGATGGCTCCTAACAATATGGAGAAGACCACCTTCATTACCCAAAGGGGCACCTTTTGTTACAAGGTCATGTCGTTCGGATTGAAGAATGCAGGGGCAACATATCGACGAGTTATGGTAGCTCTATTTCATCACATGATCCATCATGAGATAGAGGTCTATGTGGATGATATGATTTCCAGGTCACAAAATGAAAAAGAGCATCTTGATCACTTACACAATCCGTTTGAAATATTGAAGAAGTACAAGTTAAGGCTCAATCCTAACAAGTGCACCTTTGGGGTAAGATTTGAAAAAATCTTAGGTTTTGTCGTCAGTGGCAAAGGAATTGAAGTGGATCCTGCGAAGGTCAAATCCATTCAAGAAATGCCAGCTCCCCGTTCTGAGAAAGAGGTCAGAGGCTTCTCGGGTCGACTTAATTACATTGCTCGATTCATATCTCATATAACTGCTACTTGTGAGCCAATCTTCAAACTCTTGAAGAAAGATCAAGTAGTCAAATGGAACAATGACTGCCAAGCTGCCTTTGACAAGATCAAAGAATATTTACAAGAACCTCATATTCTGATGCCTCTAGTTGAAGGAAGACCTCTGATTATGTACTTGATTGTATTAGAGAATTTTATGGGGTGTGTGTTGGGCAAACATGACGAGTCTGACCGAAAAGAGCATGAAATATACTACCTGAGCAAAAAGTTTACCGATTGTGAAACCAGATATTCACTGCTCGAGAAAACTTGTTGCACTCTGGCATGGGCTTCTCGCCGGCTAAGACAGTATATGTTGACTCACACCACTTTATTGATTTCCAAGATGGACCCTATCAAGTATATCTTCGAGAAGCCAGCTCTTTCCGAACGAATAGCTAGATGGAAAATGATTCTGTCTGAATATAATCCAATATACAACACAAAAGGCTATCAAGGGGAGTATATTGGCGGATCATTTGGCCCATAAAGCTGTTGAGGATTACCAATCCAAGAACTTTGAATTCTTGGACGAGAATATCATGCTGATAACTGATTATGAAAATTCTGAACCGTATGACAGACCTGAACAAGGATCCCGATGGACTATGGTTTTTGGTGGGGCTTCCAATGCTTTGAGTAATGGAGTTGGTGTTGTGATTATTTCTCCCGAAGGTTGCCATACACCTTTCACCGCTAGATTTTGCTTCGACTGTACAAACAACATGGTTGAGTACGAGGCGTGCATCTTGGGTCTAAAGGCTTCCATTGACCTAAAGATCAAGTTCTTAGATGTATACGTAGATTCTGCTTTAGTGATTAGTCAAGTTAAAGGAGAATTGGATACCAAGCACCCTAATTTGATTCCTTACAAAGAGCTTGTGTTGACCGTGATCCCATACTTTAAGGAGGTTACCTTTGAGCACTTCCCCAGAGAAGAAAATCAGTTGGCAGATGCCTTGGCAATAATGTCTTCCATGTTCAAGGTCAATTGGGATAACGAGGCCCCTAGAATTACAATTGAATTATTTGACGAACCACCATAGTGTTATAAGATTGACACTGATGAAGAGAAGCTGTGGTACCATGAAGTGAGGAGATATCTTGAGGCACAAGAGTATCCTGAAGGAGCTTCCATCAATGATGAGAAATTATTGCGAAGATTTTCAGCCAAATTCTTCCTAAGAAATGGAATCCTCTACAAGCGAAACCATGATTCTGCTCTTCTCTGATGTGTGGACAAGAAGGAAGCAGAGAAGATCATGGAGGATATGCATGAAGGTATCTTTGTAACTCACTCTAGTTGAAACTCTATGGCCAAGAATATTCTGAGGGATGTTTACTATTGGTCCACAATGGAAACTGATTGTCACCACCACTCAAGGACTTGCCACAAGTGACAAATCTATGCCGACAAAGTTCATGTACCTCTAATTCCCTTGAATGTCATGAGTGCTCCTTGGCCATTTGCAATGTGAGGAATTGACATGATTGGAGAGATCAAACCTACAGCTTCCAATGGACATTGTTTCATCCTTGTTTCTATTGATTACTTTACTAAATGGTCGAAGTTGCCTCGTATGCCTCAGTCACAAAGAATGTTGTAGCCAGATTTATCAAACATAACCTCATTTGTCGTTACGGTATCCCTGAAAGAATCATCACTGACAATGGAACTAATCTCAACAATGCTATGATTATGAAACTTTGCATTCAGTTCAAAATCAAGTATCACAATTCTTCTCCTTACAGACCTAAAATGAATGGCGGTGGAATCTGCTAATAAAAATATAAAGAAGATTGTGCAAAATATGGTGGTGACCTACAAATACTGGCATGCGATGCTACCATTTTCTCTTCATGGCTATCGTACTTCAGCTCGAACGTCAACTGGGGAAACTCCTTTCTCTTTAGTTTATGGCATGGAAGTTATTCTGCCTGTTGAAGTTCAGATCCATTCCCTAAGAATCATGAAAGAAGCATATTTAGGCAAAGACGAATGGATTCAAACAAGATTGGATCAGTGAATTTGATTGATGAGAAGAGACTGGTTGCTATTTGTCATGGTCAAATGTATCAAAAGCATATGATCAAGGCTTTCAATAAGAAGATCAAGCCTCGAGTGTATCAGACTGGAGACTTGGTAATAAAGCGCATCATTTTACCACAAGGCGATCCCAGGGGCAAATGGACTCCCACTTACGAAGGGCCATTTATTGTTAAGAAAGTATTCTCTGGCAGTGCCATGATGCTAACTACTATGGACGGCGAAGATTTTCCGCATCCTGTGAACCCAGACATAGTCAAAAAATACTACGCATAAAAGTGACCCGCTAGGTTGACATATCTAGGGAAAAATAAGGGCATCCCAGCGAACCAAAGAGGTTTGGGAAAAATTTAGGGATATATATAAAATATTATACACCCGACAAGTCGAAAACCTAAAATGGCGGCTTGGGCAAAAATGGGTATCTTGATAGACTAAAAACCCGAAAGGGCGGTCCAGGCAAAAGTTAAGGATTAAAGCGTATTGCTATATCATGTGGAGTCTCTACGGCAAGCTTTATTACCAAGGTCCAAGTTCAATGGTCCAAGATCATTTCAATTAACTTCTTTCAACAGCAAGGGATGATGTTCAAAGACATAGGGGCAATAGCGTAGTTGGAATCCAATGAGATAACTTCCACATGGCTATTATTTTTGTTTTCACTTTGTATTCTTTTCATTCTTTCGACGATTTCCTCTTACTAGGATCTTTGTCTCCTTGTACAAAAACACCTATTTATGGGTAAAACATCAATATAAATATACTTTGAAGTACAATTTTTTTGTTTTTTCTGTTTTGAGTGCAAAAACGTCCAATGACTAAAATTGAATGAACATATGCGTATGAACATGATTGACTATTAACAAGTGTATACATAAAAAATAGTAACAAGCATCTCCTTAAGGATTTGGGATTATCCCCGCAGAATTACTTTAATAAAAGTATCACCACATAGACGGATCCATGCAATCCCTAGCCAGAGTTCCAATCTCTCGAAAACCCTCTCCCCAACTGAGTTGATCTTAAGAAGAAGCCATGAGGAGTTATGCCTAAAGAAAACACCTCCCCAGTAGGTCGTCAAATAGTCTCTTCAACAGGGTTTATTTCCCCCAACAAAACTAAAAATTCTCCATTTTGAGTTTTCCTCTTAGACTATTACTAATCAATAGAAGAAACCCTTTAATCCCTAGTAGAGTCATTACAATCCCCGACGGAGTCGTTACTATCACCTAAAGTTGCTGCGAAGCCTGGAATCTGACCAGATAATAGTTTAACTTCATTCACCTCAGAAATTGGTTGTGAAGCCTGGAATCCGACCAGATAACAGTTAATTTCATATAAGTTACTGCGAAGCCTGGAAACTGACTAGATAACAGTTAATTTTGATTTTCTGCGAAGCCTGGAATCCGACCAGATAACAGTTAACCTCAAAAAATTACTGTGAAGCCTGGAATCTGACCAGATAACAATTTAACTACAGTAAGTTGTTGCGAAGCCTGGAACCCTACTAGATAGCAATTAACTTCATCCACCTCAGGAATTGGGTGTGAAGTCTGAAATCCTATCAGATAACAGTTAATTTCATCTAAGTTGCTGCAAAGCCTGGAAACCAACCAGATAATAGTTAATTTTAATTTTCTGTGAAGCCTGGGATCCGACCAGATAAAAGTTTAACTTCAATTTTCTGCGAAGCCTGGAACCCGGCCAGATAACCGTTAAAACTCATCTAAAGTTACTGCGAAGCCTGGAATCCGACCAGATAACAGTTAACTTCATTTTTCTGCGAAGCCTAGAATCTGCCCAGATAACAGTTAATTTCATCTTCCCCGGTAAGTTGCTGTGAAGCCTGGAAAACGACCAGATAACAGTCAATTTTATTATCTCCAACAAGTTGTTGCGAAGCTTGGATTTTGACCAGATAACAATTAACTTTCATTTTCCCGGGTCAAGAATAATTCCCCAGTAGAGAAATAGACAACTAAAACTCTTGGAATTCTACTCCTCAAGCAGAAATCAACATCCCCGCAGAGTTTTCTCAAGCAAAGTCAATGTTCCCCAGCGTAATTCTCCTTAAACAACAAAGCAGGAATCCCAGCGGAAACATTCTGAACAAAGCTTGAAGATGCACATATTCTTCATCCTCAACAACAATCTGGGATTTAAACTTCCCAAAGCTCCCCCCAGCATTTTGTCAAGGATTTATTTCCCCAGACAAAGATATGCTTCAACAATGTTTCGCATGCATACATCATATTACATACATGACAAATGCATACAACATAATCTCATTTATTTTGAGAACATCATTATGCCATGCATACATCTGCATGCAACTAACCCTCTTCCTTCCAGGAAAAGTCAATCAACCAAACAAAAGTCCTATTTTGGTTGGATTTGCTTCTTCTAGTTAATAATAGGTAATCAACATGCCTCTTCTGGATTAGAGTTATTTCTCCCAGTTAAAGACGGGCAAAAGACGCCTACAGTTTCAGTATAAATCGACCTAAGATTTATCCGGATACCTTATCTAGTCTCTGTCAACAATCACTATGGATGGAATCAGTAAGCCCATCTCCGACAAACTCTTCATCATTTCTCCATATGGCATCTTTAAGCCCATTTCCAATACAATCAACATATCATCGACTGCAAATTTCTGGGCACTTTAGTGTTCAATCATGTTTCACCTTCAAGTCACGAATAGCGGATCCACCAATCTAACTCTTCAGATTTAAGAAGATTGAACAGGGGCAGTTGTTGTACCTCAAAATTTTCCCTCTCATTTCTCAATACATTCATCACAAGATCTTCAATGGCTCAAGCTTGCACAAGTATGGACTAGGTCAAGACATCTTCTCAACACTGATGCCTCAAATTAGGGTTTGAGTTTTCACAAGGACAATTGGACTTTTAATGCCTCATATGAATTTAATGGATCATTATGGACCTTCAATATTGCTCATGTAAAGTTTCAAGTCTTGTAGTTCAAGTTTGCTAAGTCAATTGATCAGATGACCAAAAATCAACTATATTGGGCAAAAAGTCAACTGTGGCCAACTTACAGTAAAATTTCAAGATTTTTGACCCATATCAACATTTTAAACTCATATGTATCAATTGATCAAGTTTGGATCACAATTCCCCAAGAAAATTGATCAAATCACCAAAAGGGCAAAATGGTCAAAATTAGGGTTTTGACCGAGAAGGCTTGATTTTTTACTTTTGACCTAATACATGACTTGTTGTTTTGAAACATGATATCAAGGATTCAAATGCATCATCTTGACCTAATTTCATGGTTCAATTCATTTCTCAAGATCATTGGATTGATAGATGAAATTCAGTCAACTCATGAAAAGTCAACTGTACACTGTAAAGTCAAACTTTAACTTTTTGATCAAAATTAAGTTTCAAAGATCAAATTTCATAAATACGTGAAAAAATATGAAACTTGATCATCAATAAATCAAGAAAGTCAAAATTCATTTTGAAAAGTCAAATTTTTCAAGACTTAGAAAATTTTCTAAGTGTTTTAAGTCTTATTTTTTCTTGACTTCATGCCAATTTTTCACCATGATGCAAGATGGTTCAAGGAAAACTTTCAACATGAAAGTTGTAGATATTGATGAATTCTAAAAACTTGTATTAGAGGGCTCATGTCCAAAAAATGCTTAGATCTTGAGTTATAAGGCCATAAAGTCATGAACTTTTTCTTAAAACACTTAGTGAAATTTTGAGTGTTTTAGGCATATTTTTGGTACCAACTTCATGACAACTTTTCAGATAGTTCCAATTGGATTCTTCAAAAATGTACAAAATGAAGGTTGTAGAGGATTTTACAATATTTCTATAAAGTCAAATAACTTATTGAGATCATACTTGAGTTGAGAGAATTGAAGAGATGAAGTTAGGGTTTCAAACTTGAATTATAAGTCATTTTGTGATGAACAAGAATTCAAATCTCAAGCCCATGTTGTATAATATTTGCTTTGCAGGCCTCAAACTTGTGTTTCACTCTATAATTAATGGTTTACACAACTTATAGATCCATTGTCAAAGCATTTGAGCTCTTATCCAATGCATCATTCCATTTTTGGAAGAAAGTAACCATTGGCTTCTTGAAAAACAAGCATTATGCAAAGTCAACTTGTCTTGAGCATTGCACTTGTTATTTCTGCACAATCATCCTCTACACAATCATAACAAGTATGTTTACAGTTTCTAGCCACCCTACCTTTCCTTGAAACCATGTTTGTCCAAGCTTTCTTCAAAAACAAGTCAAAATCCATAACATGTGATTTTGTACTTCTGACTTCTACAAGCTTCCAAACTCTTTACCTATAAATTAAACCTTCATTTGCAAGCATAGACACGAGATTACAAGCCCTCTAAACCTCTCAAACTCCCTCAAGCCAGAAGTTGCACAAAACCTCCATTTTTGTGTCATTTCTGACTCTGCACTCCCATCTTCAAATCCACACATGCGTTTCTTGGCCAAACCAATCACAAAGCTTCTAATACACATATAGAAGATATCCCAATACCCGTTTTCAAACTGTAACATCATTTACACCATCCTCCATTTTCAAAAATAGAGCTTTGCACATTGACTTCTCCAGCTCGATTCAGGAACTCTCAGCTCAAAGTAACTATTTGATTAGCTTCCTAGAGGTTCAAGGAAGCTAACCAGATCATTGCAACACCTTGGAAGCTGCTCAAACTCAAAACATGATCTCCACTTACAAGGTAATTTTTATGAATTTTCAACTATTCATACAAGCATCATTTGATTCTGAATTGTGAAGATAAAATATAGACATCATAGCCCTGAAGATAATCATGCCTTTAGATTTTATTTATATTGCCTGAGTAGTATGAATTTCAAGTTTGAACTTTCTGAAATATTTAGGTCAGATTTGGTACCATTTAAGATTCGTGTTCATCTTTGATCCATTGCTTAAGTTATTTACATATTTGAAATCATGATGAATTTTCTAACGAGCTAACCATGACTTTTGAGAATGGTTGAGAAATGAACAAGTTACAAAATTCAAAAAAATTGTTCATGGAAGCTGGCGCGAGGGTGAAGGCGACACAGGCCTAGGAAGGGTTTTCAAATATATATTTATGGTTTTGGTTAAAATACTGGATGTATAGTCACCCCAGTGGTAGAAAGCGCACGCGTAAGGTCTTATTGCCAATCAGCCTGGGTTCGAACCCCAACACTGCCCTTTTTCCTATTATTTTCATTGTTTTCTTCTTTTTGTCACAAACCAGCGCGCCTGGGCCTCCACTACTGGGCCTGCTTCAATTTACTCCCTTTCACCCCCCTATTTTCCATATCCAACGCAGCCCAACATCATTTTTTATTTTGTTTTATTTTCTGATTATACAAAAATACATTTGGGCCTAAACCCCAAAAGTGTTTTACCTCAAAAACTCCCCAATTCAATTTTACACCCTCCTGACCTTTATTTTTAATTTTTTTCTCTTTCTTTATTTTATTATTAATATTATTATTATTATTATTTTTATTAAT
Source organism: Vicia faba (assembly GCA_948472305.1). Taxonomy (NCBI): domain Eukaryota; kingdom Viridiplantae; phylum Streptophyta; class Magnoliopsida; order Fabales; family Fabaceae; genus Vicia; species Vicia faba. Next base: position 475,337,862 of record OX451735.1, read on the forward strand.
AAAAATTCCAAAAAAAATATTTTATTTATTACTTACATATTATACTTAAATTTATTTCTTTTAAAACAAAAAAAAACCAAAAATATTTTCTATTCAAATTAATTTCCTTTCTTAAATATATTTTTTTTTTTAAAAACTTAGTTTTAATTTCCCTTTTAATTTAAAATTAATCTAGAATTTAGGTTTCCATTAATCGATTAACTTTCCATACTAGTTTAATTAATATTAAAACTTGTCATAAAAAAAATTTGTTTTCTTAATCAAATCTAATTTCTTTTCTTAAGTAACTTAGATTTAATTTTCTTAAATTACTTAATTATTATCTTTAAATTAATTAGGTCAAATCTCTTCATAACAAAAACTTAAACAAAAAATATTATCAATTTCTTTTCTTATTTACTTTCTTGTACATTTATTCACTCTTGTACCTTATTATTCATTCAATATGGTTGTAATAGTAATTAGGTTTAGTTTACTTGTATTCTCCATTTGTAAATTTGTACCCTCATTCCTAAATGATGTAATAGCGTAGAATTTTACATTTCCGCAATTTATCGGTTTAAATATAAATGCTAGTAATTAGGGTTTGTATGGCAAGACTAAAATTAACAAATAGGAAAACCTAATTCAAAGATAAAAATACATGGAAAAAAAACACTTCGCACACTTGCACCTCTAGGGTGAACCTCACTTGTTGCCTTGAGAATAAAATAGTCATATCTCGCATGTGGGATACTTTAGCAAAAAACAATCGAATACAAGATTATAGTCCATCGATGACCCTTTAAAGTTACCTTCATAAATGATCTTAGACCCTTACGACAAATTGCTAAGGTATCTCACAACATTGCTTTCTATGACTATACGATGACCCACGCCCGTCCTTTCACATCCAAAGATAGGGATTTTTATCAATCAATAGTAAGGTAACAATATCTAAAGGAGGAGGAAAAGAACTAAGACTTCTTAAGTAGGTAGAACGTTCATAGTTGCTTGCTCACAACCATTTTCAAAACATCTTTCAAACACACCAATACGTTTCCATGAAATATTTTCAAAATTCAATACTTTGTATGCATTCTTATAGAGACGAGAATCATTACAAAGTTCGCCTAAACGAAGGCACTTTTCAAAATACTTTCAAAAAAATCACAAAACATATTTCATAGAAAGCATTTCAAATGCGAGCTAGCAACTAAGAGCCCGTAGATAACTACGGATGAAAGGGGTGCTAACACCTTCCCTTTTTATAACCTACCCCTGAACTCAAGAAAATATCTCAAAAGGTCTTTCCTGTTCTTTTCACCCTTTCCTTTATTGGATAAAAGAAAAGTCGGTGGCGACTCTTGCTATCCGCAACAATTGCAATCAAACACAAAACACCCAAGTTAGTTCTCCCATTATATTACAGTTATGATGTTATGTTCTTGTTTAAATAAGTAACAAACATAAATAAGTCACACAAGAGCCTTAAGTTTAAAGTCATGCATGAAGTCCATAGGTAAATACCCTTCCCCACTGAAGTTAAGTTGGCTCAACCTGTCCTAAAATAGTAACCGAGTTCTAAGAATCTCAATGAGCATAGCCTCGAGTATCAACAAACTTTAGACTGCACCAAATACGGCTATCTCACTACTTTCTAATAGCCAAGTTGGGTCAATTAAGGTACTAAAAGTAAGTTAGTGTTAACGACACCACGCGGAAGCCTAATGTTATCCTCGACTGACTCTAGGAACATCAGTACAAACCAAAGTGTCACACTAACTGTAGTTATCATGTTAACCATATCGGTATACACCGTACAGTCTTGATGATCTATTGCTACTTACCTATGGAATCACTAGATCCGGGTGTAGGATCTTACAAGCAATAATAACCAAGCATGAACCCTTAAAGTAAAGCAAAAAAAGCAAACAATTAAATCAAGTAAAAGTGATCTAAACTCTAAGGTAACCCTTCTTTAGATTTCTCCCCAGTAGAGTCTCCAGCTCTGTAATACGGTGGGAGAACTGACTTTTTGTTTTATCGCAAATGTTGCGGTTAGCAAGATTCGCCACCGACTTTTCTTTTATCCAATATTTAGGAAAGGTGAAAAAAACAGGAAAGACCTTTGATAGATTTTGAGTTCGGGGGGTAAGTTATGAAAAGGGAAGGTGTTAGCACCCTTTTCATAAGTAGTTATCTATGGGCTCTTAATTGCTTAACTCACTTAAAACTTGCTTTATGTGTGTGTGATTTGTTTGAAAATATTTTGAAATTCCAATGTAAGGCTAACTTTATAATAATTCTTGTATTAGTCCTCAAGAATATATACAAAGTGTTTTTAAAAATATTTGTTTGAAAGTGATGTGTAAAAATGTATTTGTTTTATGAAAAAGGTTGTGAGCAGACATTCAAGAGTTCTTACCCACTAAAGTCTTTCTTGTTATTTTCCTTCTCCTTTGGAGATAATATTATCCATAACATTAGTTGGTAGGTAGCTCCATTCATTGGTAGAAGGTGAACCACAATATCAGTACAGATATCACTATCTCTAAAGGAGAAGGAAAAAGTACAAGAACGGCCTTGAGTGGGTAGAACTGTTAATCGCTTGCTCACACTTTTCAAAACAAAAGCATATCACACAAATGCTTTCAAAGATATTTTCAAAACACTTTGTACACATTCTTGAGGAACGATACAAGAATCATTACAAAGTTTCGCCTTACATTGGCACTTTCAAAATATTTTTCAAACACACACACAAAAAGCAAATTTTAAAAGTAAGCTAAGCGACTAAGAGCCTGTAGATAACTATGGATGAAAAGGGTGCTAACACCTTCCCTTTTCATAACCTACCCCCCGAACTCAAAATATTAAAAAAGGTTTTTCATGTTCTTTTCACCCTTTCCTTAATGGATAAAAGAAAAGTCGGTGGCGACTCTTGTTATCCGCAACATTTATGATAAAATGCAAAATAAGTCAATTCTCCCACTGTATGACAGAGAGGAATTGACAGAGAAAGAATTATTACAAAAAAAATTGAAAGGAAATTTTTACGAAAAAATAACCGGAAGAAGAATAGGGAGAGCTTGTCTCCATCACCGCCACATTTCCATATCCATCGCTCCAATTTAGGGTTTCAATATATGAAACCCTAAATCTGCCGCCGTCACCTTCTACATCATCTTCAACCATTTCCGCAGACCTCCATCACTGCAACTATCATCTTCATCGTCCCTGTCATCAGTAAAAATAAGGAAAAAGAAAAGAGATCGGGGAGTGGATCCAGGAATCATAATAACACATGGCTCGTTATTTTGAGGTAATCATTGCATAACTTAGCTCGTTATTTAGAGAGGGGGCAAAGCGGAAATCACCGTCGTGGATTATGAGGGTTAGGGTTTCAAAACAGCGATTAGGGTTTGTTGTTTGGTTGAGAGAAGAAGAAGAAAAGAAAGGACAAAGACGCGGAGAGAGATAGGAAGATAACAAAATATAATTTTTTGTTTTGTAAAAATCAAAATATATTATATCTTGTAATCCAGTGTAACACGCCTTGCCGTGCACTCTTATCCTCAACCACATGATCACCATCAGATGGCCCAAAACATGTGTCCACCAAGATACCATGCGCCTCTCCATACCTATGCCAAGCGAATTTGTCCCAAACCCCTTTGGGCTAAGCCCAATATCTAAACACACCCCTGCCTTCTTATTTTTTTGTTGTCTCGTTGAAAACACGCCCACTTGGCTTATTGGGCCCAGTCCAAAATCTGGACTTGGGCCCTGAATCCCTATACCCCCAATTTTGCTGCTTAGTTCTAACGCGCACCCCCTACCTTTTGGGCTTGAATTCAATATCTGAATTTAGGGCCCACATTATTAACACTGCCCATTTTCACTCCTAAACTTAATTTACACCCCTTTGCACTTTAAATTATTTTCTTTATTATTTTATTATATTTATTTTTATATTTTCTATTTAATTTAATATTATTATCATTATTAAATCAAATATTATTTTCTTGTTTTTGTAATTACAATATTATATTAATTACTATTATCATAAAAATCAAATAATATTTTTTCTAAAAAATGCATTCGAATATTTTATTTATTTGCATTCAATTATTTTTAATCATACATTTAAAATAGGATATTTTTCACAAATAATATATAAAAAACATTTAACCAATACCAAAAAATTTTCATAATTAAATTAATCCAACAATCAATTTTCGAAAAGGATTACGAATATATTTTTAATTAACCATGCGTTTGGTCCAAAATCTCTGTTATTCACACATCCGGACTAAGTACAAGGGGAATTAAAAATATCTACATAATCCATAAAAAACACAAACCCATACAAACTACGAATCGGGACTCTGATTCCTCATAAGAGGATACGTAGGCATACGATGTAAAAATCATGGCGAGTTCCCCTAATGAAAATTAAAACCCTTCTTCCTAAGGATATGCTTCCAGCCCTAGTATCCTTGTGAACAAGGTATATGGAGGGTGCCTCACATCTTCCCTTTGTCTAGAACCGAGTCCAAAAACCTAAAATCTATAACTTTTTCAGGTTATCCTTTATATTCCCTTCCTTAGGGTAAAAATTAAGGGTGACGACTCTCGTTTCAAAACCAGTTACAACAGAGAGATTATGGTTTTCACCTTCAATGACGGATCATTGCTGACATATAGATCATAACTTAGTTTACGATGATCTTGTGATTGAGTAGAATTAACACAAGTGTGGGTGGATATAGAACCTATCACCCAACTATTACTTCTCATTATGTATGATGCAGTGAGCTTGAAAAAATAATATGGGTGGACACACTTAATTTTGTACCTATCTGGATTTACTCGATCTACTTTAAAATCGACAGAGTTTATCATGTGAAACTTTTTTATAGCTCGAAAAAAATCTTCTTTTGAACAAAATTTGTCTTTCTCTTTTAAATTTGAAGAAAACATTTGATGACAGTTCATCTTCTCCCATGTTGAAGTTTGTCATGTGGGAAGATGGTGCGTAGATTTCATTTGGAGGTATTTCAGGTAGTGCATCGTCTTCAGAATCATCGTTGACCATGTTGTCAAACTCTAACTCTTCATCTTCCTCTTCTTTGTCAATGACATCTACTTCAACTTGTTCGTCTTCAATGGGATCAACCACTTGTAACTCAGTTGGTTGTGACAACTGAGGCTCCTGGAGCACAATGTACAACTCAATCGAGTCGTGTCCAAAATACTCATGAGTAGAAAAAATATTTTGAAGGTCCTTATCATCTTGAACCTTTACCTTATAAAATATTATTTGGTTCTCACAAAAAAACCCAGATTTTGGTAGAAGATGTGTGACACTGGACCTCGTTCAAGTTTGACCTCTAGTCGTTTTTTGAAATACGAGAAATTCGCTTTTCTATTTAAACAAAATCAGATTTTATCAGTGTTTCTAAATAAAAGTCCAGAAACATCACAATTGTGCGTCTCACCATTGAAATGTGCACTAATAACATATTATGATGCATAGGACATTTTGTTTGCGTGTTTGAGTGTTTGAGTATGTGAGATTTTCTTTGAGTGTTGATAACATAAGGTGCCTGTAGGAGAATAAATAAGGTGTAGTTTAATTGAACAAGACAAAATTTCTCTGCAAGTAGGCGCCAAGTGGGATGGCGCATCCACTTAATATTGGCCTTATGCGTCAAGTGGGATGATGCATCCCTTTTAGGCATGTCACATAGCATGCATGCGTCCTACACTACGCCAATGGCTTCCACCTACATTGCGCCTATGCTTCCACCTATTATGCACATAGGCATATCCCACACCATTTTGAATGGCGCGTGCACTCTATGTTGCATGTATGCGCCATCCCACTTGGTGTATGGGTGACACGTTTTCAGCATGCACACAACCCCCAACCACCTTATTAACTCACCTCTATACAAATTCGCCTATAAATATGTCGCCTCAGACACTTATTTTGCATCACCAACCCTCAGTCTCTCTAATACAAACTCTTACACTCTCTGATACAATTTTAGATATAGTTCTTCTCACAATGGGCGATTCTCATAGAAGGACAAAAGCAAACATTGCCGCATTTGTAAATTTTAATCATTTTATATATTCATTTTAATTATATATGCATTTTATAAAATAATTAATTTAGTCACACATGTTTCATTTATATTATTTACATTTTGATTTAGGATACTAAAAGATTTAGATGTCGCTCACACAATTACATTGCTCCGGACCCGTTGATCATCCCATATCTAGAACATGCCGATTTTGGAAATTGTGATACGGTGGGAGAACTGACTTGGTTGTTTTGTGTTTGATTGCAAATGTTGTGGTTAGCAAGAGTCGCCACTGGTATTTTCTTTTATCCAAAAGGAAAGGTGAAAAAGCACAGGAAAGACCTTTGAGATGTTTTCTTGAGTTCGGGGGGTAGATTATGAAAAGGGAAGGTATTATCACCCTTTTCATCCATGATTTTTCATGGGCTCTTAGTTACTTGCTAGATCACTTGCTTTTGTTTGAAAATATGCTTTGTGTGGTTTTTGAAAGTATTTTGTAAAGAGGCCTTTGTTTAGGCAAACTTTGTAATGATTCTCGTTCGTAAGAATGTATACAGCGTGTTTGATCTTTTGAAAATGTTTTCAAGTTTATAAGATGTTTTGAAAGTGTAGGTGTTTTGAAAATAGAAAGGATGTTTTGGTTTTGAAATTGAGCAAGTAACTAGGAACATTCTACCTACTCAAAAGTATTTCATGTTTATTTCCTCTTTCCTTTGACATTATTATCTTACCATTAATTTGGTAAGTAACCCTATCTTTGGATGTAAAAGGGACGGGCGTGGGTCATCGTATAACCATGATTAGCAATGTTGCAAGGTATCTTAGTATTTTCTTTAGGGACTAAGATCATTTTGAAAGGCAACATAGATAGCGTCATCGAGGGACTATGATCTTGTATTTTGCTTGTTTTTGCTAAGATACCTCACATGCATAATATGGCCATTTTTGTAAGGCAACAAATTGGATTTACCCTAGGGGTGTTTGTGTGCAAGTGTATTGATTTACATGTTTGATTTCTCTTTGATTAGGATTTACTATTTGTTGGTTTTAGTTTTTCCATATAAAACCCTAATTACTAGCATTTGTATATAAAGCGATAAATTGCGGAAATTAAAATTACTATGCTATTACATCATTTAGGGGTGGGGGTATACAAATTACAAATGGGGAATATTGCAAGAAATTAAATCTAAATAATTATTACAACCATATTGAATCTTTTGAATAAATGTACAAAATAAGGATAAAATGCAAAAATATGAAATGTAAGAATAAATGTGATCTATTATTTGGTTTTTCATGAAAAAGGGGTTTTTGACCTAATTAATTAAAATAATTAACTAAAACATAAGAAATTTAAGATTACCTTAGTAAACTAAATTAATTTAAAGAAAACAAGTTTTTTTAGGTTTTTTGTGAATTTAATTAAACTAGTAAAAATAATTAAATAGAAACCCTAAATTCTAAATTGATTTTAATTTTACAAGAAAAATAAATAATATAATATAATAATAATTAAAATTAAATTATCTAAGTATTTAAAAAGGCAAAGTTAATTATTAAACAAAATGTAAAAGAAATATTTTTATTCTTTTGTTTTTGTGAAGAAAAATAAAATGTAAAAATGTGCAAATAATAAATAAAAATATTTTTTTGGTTTTTATTATTAACAATAAAAATTAATATTAATAATAATACTAATAATAATAATGAAAATAAAAAAAATAAAAAATAAAAAAACAAAATGGGCCAGGATGTATGAACAACAAGGCAGGGGGGTTAGATCATAGCAAAAAAATAAGGCCCAACAAGAGGAGGCCCATGCACTGCAAAAAGAGTCAAAAAAAGTGAGAAAATGTGAAAAAAATGCAAAAAGGTCACTGGCTTGAACCCAAGACCTAAGGGTGACAGGCGCGCGCTTTAACCATTGGGGTGGTGATACATCCGTTAACTTATGCAAAACAACAAATATATAATATAAGTCTTGTCCTAAATGTACTTCATCTTCAACCTCCAGCCAGAATCCCTGCAACTTATTCGTTTCTCAACCATTTGCAAAAATGTGAACATGAAAGTTGTGTAAAATTTCATCACGATTCCAGAAACGTAAATAACTAAAACTATAGATCAAATATGAATGAGAATTTCTAATGGTACCAAATTCTGACCTAATTTTTCCAAGATGTTCAGATTCAAAATTCTAACTACTCAAGCAATATAAATGAAATCTAAAGACATGATTAGTTTCAAGGCTATGATATCTACATTTTATCTTCACAAATAGAAAGCAAATGATGCCTATATGAAGAGTTCAAAAGTCAGAAAACTCACCTTGAAAATGGAATTTGTGTTTTGAGTTGGAGCTTGTTTCAAGGAGCTGCAAGGATCAGGTTAGCTTCCTTGAGGTCCCGGGAAGCTAATGCAATGATTAGCTTGGTTGGAGAGTGGCTGAAACGGTCTGGAGAAGTCCAACTGTGATGCTCTATTTTTGAACTTGGAAATGGATGAAGATGGTGTTACAGTCGTGTAACAGGGACAGGGATGGCTTGTGAATGATGCTTGGAAGCTATTGGAAGCAAGAGGCCACAAAACGCACGAGTAGTTTTTAATTTTGGGATTTCTGGTCAGAATATGCAACAATGGAAGTATGAGATGCAATTATGAGTTCTTGTGAGTTTTAAGGCTTGTGTATGCGTGTCTTTTGTTGCCAAGGACTTATGTATCTATAAACAAAAGGTTTGAGAGGTTTTGCTCAAAGGATTTCTGAATTCTAGAGTTATGGCTTGGTAGCTTGATTTTGAAGAAAAGTGAATGTATGGTTCCAAGATGAAGTACAAGCATGGGCTGAGTGATTGTAAAGCTTGAGGAAAACTTCTCTTAAGTTACAGGACGTGTATGATCAGAAGAAAACAATTGCAAGGCTCAAGAACAAGTTTTTTTGCATAAAGCTACTTTTTCAAAATGGCATTGTGCACTTTCTTCCTAAAATGGATATAAAGCATGGTAGTGCATTGAATGCTTGAGTTGAAGCCTCTAACAACTTTGCAAGCATTTAATTATGGAGTTCCTAACAAGTTTGAGGCCTTCAAAGCAATGATTATGCAGCATAGGTTTGAGATTTCAATTTTGTTCATCACAAAATTTGCCTTGTAAAACAACTTGAAACCCCAACTTCTGACCTTTGATTCTCCTTGCTAACAAATGATATCAAGGATTTCTTGGACATTTTGGAAATCTTGTAATGTTATCTACAACCCCTCTTTGAATCACTTTTTAAAATTCCCCTTGGAACTATGTGAAACTTGGGTCAGAAGTTAGGTCAAAATCCTGACCAAAAATGCTCAAAATTTCACTAAGTGTTTAGTTTCAAGACCATGACTTCATGAATTAATAACTTGAGATCCAAGCATTTTTAGAAGAAGTTTTGTAAATAAATGTTGTAGATCTTATGGAGATCTACAACTTTCATGTTGAAAGTTCCTTTTGAATTATCTTGCATCATAGTGAAAAATTGGCTCAAAGTTGTGAAAAAACATGAAGTTTTCAACACTTAGAAAATTTTCTAAGTTTGAAAACTTTGAATTTTCAAAATGAAATCTTGACTTTTTGATTTCTTGATGAATAAGTTTCATATTTTGACATGTTTTGATGAATTGTGATCTTTGACACTTGATTTTGACCAAAAAGTCAAAGTTTGACTTTTCAATGTATAGTTGACTTTTGATCAATTGACTGAAAATCCACTATCAATCCAAATGATCTTGAGCAATGTTTTGAGTCATACCATTAGGTCAAAATGGTGCAATTTAACTCTTGAGATCATGCTTCAAACCAATTGACCATTTGCTAGGTCAAAAATCAGAAATTGCCCCTTCTCAGTCAAAACCCTAATTTTGATCATTTTGCCATTTTGATGATTTGATCAAATTTCTTGAGGAAATGTGGTCAAAAATTTATCAAATGATACATATGAGTTTATAATGTTGATATGGGTCAAAAGTTATGAAGTTTGACTGTAAATTGGCCATATTTGACTTTTTCCATAATACAGCTGATTTTTAGGTCAACTGCTCAATTGACTGAGCAAAAATGTGATTCAAGGCTTGAAGCTTGACATGAGTAATATTGGGAGTCCATAATGATCCATGAAAGTCATATGAGGCATTGAAAATTCAATTATCCTTGTGCAATCTCAAACCCTAATTTTAGTCATCAGTGCTTAAGGAGGTGTCTTGAGCTGATCAATCCTTGTGCAGTCTTGAACCCAAGGAGATCTTGTGGGAAAATACTTGATAAATGAGAGGGAAAATTTTGGGGTACAACAACTACCCCTGTTCAATCTTCTTAAACCTGAAGAGTTAGATTGGCGGATCTGCCATTCGTGGCTTGAAGGTGAAAGATGATTGGACACTAGAGTGCCCAGAAATTTGCACTTGAAGATGTGATGGTTGATGGTGTAGAGAATGGGCTTAAAGATGCCATTTTGAGAGGTGATGGAAAGTTTTTGGAGATGGGCTTACAGATGCCATCCAAAAATGATTGTTGGCAGGAATGGAATAAGTGTCAGAATAAATCTCTGGTTGATTTATACTGAAATGGTGGATATGTTGGGTTGAGAACTAGAATAATATCCATAAATGGATTGTATTTGACTCGTATCTGAAAGCTGAAACTGAATGAGTATCAGAATAGCGTTCGTATCTGGAGCGTATCTGAACTGTATCTGAAAGTTGAAACTGAATGAGTATCAGAATGGCATCCGTATCTAGAGCATATCTGAATTATATCTGAAAGTTGAATCTGAATGAGTATCAGAATAGCATTCGTGTCTGGAGCGTATCTGAACTGTATCTGAAAGTTGAATCTAAATGAGTATCAGAATGGGGTCCGTATCTGGAGCATATCTAAACTGTATCCGAAAGTTGAATCTAAATGAGTATCAGAATGGCGTCTGTATCTAGAGCGTATCTGAATTGTATCTGAAAGCTGAATCTGAATGAGTATCAGAATGGCGTCCGTATCTGGAGCATATCTGAACTATATCTGAAAGTTGAATTTAAATGAGTATCAGAATGGCGTCCATATCTGGGGCGTATCTGAACTGTATCTGAAAGTGTGTATGAGAAGAAGCCCGTGTAGGATTGCTTCAGTTGGTCGTGTAGATAATTGTCCTGGCTTGTTTCAGGTATCAATCTATGACCTTTTGCAAATTGTTGATGAAAGCCATTGCTGACTGATTTTTCCAAAAGAGATGAAAGATTAGTTGTATGCAATTTCATGATGTATGAAATGCATTGTACAATGATGTTCTAACAAATGAATGAAATTATGTTGTATGCATTTGTGTCATAGATGTTTATGACGTATGGATGTGATGTATGGGTATTTAAGCTATGATGTTTTAATACTGTTGGATTAGGGAAAATAAATCCCTGACTGCTGTTGGGGACATGGAGTGTAAGTCTTCATGTTTTGAAGTGCTGATGAGTTGGTGAGCTTCTATTTGTTAGAGAAATAAATTATGTTGTAAGGGAAATGTCGTGTATTTCTTGTGAAATCCTGTTGGAGAATCCTGAGAAGTTGCGCGACCTTTACTGGGGAGTGATAACTGGAAGTTTTGTTCCGTCGGGGATGTGAGAGAGCTTGATATCGTTTAGCTGCACACTATGGGGGATTTTATGGAATATTCTAAAGTCGTTTATCCTATTTCTTAAAGCCATTAGTAATTGTCTTTCTATTTTTTTGTTCCTTTTTGTTCATTTGTAAACAGTAGTTACGTTCAAATGCATATGTTCAAAAATAAGTCATTGGACGTTTTTGTAAACAAAGCACAGGAATAAAGAAAAAAACAGATAGCTTTTCACTTTCAAAGGGATATCTTTGTATTAACTTGAATAAGTATTTTGTACAATGAGACGAACATCCTAGTAAAGGAATGTCGTCGTAAAAATTTGATACAAAGAAAAGATAGTTATGTGCAATAATCCCATGGGGTTCCCATTCTACTATAGCCTTCGTGTCTCTGAGCGTCTTTTCCCCTTGCTGCCTTGTCCAAAGTTGATTGGATTGATTAGAACCGTTGAGTTTGTCAGTCGAAGCCAAAGGATGTCTGTAAGGTTATCAACGGGACATAGTCATACGCTTTAATTCTCTAACTTTTGCCTGGACCGCCCTTTCGGGTTTTCAGTCCACTGGGATACCTTTTTTTACCCAAGTCGCCCTTTCAGGTTTTCAACTTTCCGGGTGTACAAATTTTTTTGTTTTATCCCTAATTTTTGCCCGAACCTTTTTGGTTCGCCGGGATGCCCTTGTTTTTCCTAGGTGTGTCAACCTAGCGGGTCTCTTATGCGTAGTATCTTTTGACTATGTCCGCGTTCACAGGGTGTGGCAGGTCGTCGCCATCCATAGTGGTTAAGATCATTGCTCCATCAGAGAATATTCTTTTGATCACAAACGGTCCTTCATATGTAGGAGTCCATTTTCCCCTGGGATCACCCTGCGGCAGTATGATGCGCTTGATTACCAGATCCCCGACTTGATACACTTGGCATCTGACCTTTTTTTTAAAGCCTTGATCATCCGTTTTTGATACATTTGACCATGATAGGCAGTAGTAAGCCTTTTCTCACCAATCAAGTTCAGCTGATCAAGTCGAGTTTGGATCCAGTCATCTTCATTCAAACCTGCATCCTACATGATTCTCAGAGAATGGATATGGACCTCAATAGGCAAGACAACTTCCATGCCGTATACCAGAGAGTAAGGTGTTTCCCCTGTTTATGTGCGCGTCATGGTACGGTAACCATGGTAGTATCTCATGATAGTCCTTGTAGGTTACTGTCATTTTCTGTATGATATTTTTGATGTTCTTGTTTGCGGCTTCGACAGTGCCATTCATCTTTGTCCGGTAAGGGGAAGAATTATGGTGCTGGATTTTGAACTTCACGCACAGTGTGGTGATCATAGTATTGGTGAGATTCGTACCATTGTCAGTGATGATCCTCTCCGGGATACCTTACCGATATATGAGATTCTGTTTGATGAACCAAGCGATAACATTCTTGGTAACGGAAGAGAAAGAAGTTGCCTCAACCCACTTCGTGAAATATTCAATGGTCACCAAGATGAAGGGGTGTCCATTAGAAGTTGTGGGCTTGATTTCTCCAATCATATCAATGTCCCACGTCGCGAATGGCCAGGGAGGAGTCAGGACATTCAGAGGAACTGGAGGTACATGCACTTTGTCAGCATAGATCTGACACTTGTGGCAGGTTCGAGAGTGCTGATAGCAATTTGCTTCCATGGTAGACCAGTAATACCCTGCCCTTAGGATTTTCTTAGCCATTGTATGTCCACTGGAATGGGTGCCAAAAGTTCCTTCATGTAGATCAACCATGATCTTTTCTGCCTCAACCTTGTATGCGCAACGAAGCAAAACAGAGTCATGGTTGCGCTTGTAGAGGATGCCATTACTGATGAAGAACTTAGCAGAGAATCTCCTTAAGAACTTCTTATCATTAACGGAAGCTCCTTCCCGATACTCTTGTGCCTCGAGGTACCTCTTGACTTCATTGAACCAAGGTTGGTCCACTACTTCTTCAGTATTGATATCGTGACAGTAAGCTGGTTCATCCATCCGTTCAATGGTGATCTGGGGAGCCTCGTTACCCCACTTGAGTTTAAACATGGATGACATTGTGGCTAGCGCATCCGCTAGTTGATTTTCTTCTCACGGGAAATGCTCGAAGGGAATCTTCTCAAAATGTTGGATTTATGTCAACACATGTTCTCTGTAGGGGATGAGGTTAGGGTATTTCGTATCCCATTCTCCTTTGATCTGACCGGTGACTAAGGCTGAATCTTTGAATACACTTAAGGACTTGATCCCCAAATCTATGGCAGCTTTGAGACCAAAAATGCACGCTTTGTACTCTGCCATGTTATTTGTACAGTTGAAGCAGAGTCTTGCAGTAAAGGGAGTGTGACATCCTTCAGGGGATATGAGTACAACACCTTTGCCATTGCCGAGTGCGTTGGACGCCCTATCAAAAACAAGGATCCATCGGGATCCTTGTTCAGGTCCGTCATACGGTCTAAGTTCTTCACAGTTGTTTACCATCATGGTGTCTTCATCTGGGAATTCAAACTTCATGGACTGGTAGTCATCCAAAGCTTGATGAGCCAGGTGATCGGCTAGCACACTGCCCTTTATTGCTTTTTGGGTAGTGTACTGAATATCATATTCCGTCAGGATCATCTGTCATCTCGCTATTCTCCCAGAGAGGGCAGGCTTCTCGAATATGTATTTTATTGGATCCATCTTGGATATCAATAAGGTAGTATGGGTCAACATATACTGTCTTAGCCGGCGAGCAGCCCATGCCAGAGTGCATCAAGTTTTCTCGAGCAGTGAATATCTTGTTTCGCTGTCGGTAAACTTTTTGCTTAGGTAGTAAATAGTATGCTCTTTTCGGCCAGACTCGTTATGCTGCCCCATCACACAACCCCATTGAATTTTCCAAAATAGTTAGATACATGATCAAGGGTTTTCCTTCGACTGGCGGCATCAAAACAGGAGGCTCTTGAGGGTACTCTTTGATCTTGTCGAAGGCAGCTTGGCACTCATCATTCCATTTGACTACTTGATCTTTCTTCAGTAACTTGAAGATTGGTTCACAAGTAGCTGTCAGGTGAGAAATGAATCTGGAAATGTAGTTTAGCCATCCTAAGAATCCTCTGACTTCCTTCTCAGTATGAGGAGCAGACATTTCTTGTATTCCTTTCACCTTGGCAGGATCCACTTTGATACCTTTACCGCTGACAAAGAAGCCTATGAGTTTACTGGACCTTACACCAAATGTGCATTTATTCGGGTTCAACCTCTACTTGTATTTCTTCAGTCTCTCAAACAGTTTCTGCAAATGGTCAAGATGTTCCTCTTCAGTTTGAGATCTGGCTATCATATCGTCTATATAGACCTCAATTTTGTGATGTATCATGTCATGAAATAGAGCTACCATGGCATGTTGATAGGTTTCCCCAGCATTCTTCAACCTGAATGGCATAACCTTGTAACATAATGTGCCCCACTGTGTGACAAAGGTCGTTTTCTCCATGTCCTCAGGCGCCATTTTGAGTTGGTTGTAGCCTGAGAATCCATCCATGAAGGAAAAAACCTTACGCTGTGTTGTATTGTCAACCAGAATATCAATATGGGGAAGTGGGAAATCATCCTTAGGGCTTACCCTATTCAAATCTCTGTAGTCCATGCACATTCGTACTTTGCCATCCTTTTTAGGCACCGAAACAACATTGGCGACCAATTATGGATAGGAGGTAACGGCTATGAAATTGGCGTTGAATTGTTTCATGACTTCAGCTTTAATCTTCTCTGACATGTCTGGTCGCATGCGACAGACTTTCTATTTTACCAGAGGGAAGTTGTGATGCGGTGGGAGAACTGACTTATAGGTTTTGCGTTTGATCGCAAATGTTGCGGTTAGAAAGAGTCGCCACCGACTTTTCTATTATTCAAAAGGAAAGTGAAAAAGCACAGGAAAGACCTTTGAGAGTTTTTCTTGAGTTCGGGGGGTAGATTATGAAAAGGGAAGGTATTAGCACCCTTTTCATCCAGGGTTTTCCATGGGCTCTTAGTTACTTTCTAGATCACTTGCTTTTGTTTCAAATTGTGCTTTGTGTGGTTTTTGGAAAGTATTTTGTAAAGAGGCCATCGTTTAGGCAATCTTTGTAATGATTCTCGTTTGTAAGAATGTATACAAAGATGTTGATCTTTTTGAAAATGTTTTCAATTTTGTAAGATGTTTTGAAATGTGTAGGTGTTGGTTTTGAAAATAGAAATGGTGTTTTGTTTTAAAATGGAGCAAGTAACTAAAAGCAATCTACCTACTCAAATGTCTTTCTTGTTCATTTTCATTTCCTTTGACATTGTTGTCTTACCATTGATTTGGTAAGCAACCCTATCTTTGGATGTAAATGGGACGGGCGTGGGTCATCGTATAGTCATGATTGGAAATGTTGCAAGGTATCTTAGCATTTTTTGAGGGACCAAGATCATTTTTATAAGGCAACTTTGAATAGCATCATCGAGGGACTAGGATATTGTATTTGTTTGTTTTTGCTAAGACACCTTACATGCGTAATATGGCCATTTTGTATAAGGCAACCAAGTGGAGTAACCTAGGGGTGCTTATGTGCAAGTGTGTCATTTTCATGCTTGATTTTGTCTTGAATTAGGGTTTTCTATTTGATTGATTTTTATCTTCCCATACAAACCCTAATTACTAGCATATTATGTAAAAGCGATAAATTGCGAAATTTAAATTTACTACGCTATTACAAACATTTGTGGGAGGGAGTATACAATTTATGAATGGGGATTGCAATAATATAAACCTAATTAATCTATTATAATCAAATTGAATGCATACAGATAATTGGAATAAATAGTATACAAGGTGAATTAAATATGCAAAGATATGTAAATGCAAAGAAGATTTTTGTTTGATTTTTTTATGTGAAAAAAGCTTTAACCTAAACCTAATTAAAAAAAATCAAGATTAACTTAAATAATTTAAGAAAAGGAATTATTTAAGAAAAGATTTTTGAATAAACCCTAATTCTATTTGATTAAAAGAAAATAAGTTTCTTTAAGAAAAAGTATTTTTGTATTTTTTGTATTGAAAATAATATATCGCATTATGAGATATTTTTGGTCTTTTTTATATTAAAATAATATATTTAATGGGTGTGAAAAAAAATAAATATTTAACCTAATTCTAATTTAACTTACAAGGTTTATTTAATAAAAATAGATAATATATAACTAAATAAAAATATTTTATGTGAGAAAAATAAAATAAAACAAGCCAAAATATAAATCTATCATTTTTTTATATTTTTATGATTTTTAATATTAAGAAAAATATATTTAAGAAAATAAAATGAAAATAAAATAAATAAATAAAATGATATGGGTCAGGGGTGTCATAAGCAGACAGGGTGTAGGATGTTAGAAAAAATCACAAGGCCCGTGAAACTGAAGCCCATGCGCTGCAAGAAACCAAAAAAAATGGAAAAGGTGAGAAAAAAGAAAAAGGCAGCGCGCTGAGGCTCGAACCCATGACCTCTAGCATTTACGCGTGCTGCCTTACCACTAGGGTGGCTGTACATCCGTTTATACAAACACAAACATAAATATATATTAGAAAACGCCTCCTGAAGGCAACTTCATCTTCAACCTTGAGCCATGGCCGAACTACCTGTATCTTCTTCATTTCTCCATAAAAATGGAAAGTTCAAACATGAAAATTATGGTGTTTCTTCCCACGAGTTCAACCATATAATTTATGTAAACTAAAGGTCAAAGATAAAATCTAATTTTACTGGCCCTAATTTAAAACCTAATTTTTACAGAAATTTCAAATCCAAAATTCTCTATATACAGTTAATATAAATGAAAACTATGAACATGGTTAGCTTTAGAGCAAGGATATCTACATTTTGCTTTCACAAATCAAGAACAAATGATGCTTGTACAAAGAGATAGAAGTTTGAGTTTTTACCTCTTGCAGCTGAGATCGTGAATGGAGTTTGAGCAAGTTTTGAGAAGGCCTGAGGATCTGTTTAGCTTGCCTGGACCTCCCTGAGTGTATTCCAATCCTTACTTTGTCCTGAAAGTATCTGAATCTCTCTACTCAAGTCAAATTACAAGCTTGATATTTGAAAATGGTGGATGGTGGAGGAGGAGTTACAGTTAGGGAACAGGGGTCTGGATCACTTATATATGATGTATATTAAGTGTTTGGGTGGTTAAAACTCAATACGCACGAGGGGATTTGGAGATGGCTATGTAAGGTTCAAAACTGTCAAGCTATGGCAGATTCTGAGTTGCAGAGTGTTTGGGAGTGTTTTTGAGTCTTATCATTCGTGTGTTATGTTGCAATACACTTTTGTATATGTATGGAAAAGGTTAGAGATCAGATTCACTCCAGGTTTTTGAGTTCTAGCCTTTTGGCTCTATAACTTGCTTTTGAAGAAAAGTCAGGAGACAAGTCTAAAAGTGTTGTACAAGCCTGATCTGAGTTGGTAGAGGCTTTAGACAAGTTGCTTTTGGTTTTTACTTTTCTTGTGTGCAGAGAAAACAATTGAGATGCTCAAGAAGTTGACAATTGCAAAAGTAATGCTTTATCAAAATGGAAATGGCAACTTTGTGCCAAAAATGGAATTGTAACTTGGATAAAGGCTCAAGTGTTTGGATTAAATCTCTAGCAGCTGTGTAAACATTTAACTATGGAGTGAGAAACAAGTTTGAGGCCTGCAAAGCAAAGGTTATGCAGCCTAGGCTTGGATTTGAATTTTTGTTCATCATGAAATGGCTTGAAATCAAAGTGATAAATCACCAACTTCATCTCTTCGATTCTCCCTACTCAGGAATAATCTCAAGGATTTCTTTAATATTTTGGAAATCTTGCAATGTGCTCTACAACTCATCTTTGAATTTATTTTGAAAATTCCCTTTGGAACTATGTGAAATATTGACATGAAGTTAGGTCAAAAATCTGCCTAACTAGGGCAAAATTTCACTAAGTTATTTTAGTTCATGAGCATGTATTCACAAAATCATATCTTGAGATCCAAGCATTTTTAAGAGAAATTATGTTAAGCAAAGTTATATATTTAATGGGGATCTACAACTTTCATGTTGGAAGTTTCCTTTGAATCATCTTGCATCATGGTGAAAATTTGGCTCAAAGTTGAGAAAAAATAAGAAATTTTCTATACTTAGAAAACTTTCTAAGTTAAGAAATTTCAATTTTTCAAAACAAAATCTTGAATCCTTGATTTCTTGATGAACAAGTTTCACATTTTGACATGTTTTGATGAACTATGATCTTTGGCACTTGATTTTAACCAAAAAGTCAAAGTTTGACTTTTTAGTGTACAGTTAACTTTTGATCAGTTGACTGAAAAATTCATCTATCAATTCACTGGGTTTGTAATGTTTTGAATCATGTTATTAGGTCAAAATGATGTAATTTAACTCTTGAAATCATGCTTCAAACCAATTGATCATTTTCTAGGTCAAAAATCAGAAATTGCCCCTTCCTAGTCAAAACCCGAATTTTAACCATTTTACCCTTTTGATGATTTGATCAATTTTTTTTGAGGAATTGTGGTCCAAACTTGAACAAATGATACATATGAGTCTAAGATGTTGATGTGGTTCAAAAATTATGAAGTTTGACTGTAAATTGGCCATTGTTGACTTTTTCCCCAATACAGTTGATTTTTAGGTCAACTGTCCAATTGACTGATCAAAAGTGTGATTCAAGACTTGAAACTTGAGATGAGTAATCTTAGGGGTCCCTAATGATCCTTGAAAGTCATATGAAACATTGATAGTCCAAAAATCCTTGTGCAAACTCAAACCCTAATTTTGGTCATCAGTGCATGAGGAGATGTCTTGAGTTGGTCAAACCCTAATGCAGTCTTAAGTCAAAGAGATCTTGTGAGGAAATTATTGATAAGTGAGAGGGAAAATTTTGGGGTACAATAGCTACCCCTGTTCAATCTTCTTAAACCTGTAGAGTTAGACTGACGAGTTTTTCCATTCGTGACTCGAAGGTGGAAGATGGTTGGACACTAGAGTGCCTAGAAATTTGCACTCGGCGATGCGATGATAGAAGGAATGGGCTTATAGATTCCATTTGGAGAGGTGATATAAAGCTGTAGGAGATGGGCTTGTAGATGCCATCCAAAAGTGATTGTTGAATTGTAATTTGTAAGCTGAAAGAATGAGTATCAAAATGGCGTCCGTGTCTGGGGCGTATCTGTACTGTATCTGGAAGAGGCTTTGATTAAGTATCAGAATGGCATCCGTGTCTGGAGCGTATTTGTACTGCACTTGAAAGTTGAATCAGAATGACATCCGTGTCTGGAGCATATTCGTACTGCGTCTGAAGTTTGAATCTGAATGAGTATCAGGATGGCATCCGTATTTGGAGTGTATCTGAACTGTATCTGAAAGCTGAATATGAATGAGTATCAGGATGGAATCCGTATCTGGAGCGTATCTGAACTGTATCTGAAGATTGAATCTGAATGAGTATCAGAATGGCATCCGTGTCTGGAGCGTATCTGAACTGTATCAAAAGATTTTGGAATTTTGTTAATGGTAGTTGTTAACCTTATCCTGAAAAGGGTAAAATGTTTAGCTAAAACAATATGTCTATGTTGTATGAAATGCATAATATAATGCATTCGTATTATCAATATTTATGATATATGGATGCAATGTATACATATGTGAGCTAATTTGCTGCACTGCTGTTGGATTAGGGAAAATAAATCCCTGACTGCTGTTGAGGATATGTAAGTCTTCATGCCTCGAAGTCGAAGTATTGATGAATTTCCGCCGAGAGAAATAAACTTTGTTGTAAGGGAATGCCATGTACTGCTTGTAGAATCCCATTGGAGAATCCTGAGAAATTTGACGACTTCTACTGAGGATCAACAACTTGTAACTTTATTTTGATGGGGATTTAAATGACGTACTGCAGGGGATTACTTATGGGATGGGCTAGAGGTATTTCCCTATCCTTTCAACCTATCAGTAATTGCCTCTTCTTTTTTTTGTAAACAGTAATTATGTTCAAATGCATATGTTCAACAATGAATCATTGGACGTTTTTGTAAACAAAACACAAGCGTAAAGACAAATAGTTTTTGCACTTTCAAAGGGATATCTTTGCATTGACTTTGAGTAAGTATTTTTGTACAAGGGGACAAACATTCTGGTAAGAGAATGTTGTCAAAAAAAGAAAAATTTGATACAAAGAAAAGATAGCTATGTGTAATAATCCCATGGGGTTTCCTTTCTGCTATAGCCTTCGTATCTCTGAGCATCTTGTCTATTTTTTGCCTCACTCGAAGATGATTGAATTGATCAGAAACTCTGAGTTTGTCAGTGGAAGCCAAAGTTTGTCCATAAAGTGATCCAACGGGACATAGTCGTACGCCTTAATTCCCTAACTTTTTCCTGGACCTCCCTCTCGGGTTTTCAATCCACCGGGAAACCCTTTTTTGCCCAAGTCACCCCTTCGGGTTTCCAACTTGTCGGGTGTACATATTTTTTTGTTTTATCCCTAACTTTTTCCCGAACCTTTTTGATTCGCCGGGATGCCCTTTTTTTGCCTAGGTGTGTCAACCTAGCGGGTCTCTTATACGTAGTATCTTTTGACTATATCCGCATTTGCAGGATGTGGCAAGTCGTCACCATCCATGGTGGTCAAGATCATTGCCCCACCAGAGAAAATTTTTTTGATTACAAATAGTCCTTTATAGGTAGGAGTCCATTTTCCACTAGGATGAAGGAGGCTGCTTCAACCCATTTTCTAAAATAGTCAATGGCCACTAGGATGAAGCGGTGTCCATTGGAGGCTGTTGGCTTGATTTCCCCAATCATATAAATCCCCCACATAGCAAAGGGCCAAGGAGCTGTCAAGACATTCAGAGGAACCAGAGGTACATGCACTTTGTCAGCATAAATTTGACACTTATGGCAGGTTCGAGAGTGTTGATAACAATATGTTTCCATGGTAGACCAGTAATAGCCTGCCCGTAGGATTTTTTTTCCATCGTATGCCCACTGGAATGGGTGCCAAAGGTGCCTTCATGCAATTCAGCCATGATCCTTTCAGCTTCAACCTTATCTACGCACCAAAGTAACACAGAGTCGTGATTGCGTTTGTACAGGATGCCATTACTAAGGAAGAACTTAGCAGAGAATCTCCTTAAGAACTTTTTATCATTGATTGAAGCTCCTTATGGATATTATTGAGCCTCGAGATACCTCTTGACTTTGTGAAACCAAGGTTGGTCCACTACTTCTTCAGTATTAATCTCGTGACAGTGTGCCGGTTCATCCATTCGTTCAATGGTGATCTGGGGAGCCTCGTTATCCCAATTAAGTTTAAACATAGATGACATTGTGGCTAGAGCGTCTGCTAGCTGATTTTCTTCTCGCGGGAAATGCTCGAAGTTAATCTTCTCAAAATGTGGTAGCAATGTCAAAACATGTTCTTTGTAAGGGATAAGGTTTGGGTGTTTAGTGTCCCATTCCCCTTTGATCTGGCTGATAACCATAGCTGAGTCTCCGAGTACATCCAAAGATTTGATCCCCAAGTCTATGGCAGCTTTGAGACTGAAGATGCACACTTCGTATTCCGCCGTGTTGTTTGTACAGTTGAAGCAAAGTCTGGAAGTAAAGGGAGTGTGACACCCTTCTGGAGATATGAGTACAGCACCAATACCATTTCTGAGTGCATTGGAGGCTCCATCAAAGAATAGGGTCCATCGAGATCCTTGTTTATGTCCGTCATATGGCCTGAATTATTCACAGTTATCTTATGTCATGATGTCTTCATCCGGAAATTCGAACTTCATGGACTGGTAGTCTTCCATGGCTTGGTGAGCAAGGTGATCGGCTAATACACTGCTCTTTATAGCTTTCTGGGTAGTATATTGTATGTCATATTCTCCCAGAAAGAGCAGGCTTCTCGAAGATATATTTTATCGGATCCATTTTAGATATCAACAAGGTAGTATGAGTCAGCATATACTGTCTTGGCCGGCGAGCAGCCCATGCCAGAGCGCAACAAGTTTTCTCGAGCAGTGAATATCTGGTTTCACAATCGGTAAACTTTTTGCTCAGGTAGTAAATAGCATGCTCTTTTCGACCAGACTCGTCATGCTGCCCCAATACACACCCCATTGAGTTTTCTAAAATAGTCAGATACATAATCAACGGTCTTCCCTTGACTGGTGGTGTGATACGGTGGGAGAACTGACTATGGTTTTGCGTTTGTTTTCGTAAATGTTTCGGTTGAGCAAGAGTCTCCACCGACTTTTTATTTTATCCTAAGGAAAGGTTTAAAAAGCACAGCAAAAACCTTTGAGATGTTTTCTTGGGTTCGGGGAGTAGATTATAGAAAGGGAAGGTATTAGCACCCTTTCTATCCATGGTTATCCATGGGCTCTTAGTTACTTGCTTAGATCAACTTGCCTTATTTTTCAATTGTTTGAAATGGTGCTCTTGTGTGGGTGTGGGTTTGAAAAATGTTTTGAAAAGAAGCCAATGTGGTGGCAACCTTTGTAATGATCCATGTTGGGATGTATACAAAGGTGTATGTCTTTTGAAAAGGTTTTCATTTGTTTTTTTGAAAGTTTGTTTTGAAAGTGTTGTGAGGTGTGGTTTTAGAAAATAGGCAAGTGTTTTGTTTTTGCAAGTTTGATTCAAGTAACTAAGAGGTTGTCTACACCTAAATTTCTCAAAGGTTATTGCTATGTTTTAACCCTTTTAACAAGTTTGTTCCACCATTGTATTTGGTGGACAATCTTGTGTTAGGATGTGAAAGGGACGGGCGCGGGTCATCGTTTAGACCGTGATTGTAATGGTGCCAAGTATCTTTGGGCAATTTTCTTTAAGGGACTTGATCATTTGTTTAGGCAACTTTTTGAAAGCGTCATCGAGGGACTATGATCATTTGATTCGTGTTTGTTTTGCCCAAAGAGACCTAACATGCAATATGGCCCATTTATTGAAGGCAACAAGTGGAATACCCTAGGGGTGCAAGTGTGATATGTGTTGTCCATTTTCATGCTTGTTTATCTTGAAACTAGGTCAAACTATTTTTGTCGTTTTTATTTGCATACAAACCCTAATTCTAACATGGTATATTTAGAAAGCATTAAAGTGCGAAAAATAAAGTTCTAAACTATTACAACACAATATGGGAAGGGGGGTACAAATGTTCAAATGGGGGTATTTGACAAGGAATTTAAACCTAGCTATTACATCAATTTGGAATTATTTACAAGATAATTGATTGCACAAATTAAATAGAAAAATAAATATGCAAAAAATGTAAAAAGGGTTTTTATATGTATGGAAAAAAGGTATTTTTTATATCAAATAAACAAAATAAAAAAAGTATTATTTTTGGAGCCTTTTTTAAGTTTAGGGCAAAACCCTAATTTTATTAAGTAAAATGCATTAATTATTTAATATGTACAAATATTTATCAATTATATACTAAATAAAATAAAAATGAGGTATGTTTGTCAAAAATGTATTTTTACTATCAAATATTAATAAAAAATAAAATGTATATATTTTTGTATTATTTACTAAATATTCTAATAAATATATATATATATATATATATATATATATATATATATATATATATATATATATATATATATATATATATATATATATATATATATATATATATATATATATATATATATATATATATATATATATATATATATATATATATATATATATGTGTATGTATTAATTTCTAAATATGTATTATATATACAAAAATAATAATATTTAATATTTATATATAAAAAAAAGTATATTTTATATAACATATTTTCAGAAGATAAAACAAAATAAAAATGAAAATAAAATGTGTTTACATTATTTTTTCCTATTTATTCTAAATAATATATTATGTACTTATTTACATACAAATAGCAATATAAACAAATAAATGCCTAAAAATATAAAAATAGTGTAAAAAATGTTTTTTTATGTTTTTAATATTATGAGGAAAAATAAATAAGTCATGAATAAAAAACAAAAGTCAAAAAGATATAAAAATAAGCCAAATGGGCCTAGGGGGTGTGAAAGTAAAATCATGGTGTAAAAAAAAGTGTGAAACAGGCCCAGCCCAAATGATCTTCTTCAACCTCCAGATTGTTTGAATCAAGAACAAAGCGCGCGTTTTCCATTGCCAAGCCTAGATCCTGATTCTTTGACTTTCATCAAAAACTTACAACAACAAAGTTATAGAGCATCATGTCACGATTCTAAACATGTAAAGAAATCAATCTAACTCTCAGAAATGAGAGAGAATTTCTTCTCCCCCAATTCCTGACCTAGTTTTTTATCAATGTTCAGACTTAAAATTCTCTAAGCATACATAATATAAATGAAATCTAATCACATGGGCATGTTCAGGGCTATGAATGTGACATGTTTTCTTCACAAACCTAAAGCTAACAATGCCTGGATAGAGAGATTTGTGTTCATGAACTTACCTGTTCAGCTGAAATTGTATCTGATGATTGAGGTACTTTCAGAGCAAGGTGATGATTGGTACAGCTTCCTTGATGTCCAGGGATGTTAGTCCAAGCTTTACTTTGTCTTGAAACCCTTTGAATCGAGCTATGGAACTTCAACTGCAAAACAAGAAAGTGAAAATGGTGATGTAGCCTGGGGGTGTTACAGGTCGTGTTTGAGGTTTTGATTAGCTTCAAGGGATGTTATGGAATGTGTTTGATGTGTTTTTAGCAAGAATGTATGGAAGGTTTGAGTTGTGGAACTCAAACTGCAACAGATGCTCTGTTTGGACAGTTCAATGGTGATTTTTGTGAATGAGAGTGTTTGGGACTGTTAGGGTCGTGTTCTAGCTCAGAATCAATGTTTAGAATATGCTTGATAACTTTGCTTAAGGCTTGGTTAGCTGATATGAGAGTTGGTATATGTTATGCTATGTTTCTTAAACTTTAAGCAAGCAATGGCCAAGTTCAGTTCTAGACAGGTAGAGGCCCCTCTAATGTGCTGCATAACTCAGTCTTGATCAGTGTGATTAACTCATAAACTTGTGCCAAAGAGATTTCAAATGTACTTGCTTGGATTTGCTTTAGACATAAAGTGCAACTTTTGCAAAAATGGATATAATGCTTTTTCCAATTTGGGATTAAACCTTTAGGCAATGCTTGAACACATAGAACATGGTCTTGGCACAAAGGATTGGCATTAAATTTATGAGTGTTGGATGGTTTAGAGGCCTGTAATCAAGGAAAGCATGCTAAATTCAAAATGGCACAAATGTATGAACATGTAACTTGGCCAATTCAAAAGTGAGTTTTTCCCATATTGTCAAATTTGATTCTCCCTAACCATGAGGTTGTTTGATGAGTTCTTGGACATTTTGGAAAGCTTGGAATGTGTACTACAATCCATCTTTGAAATGAAAATTGAAATTCCAAGTGGAAGTGTATAAAAAATGGTCTTGAAGTTAGGTAAAAACCTTGCCTATAATAGGTCAAATTTTCTCTAAGTTAAGAATGGTTTGGTACCCTTGTTCCAAAAATTGTAACTTGAGCTACAAGCTTCTTTTGGGAAAACTTTGTGAATCAAAGTTGTAGATTATGCAATAGGCTACAACTTTTATGTTTTGACTTTTGCTTGAATCCAAATGAATCTTGGTGAGAAAGTTGGGCAAAGTTAGGAAAAAATTATGGTTTTTCATAACTTAGAAAAATTCTAAGTTATGAAAAATCTTCATTTCAAACCCTAATTTGCATTTCTTGATTTCTTGATGGACAAGTTTCATGATTTGGCATGTTTTGATGAAAAATGAATCTTGACCCTTGATTTTGACCAAAAAGTCAAAGTTTGACTTTTCAGTATACAGTCAAAATTGATCAATTGACTGGGAAATTCAATTGTCAATCTTGTGTATTTGGGATCTTTTGAACTTGTTGAGCATGTCAAGATAATTCCATGGGGTCCTTGAGTCCATATGTGAGTTTGGTTTGCCATTGGCTAGGTCAAACAGTCAAAAATTGCCTTTGTGCAGTCAAAACCCTAAAAATGACCATTTTGCCCTTTTAGTGATCTGATCAAATTTCTTGTGGAATTGTGATCCAAACTTGATCAAATGGTCCATGTGAGTTTATAATGTTGATGTGGGTAAATTTTCATGAGATTTGACTGTCAATTGGCCACAATTGACTTTTTCCCCAATACAATTGATTTCTAGGTCAACTGTCCAATTGACTGGGCAAAATTTGGAATCAAGACTTGAAACTTGGTATGGATAAACTTGGGAGTCCAATATGAAGCATGAAGGTAATCTTAGGCATTTTAGGTTAAAATATCTTTGTGCAAACACAAACCCTAATTTGGGTCAACAGTGCAAGGAGAAGTCTTGAGCAGAGGAAACCCTAACTCGATCTTGATCTCCAAGGATTTTGTGATGAGAAAATGTTGAGGAAATGGGAGGGAAAATTTTGGGGTACAACAGTTTCCCCTGTTCAATCTTCTTGAACCTGAAGAGTCAGATTGGCAAGTTTGCCTTTCGTGACTCGAGGGTAAAAGGAGATTGGACACTAGAGTGCCCGGAAATTTGCACTCGCATGTTGGAGTATCAGCAATGTGATGTCGGGAATGGGCTTATAGATGCCATTTGGAGAGATGGTGGATAGGGAGATGGGCTTATAGATGCCATCTGGAGATGTGACAGAACCTTGTCGGGAATGGGCTTATAGATGCCATTTGGAAGCGTTGATCGCATAAGAGATTCCTTAGCGAGAACTTGTGTATTTGAGAAAGACAGATGTTTTCCTGGCTTGTTACAGGTGTTTGATCTTCAATCTCCTCATGCAGATATGCCCTGGCTGGATACAGGTGTGGAATCTACAATCGGTTGCTCACAGATGTACCCTGGCTGGATACAGGAATCGAATCCGGAAATAATCGTCAACAGATATGCCCTGGCTGGATACAAGAATCGAATCTGGAAATCTTCAGACGTGCCCTGGCTAGATACAGGAATCGAGTCTAGAAATGTGGTCACCAGATATGCCCTGGCTGGATACAGGAGTCGAATCTGGAATTGTGATAGTTGATAGATATGCCCTGGTTGGATACAGGAATCGAATCTTCGAACTCTTCAGACGTGCCCTGGCTAGATACAGGAATCGAGTCTGGAAACTGATCACTCACAGATGTGCCCTGGCTAGATACAGGTATCGAATCTGGAATTGTGACAGTTGAAGGTAGTTGTCTTTGGGATTGCCTTTTTCCTTGAAAAGGCAAAAACATCAGTTGTATGCAATGTCATGATGTATGAAATGCATGATGTTGTGATGTTCAACATGAGATAGTGTTGTATGCACTTTATCATGTATGTAAGCAAGATGTATGAAATGTGAAATGTTTATGAATGTATTTTCGTCTAGGAAAATAAATCCTTGGCGACCGGCCGGGGAATTAAATCCTGGGCTGACATTGAAGAGTAGAGCTCTTTGCTTCCGTTGGGGAGGATGGTTGCAAGAATACACTGGTAGGAGAAGATGACTTCGTTGGGGAATAAACTTGTTGGGGATAATGATGATAAACTTCGCTGGGGATACCAAAGATAAACTCCGCTGGGGATTGTGTTGATAAGTTATGTTGGGGAACTTTGATGAACTCCGCTGGGGATTGAAAGAACTTTGCCGAGGGCGATCTTCCGTGGCAACTAGCTGAGGATAACCCAGTTATAAGCCCTTGTGAGGAATAACTTCGAATAAAGCTCGGAAGAGACGTCCGTACTCTGCAGGGGATAAGCTTCCAGAATCTACTGGGGATAAGCTTCAAGACCTGCTGGGGATATGGATTCCACTTTCCTGGGGAAACCATTTGGAATTTCACTGGGGCATTGATATTCCGCCGGGGAACAATCTTAGATCAAGACTGCCGTCTGGAGATGCTTGCTAATGAATGCCTATACTCCACTGGGGAATGTCGCTATCTTGTCTTACTCTGCGGGGAGTTGAGATAACTTGATCACATCCTTCAATTAGATCTACCTTGGTACCTTGGCGGACAAAGCAACCAGACTGCATCAGACAACTTTACATTGCCCCTGTTTCTGATGTCACCTGTAATTAGTCTCTTGTTTCATATGCAAATATTTATGAATCAGCGATTTAATGTCAAATGCATATATCAAAAATGAACATTGGACGTTCTTCGCAAGACAAAACAGAAAAAGGAAAAACAATGGCAATTTGTATGGAAAAGTGAATTTGTATTGATTTTGAATTTTGCATGTGAATAGGCATTTTTGTACAAGAGGCTGACATCCTAGTAAGAGAATGCCGCCGAATAACATAGGATTTACAATTTTGAAAAGGAAACAAAACAGCTATGTGCACAATATTCCCACTGGGTTCCAACTCTGCTATCGCCTTTATGTCTTCAAGCGTCTCATCACTTTGCTGCCTAGTTGAAGATGAAGCTGATTGGTCGATGCCGAAGTCTGAGCCAGATATTTGATGCCGAATTCTGGATGCAAGGTGATCCAATGAAACATAGTGTTACGCTTTATCCCTAACTTTTCCTGGACCGCCCTTTCGGGTTTTCAGTCCACCGGGATACCCATTTTTGCCCAAGCCGCCTTTTCAGGTTTTCGACTTTCCGGGTGTACAGATTTTTTCATTTCATCCCTTATTTTTTCCCGAACCCTTTTGGTTCGCCGGGAAGCCCTTATTTTTGCCTAGGTATGTCAACCTAGCGGGTCTTTTATTCATGCGTAGTATCTTTTTACTATGTCTGTATTGGCGGGTGAGGAAGGTCGTCACCATCCATGGTGGTTAGGATCATGGCTCCTCCTGAGAACATATGTTTAACCACAAATGGCCCTTTGTACGTAGGGGTCCATTTGCCCCGGGGATCACTTTGAGGAAGGATGATGCGTTTGATTACCAGGTCCCCAACTTGATACTCTTGTGGTCTGACTTTCTTGTTAAATGCCCTGATCATCCGTTTTTGGTACGTCTGACCATGACAGATAGCAGTGAGTCTTTTTTCGTCAATCAGGTTTAATTGATCAAGTCGAGTCTGGATCTAGTCATCTTCACTCAAGTCTGCATCCTTCATTATCCGGAGAGAGGGTATCTGGACTTCAATTGGTAAGACTGCCTCCATGCCATAGACCAAGGAGAAAGGAGTTGCCCCGGTTGACGTCCTTGCTGAGGTACGGTACCCATGAAGAGCAAACGGTAACATCTCGTGCCAATCTTTATAGGTCACTGTCATCTTCTGCACAATTTTCTTGATATTCTTATTAGCTGCCTCTACAGCTCCATTCATCTTCGGCCGGTAAGGAGAAGAGTTGTGGTGCTGTATCTTGAATTGTTCGCAGAGCTCAGTGATCATTTTGTTATTGAGATTGGTACCATTGTCCGTAATGATTCTTTCCGGGACGCCTGTTGGCTCTTAAATTCGACACCCTTGTTTCATTAATGTCGGCCATTAAAGCTGAAGGTTGTTTTCGATCAGCTGGGTCTGTCGAAATGCCCATCGAAAGATGGCAATGTACTTAGAAGATTTCTTCCAAGGGAGAAGTTGGTTGCCTTCGACGTCGAAGGTGTTTTTCGTCGAAGATGCTTCTCGACGAAGGTGTTCGATGGTTCAGAGTGGAACGGTTTGAAATTCAAGCGTTTGGAGGGAAAACGATTTCCAGCGGTTACCAAGTGCAACGTGCAAAGATCTGGGGCGTCGAACATTGAGAACGTGCCAAGTGGAATCATCTCGAAGCAGTGTAACTGCCCGACGGTTACTTGGGATGTTTTAGTATAAATAGTAGTAGTTCACGCAGTTTCTCGCGTGTGTTCACAATTATATACAAAGTCACTCATATAGATTCGAGTACCCAGCGTGTGAGAAAGAATTGTTGAGAAATGTATGTGTGAAACACCAACTTTATTAATCAAAGTCATTTACTTTTCCAGAAATTTACTTGCTTTCTTCTTTACTTTTCCTGTCGAAGCCCTTCATTTAAAGCCTTCCTTTATTTTATCAAAGTCCTTCTTCATGCAATTTACTTTAAGCCTTCATTTATTTTACCAAGCATACTTCTTCATGTAATTTACTTAAAACCTCTTTATTTTATTGCCATCTAACCATTATCCAATTTAATAAAAACCTCAAAATCAACCTATGTCCTAGGATCAATCTGATCGATCCTGCGAGTAACCAAATAAGTAACCATTTGGAGGATCAGCGGTTGTTTACCAATAACCACGGTAAACAAATTGGCACACCTGATGGGACTGTGTGTTGATTGTTGAAAATAATCTCATCTTTTCGAGGAGTGTTGTATGTTATTGAGAAGTGGTAGAATATACACTAACGATACCAATACTGCCAGAAGAAGGGAAGAGATGGCGAATCCGCCAAACAATAACGAGATCCCACAAACAAATGTGGGAGCAACGGTTATCCCGACCGTAACTGAAGCGATAACCGCTGGTTCGACACCAGCAGTAACGGTCACAGCAACGGGGCCATTACCTCCGTTCACAGGCCCCAGAGTGCCTTTGGGAACTCCCCCACCAAGGGGAAATTTAGGCACAAGGCCTTTTGTTCCCCCAGGATTTATGACAGGCGGTCATAATCGAGAGCCACTCTATGGCATGCCAACTTCTGACTTGGCTAGTCTGACAAATGCTGCGTCCACTTTTTCAGACCCTTTAGTGAGTGCCTCTTCGCCACTCCAAGGTTCTGGAGTAGGTATGGCGAATAGAAATAGGACCCAACTCTTAGGAGGAACGTCCCAAGTAGCCCATGGCCTTACAAATGCCTCGACAGCAGTCTTGAGGCAACAAATGGACGAAAGCAACCATGATATGGTGCAAATGTTGGCACAAACTTTGAGTACAGTGCTGAACCCTCTAATACAAAACACTACTCAATCGAATCAGCAGATGACAGCGCAAATGACGCGTTTGGCTGATTTCTTTGGAGTACCCCAACCTATTCGACAGCCCCAAAGGGCGCAAATAAGGGGAAACCAGGGTATATTTTTAGAGGAAGAAACCACCATCAACCAAGTCCAACAGCCTGTCGAAGAAAACCTTAGGGCACGATTGGAGCAACCTGTCGAGGAACCTAGGGTAATAACCCCAGAGGTAAGGTTAGTTAACAGAAACCAAAATGCTGACGAAGTAGTTCAGCATGTCCAATACCAAAACATGGGTTTGGAAAATAATCTGGCAACCATGATCGAAAGGATCATGACTCAAAATGGGATGAACATGGGCTTTCGAAGGCCCAACTTTACATCCCCATTGTCAGAATACGTGTTACAAACAGACTTACCTCCTAGATGTAAAGTCCCCAAATTCACTAAGTTCTCTGGGGACACGACAGAATCTACTGTCGAGCATGTGGCGAGATACTTGATCGAAGTAGGAGATATTTCGAATAACGAAAACCTGAGGATTAATTACTTCCCAAGTTCTTTAACAAAGAACGCTTTTACTTGGTTTACAACTCTCCCCCCCAATTCGATCCATCATTGGACCCAGTTGGAAAGATTGTTCCATGAACAATTCTACATGGGGCAAACCAAGATAAGCCTGAAAGAATTGGCCAGTGTAAAAAGACGTTTCACTGAACCTATAGACGAATATCTAAATAGGTTTAGGTTGCTCAAGGCGAGATGTTTCACACAAGTGCCGGAACATGAGTTAGTCGAAATAGCCGCAGGCGGTTTAGATTATTCCATTAGGAAGAAGTTAGACACCCAATACCTGAGAGACATGGCCCAACTGGCCGACAGAGTTCGACAGGTGGAACGCCTCAAAGCTGAAAAAGCAAAGGCAACGAAAACTCATAAGAGAGAGAGGATAGCGTATGTTGAGATGGATGACGAAGATCCAGAATCCTTCGACGATACTATAACTGTCGAAGAAGGAGAAGTCGATTTAGCGGAACTAAAACAAGGGCCACCATACTCTTGTAAACTGTTAGTCCCCTCAAGTGGGAAAAATCCCATTGGTCCAGAAAGGACCAACGATAGGTTCCCCAAAAAGACTTATAGTTTTGACATCACAAAA
This sequence comes from Vicia faba, assembly GCA_948472305.1. Classification (NCBI taxonomy): domain Eukaryota; kingdom Viridiplantae; phylum Streptophyta; class Magnoliopsida; order Fabales; family Fabaceae; genus Vicia; species Vicia faba. Next base: position 475,370,654 of record OX451735.1, read on the forward strand.
TGTGATGAGATCTTTGACTTGCTTGTAAAAGATGGCCAAATGATAGTACCCCCAGGGGTAAAAGTGCCTCCTCTTGATCAAAGAAAGAAGAGAGGTTTTTGCAAATATCATAGTTTTTTGGGCCATAAAACTTCTCAATGTTTTCTTTTCAGGAATCTTGTGCAAGACGCTATCGAAGAAGGGAGGTTGAAGTTTGCTGACAAGACCCCCATGGCTGTCGACTCAAATCCGTTGCAGGCTGAAGCCCACTATGCTGAGCCTTCTGAGGTGAACGTGATCGAGGCAACCAGGAGCCAGTCGAAGAGGCCAGGAATCACAATGGTCGAAGTCTCAAAGGACCATATCAACATGCCAATCTTTGGCAGTTTTTCTGGAAATTTATCCAGAAAGACAATTGAAGCAGTTCAGAAAGCGGTCGAAAGCTCAAAACTGGAGACCGTTGAAGCACAAAAAACTGGACCAAAACCCAGTTCTCACTTGGCCACAGTTCAAGGCCAGACGGAGAATTTGGAGACACAAATGAAGCAGTTAACTCTTGCCAACAAAGATACAATGAATATCAACATGGTCGAACTCTCTGACCCAAAAGCATCAGAAGAGGCCATGAGGCAAGAACAAGCTAATAAGACTGCTTTCCCTCGGGAAAATGAAAATCTGGCAGATTTTCTGCAAAGATGCCAGAAAAAGAAATCAGAGGTGATGCTGTGTCCAAGATGCAGTTCGATCTTTGACAAAAAAGCTGCTGAGCACATTCAAGGCGTAAGAGCAGCGAATAAGAGAAGGGAAAATGTTGATCTTCGACATGACCCAAGAAGAGCCTCCCAAAGAGGTTCAAACCAAGAAAAGAGGCCATTGACTTTCAGGCCTCCAACAAATGTGCCGGTAGATACCTGGTACAAAACCTCTGGTCGAAAAAGGCCAAGTGAGGAGAGATGGCACTCTTTCGACGTGCCAAGGGGTTCATCTTTAACTCAAAAGAAAGAGCCTCAAGTTGCTGCACCTAAAGTTGCACAAGTGTCAAGCAACTACAAAGGGAAAAATCCCATGTCTCGATCTCAATGGAGGAGATACCAAAGGAGACGAAAAGCTGAGAGGGAGGCTGCCAATGAACCAAAGGCAGAAACCAGTTCAAATGTTCCTCTAAGGAAGCAAAGGAAACCTCTAGAAAGAGAGCCAGTAACCAACAGGCTAGTTTGGCCTAACCAAGGCGAAATCGAGGATGAAGACGATTCTGAGTCTGATGATACTTTGGACATAATGGTGAATATAGTCGTCCATTGGCAGCTGACTTCTTTCTCTGTCTTGGGAGCTGGCATCTCTTGTATGGCTTTTACCTTGGCAGGGTCCACCTGAATACCTTTATCGCTTGCAATGAAACCTAGCAATTTTCCGGACCTCACCCCAAAGGTGCACTTGTTGGGATTCAACCTCAGCTTGTATAACTTTAGTCGGTCAAACAGCTTTCTCAGATGATCAAGGTGCTCCTCCTCAGTTTGAGACCTTGCAATCATGTCATCAACGTATACCTCAATCTCATGATGGATCATATCATGAAATAAAGCAACCATGGCACGTTGATAGGTTGCCCCATCATTTTTCAACCCGAATGGCATGACCTTGTAGCAGAAGGTGCCCCACTGAGTCACAAAGGTAGTCTTTTCCATATCTTCCGGAGCCATCTTGATCTGATTGTACCCTGAAAAACCATCCATGAAGGAGAACACCTTGTGTTGAGCAGTATTGTCGACAAGAACATCGATGTGAGGTAGGGGGAAATCATCCTTGGGGCTGGCCCTGTTCAAATCCCTGTAGTCGACGCACATTCTGACTTTACCGTCCTTCTTCGGCACTGGCACCACATTGGCAACCCACTGAGGGTAAGAGGTCACTGCAAGAAACCCGGCATCGAATTGCTTCATAACCTCAGCCTTGATCTTTTCGGACATCTCTGGGCGCATGCGGCGGACCTTTTGCTTCACCGGAGGGCAGTCTTCCTTGGTTGGCAGGTGATGAACTACAATGTCGGCGTCCAAACCAGGCATGTCTTCGTAGGACCAAGAAAATATCTCCATGTAATCATGTAGCATCTGGATCAATCGTTGCTTCATGCTGAGCTCTAGATTGGCACCAATCTTGACCTCTTTTCTATTTGTCTCAGTACCCAGGTTAATTGTTTCCACCGGCTCTTCATGCGGCTGAATGGCCCTCTCTTCTTGAAGTAGCAGTCTTGCGAGTTCACCAAGCACTTCGCAATCATCTTCACCTTCGTCTTTGGCCAAGTTGATCGGATTCTCGAAGTCATAACTGGTGGTAGCAGAGCTGTTACCAGTGAGATCCATAGTGGATTGGAACCTGTATAAGTGAGTGTGTGTAAATATAGCTGTTTTGCAATATATAACACAGAAAGAAAAAAGAGCACAAGATTTGAAATGCAACAAACGTCCAATGTTTTGATTGATGATATATGGAAATGTCATACAAAAAAGCCCTCACAAATGGAGCTACGATGCCCCGGGTAGGACACCGAGCCAATAAAAGTTTCAACATATTGTTTGTTACAAATTGAAAATCAAAAGAGTTAATTACTGCGTGACAAATGTGATAGGTGTAAAATCCTTTGTCGTTCAGTTGCTTGGTCCGTTGCTGGTGGTTGGATAGATCCAACTGTCAAACTCTGCTTCCTCTACGTCCTCCTCGATAGCATTCACCCTTGGGTTGGTGATAAACACTGGAGCCTTTCTGATACTTTCCTTGCGCACAGCCCTCTGAACCTCTGCAGTAAAGCCCAGCCCAAACTTGTCGTTCTTTTGAGTGAAGTCAGGAAGCTGACCCCAGTTTGCGCATTTGCCTTTCTCGATTACAGCCCGGGCATCCTTCAAGGACGCCATCTTCAACGGAAAGTCTTCTTCAACCACTGTTTCAGCTGATGCCAACGTTGGAGGAACCTCCTCAAAATGCTGAAAGGGGGTTTCAATAAACTCCCCGTCCATCTCGATATACCGGAATGAATTCAAGTGACTAACCATGTATTCCTCCTCACCCTGCACAGTAACAATCTTCCCTTTGACAGGGTATTTGAGCTTTTGGTGTAAAGTGGATGTTACTGCCCCAGCCTTGTGAATCCAGGGTCGACCCAACAAGCAGGAATAAGATGGACGAATATCCATTACATAGAACATTGAGTCGAAAACTTGGGAACCCACACGAATAGGAATGTCTACTTCACCGTGCACCATCCTCTTAGAACCGTCGAAGGCTCTAACAATGATGTTACTAGGTTTCAATTCCAGGCCCTCACAATCCAAGCGATCCAATGCCTTCTTGGGCAAAACATTCAGGGAAGAACCGGTATCCACCAACACGTGTGCGAGAGTAGTGCCCCTGCATTCTATGGAAACATGCAGGGCATCATTGTGATTTTTCCCCTTGGCGGTAAGGTCAGCATCCGAGAACCCCAAACCATTGTCAACTGTCAAATTAGCCACACAGTCAGTGAATTGATCTGCAGAGGTCTCTTGTGGCACATGGGCCGTTTTCAGAAATGAAATTAGGGCTTTTGCATGGGCCTCTGAGCATAGCAGCAATGATAGCATAGAGATTTTGGAGGGGGTATGCCCCAATTGTTCAACAACATTGAAGTCACTCTTTTTAATGATTTTAAGGATTTCCTCCATCTCTTGTTGGGAGGCTTCAACAGCAGTCTTTTTTTGTGCCTCCGTCCTGGCAGGCATATCGGTAGCAACTTCTTTGCCCCGAGCATCAGAGGACTCAGCGGCAGTAGTAGACACAGGAACTTGAATTGGAACATGCACACTTGCGGGTGTGATGATAAGCGGCTTTCGGATAACTGGCGGTGCAATGTCAGGCGAGAAGAGCCTGCCACTGCGAGTAATCTTGGCGGGACCAGTGATGTTACTGATACTGGTATCGGTGTTGAACTCCTGCTTCACTCCAAGCACATACACGTCGGCCCCATAATGCCATGGGACAGCTTTATCAGACTCATAGGGGAGAGGCCCCGGAACAGTAATAGTAATGGGTGCAACAGACAGAATTTGGACTGGCTTCCTCGGGGGAGCTTTGGTAGGATTGTAAATTGTGACAACAGATACTTCTTCAGCGGAAACAAATGGAACAGCAGTTTTCTTGAACAGAATTTCTTTGCTATCCATCAGGCTTTGGATGCCTGATTTCAGCAGCGGACAACCGGTAGGGATAACAGCACACAGGAGGCAACCCTCGCTACAACCCGGAAATAAACCGGCTAGTAGTAAGTTCCTCTTAACAGTCAAAAGAGGGGTAGCAACATCATTCACCGAAACAGCATATAAATCTTCCTCAACGGCATTTACTCTATGCTGGGGCATAGGAGCAGTTACAACATTTGGCCTCTCAGGCGCCTCAAACTGAATTTCCTTCGTGTCGATAAGGTCTTGCACCTTATTTCTCAAGGCCCAGCAATCATCAGTAGTATACTCGGGGCTATCGGAATGATAAGCACAGCGGGCATTTGGGTTATACTTAGGAGATGCAGTATTCACGACCTTTGGAGACTCTTTGATGGTCACCAAGTTGGTTGATAACAGTTGCGGTAAGATTTGTGACAAGGTCATACTCAGCCGAGTATACTGCCTATTGGGCCTTTGACCTCTTTGTTGATTGTACTACTGAGGAGCAGCAACAGGTTTTGAAATGACCAAAGCATTGACGGCTTGGCGACTTTCTGGCTTAACTTGTCTTCTAGGACCATAGACGGCACTTGCTTCTTTCTTGAAAGGCCTCTTCTCAGTACTTGCGGAGGCAGCTTTTTGTATCTTTCCTGACCTGATGCCAACTTCAATTCTTTCTCCTGTCAGAATCAAATCTGTAAACCCTGCGGAGGAGTTACCAACCAAATGATTGAAAAATGGACCAGACAAAGTCCCCAGAAACATATCAACCAGCTCACGATCAGTCAATGGAGGTTGCACCCTGCCAACCAAATCTCTCCATTTTTGTGCATATTCTTTGAACCCTTCGCCCGTTCCTAGAGACATACCCTGAAGTTGGGTATGCGTAGGAGCGAGATCAGAATTGTATTGATATTGTCTGTAGAATGTGGTTGCCAAATCTTCCCAGTGTTGGATACTAGTTCCATCTAGTTGGTAGAACCATTCAAGCTGTGACCCCGAAAGGCTATCTTGGAAGAAGTGAATCCAAAGGTTCTTGTCTGCCATGTAAGGTTGAATCTTCCTTACGTACGACCTTAGATGCAGCTTTGGACAGGAAGCCCCGTCATATTTGGCAAAGGCGGGCGCCTTAAACTTGTGTGGGATTACTACCCCAGAAGATAACCCCAAATCTCCGAAATCCAGCCCCGGCACATTCTGAATCTCCATGGCACTCAAGCGGTCTTCTAATTGCTTGTATCTGTCAGCAGCAGGTGGGTATTGTTCGTCATTGTAGTCCGTCTCGTTGTCAGAGACTGCAGGACTAGGAGCTCCTCCCCCTTGGGGACTATCTTTCTCAGTAGAAGAAGCAGTTGGATCAGCTTCATTATGGAGTGTGTTCCCAAATCTGCGTCCAGTGTTGAATAACGCAGTCCTCTTTTTCTTCTTCTTCTTCAGGAGTAGAGTCTTCAACTCTTGCTGACCTTGGGCCAGGCTCAGGACCATTTCTTGAAACTGGGCACTTTGGGCCTGAAGGGCCTTGATTGCTTGCTCACTGGATGAGTCTGGATTCATGACGACTGTTCAAATAAACAGCGAAGAAGATTAAGCAACCTGTGAAAAAGGGTACCTGCTATGCATATGGTGCAATGAGATGCATATGTTTTATGTTTTCAAAGACAAACAAGATTCAACTTTGTAGACAAAAGGGAAACACACTTCATTAGATTCAAATTTTAAATTGTTCAACAACTTGCCCTTAGGCATTACAGGAATGAAAAATACTGAAAAGGAAATAAAAGCTGTAAAAGAAATATCCAAAGCCCATCAGTGCTCCCATGGCCTCCTCTTCTCAGTGTGGATGTAATTATTCAGGACCCGCTCCTCCTCCAACTGCTTAGTCAGCCTCTGGATCTTCCGTTCCTGCTCGTTGAACTTTTCCCGATAAAAATCCCGTTCTTCCTTTAGCTGCGCCCAAGATCTCTTCATTGTGTCAAAATCAGTGGGTATCTGAGGAGGGAGGACAGTTGGAGGAACCCCATCTTCATCAGGAGATTCAAGAATGATAGGTCTGACAGCTTCGTACGGCATACCTAACTTCTGAGCACGGATGCGGACCCATCTGCAATAGGGTTCCATTGGTAGAGAAGTCTTTGGTCCCAACTCATGTGGGTCAGCTTTGTGAATTATGTCCCAAGCCTTAATGAATCCATGGCGTAGCTTGTCACTGTCTACCTGAAACTCAAAATGGAAGTGAGGAATCAACATTTCATGAGGCCCTACTCTTCTGGCTCTTCCAAACTGGCGGAGAGCTAAGCATGGATTATAAGAGATTCCTCCTTGGATACCAATCAACGGAACATTAGGGTATTCTCCGCAACGATAAATAACAGCTACCTTATCCAAACCTCTGAGAGTCCAAGTGATGTCATTATCAGTGAGAGACATTAACCTATGAGCCCAACCCTTTCCTTCTTCATTCTTCAGCACGAACTTAGGAAGGTGCAAAATAAACCACCTCACTAGCAAAGGAGCACAACACCATGGAGTTCCCCATTTTCGGGCAGTACGAGCATAGAGTTGTTGCAGGATATCACCCAAAAGAGTGGGTACATGATTCCGAGACATGAAGATCCTTATGGCATAGATACTGATAAAGTTGTCAGGATTGGGGAACAATATCAGACCATAGATTAAAAGAGCCAGAATGTCTTCGTAAGCCTTGAAGTCCAAGTCATTCCAGAAATCATTAGCTTTGCCAACCAGAAATTTGACCAAAAAGCCCTTAACTCTACTTCTAGTTTCCCAGTTAGCCAATACCTCTTCTTTGGTCAAGGGGAGAACTGTAGCAACCTCTTCAGGCCTAGGAGTCTTTTTCCAACCAGTGAATGGAGTTTGTTCCAAGACAGGGATACCAAGCAAATAGGAGAATTCTTCCAGGGTAGGGACCAGCTGGAAGTCTTGAAATGTGAAACAATGATACAGGGGGTCATAAAACTGGGTCAAGACACTGATCAGTTGTTAGTCCCACTTTGCAGTGATCAAGCCAAGGAGAGAACCATGCCTGTTGATGAAGGAAGAAGTGTTTGGAATCCTACCAACCAAATCCTTGAGCAAAGTTGGTGGTTGAACAAAGTTGAGCCGGACAGTATTCCTACGCACGGGCATCATGATGTCCTACAAAACAGAGCAAAGATGAAACTTTTTTTGTCTTTGAAATGGGTTAGTCCTTTATACATGATGCATGCAATGGTATGATGGCATGATGCTATGATGAAGCACACCACAAGCATTCACATAGACAAGCATGATAAGGCACACAAGTCACACAAGACAACCTTTAGGTTTCAGGCCAGCATGAAGTTTAGGTATTACCCTCTTTTGGTTTTGTTGGTTAAAACCTGTCCTATCAAAAGTAACCGGGTTCTAGAGGATCTCAAATCATTGACTACCCTCAATCGGTCATAACTCCAGCATCGCAATCTTTTCTTGCGGCCAGAACCATCGCGAGAGTTTAGCCTCAATGAGTGTAGCATACTGCTACTGTCCTAATGGCCAAGTCAAGTTTGGTCAATTTAGGGTTCTAAGGTTGGTTGGTGTTTAATGACTCCTTAGAAGACCCATATTCTCCTTGTTGCAACACAAGGGATATAGGTACAGACCAAGGTGCCACACCAACGTAGCCACTGCTTCACCCATGTCGGTCTACGCCAGACAGGTCCCTCACAGATTATGCTACCTAAAAAGGGTATCTCCCAGATCCGGGTTAGGATCTATGGAACTCCGATGCAAAGCCCACAATTATAAAAGCAAACAAGGCAAACAATTGAAAACAAGGGTGATCTAAGCCCTAAGGTTACTCCACTTTTAATACTTTCCCCATCAGAGTCGCCAGTTCTGTAATACGGTGGGAGAACTGACTATGGTTTTGCGTTTGTTTTTGCAAATGTTTCGGTTGAGCAAGAGTCGCCACCAATTTTTTATTTTATCCTAAGGAAAGGTTTAAAAAGCACAGCAAAAACCTTTGAGATGTTTTCTTGGGTTCGGGGAGTAGATTATAGAAAGGGAAGGTATTAGCACCCTTTCTATCAATGGTTATCCATGGGCTCTTAGTTACTTGCTTAGATCAACTTGCCTTATTTTTCAATTGTTTGAAATGGTGCTCTTGTGTGGGTGTGGGTTTGGAAAATGTTTTGAAAAGAAGCCAATGTGGTGGCAACCTTTGTAATGATCCATGTTGGGATGTATACAAAGGTGTATGTCTTTTGAAAAGGTTTTTATTTGTTTTTTTGAAAGTTTGTTTTGAAAGTGTTGTGAGGTGTGGTTTTAGAAAATAGGCAAGTGATTTGTTTTTGCAAGTTTGATTCAAGTAACTAAGAGGTTGTCTACTCCTAAATTTCTCAAAGGTTATTGCTATGTTTTAACCCTTTTAACAAGTTTGTTCTACCATTGTATTTGGTGGACAATCTTGTGTTAGGATGTGAAAGGGACGGGCGCGGGTCATCGTTTAGACCGTGATTGCAATGGTGCCAAGTATCTTTGGGCAATTTTCTTTAAGGAACTTGATCATTTGTTTAGGCAACTTTTTGAAAGCGTCATCGAGGGACTATGATCATTTGATTCGTGTTTGTTTTGCCCAAAGAGACCTAACATGCAATATGGCCCATTTATTGAAGGCAACAAGTGGAATACCCTAGGGGTGCAAGTGTGATATGTGTTGTCCATTTTCATGCTTGTTTATCTTGAAACTAGGTCAAACTATTTTTGTCGTTTTTATTTGCATACAAACCCTAATTCTAACATGGTATATTTAGAAAGCATTAAAGTGCGAAAAATAAAGTTCTAAACTATTACAACACAATATGGGAAGGGGGGTACAAATGTTCAAATGGGGGTATTTGACAAGGAATTTAAACCTAGCTATTACATCAATTTGGAATTATTTACAAGATAATTGATTGCACAAATTAAATAGAAAAATAAATATGCAAAAAATGTAAAAAGGGTTTTTATATGTATGGAAAAAAGGTATTTTTTATATCAAATAAACAAAATAAAAAAAGTATTATTTTTGGAGCTTTTTTTAAGTTTAGGGCAAAACCCTAATTTTATTAAGTAAAATGCATTAATTATTTAATATGTACAAATATTTATCAATTATATACTAAATAAAATAAAAATGAGGTATGTTTGTCAAAAATGTATTTTTACTATCAAATATTAATAAAAAATAAAATGTATATATTTTTGTATTATTTACTAAATATTCTAATATATATATATATATATATATATATATATATATATATATATATATATATATATATATATATATATATATATATATATATATATATATATATATATATATATATATATATATATATATATATATATATATATATATATATATATATATATATATATATATATATATATATATATATATATATATATATATATATATATATATATATATATATATATATATATATATATATATATATATATATATATATATATGTGTGTGTATTAATTTCTAAATATGTATTATATATACAAAAATAATAATATTTAATATTTATATATAAAAAAAAAAGTATATTTTATATAACATATTTTCAGAAGATAAAACAAAATAAAAATGAAAATAAAATGTGTTTACATTATTTTTTCCTATTTATTCTAAATAATATATTATGTACTTATTTACATACAAATAGCAATATAAACAAATAAATGCCTAAAAATATAAAAATAGTGTAAAAAATGTTTTTTTATGTTTTTAATATTATGAGATAAAATAAATAAGTCAGGAATAAAAAACAAAAGTCAAAAAAATATAAAAATAAGCCAAATGGGCCTAGGGGGTGTGAAAGTAAAATCAGGGTGTAAAAAGAAGTGTGAAACAGGCCCAGCCCAAATGATCTTCTTCAACCTCCAGATTGTTTGAATCAAGAACAAAGCGCGCGTTTTCCATTGCCAAGCCTAGATCCTGATTCTTTGACTTTCATCAAAAACTTACAACAGCAAAGTTATAGAGCATCATGTCACGATTCTAAACATGTAAAGAAATCAATCTAACTCTCAGAAATGAGAGAGAATTTCTTCTCCCCCAATTCCTGACCTAGTTTTTTATCAATGTTCAGACTTAAAATTCTCTAAGCATACATAATATAAATGAAATCTAATCACATGGGCATGTTCAGGGCTATGAATGTGACATGTTTTCTTCACAAACCTAAAGCTAACAATGCCTGGATAGAGAGATTCGTGTTCATGAACTTACCTGTTCAGCTGAAGTTGTATCTGATGATTGAGGTACTTTCAGAGCAAGGTGATGATTGGTACAGCTTCCTTGATGTCCAGGGATGCTATTCCAAGCTTTACTTTGTCTTGAAACCCTTTGAATCGAGCTATGGAACTTCAAATGCAAAACAAGAAAGTGAAAATGGTGATGTAGCCTGGGGGTGTTACAGGTCGTGTTTGAGGTTTTGATTAGCTTCAAGGGATATTATGGAATGTGTTTGATGTGTTTTTAGCAAGAATGTATGGAAGGTTTGAGCTGTGGAACTCAAACTGCAACAGATGCTCTGTTTGGACAATTCAATGGTGATTTTTGTGAATGAGAGTGTTTGGGACTGTTAGGGTCGTGTTCTAGCTCAGAACCAATGTTTAGAATATGCTTGAATACTTTGCTTAAGGCTTGGTTAGCTGATATGAGAGTTGGTATATGTTATGCTATGTTTCTTAAACTTTAAGGAAGAAATGGCCAAGTTCAGTTATAGACAGGTAGAGGCCCCTCTAATGTGCTGCATAACTCAGTCTTGATCAGTGTGATTAACTCATAAACTTGTGCCAAAGAGATTTCAAATGTACTTGCTTGGATTTGCTTTAGACATAAAGTGTAACTTTTGCAAAAATGGATATAATGCTTTTTCCAATTTGGGATTAAACCTTTAGGCAATGCTTGAACACATAGAACATGGTCTTGGAACAAAGGATTGGCATTAAATTTATGAGTGTTGGATGGTTTAGAGGCCTGTAATCAAGGAAAGCATGCTGAATTCAAAATGGCACAAATGTATGAACATGTAACTTGGCCAATTCAAAAGTGAGTTTTTCCCAAATTCGATTCTCCCTAACCATGAGGTTGTTTGATGAGTTCTTGGACATTTTGGAAAGCTTGGAATATGTACTACAATCCATCTTTGAAATGCAAATTGAAATTCCAAGTGGAACTGTATGAAAAATGGTCTTGAAGTTAGGTAAAAACCTTGCCTAAAATAGGTCAAATTTTCTCAAAGTTAAGAATGGTTTGGTACCCTTGTTCCAAAAATTGTAACTTGAGCTACAAGCTTCTTTTTGGAAAACTTTGTGAATCAAAGTTGTAGATTATGCAATAGGCTACAACTTTAATGTTTTGACTTTTGCTTGAATCCAAATGAATCTTGGTGAGAAAGTGGGGCAAAGTTAGGAAAAAATTAGGGTTTTTCATAACTTAGAAAAATTCTAAGTTATGAAAAATCTTCATTTCAAACCCTAATTTGCATTTCTTGATTTCTTGATGGACAAGTTTCATGATTTGGCATGTTTTAATGAAAAATGAATCTTGACCCTTGATTTTGACCAAAAAGTCAAAGTTTGACTTTTCAGTATACAGTCAAAATTGATCAATTGACTGGTAAATTCAACTGTCAATCTTGTGTATTTGGGATCTTTTGAACTTGTTGAGCATGTCAAGATAATTCCATGGGGTCCTTGAGTCCATATGTGAGTTTGGTTTGCCATTGTCTAGGTCAAACAGTCAAAAATTGCCTTTGTGCAGTCAAAACCCTAAAAATGACCATTTTGTCCTTTTGGTGATCTGATCAAATTTCTTGTGGAATTGTGATCCAAACTTGATAAATGGTCCATGTGAGTTTATAATGTTGATGTGGGTCAATTTTCATGAGATTTGACTGTCAATTGGCCACAGTTGACTTTTTCCCTAATACAATTGATTTCTAGGTCAACTGTCCAATTGACTGGGCAAAATTTGGAATCAAGACTTGAAACTTGGTATGGATAAACTTGGGAGTCTAATATGAAGCATGAAGGTCATCTTAGGCATTTTAGGTTAAAATATCTTTGTGAAAACACAAACCCTAATTTGGGTCAACAGTGCAAGGAGAAGTCTTGAGCAGAGGAAACCCTAACTGGATCTTGATCTCCAAGGATTTTGTGATGAGAAAATGTTGAGGAAATGGGAGGGCAAATTTTGGGGTACAATAGGTGGCATCAACACAGGAGGCTCTTGCTTGTAAGTATTCTTTTATTTTGTCAAAAGAAAATTGGCATTCATCATTCCACTTGACTACTTGATCTTTCTTCAATAGTTTGAAGATTGGCTCACAAGTAGCCGTTAGGTGAGAAATGAATCTGGAAATATAGTTCAAACGTCCCAAGAATCCTCTGACTTCCTTTTCAGTGCGAGGAGCAGGCATCTCTTGTATTTCTTTAACTTTGGCAGGATCGACCTCGATACCTTTGTTGCTGACGATAAAGCCTAGGATTTTACCAGATCGTACCCCAAATGTGCATTTGTTTGGATTCAACCTCAGCTTGTACATCTTCAGTCTTTCAAACAGTTTTTGTAAGTGATTAAGATGCTCCTCTTCTGTTTGAGATCTAGCTATCATATCGTCCATGTAGACTTCTATTTCATGATGTATCATGTCGTGAAATAGAGCTACCATGGCACGCTGATAGGTTGCCCCAGCGTTCTTCAGTCCAAATGGCATCACCTTGTAGCAGAATGTGCCCCACTGTGTGACAAATGTTATTTTCTCCATGTCCTCAGGCGCCATTTTGATTTGGTTGTAACCTGAGAATCCGTCCATGAAGGAAAACACTTTGTGTTGTGCCGTATTGTCAACTAGGATATCAATGTGGGGGAGTGGAAAATCATCCTTAGGGCTTTCCCTATTTAAATCTTTGTAGTCCACACACATTCTAACCTTGTCGTCCTTTTTGGGTACGGGAACAACATTGGCAACCCATTGGGGGTAAGAGGTGACAGCCAAGAATCCAGCGTTGAATTGCTTCATGACCTCTGCTTTAATCTTTTCTGACATATCAGGCCTCATGCGGCGAACTTTTTTCTTTACTGGCGGACAATCCTCTCTTGTAGGCAGACGATGTACCACAATATCTTCATCAAGTCCCGGCATGTCTTCATACGACCAGGCAAAGACTTCGACATAATCATACAACAACTGAATCAGACGCTTCTTGACACTGGGTTCCAGATTGGCACCCACTTTGACCTCTTTTTTGTCTTCTTTGGTACCTAGGTTGATTGTATCCACGGGTTCCTCGTGAGGCTGAATGGTTCTCTCTTATTGTTGTAGCAGTCTGGAAAGTTCCCCTGGTACTTCACAATCTTCCCCACCTTCGTCTTCGGCTTGGTAGATTAGATTCTCAGAGTCACAAAAGGCCATAGAAGTATCGTTACCCATGGGATCCAGAATGGATGTATACCTGCATTTGTGAGTGTGGGTGTGTGTAAGGGTATAGCTATCTTTGAAAGAAAGTAAAATGTAAGAGAAAAAAATGAGCACAAAAGTTTGTATACGAAAACGTCCATGATTCATTGATGTCATATGAAAAATTAGATAATAACCCTTACAAATGGACCATTGTGCCTCGGGTAAGACACAAGGTTTTAAGAGTGCGAATTGTTTTGAATATTACAAATCCAACAAAATGTAAAGACAAATTACTGAGGGATGAAAGTGATTGGGACGAAGTCTCTATCCTTCCAATTGTTGAGCCCTCCATTGACAGTCGGGAAGATCCATTCCTCCAGGTTGCAACCATCTTCACCATCTTCCACTGCGTTGACTTCACGGTTGCTGATCTTCAAGGGTGGCCCTCCAGCACAGGCACAGCGTACAGCCTTTTGAGCACTTGAAGTGAAACCTAGGCAAAACTTGTTAGACTTATATAGGATATCTGGGAGTTGTCCCCAGATAGTGCATCCAGCTTCTTCCACCACTGCTTTAGAATCTTTCAGTGACGATATCCAGAGTGGAGGTCTTGTAATCTTGGGAACCTGAGACACAGCCTTGGTTACTGACACCTCTTGCGGGACCTCTTCGAAGTGTTGAAATGGAGTTTCAATGAATTCGTCGTCCAATTCCACATATCTTAAGGAATTGTGATGGTTGATCATGTATTCTTCCTCTCCATGGACGGTGATAATCTTCCCTTGAACCGGATACTTCAACGTTTGGTGCAACGTAGAAGTAACAACGCCAGCATTGTGGATCCATGGTCAGCCTAGCAGGCAGAAGTACGAAGGGTGGATGTCCATCACATAAAAAGTTGAATTAAAGGTTTGGGTTCCCACCTTTATGGGAATATTTACCTCCCCATGTACCATCCTCTTCGAACCGTCAAAAGCCCTTACCACTATGTTGCTTGGCTTCAAAGTCAACCCCTCACAGTCAAGTCTATCAAGAGCTTTTTTGGGTAATACATTCAAAGATGAACCAGTGTCCACCAAAACATGTGCCAGAGTGGTGCTCCTACATTCCACTGAGACATGCAATGCCTCATTATGCTTTCTTCCCCTCGGCGTCAGATCAGCATCTGAAAAACCTAAACCATTGTCCGCAGTTAGGCTGGCCACGCAGTCTTGAAATTGATCATCAGATGTCTCTTGAGGTACATGGGCGGTTTTTAAGAACTTCACCAAGGCTTTTGCATGTGCCTCGGAACATAGTAGTAATGCCAGCATGAAAATCTTATAGGGAGTTTTCCCCAGTTGTTCAACTACATCGTAGTCGCTTCTCTTTATAATTTTTAAGATCTCCTCCATTTCCTTCTTGGAGGTTTCAGGGATAGTCAATGATTGAGCCTTCATCCGGACAGGCTGAACCATAACACCTTTTCCTCGAGCCTCGGTTAACTCAGCAGCAGGAGTGTCAGTAAGAATGATTACAGGGGTTGTAACGACTTTGTCAATTGGAGTACTGTTGGAGATAAATGTAGGACCGGGAACAGCTTTTGGAAGAACAATAGCAGGAATGATTATGGGTCCAGAAACTGCTTTTGGGGGAGCAATTTCTGGAGAAAATATCCTACCGCTTCGGGTAATTTTGCTAGTTCCTGCAATGTTACTGATGTCAGAGTTGACCTTCTCGGAGCTTGAATCTTCGGCGGATGACCAGTCCTGTTTGATACCATGGTAGTAGACATCCCCTCCATAATTCCATGGTATGGTTTTGTCTGATGTATATGGGACTGGCCCAGGCATTGTGATTATTAAAGGAGTTGCTTTCGGAACTGGTGTAATTCTAACGGGTCTTTTGGTGGAGACCCTGGAAGAATTGGCGAAAATGGTAATGATAGAAACATCTTCAACAGGAATAGGTGGAACAGGAGTCTTTTCAAACAAAATCTCTTTGTTATCTATCAGGCACTGAATGCCTACTTTCAACAAAGGACAACCAGTTGGTGGGGACAAGCAGAGATGGAAAACTTCATTACAGCCCGGGAACACACCGACTTTTAACAAGTTCATTTTAACAGTCAGAAGTGGGGACATGAGTTCATAAACTGAGGTAACAAACAAATCTTCTTCAATGGCATTAGTATTGTGGCCATGTCTGGGCATAGGAGCAAAAATGACATTTGGCTTCTCGGGCGCATCAAACTCAATTTCTTTTGCTTCAATGAGGTCTTGTATTTTGTTCTTCAAGGCCCAACAGTTATTAGTATCGTGACCAGGGCTTTCAGAGTGATATGTGCAACGGGCATTGGGATGATAATGAGGATATGTTGTATTGGGGTTTTTTGGAGCTTCTTTCAAGGTTACCAAATTGGATCTTAGAAAATGCGATAATACTTTAGACAGAGTCATGTTTATTCTGGTGAACTGCCTGACTGGCATTTCCACCCTTGGTTGGTTATTTCTTTGTTGATCAGACGTAGGCTTAGGAATCATAACGTCCCCCACCATTGGTCGGCGTTCGGCCCTATCTTGGTTCCTTTGCAGATATATAGCAGCTACCTTTTTCTTCCCGATGAAAGGCTTCCTTACAGCTATAGAAGAAGATGTATCTTTCTGAATCTTTCCACTTTTTATGTCGGCTTCTACCCTCTCTCCGGTTAATATTAGTTCATTAAAGCCTGCAGATGAACTTTCGATTAAATGATTGAAGAAGGGACCAGATAAGGTGCTTAAGAACATGTCTACCAATTCTCTCTCAGACAGAGGGGGTTGAACTCTTCTAGCCAAATCTCTCCATTTTTGTGCATAGTCCTTGAAACCTTCATTGGAAGCCATGGCCATACTCTGGAGTTGAGTACGGGTAGGCGCCAAATCAGCATTGTATTGATATTGCTTGTAGAAAGTTGCGGCAAGATCTTCCCAATTGCGAATGTTGGCTCTTTCTAGTTGGTAGAACCAGTCAAGTTGAGTTCCAGACAGACTGTCTTGGAAGAAGTGCACCCACAAGTCTTTATCAGTGGTATGGGGTTGGATTTTCCTCACATATGACCGGAGATGCATTTTAGGGCATGACACTCTGTCATATTTGGCAAATGTAGGCACTTTGAATTTCGGAGGAATCACAATCCCCGACACTAGTCCCAATTCCTCAAAGTCCAAGCCTGGCACCTTTTGGATTTCCATCGCGCTCAACACTTCTTTGAGATGTCTATACTTGTCATCAGCTGGAGGGTACTGTTCCTCAGAGTAATCTTCCTCTTTTTCCTCCTCTCTCGATTCTGACGGGACAACTGTTTCCTTGCCTTTCCCCTCTCCTTCACCGGATGTTGTTGCAAAGTTCAAAGTCCTTCTTGTGTGCGCATGAAATCTTCTCCCCATGTTTAAGACTCCGGTTACCTTCTTTGTTTTCTTTTTCCTCTCTTCAGCCAGCAGAGTCTTCAACTCTTCTTGCCCCTTGGCTAGGGTCATGAGAAACTGTTAAAACTGTGTATTCTGAGCTTGGAGATCTTTCACTATTTACTCGAGATCCATCTTACTCTAATAAACAGTAGAGAGATGAGGAGACTTGTTGCCAAAGACCTGTTTATGTTATGATGAATGATATATGCATATGCAATGTTTTCAAGTATTTCAAAGATTCAAATTTGTTTTAGAAAAAAAAAAGGAAACATACGTTATATTAATAAGATAAAGTTTGAGTACATCAATGCCCCTTGGACAAAATAATACAAAAACCCTAAGATAAAAAGGTAGTACACATCCTCTTTGGTGCAATGTAGGCATTAAGAGTCCGCTCCTCATGAAGTAGCCAAGTGAGTTCCAAAACCTTCTTCTCGCTTGCGTAGAATTGGGCTTCGAAAGTATCTCGCTCTCCTTTGAGTTGTATCCAATCCCTTTGGAGGTCTTCAAGAGATGTGGGCATGTCAGGATGTAGGATAGTGTATGGAACATCTCCTTCCTTAACAGGCTCAATGATTATCGGGAGGATGGAGGGGTAAGGCATCATAAGACTCTGAGCACGAGTTCGTACCCATTTTAGGTAAGGCTCAAGAGGGATGGAATTCTTATGCCCCAAAGTCTTGCTATCCATCTTATTTAACATCCTCCAAGCTCGGATAAATTTCTGGCGAAGACCTTGATCGTCGTTGTCGTAGTCAAATACCAAGCCTTGAATCAGCCTCTCATGCGGGCCATCCCTTCGGGCATAACCAAACTGTCTTAAGGCTAAGCATGGGTTGTAGGTGATACCTCCCCTAATGCCAAGTAAAGGGACATTAGGGAATTCTCCACAACGGTCAACAATGATAACATTCTCTTTGGATCGGGAGCACCAATGAATGTCTGAATGCTTGAGCGTCATCAACCTTTGTGACCACCTTGAACCTTGCTCATTCTTTAATACTGATTGGGGAAGATGAGAAATAAACCATCTTGCCAAGAGAGGAGTGCAACACATAAGGACACCTCTTTTCCTCATTGTGCGAGTGTGAAAAGAGTGTAGGATATCCCCTAGAAATATAGGCATCGGGTTGCGGGATATGAAGATTTTGACGGTGTTCACATCTATGAGCTGGTCAGGATTTGGAAACAAAACCATCCCATAGACGAGGAGAGCCACAATTTCCTTAAAGGCTTGCAAGTCCAAGGAATTCCAACAGCTTTGGGATTTCTCGAACAGGAACTTTGCTAAGAAACCTTTGACACCACTCCTTGTTTCCCAATAGGTTGTGACATCAGATGAGTGCAAGTGTAGAGCTTGAGTAATCTCTTCTGGCTTTGGATCTCTTTCTGTACCGTTGAAAGGTAGTTGATTGATAATGGGAATCCTCAAGAGTTGGGAGAATTCTTCCAAAGTAGGCACAAGTTGATATTCGATGAATGGAGAGTTCTCAGGAATCCTTGAAGCTAGCTCCTTAAGTTGTGGAGGGATCCTCACAAAGTTGATTTGAATAGTTTTCCTGCGAAGTGAATCCATATCCTACAAAACAAGAACAAATATGAATCCTAAAATCCTTGAAATGGTTAGTGGATGTATATGATGTTCATGATGTCCATGATGTTATGTAAAAGTATGCATATAGAAGAAAAGCAAATAAGTCCTTAGTTTAGGCTTTGCATGGAGTTTTATAGGTAATTACCCTCTTGAAGTTTACTTGGCTCAACCTGTCCTAGTAATAGTAACCGGGTTCTAAGGAGATCAAAATCACTGGATTGTTTCCTTGATCATTGTTTCAGCTCAAGCCTCTTTAATGGCGACCGAAATATCCCAAGAAACCAAACCTCAATGAGTGTAGTATCGAGTACCTACCAACTTCGGACTGCACCAAAGCCGGTCATCTCACTACATCCTAAAGGCCAAGTTGGTCAAGTAAAGGTTCTAAAAGTTCATTAGTGCTTCATGACATTACTCAGCGGCCCCGTATTCTCTTTGATTAACTCAAAGGCTATTGGTAGCCACAAATATGTTGCACTAATGTAGCTATTGCTTAGACCATGTCGGTATACCCCTTACAGTTTCCACAACGTATTGCTACTTACCTATAATGTATCCCAAATTCGGGTAGAGGATTCAAACCCAAACAAAGAACCGTAATGTAAAGCATACAATTCAAACAATGTATGCAAATAAATGTGATCTAACCCTAAGGTAACCCCACTTTTAGAATTCTCCCCAGTAGAGTCACCAGTTCTATGATGCGGTGGGAGAACTGACTTATAGGTTTTGTGTTAGATCGCAAATATTGCGGTTAGCAACAGTCGACACCGACTTTTCTTTTATCCAAAAGGAAAGGTGAAAAAGCACAGGAAAGACCTTTGAGATGTTTTCTTAAGTTCGGGGGGTAGATTATGAAAAGGGAAGGTATTAGCATCCTTTTCATCCATGGTTTTCCATGGGCTCTTAGTTACTTGCTAGATCACTTGCTTTTGTTTGAAATTGTGCTTTGTGTGGTTTTTTGAAAGTATTTTGTAAAGAGGCCATCATTTAGGCAATCTTTGTAATGATTCTCGTTCATAAGAATGTATACAAAGATATTGATCTTTTTGAAAATGTTTTCAATTTTGTAAGATGTTTTGAAATGTGTAGGTGTTGGTTTTGAAAATAGCAAGGATGTTTTATTTTGAAATGGAGCAAGTAACTGAAAGCAATCTACCTACTCAAATGTCTTTCTTGTTCATTTTCATTTCCTTTGACATTGTTGTATTACCATTGATTTGATAAGCAAACCTATCTTTGGATGAAAACGGGACGGGCGTGGGTCATCGTATAGTCATGATTGGAAATGTTGCAAGGTATCTTAGCATTTTTTAGGGACCAAGATCATTTTTGTAAGGCAACTTTGAATAGCATCATCGAGGGACTAGGATCTTGTATTTGTTTGTTTTTGCTAAGACACCTTACATGCGTAATATGGCCATTTTGTATAAGGCAACCAAGTGGAGTAACCCTAGGGGTTCTTGTGTGCAAGTGTGTCATTTTCATGCTTGATTTTGTCTTGAATTAGGGTTTTCTATTTGATTGATTTTTATCTTCCCATACAAACCCTAATTACTAGCATATTATGTAAAAGCGATAAATTGCAAAATTTAAATTTACTGATATTACAAACATTTGTGGGAGGGGGTATACAATTTATGAATGGGGATTGCAATAATATAAACATAATTAATCTATTACAACCAAATTGAATGTGTACAGATAATTGGAATAAATAGTATACAAGGTGAATTAAATATGCAAAGATATGTAAATGCAAAGAAGATTTTTGTTTGATTTTTTTATGTGAAAAAAGCTTTAACCTAAACCTAATTAAATAAAATAAATAAATCAAGATTAACTTAAATCATTTAAGAAAAGGAATTATTTAAGAAAATATTTTTGAATAAACCCTAATTCTATTTGATTAAAAGAAAATAAGTTTCTTTAAGAAAAAGTATTTTTGTATTTTTTGTCTTGAAAATAATATATGGCATTATGAGATATTTTTGGTCTTTTTATATTAAAATAATATATTTAATGGGTGTGAAAAAAATATATATTTAACCTAATTCTAATTTAACTTACAAGGTTTATTTAATAAAAATAGATAATATATAAGTAAATACAAATATTTTATGTGAGAAAAATAAAATAAAACAAGCCAAAATATAAATCTATCATTTTTTTATATTTTATGATTTTTAATATTAAGAAAAATATATTTAAGAAATTAAAATGAAAATAAAATAAATAAATAAAATGATATGGGCCAGGGGTGTCATAAGCAGACAGGGTGTAGGAAATCACAAGGCCCATGAAACTGAAGCCCATGCGCTGCAAGAAACCAAAAAAATGGAAAAGGTGAGAAAAAAGCAAAACGGAGCACGCTGAGGCTCGAACCCATGGCCTCTAGCATTTGCGCGTGCTGCCTTACCAGTGGGTGGCTGTACATCCGTTTATACGAACACAAACATAAATATATATTAGAAAACACCTCCTGAAGGCAACTTCATCTTCAACCTTGAGCCATGGCCGGACCACCTGTATCTTCTTCATTTCTCCATAAAAATGGAAAGTTAAAACATGAAAGTTATGGTGTTTCTTCCCACGAGTTCAACCATATAATTTATGTAAATTAAAGGTCAATGATAAGATCTAATTTTACTGGCCCTAATTTGAAACCTAATTTTTGCAGAAATTTCAAATCCAAAATTCTCTATATACAGTTAATATAAATGAAAACTATGAACATGGTTAGCTTTAGAGCAAGGATATCTACATTTTGCTTTCACTAATCAAGAACAAATGATGCTTGTACAAAGAGATAGAAGTTTGAGTTTTTACCTCTTGCAGATGAGATCGTGAATGGAGTTTGAGCAAGTTTTGAGAAGGCCTGAGGATCTGTTTAGCTTACCTGTACCTCTCTGAGTGTATTCCAATCCTTACTTTGTCCTGAAAGTCTCTGAATCTCTCTACTCAAGTCAACCTGCAAGCTTGATATTTGAAAATGGTGGATGGTGGAGGAGGAGTTACAGTGAGGGAACAGGGGTATGGATCACTTAGATATGATGTATATTAAGTTTTTGGGTGGTTAAAACTCAATACGCACGAGGGGATTTGGAGATGGCTATGTAAGGTTCAAAACTGTCAAGCTATGGCAGATTCTAAGTTGCAGAGTGTTTGAGAGTGTTTTTGAATCTTATCATTCGTGTGTTATGTTGCAACACACTTGTGTATATGTATGGAAAAGGTTAGAGATCAGATTCACTCCGGGTTTTTGAGTTCTAGCCTTTTGGCTATATAACTTGCTTTTGAAGAAAAGTGAGGAGACAAGTCTCAAATTGTTGTACAAGCCTGATCTGAGTTGGTAGAGGCTTTAGACAAGTTGCTTTTGGTTTTTACTTTGCTTATGTGCAGAGAAAACAATTGAGAGGCTCAAGAAGTTGACAATTGCAAAAGTAATGCTTTATCAAAATGGAAATGGCAACTTTGTGCCAAAAATGGAATTGTAACTTGGATAAAGGCTCAAGTGTTTGGATTAAAGCTCTAGCAGCTGTGTAAACATTTAACTATGGAGTGAGAAACAAGTTTGAGGCCTGCAAAGCAAAGGTTATGCAGCCTAGGCTTGGATTTGAATTTTTGTTCATCATGAAATGGCTTGAAATCAAAGTGATAAATCACCAACTTCATCTCTTCGATTCTCCCTACTCAGGAATAATCTCAAGGATTTCTTTAATATTTTGGAAATCTTGCAATGTGCTCTACAACTCATCTTTGAATTTATTTTGAAAATTCCCTTTGGAACTATGTGAAATATTGACATGAAGTTAGGTCAAAAATCTGCCTAACTAGGGCAAAATTTCACTAAGTTATTTTAGTTCTTGAGCATGTATTCACAAAATCATATCTTGAGATCCAAGAATTTTTAGTAGAAATTGTGTGAAGAAAAGTTGTATATTTCATGGGGATCTACAACTTTCATGTTGGAAGTTTCCTTTGAATCATCTTGCATCATGGTGAAAATTTGGCTCAAATTTGAGAAAAAATAAGAAATTTTCTATACTTAGAAAAATTTCTAAGTTAAGAAATTTCAAATTTTCAAAACAAAATCTTGAATCTTTGATTTCTTGATGAAAAAGTGTCACATTTTGACATGTTTTGATGAATTATGATCTTTGGCACTTGATTTTGACCAAAAAGTCAAAGTTTGACTTTTCAGTGTACAGTTGACTAAAAAATTCATCTGTCAATTCAATGTGTGATACGGTGGGAGAATTGACTTCAGGATTTTGCATTTTATTGCAAATGTTGCGGTTAGCAAGAGTCGCCACCGACTTTTCTTTTATCCAAAAGGAAAGGTGAAAAAGCACAGGAAAGACCTTTGAGATTTTTTCTTGAGTTCGGGGGGTAGATTATGAAAAGGAAAGGTATTAGAACCCTTTTCATCCATGGTTTTCCATGGGCTCTTAGTTACTTGCTTAGATCACTTGCTTTTGTTATTTGAAAATGTGCTTGGTGTGGTTTTGAAAGTATTTTTCTTTTTGGAAAAGAGGCCATTCGTTTAGGCAATCTTTGCAATGATTCTCGTTCGTAAGAATGTATACAAAGATGTATGTCTTTTGAAAATGTTTTCAATATTTGTAAGATGATTTTGAAATGTGTGTGTTTGTTTTGAAAGTAGCAAGGATAATTGTTTGAAATGGAGCAAGTAACTAGAAGTAATCTACCTACTCAAATGTCTTTCTTGTGCATTTTCTATTCCTTTGACATTGTTGTCTTACCATTGATTTGGTAAGCAACCCTATCTTTGGATGTAAACGGGACGAGCGTGGGTCATCGTATAACCATGATTAGCAATGTTTGTAAAGTATCTTAGCATTTTAAGGGACCAAGATCATTTTGTAAGGAAACTTTTTGAATAGCGTCATCGAGGGACTATGATCTTTATATTTGTTTGTTTTTCCAAGATACTTCGCATGCGTAATATAGCCATTTTTGTTTTAGGCAACCAAGTGGAAAAACCCTAAGGATGCTTGTGTGCAAGTGTATCATTTTCATGCTTTGGTTGTATCTTGTATTTAAAGTTTTCTATTTTGCTTTGTTTCGATCTTATCATACAAACCCTAATTACTAATCATGGCATGTAAGGCGGTAAATTGCGTAATGTAAATATTACTAATCTATTACAACAATTTTATGGGAGGGGAGAATACAAATTTGAATGGGGATTTGCAAAAATGTAAACCTAAATAAATTATTACAACCAAATCGAATTTGTATGAATTAGAATAAATAAAATACAATATTTAAAGATGCAATATAATGTACATGTAAGAAAAGATTTTTTTTTGTTTTATTTTTATGTAAAAGAAATTTTAATCAAAACCTCAAAATATAAGGAAAAGAAATTAATTTTTAAAAGGGAGGCTTAACCCTAATTACTATTTCAAAAGAAAATAAAGTTCTTATGTATCATTTTTTATGTATTTTTTATATTAAAATAATAAATAATATTGAATATAAAAAATATAAAGTTTTTATATATGCAAAAATAAATATGTATAAGTATGGGATGAAAAGGAAATAAATTAAATAAATTAAATATATTTTAATTATATTTTACAAGTTTATTAAGAAAATATATGATATATATTAAAAATAAAATATATTTTTATGTGAAAAATAAACTGAAAATAAAATAAAAATGCAATATTATGAAATTTGTATTTTTTGGGTTTTTTATGCATTAAAGAAATATTTAATATATATAAAAATGAAAATAAAATAAAAATATATAAAAAGTTGGGCAAAGGGGGTATAGCAAGCAGACTAGAGACAACATGTTAGTAAAAAAAAAACATGGCCCAAATATGGAGGCCCAACCTGCAAAAAGATCACAAAGTTGAAAAATGGAAAAATATGGAAAACAAAAGCAGCGCCCAGGTTCGAACCCAGGACATGGGTCTCCCCAGCGCGCTACTTTGCCACTGGGGTGGCTATACATCCATTGTTTTAAGTGAAGCAAAAATAATATAACATGAAACAAGTCCTTGCCTTGTACTTCATCTTCTTCCTCAAGCTTGGCCAGATGTCCTGTAACTCTCTCACTCTTCCATGAAAATGAAAACTCATAACATGAAAGTTGCAGTATTTGATCTCACGATTCTAACCATATAAGTTATGTAAGCTAACAATCAAAGATCAGAGAGAATTTTAAAAGCCCTAAATTTAAACCTAAATTTTTCAGAAACTTCAAGTTCTAAATTCTCTCAACCCAGGCCAAATAAATGTAAGATAAAGATATGTACAGTTTCGTTGCAATGAAAGCTACATTATTTATTCACAAATCATGGCCAATGGTTGCCTGTACAAGGAGATAGAAGTTGAGATTTTACCTCCTTCAGTTGAAATCGTGGATGGAACTGGAGTGAGTTTGATGGAGGCCTGATGCTTGTTTGAGCTTCCTTGAACTTCCCTGAATGTATTCCCACCTTTGCCTTGCTCTGAAAGTGTCTGAAACTCCTTGGCCAAGTCAACCTGCAAGCTTTGAAAACAAAAATGGCAGATGATGGAGAAGGGGTTACAGTACAGGGATGAAGGTCTGGATTAGTTAGATATCAAGTATGTAAGATGTTTTAATGATCAAGACTTGAAACGCACGGGCCAAATGGAAGATTGGTATGCTTATGCCAAAACTGCAAGTCTTGACAGTTTTCTGGTGTTTTTGAGCTTGGGAGTGTTTCATGCCTTTTCTCATCGTGTGTTTTGTTGTATTATGTTTGTATATTAGTATAGAATCAGTTTCATGTCAACCCTCCAACAGCTGTGCCAGTTCTAGCCTTTTTGCAACCTTTCTTGCTTTTAAAGCAAAGTGAAGGGACAAGGGTTGCCATGCTTGTACTTGCTTTCTTAGGGTTGTATATAGTTGTACAACTTGCTTTAGGCCTGTAAGATTTGTATGTGCAATGGAGACAGGTGCAATGCTCAAGAATTGGAAAGTGCCAAAAGTTGAGCTTTTTCAAAATGGCAATGGTCACTTTATGCCATTTACGGAATTGCAACTTGGGTAATGGCTCTAGGGCTTGGATAAAAGCTTTATCAACTGAGTAAGCATTAACTTAAGGAGTAAGGAACAAGTTTGGGACCTGTAAAGCATGGATTAGGCATCATAGGTACTGCTTGGAACTTTGTTCTTCATGAAATGGTTTGGACAAAAAGTGAGAAAATGCCAACTTCATCTCTTCGATTCTCCCTACTAAAAAACGATCTTGAGGATTTCTTGGACATTTTGGAAAGCTTGAAATATTCTCTATAACTCATCTTTGAAATTCATTTTGAGATACCTCTTGGAACTACGTGAAAAATTGCCATGAAGTTGGGTCCAAAGCCTGCCTAAATTAGGGCAAAATTTCACTAAGTTATTTAGTTCATGACCATGTATTCATAAATTTATATCTTGAGATCCAAGAATATTTAGGGAAAAGTGTGTGAAGAAAAGTTGTAGATTTCATGGAGGTCTACAACTTTCATGTTGAGAACTTTCCTTGAATCATTATGCATCATTGTGAAAAAATGGCCTAAAGTTGAGAAAAAATAAGAAATTTTCTATACTTAGAAAATTTCTAAGTTAAGAAAATTTTCAAATTTAAACCCTAATCTTCAAATTTGGATTTATTGATGAACAAGTTTCACATTTTGACATGTTTTGATGAATTGTGATCCTTGGCACTTGATTTTGACCAAAAAGTCAAAGTTTGACTTTTCAGTGTACAGTTGACTTTTGATCAGTTGACTGCAAATTTCATCTGTCAATCCAATGAAATTGCAATGTTTTGAACCATGCCATTAGTTCAAGGTGATGCAATTGAATCCTTGAAATCATGCTTTAACTCAATTGGTCATTTTCTAGGTAAAAAACCAGAAATTGCCCTTCCTCAGTCAAAATCCTAATTTTTGACCATTTTGCCCTTTTGGTGATTTGATCAAATTTCTTGAGGAATTGTGATCCAAACTTGACCAAATGATACATATAAGCTTAAAATGTTGATGTGGATCAAGAATGATGAAGTTTGGCTGTAAATTGGCCATGGTTGACTTTTTCCCCAATACAGCTGATTTTTAGGTCCACTGTCCAATTGACTGACCAAAAATGTGGTTGAAGGCTTGAAATTTGTCATGAGTGATCTTAGGGATCCATAATGATGTTTGAAATTCGCATGGAGCATTGATATTCCAAAAATCCTTGTGCAAACTCAAACCCTAATTTTGGATCCTCAGTGCATGATGAGATGTCTTGAGTTGACCAAACCCTAATCTAGTCTTGAGTCAAAGAAATCTTGTGAGAAAAGTCTTGATAAATGAGAGGGAAAATTTTGGGGTACAACAGCTGCCCCTGTCCAATCTTCTTAAACCTGAGGAGTTAGATTGGCGAGCTTTGCCATTCGTGACTTGAAGGTGAAAGATGATTGGACACTAGAGTGCCCAGAAATTTGCACTCGGCGATATGTAGTTGAGGGAATGGGATTAAATATGCCATTTGGAGAAATGATAGAACCTTGTTGGAGATGGGCTTGTTATATGCCATCCAAGAATGTTTGTTGAATTGTAAATTGTAAGCTGAAAGAACGAGTATCAGAATGGCATCCGTGTCTGGAGCGTATCCATACTGTATCTGAATGGGTATCGGAGTGGCTTCCATGTCTGGAGTGTATCAGAACTGTATCTGAACTTGAAATCTGAATGAGTATCAGAATGGCATCCGTGTATGGAGTGTATCAGAACTGTATCTGAACTTGAAATCTGAATGAGTATCAGAATGGCATCCGTGTATGGAGCGTATCCGAACTGTATCTGATAGTTGAATCTAAATGAGTAATAGAATGGCATCCGTGTCTGGAGTGTATCTGCATTGTATCTGAACTGGAAATCTTGAATGAGTATCAGAATGGCATCCGTGTCTGGAGCGTATCCGAACTGTATCATGATTGCACATTGTTAATGGTAGCTGTTAATCTTATCCTGAAAGGGGTAAAATGTTAGCTGGAACACAAAATTATGTCGTATGATGCAATATATGCGTTTTATCAATGTTTATGATATGTGGATGTAATGTATGCGCATGTAAGCTGATTTGTTGTATGGCTGTCTGATTGAGGAAAATAAATCCTTGAATGTTGATGAGGATATGTCGAATTTCCAACGTCTCGAGACTGAAGTACTAATGAAATCTTTGCTGAGAGAAGTAAATTCTGTTGTGAGGGCAATGTCATGTACTGCTTGCAAGATCTGCTTGGAGAATCCAGAGAATTTTGACGACTTCTACTGGGGATTAATAATTTGAAATTTATTCCGCTGGGGATTCAAATGGCGTACTGCGGGGATTACTTACGGAATAGCCTAAAGAAGTTTTCCTGTTCTTTCAACCTATCAGTAATTGTCTTTCTCATTTTTTTTATTTGTAAACAACAATTATGTTCAAATGCATATGTTCATTAATGAATCATTGGACGTTTTTGCAAATAACACAAGTGTAAAGAAAAAAAAAGACAAATAGTTTTCTGTACTTTAAAGGGATATCTTTGTATTTAACTTTGAATAAGTATTTGTACAACGGAGACAGTCATTCTAGTAAGAGAATGATGCCATAAAAAAGCAAGAAAAACTTTATACAAAGAAAGATAGCTATATGTAATAATCCCATGGGGTTTCCATTCTGCTATGGCCTTCGTATCTCCGAATATCTTATCTATTTGTTGCTTCGTCCGAAGATGATTGAATTGATCAGAAACTCCAAGCTTGTCAGTGGAAGTCAAGAGGTTGTCCTCAAAGTGATCCGACGGGACATAGTCATACGCTTTAATTCCCTAACTTTTTCCTGGACCGTCCTTTCGGGTTTTCAGTCCACCGGGAAACCCTTTTTTGCCCAAGTCGCCCTTTCGGGTTTTCAACTTGCTGGGTGTACAGATTATTTTTATTTTATCCCTAATTTTTGCCCGAACCCTTTTGGTTCGCCGGGATGCCCCTTCTTTTTTTTGCCTAGGCGTGTCAACCTAGCGGGTCTCTTATGCGTAGTATCTTTTGACTATGTCTGTGTTCGCAGGGTGTGGCAGGTCGTCATCGTCCATGGTGGTTAAGATCATTGCCCCACCGGAGAATATGCTCTTGATTACAAATGGTCCTTCATAGGTAGGAGTCCATTTTCCCATGGGATCACTTTGTGGCAAGATAATGCGTTTGATCACTAGATCTCCAACTTGATATACTTGGCGTCTGACTTTCTTGTTGAAAGCTTTGATCATCCGTTTCTGATACATCTGACCATGGCAAAAAGCAGTAAGTCTCTTTTCATCAATTAATTTTAGTTGATCAAGTCGAGTCTGGATCCAATCGTCCTCATCCAAACCTGCATCCTTCATAATTCTCAAAGAGGGGATCTGAACCTCAATAGGAAAGACAGCCTCCATGCCATAAACCAAAGAATAGGGTGTTTCCCAAGTTGATGTGCGAGCCGTGGTACGATACCCGTGGAGAGAAAATGGTAGCATCTCATGCCAGTCCTTGTAGGTGACTGTCGTTTTTTGTATGATCTTTTTAATGTTTTTATTTGTAGCTTTAACGGCACCATTCATCTTTGGCCGATAGGGGGATGAATTGTATGTTGAATCTTGAATTGCTCGCACAAGGCGGTGATCATAGTATTGTTAAGGTTTGTACCATTATCATTGATGATCCTTTCTGGGATGCCGTACCGGAAAATAAGATTCTGCTTGATGAAGCGGGTAACAACATTCTTAGTAACGGATGCGAAGGAAGCTGCTTCGACCCATTTTGGAAAATAGTCAATGGCCACTAGAATGAAGCAGTGTCCATTGGAGACTGTAGGCTTGATCTCTCCAATCATATCGATTCCCCACATAGCAAAGGGCCAAGGAGCCGTCAAGACATTCAGAAGAACTAGAGGTACGTGCACCTTGTCCGCATAGATTTGACACTTATGACAGGTTCGAGAGTGTTGATAGCAGTCTGCTTCCATGGTAGACTAATAATAGCCTGCCCGTAGGATTTTCTTTGCCATCGTATGCTCGCTGGAGTGAGTGACAAAGGTACCTTCATGTAATTCATCCATGATCTTTTCAGCCTCAATCTTATCCACACACCGGAGTAGAATGGAGTCATGATTGCGTTTGTACAAGATGCCATTACTCAGGAAGAACTTAGCAGAGAATCTCCTTAAGAACTTTTTATCATTGATTGAAGCTCCTTTTGGATATTACTGAGCCTCGAGATACCTCTTGACTTCATGAAACCAAGTTTGGTCCCCTACCTCTTCGGTATTAATCTCGTGACAGTGTGCTGGTTCATCCATTCGTTCGATGGTGATTTGGGGAGCCTCGTTATCCCAATTAAGTTTAAACATAGATGACATTGTGGCTATAGCATCTGCTAGCTGATTTTCTTCTCGCGGGAAGTGCTCGAAGGTAATCTCCTCATAATGTGGTAGCAATGTCAAAACATGTTCTTTGTAAGGGATAAGGTTTGGGTGCTTAGTGTCCAACTCTCCTTTGATCTGACTGATGACCAAAGCTGAATCTCCAAACACATCTAAAGATTTGATTCCCAAGTCTATGGCATCCTTGAGATCGAAGATGCATGCTTCATATTCCGCCATGTTGTTCGTACAGTTGAAGCAAAGTCTGGCAGTAAAGGGAGTGTGACACCCTTCTGGAGATATGAATACAGCGCTGATACCATTACCAAGTGCATTAGATGCCCCATCAAATAACAAGGTCCATCGGGATCCTTGTTTAGATTCGTCATATGGTATGACTTCTTCACAGTTGTCTAATGTCATGATGTCTTCATCCAGGAATTCAAATTTCATGGACTGATAATCTTCTACAGCTTGATGAGCAAGATGATCAGCTAGTACACTGCCCTTTATAGCTTTCTGGGTAGTGTATTGTGTGTCATATTCTATTAGGATCATCTGCCATCTAGCTATCCTTCCAGACAGAGCGGGTTTTTCGAAGATGTATTTTATCGGATCCATCTTAGATATCAACAAAGTAGTATGAGTCAACATATACTGTCTTAGCCGGCGAGCAGCCCATGCCAGAGCGCAGCAAGTTTTCTTGAGCAGTGAATATCTAGTTTCATAGTCGGTAAACTTTTTGCTCAGGTAGTAAATAGCGTTCTCTTTTCGGTCAGACTCGTCATGCTGCCCCAATACACACCCCATTGAGTTCTCTAAAACGGTCAGATACATGATCAGTGTTCTTCTCTCGACTGGTGGCATCAAAATAGGAGGCTCTTGTAAGTACTCTTTGATTTTGTTGAAAGCAGTTTGGCATTCATTATTCCATTTGACTACTTGATCTTTCTTCAATAGCTTGAAGATTGGCTCACAAGTAGCTGTTAGGTGAGAAATGAATATGGAAATATAGTTCAAGCGTCCTAAGAATCCTCTGACTTCCTTCTCAGTACGAAGAGCAGGCATTTCTTGTATTGCTTTAACCTTGGTAGGATCAACCTCGATGCCTTTGTTGCTGACAATGAAACCTAAGAGTTTACCGGACCGGACTCCGAATGTACACTTGTTTGGATTCAACCTTAGTTTGTACTCCTTCAATCTTTCAAACAACTTTTGCAAATGATCAAGGTGCTCCTCTTCAGTTTGTGATCGGGCTATCATGTCATCTACATAGTCCTCTATCTCATGATGTATCATATTATGAAATAAGGCTACCATGACGCGTTGATAGGTTGCCCCAGCATTCTTCAGTCCGAATGACATCACTTTGTAGCAGAATGTGCCTCACTGTGTGACAAATGTAGTTTTCTCCATGTTCTCAGGTGCCATTTTGATTTGGTTATAACCTGAGAATCCATCCATGAAGGAAAATACTTTGTGATGGGCTGTATTGTCGACCAGGATATCAATGTGGGGAAGTGGAAAATCATCTTTAGGGTTGGCCCTATTCTAATCTCTATAATCCACGCACATTCGTACTTTGTCGTCCTTTTTAGGCACGGGAACAATGTTGGCAATCCATTGAGGATAAGAAGTGATAACCAAGAATCCAGCATTGAATTGTTTCATGACTTCCACTTTGATCTTCTCTGACATGTCGGGTCTCATGCGGTGGACTTTTTGTTTTACAGGTGGACAATCTTCTCTTATGGGCAGACGATGTACCACGGTCTGTATCAAGTCCTGGCATGTCTTCGTATGACCAGGCAAAGATCTCAACATAATCATGCAACAGCTGAATTAGACGCTCCTTGACACTCAGCTCTAGGTTGGCACCTACCTTGATTTCCTTTTTATCTTCTTCGGTACCCAAATTGATTGTATCCAATGGTTCCTCATGAGGTTGAATAGCTCTTTCCTCTTGTTGTAGTAGTCTGGCCAATTCCTGTGGTACTTCACAATCTTCCTCACCTTCGTCTTCGGCTTGGTAGATTAGATCCTCAGAGTCAATAAAGGGCATAGCAGTATCGTTACCCATGGGATCCGGAATGGAGGGGTACCTGCATTTGTGAGTGTGGGTGTGTGTAAGGGTATAGCCATCTTTAAACAATAAAATGTAAAAGAAAGACAATGAGCACAAAAGGTTTGTATGTGAAAAAACGTCCATGATTCATTGAATGTCATATGAAAATGAAATAAAAACCCTTACAAATGGACCGTTGTGCCTCGGGTAAGACACAAGGTTTTAAATGTGCGAATTGTTTGTGAATATTACAAGTCCAACGGAAATGTAAAAGATAAATTACTGAGAGATGAAAGTTATTGGGACAAAGTCTCTGGCTTCCCAATTGCAAAGTCCTCCGTTGACAGTAGGAAATATCCAATCCTCCAAGATGCCATCTTCTTCACCATCTTCCATTGCGTTGACCTCTCGGTTACTAATCTTCAAAGGTGGCCCTCCGGCACGGGCACGATGCACAGCCTTCTCAGCATTTGAAGTAAACCCTAAGCCAAACTTGTCAGATTTATACGGAATGTCTAGAAGCTGCCCCTAGATGGTGCATCCACCGTCCTCTACTACTGCCTTGGCGTCCTTTAGAGATGACATCCGAAGTGGAGGTCTTGTGATCTTGGGGATCTGGGATACCGTCTTGGTTACTGATACCTCTTGAGAGACTTCTTCGAAATGTTGAAAAGGAGTTTCAATGAACTCGCCATCCAACTCCACATACCGGAAAGAATTTAGGTGGCTAATCATGTACTCTTCCTCCCCGTGGAAAGTGATAATCTTTCCATGGACCGGGTATTTCAGCATCTGGTGTAGTGTAGAGGTGACAGCACCAGCATTATGGATCCAGGGCCGTCCTAACAGACAGGAGTAAGAGGGGCAGATGTCCATTACATAGAAGGTTGAGTTGAAAGTATGAATTCCTACCTTTATGGGGATGTCTACCTCCCCGTGGACCATCCTCTTTGAGCCATCAAATGCTCTCACAACTATGTTACTGGGTTTCAATGTTAGTCCTTCGTAATCCAATCTGTCGAGAGCTTTCTTAGGTAAAACATTCAAAGATGAGCCCGTGTCCACCAAGACATGGGCCAGAGTCGTTCCTCTACACTCCACAGAGACATGTAACAACTCGTTGTGCTTTCTCCCTCTTGATGTCAAATCAGCATCAGAGAAGCCTAGGCTGTTATCAGCTGTCAGACTGGCCACACAATCTTGGAATTGGTCAGCAGACGTCTCTTGTGGTGCATGGGTTGTCTTCAGAAACTTCACCAGAGCTTTCACATGTGCCTCAGAACACAGCAACAATGCTAGCATGGAGATCTTGGAGGGAGTTTGCCCCAACTGTTCAACCATGTCATAGTCACTCTTCTTTATTATCCTCAGGATCTCCTCCATTTCCTTCTTGGAGGTTTCGGGGATAGTCAATGGTTGAGCCTTCGTCCGGACAGGCTCTTCTTGAATACTTTTTCCTCGAATTTCAGCAGTAGAAGTGTTGGTAGGGATAACATCTAGGGTTGTCGTCTTTGTTAACAGGAGCGCTTGCAGATATGATTATTGGTACAGAGGTAACCTTTGGAATAACCATGGGTCCAAAAACTGCCTTTGGAGGGGCAATCTCTGGAGAAAAGATTCTACCGCTATGGGTAATCTTACTGGTTCCGGCAATATTGCTAATGTCAGAATCTTCTTCTTCGGAGCTTATTTTTTCGGCGGCTGATGGGTTTAATCTGTAACGTATAGTCTAAATGTAGTACTGCAAGTGTACAGCCTATCGAAGTAATATATAAGATTATCGAACCACAGAGACCAATTGTCAATCTATCAACTCTATTGCTAAGGTGCTTATCTAAGGCGAACAAGAATATTGATGTGAGTGCAGTGCACAAAGTAAATGAGCGAGGTAAATAACAGTTTAAAAGACAGGTTGGAATGTAAATCATGTAATCAGATATTGGTCCGGTCATGCGTAGATGAAACTACTTATGGGGCAGTATTTTCTATTGATAGCAAAGAATCAATTTAACAGGAACTTGTAGCTTTTGACTACTAAGAACCGAGTTTACTCTTTAAATTAAATTCCTTTACTGTCACATATAAAGGGTGCCTTCCGCGTTAAAGAGGTAAACCTATTTTTAAGAAATTGATAGTTTTGACTTAACAGAAAAGTAATTTTACTTGGAAAGATTAACTTAAAGAGACTTTTGGCTTTTGACCAAGAGTCAGATTTCAAACCTACAAACGCGTCCGAAAATAGTTTCAAAATCGTTTTCTAAAAAGGTCAATGATTCCTATTTAACTAATCAACGGCTTTCGCTCTTTTTGTTTGGTTAAATAATAATCAAGTCGTATCATTAGTTTGGACAGCTTTCGATCTTACCCAATAAACATTTAAACATAATTGACTTAAGTTAAAAGCAAAACATCCCCAGAGTATTTTCACTAGCATGATAATTGGAACACGACCATGATGACAATCATTACATCCAAACCTTTATAGTTTAGCCAGACATAATAAGTGCGAGTCTATAAAACGTGTAGACTATGGTAAGAGCATTTAAAGTCTATAAAACATGTAGACTATGGTAAGAGCATTTAAAGTCTATAAAACGTGTAGACTATGGTAAGAGCATTTAAAGTCTATAAAACGTGTAGACTATGGTAAGAGCATTTAAAGTCTATAAAACGTGTAGACTATGGTAAGAGCATTTAAAGTCTATAAAACGTGTAGACTATGGTAAGAGCAATTATAAGTAAAGAAATGCAATAAAATAGAACCTTGCTCCAGTCGGAGACTTGAATCTGATACAAATCTACGGAATGGTAAGGCTGGTATGATGAACTTCAACCAAAGTGCTCCAAGACTCGATTACAACTCAATCTACACCGCAATAACTCCCCGATGTGAAGAGATTATTACTTTACAGAAACTGATAGTATATGGCTTAAGATTGTACTAAGCTTGGATGAAACTAAAGAATGAAAATCGAAAACTATTTATAGAGGATCCTTGAGATGCGTAAAGACCAGCATGCCCCTTAACTTCTTTTGAGCGGGAAGCTTTTTGTGAAGGCCGCGGGCGCGGTGGCAGTGGCCGCGGGCGCGGTGGCTGGAACTGCCACATCATGGGAACGTGGCAGTTGATCTCTGGGTGAAAGTGGGCCACGTCATCGCGTTCCCTGTAGCCAGCGCGGCGCTGAACGCCATAAGTGCAAAATATCTTGAAAAACCCTAATTTCTTGGCGTTTTGGCTCGTTTCTTCACAGAAGGCTCTAAAATGACAAGAATCCTGAAAACAAAGGAAAAAGGAACATAATACGAGAAAATGATAATAAAAACTAAGGAAAACATGTGATATTTGAGTCAGAAACATAGTGCGATTTAGTGCGATCAAATCCTCCCACGCTTAGACCTTTGCTTGTCCTCAAGCAACAACTCTTAGAAGTAGATGAAAGAAAATTATGGTGTATACAGGTTTTGGGTAAAGAGGGCTTCTAAGTCCGAGTAAGGGTGTGTTGTCAGGCACTAACTATCTGAATCAAGGGTATCGTAATTACACTACTCGCAGAAATGCGGACATAAACCTTATAAGTATACAGATCGATCCTAATATCCTTACTATGCTAAGACTTCTTTTTGTACGAGGTCCTTTTTCATTTAGGCGCAATCACATTAAGCCCGTTATCCGTACATACTCATGGTGTAGTGACCGGTTAGTGACTCTGATCTCAAGTGATGGGGTCCTGGTACAAGAGTTGGTTTAACCCCTTTTTATTTTACCCATTTGCAGTTGCGGGGGATCGGACCGTAGTCCGCCCTACCAAGTCCAGCACCAGATACCTCTGGACCAACTACAACGGATGTGCCTTATATATATATATATATATATATATATTTTTCTTTGTTTTTATTGGTGCTTACAACTTTCTTGAGTTGAGTAATCTTTGTGAGGATCACCCAACTCGTAGTCGTATTCATACTTTATTTTATA
The DNA here is from genome assembly GCA_948472305.1 of Vicia faba. NCBI lineage: Eukaryota > Viridiplantae > Streptophyta > Magnoliopsida > Fabales > Fabaceae > Vicia > Vicia faba. The sequence goes on from OX451735.1 coordinate 475,406,748, forward strand.
ATTTTTAAGGCAAAATAGAGATCATCCACTTATATTCATCGATCCTACACTTAGAGCATGCTTAGGCCGGAGCTGACTGCTAAGATAAACTACTTGAAGACCTATTTGTACAGTTTTATTCAAAATCATAGCATATTGGGAAGAAAGGATCTAATCTAAATGTTCAAAAAGGCTTACGGTGTTAAAACGATAACGAATTTTTCAAAAAGTGAGTGCCCAAGAAATAGACCCTATCTAGGACCTGTCTCATAGCCCAAATCCTTAAAAACAACCACAATTCTTTGAAAAAGAAAAATTTTGTAAGGTTAAAAAGTGGGGGAAATGAAAGGGTACACTACGCAGAAAGACTCGCCTATCACATGCATTTTATTAACTACGAATATAACATACCTAAAAGGAAAAATGCGGAAGGGAAATAAAAGCAGGAAAAACGGGAAATAAAAGCGATAAATAAAAGCGATAAATGCTCCTCCCACACTTAAATCAGACATTGTCCTCAATGTTCCAAAATAAGGTAGGAGGAGGTACCTGAAAACACTAGTGGGGGCCACTAGGACCTTCACCATCCTGGTTGGTACGACCGGAACGGCGGCTACGGCTGCGACGGCGGCTCTCTCGGTCCAAAACAAGCTGCTCCATTCTCTCTGTCAAGGCGGCATTTGCCGCTTGTAGCTTTTGGGTCCTACCAATGAGGGTGCCTTGGTTTGCCTCCATCAATTGGAAGTGACGAGCGTATGTGGTCTGGTTTAGGTGCTGTTCTCTCTGGAAAGCCAGCTGACTTTCCATAATAGTGCGCAGAGAGCTAGCATTTTGCTCTTAGGATGCTTGCATGAAGGCCATGTTATCGGTCGCCTGTTGCTGCAAAGTAGCAAGGAGGGTGTCCCTCTGGGCCTCTCGGGCCATATGCTCACGCCACATGTCCTCAGTGACATGGAAACTAGGAGATGTACCTGCATGTGGGTTAGAAGTAGATGGTGTCGTGTGTGGTGGTGAAAAGTGGGGTGGTTCCTCCGTTTGGAAATCGTACTCATCATCAGTGTTGTTACCCTCATTTAAAGGTAGATTTGGGGGCAACGACCAATAAAAGCAGGAGCGGTGAGATCGTAGGTCCAGTTACGCTCAAATCGGATATCAGTACGACGGGTGCAAGGAATAACAACACTGGGTACAACGGCACCTCCAACCATGAGGAAGTAACCACCTTCCCTCCTCGTCTTGCATAAACGCATATCCCTGAAAAATTTAAGATTTGCAATACGAGGAGGAAGTGGCTCAAGGGTGGCAAGTTCCATATCCAATCCTATGGCACGGGCAATAGTAGTAATCAGTCCACCAAAGGAAATCGGCCCACCTTTTCTTAAAACATGGTGCATATGGGCAATCATGAATGGGACTGGATTAACTTTGGTGTCTGTGAGGCAGCTCTGCATGATAATTAATTCTTTAGCATTCACCTTGTTTGGGTTTTCCCGAGCAAAGATGGTGGATGCTAAAAGAAATCTAAAAACACGAAGGGCAGGATTGTGGATATGAGAAGCAAGTAGGCCATCAAAAGATGTTGCATTTTGTTTAGTAATTCTGGCCCAAAATGCTTCAAATGCCCAATCCGTGTCTAAAGGTGCTTCACAAATGGCACCATCCCCATAAGGCCATCCTAACATGGCAGCTAGACCGTCAGTGGAGTAGTCATATTCAACATTAAACATTCTAAATTTGACTCCACCTACGGTGCTAGCAGTGTTAGGAGAGACGTTATAAATTAAAGAACTCAAAAATTCGAACATCAGCCTAGGGTAGGTTGGTGCTTGAGTAGCAAAAATATCATGCATGCCTATTTTGTCGAGAAGGAAAAATACACTATGGTATATACCTAATGAATATAGACAGTTTTCATCGATATACCTGGTAGAGTGTATTGGTGTTGTCAACAATTTCTCAAGCCGCTTTTGTTGCCTTTCTCCGGGTTGGCCATCTCGCAAAATGTAGCCGTGATATTCCATAGGATTTTCTTGAGTATGAATATAAAGAGAAAGAATGGGATGTAGAAGTAGTGAAGGTGTGAGGAAGAAAATGAAATAGTGGGGGTATTTATAGGTAGTGAAGAAATATGGTGGTTGGTGAATATTTATGAGGGGAATAAATATAGTGGGGTAGGTATGGATAATAAAGGAAGTTATGGGGGGTTAAGAATGGAAGAAAATGGGATTGGAAGTGGAAAAAGTGGTAAAATGGGGGGAAAACTGAGCCACTAGCCGTTAGGTGACCGTTACGTCACCGCGGGCGCGGCAGGGGTCACCGCGGGCGCGGTCAGGGCGGGCCGAGTTGGGCCGGTCTGGCTTCCTTTCCATTGGGCTTTTCCTTCCTTGCCATTAGCTTCAATTTTTTTTTGGAGGTGTACCTATTTTTCTTATGAATGTGCATATATGTATGTGAATACATATATACATGTATATTTATTTATTTTTATATTAAAATTATGGTGACCAGAAAAACAAAAACATTAGTAAATGAAGGATATATAAATGAAACACATGCATATATATATATAGGTACGAACATCGGGTCACCAAAATAATTATTAATAATGCAGGAAATAGATAATGCAAATAAAAATGAGTCTGAAAAGGAAATCAACATAATACTAATAATACTGGAACTAGATATCTTGTGAATAACACAGATCTATCGCCAACCGGTAGGATGCTCTGCAGGAGTGTCTGGGCCACGCAGCTCAGTCAGCTGGCGTCGAATCTCTGCCACCTCGTGAGCTAATTCATCTAACTCACCAGCAAAGGTAACATCATTCACTTCCAACTGTAAATGAAGGTCAGCCACCTCATTGCGGAGAGTGGTTATCTCAGTGCGCATAGCAGTCAACAGAGTGCGAATATCAAGTTCCTGCAAGCTGAGGTTATTAGTAAGAACAGTAGTGTGTGTAACCTCGGGTCGGGATGTGTGATCTGGAGTAGAGTCCTCGGGAGCAGGAGTGTATTCTTGAGTGGGATCTTCGGAGGCAGGAGTGTATTCTGGAGTGAAATCTTCGGAAGCAGGAGTGTATTCTGGAGTGAGATCTTCAGAAGCAGGAGTGTATTCTGGAGTGAACTCTGATATCTCACCCCAACCTTCTACAGAATAGTTCCAATTAGCAGGGTTGGAAACACAAGTCATCTGAGGGTCTGGCAGTGTGAAGGTGTAAACTGTCTGGTCATCGATGAGCAATTTGTACTGATATGGGTGGAAAGAGGCCCTCCTCATGAGTCCACGATCCATGCAAAAGTCTAAATCCAGGAAAGTATATCCACAGTATGGGGTCAGCTATGCTATCATACTGTCCAAACCCAAAGCAGAAGCTATCTGTGTCACATTCCCTCCGGAATGAATGAGTCCTACAGCGGATCGAGCAGTCTGCTCGAGGCTCTCTATCAGAAAACCTCCACTAGCTATAGGTCTGGACTGACTGGCACAGTATAGGAAAAGGATCTCCTCAGCGGTGACTAAGTGGTCACAGTAACTCCTCCCAAAGAAAGTGTGGCACAGGATCATCTCGAAGTATCGGAAAGCCGGGTTATGGATCTTCCTGGACAGCTGGGTAGAGGGGTCAAGGCTGGCTCTATCAGTAATGTCCTGCCAAAATTTATCAATATCTCTGTCCATATAGTAACTCAATGGAAACTCAGTGATAGCGGTCGGTCCAGTTTGGAAACCAAGCAAATCCCCAAATTCTTTGATGGTCAGGGTATACTCGGTACCAAACAATCTGAAACTTAGGCATCCTCGCTCATCTCCTTCACCCACCCGTGGGTTATAATCCACAGAGCTAAGAAACTCCAGAGTAAGGTTCCTGTAGGTTTTGTGGACATCATCAGCATAAGAATCCCAGCCAAGTTGGTTGCACAGATACCTAATACTTGGCTCAATCCCGAGTGCCTCCATGCAGCTCTGATCGGGGTACCTAGTGGGTACCATAGGTCTAGCAGATAAGGTAGCAAATCGGGCTTTTTGTGCTTCATCCCTGAAAATCACAACCATACCATCGGGGTAATGCATCCTGAAAATATAAACACAAGAAATTAGTCCAGATAAAACATATATAAATTAATAAAATAAAATAAAATAAAATTAAGAATAAACCATGGGTTGCCTCCCATGCAGCGCTTGTTTAACGTCTTTAGCTTGACGATTAGATCTTACTTTATGTGGGTATTGGTGGGTCTATAAGAATATGACTAGAGTAGTCAATAGGCAAATCGCCTCCTTTGTATAGCTTCAGTCTTTGTCCATTTACCACAAATGGAGCGCATGAATTGTTTTTGATTTCTACTGCTCCAGACTTTAGAACTTTTGACACTTCAAATGGACCTGTCCATCTTGAACGAAGCTTACCAGGAAAAAGTCGTAACCTTGAGTTAAATAGGAGAACAGGGTCACCAATGTTGAAATCTTTCTTGATGATTTTTTTATCATGCCACATCTTGGTTCTTTCCTTATATATGATGGCATTCTCATAGGCATTCAAGCGAAGCTCTTCCAGCTTGTGAATGTCCAGGATACGTTTTTCTCCGGCTTTTAGGTAATCTAGATTCAAGGATTTAATGGCCCAATAGGCTTTATGTTCTAGTTCGAAGGGTAAATGACAGGACTTTCCATAAACCAATTGATAAGGAGTTGTTCCAATAGGGGTTTTATAAGCCGTTCTATAAGCCCATAAGGCGTCTTTAAGTTTTCCAGACCAGTCTTTTCTGGATAATGATACGGTTTTCTCTAGGATCTGCTTAATCTCCCTATTCGATACTTCTACTTGGCCACTGGTTTGCGGGTGATATGGTGTTGCTACTCTATGTTTTACTCTGTATTTGCTTAGAAGCTTGTCAAATATCTTAGATATAAAATGCGATCCTCCATCACTTATGACTAACCTCGGGGTTCCAAACCTAGGAAAAATAATATTCTTAAACAGTTTGATAACTACCTTGGTATCGTTTGTGGGTGATGCAACAGCTTCTATCCACTTTGAGACATAATCGACAGCTACTAGGATATACTTGTTACCCATTGAGGAAGGAAAAGGTCCCATAAAATCTATACCCCAGACATTAAATATTTCCACTTCTTGGATGTTACTTAAAGGCATTTCATCACGTCTTGAAATGTTCCCAGTGCATTGGCATCGGTCACATTTTGTAATGTAAGTGTGGACATCGCGCCATACAGTAGGCCAATAAAAACCTGCTTGAAATATTTTGGCGCATGTTTTAGATGTGCTTGCATGTCCACCATAAGGTGAAGCATGACAATGTTTAATGATGTTGCCTACTTCTTCTTCCGGCACACATCGTCTGAATATATTATCTATTCCTCTTTTGAATAGGAGGGGTTCATCCCAAAAGAAGTGTTTAACATCTCTAAAAAACTTCTTCTTCTGTTGGTAGCTTAAGTCAGGGGCAAGATAATTCACAATATCTGCGTACCATGGTATGTTGTTCAAGGTCGAGATTTCCTCATAGGTCTCTTCTTCAGTTGAGTTTATCCCAGCTATTAATCTTTCATAAGTAGAGTGATCGTCTATAGGTATAAGTTCAGGTTTAAGGTGTTCTAACCTAGAGAGATTATCAGCTACTGAGTTTTCAGCTCCTTTTTTATCCTTAATATCCAAGTCAAATTCTTGGAGTAAAAGTACCCATCTGAGCAATCTAGGCTTAGCATCTTTCTTACTTAACAAGTACCGGATTGCTGCATGATCTGTGTATACTATTATTTTTGCTCCCACCAAATAAGATCGAAATTTATCAATAGCAAAAACTACGGCTAGCAATTCCTTTTCTATGGTTGTATAATTTAGCTGGGCAGCGTCTAGTGTTCTACTAGCGTAGTAAATTGCATGCAGTTTCTTGTCTTTTCTTTGCCCTAGTACAGCTCCTACAGCAAAATCACTAGCATCGCACATGATTTCAAAGGGTTGTGTCCAATCAGGTGGTCTTATGATAGGTGCTGAAATAAGAGCTTGCTTTAAAACTTCAAAGGCCTCAAGACATTTTTGGTCGAATTCAAACTCGACATCCTTCATCAATAAGTTAGTTAAAGGTTTTGTTATTCCGGAAAAATTCTTGATGAAACGTCGGTAGAACCCGACATGTCCTAGAAAACTTCTTACTTCCCTAACAGTCTTAGGTGGGTTTAGGTTTTCTATAACTTCTATCTTGGCCTTATCGACTTCTATACCTCTTTCAGAAATAATGTGTCCTAAGACTATCCCTTCATTTACCATAAAGTGGCACTTTTCCCAATTCAACACAAGGTTTACTTCCACACATCTTTTTAAGATTTTCTCTAAGTTTGAGAGGCAGTTTTTGAAATCAAACCCACACACTGAAAAATCGTCCATAAATACTTCCATAATTCCATCTAGGTAGTCTGCGAAAATTGACATCATACAACGTTGGAAAGTGGCAGGTGCATTACAGAGTCCAAAGGGCATTCGTCTATAAGCGAATGTTCCATAAGGGCAAGTAAATGTGGTTTTTTCTTGGTCTTCTGGGTGAATAGGGATTTGGAAAAACCCCGAATACCCATCAAGATAGCAGAAGTATGAGTGTCTTGCTAGACGTTCAAGCATCTGATCTATAAATGGGAGAGGGAAATGGTATTTTCTCGTTGCCTTATTCAACTTTCTGTAATCTATACACATACGCCATCCTCCTTCTGTTCGTTTTGCCACATGCTCACCTTTCTCATTTTTCAGAACAGTGATACCTCCTTTCTTGGGTACCACATGGACTGGGCTTACCCATTCACTATCCGAAATTTGGTATATGATACCAGCTTCTAATAACTTAAGAACTTCTTTCTTGACTACATCACTCATGATAGGGTTTATTCTTCTTTGATGTTCTCTTGAGGGTTTTGAATCTTCTTCTAGCATAATCCGATGCATGCATACGGATGGGCTTATACCTTTTAAATCTGAAACTTTATACCCTAAAGCTGAGGGATATTTTCGCAAGGTATCTAAGAGTTGATTTGTTTCTATTTGGTTTAGATCGGCGCTAATTATAACAGGTCTATTCATCTCCTCATCCAAAAACTCATATCTTAGATTCTTGGGTAGTTCCTTAAGTTCAATAGTGGGTTTCTCAGTACGCGGCATAAGGTCAGGGGTAAGAGCTAAGCATTCGAAAAGGTTGTCGTCAATGTACGGTTCGATACTCTTAAATCCGTCATCCTCTAAAATAGGGTTTGATGGTAATTTGATTAAAGATTCGTTTTGTTCGAGCTCATTTACACATTCATCAATGACGTCGATGGCATAACACGCATCTCCTATCACTGGTGCCATTAGAAACTTTGATAAAATGAACTCAATCTTTTCATCTCCTACCTCAAAAGTCAGTTTCCCTTTCTTAACATCTATTATAGCTCCGGCGGTCGATAGGAATGGTCTTCCTAAGAGGATTGGGATGTCTTTATCTTCTTTAATATCCATTACGACGAAGTCGGTCGGAATGTACAACTGACCAATCTTGACAGGTATGTCTTCTAAAATACCCATGGGATATTTGACAGATCTATCAGCTAGTTGTAAGGACATCTTAGTAGGTTGAAGTTCTCCTAATTTTAACCTCTTACAGACGGCCAGAGGCATCAGACTTACGCTTGCTCCTAAGTCTAAAAATGCTTTGTCTATCATATGGTTACCTAGGATGCAAGGGATAGAAAAACTTCCAGGGTCTTTATCTTTCTTGGCGAGTTTATTTTCAGATATAGAATGACATTCTAAAGGCTTGGGATCATCGAGTCGCCGTTTATTGGTCAAAATATCTTTCAAGAACTTAGCATATGATGGTATCTGGGTTATAGCTTCAGTAAAAGGAATCTCTACATGGAGTTTCTCTATTACCTTAATAAACTTTTGGTACTGGTTTTCTACTTTGGTGTTTTTCAGCCTCTGGGGGAACGGAATAGGTGGTTTATAAGGTTGTTGAGTGTTATTCCCTACTTCTGGTTTTGATTGCTTTTCTGGTTTCTCTGGTTCCTCTACCTGGTCTTTAGGTGTAGCATCTTCCATAGGTTTTTCTGATGTGCTTAAGTTAGGATTTCTAGGCCCTTCATAAGCAGTTCCACTTCTTAAGGTGATAGAATTTGCTTGGCCTTTTGGATTTGGTTGAGTTTGTCCAGGAAATTGTCCTCCAGGTGCAACTTGTACAGAGGTGTTTTGTGCTACTTGGGAAATCTGAGTCTCAAGCATTTTGGTGTGGGTTATTATCTGGTCAAACTTGGTTGCCAGTTGAGTAACTAGTTCGTTCGTGTGAATGTGTTGGTTCATAAACTCCTTATTTTGCTGAGTTTGAGTCTGAATAAAGGTGTCTATGGTTTCTTTAAGGTTTGGTCTTGGGGGCACTATTTGCATAGGTTGGTTTTGTTTTTGCGTTTGGAATCCTTGAGGTCTCGAAGGTCCGGGATTTTGGATAGGGTTATTGTTTTTGTAAGAGAAATTCGGGTGGTTCCTCCATCCAGGATTGTAGGTATTCGAGAAAGGGTTCCCTTGGGTATAGTTAACTTGGTCTGAGCTAGATTCATTCAAAAGGTTACAGTCAACGGTTTGATGTCCTTGAGTTCCACAGAGTTCGCATTCCGTTTGGATTGCTGCTACTGTGGTTGGGTTTTGAGACATGTTCTCGACTCTCAAAGCTAGGGCGTCCATCTTGGCATTAATCATGTCCATGCAACTTACCTCATGCTTTCCTCCATGGCTCTCCTTTTTCTCTACTGTCACTCGTTTTAATCCCCACCGGGCGTGGTTTTGGGCCATGTCCTCTATTAGGGCACAAGCGTCAGGATAAGGTTTGTTCATCAACGCTCTGCCAGCGGCAGCGTCTATGGACATCTTTGTGTTGTAATGGAGTACATTATAGAAGGTATGTATGATTAACCATTGCTCCAGGCCATGGTGCGGACAAGCTCTTAAAAGTTCTTTATATCTCTCCCAGGCATCAAAAAGTGATTCGCCTTGGTTTTGGGTGAAACAAGTGATCAGGTTCCTAAGAACAGCGGTCTTGCTTGGTGGAAAATACCTCGCAAGAAAAGCTCTCCTAAGGTCTTCCCAAGTTGTTATTGAGTTAGTTGGAAGGGCGTCTAACCAGTCGTGAGCTTTACCTCTAAGGGAAAAAGGAAACAGTCTTAAACGGATGGCTTCGGGTGTGGCTCCATTTGCCTTAAGGGTGTCAGCTAACTGGATAAATACCTTTAAAGGTTGATTCGGGTTCTCGGTAGCGAGACCAGCGAATTGGTTTTGTTGTACTAATTGTAATAATGAGGGCTTTAGTTCAAAATTGTTGGTAGTTATAGCAGGGTTTACTATACTAGAACTAGGTTCCTCGTTAGATGGTTGGGCGAATTCCTTGAGCGGTCTTTGGTTACGATCTTCTGCCATAGCTCTTCTTATCTTGCGTATAAAAATACGGGCACGAGCGTAACGTTCAGGTTCTACTAAAGGATCTATTAGGTTATCGGTGCTACGATTTCTACGCATCTACCGGCTAGAATAGCCTTAGTCTAAACGGGATAACAATAGGGTACGAAATTTGACGAAGTTGGTCCCCGGCAACGGCGCCAAAAACTTGATGGGTTTAATCTGTAACGTATAGTCTAAATGTAGTACTGCAAGTGTACAGCCTATCGAAGTAATATATAAGATTATCGAACCACAGAGACCAATTGTCAATCTATCAACTCTATTGCTAAGGTGCTTATCTAAGGCGAACAAGAATATTGATGTGAGTGCAGTGCACAAAGTAAATGAGCGAGGTAAATAACAGTTTAAAAGACAGGTTGGAATGTAAATCATGTAATCAGATATTGGTCCGCTCATGCGTAGATGAAACTACTTATGGGGAAGTATTTTCTATTGATAGCAAAGAATCAATTTAACGGGAACTTGTAGCTTTTGACTACTAAGAACCGAGTTTACTCTTTAAATTAAATTCCTTTATTGTCACATATAAAGGGTGCCTTCCGCGTTAAAGAGGTAAACCTATTTTTAAGAAATTGATAGTTTTGACTTAACAGAAAAGTAATTTTACTTGGAAAGATTAACTTAAAGAGACTTTTGGATTTTGACCAAGAGTCATATTTCAAACCTACAAACGCGTCCGAAAATAGTTTCAAAATCGTTTTCTAAAAAGGTCAATGATTCCTATTTAACCAATCAACGACTTTTGCTCTTTTTGTTTGGTTAAATAATAATCAAGTCGTATCATTAGTTTGGATGGCTTTCGATCTTACCCAATAAACATTTAAACATAATTGACTTAAGTTAAAAGCAAAACATCCCCAGAGTATTTTCACTAGCATGATAATTGGAACACGACCATGATGACAATCATTACATCCAAACCTTTATAGTTTAGCCAGACATAATAAGTGCGAGTCTATAAAACGTGTAGACTATGGTAAGAGCATTTAAAGTCTATAAAACGTGTAGACTATGGTAAGAGCATTTAAAGTCTATAAAATGTGTAGACTATGGTAAGAGCATTTAAAGTCTATAAAACGTGTAGACTATGGTAAGAGCATTTAAAGTCTATAAAACGTGTAGACTATGGTAAGAGCATTTAAAGTCTATAAAACGTGTAGACTATGGTAAGATCAATTATAAGTAAAGAAATGCAATAAAATAGAACCTTGCTCCAGTCGGAGACTTGAATCTGATACAAATCTACGGAATGGTAAGGCTGGTATGATGAACTTCAACCAAAGTGCTCCAAGACTCGATTACAACTCAATCTACACCGCAATAACTCCCCGATGTGAAGAGATTATTACTTTACAGAAACTGATAGTATATGGCTTAAGATTGTACTAAGCTTGGATGAAACTAAAGAATGAAAATCGAAAACTATTTATAGAGGATCCTTGAGATGTGTAAAGACCAGCATGCCCCTTAACTTCTTTTGAGCGGGAAGCTTTTTGTGAAGGCCGCGGGCGCGGTGGCAGTGGCCGCGGGCGCGGTGGCTGGAACTGCCACATCATGGGAACGTGGCAGTTGATCTCTGGGTGAAAGTGGGCCACGTCATCGTGTTCCCTGTAGCCAGCGCGGCGCTGAACGCCATAAGTGCAAAATATCTTGAAAAACCCTAATTTCTTGGCGTTTTGGCTCGTTTCTTCACAGAAGGCTCTGAAATGACAAGAATCCTGAAAACAAAGGAAAAAGGAACATAATACGAGAAAATGATAATAAAAACTAAGGAAAACATGTGATATTTGAGTCAGAAACATAGTGCGATTTAGTGCGATCAGCGGCCAGCCCATCTTGTTTGATACCATGGTAGTAGATGTCTCCACTGTAATTCCACGGTACTGTTTTGTCTGATTCATACGGAACCGGCCCGGGCATTGTGATTATGAGAGGAGTAGTTTTTGGAACCGATGTAATCCTTACGGGTCTTTTGGGGACCCTGGAAGGATTGGCGGAGATGGTTATGATTGAAACGTATTCAATAGGAACAGGTGAAATAGGAGCATTTTCAAACAGAATCTCTTGATTGTCTATCAAGCGTTGAATTCCTGTCTTCGACAAAGGGCAAACAATTGGTGAGGATAAGCAAAGATGGCAGTCTTCATTACAACCTGGGAATATACCAGCTTTTAACAAGTTTATCTTAATGATTGGGAGCGGAGTCAAGAGTTCATCCACTGTGGTGACAAACAAATCTTCTTCGATAGCATTGGCGTTGTGACCATGCCTAGGCATAGGAGCGGAAATGACGTTTGGTTTCTCGGGCGCATCAAACTCAATCTCTTTTGCATCTATAAGGTCTTGAATTTTGTTTTTCAAGGCCCAACAGTTATTAGTGTCGTGACCCGCACTTTCGGAATGATATGCGCATCTGGCATTTGGGTGATAATGAGGGGACGCCGTGTTGGGGTTTTTTGGAGCTTCTTTTAAAGTTGCTAGATTAGATTTCAGAAGATGTGGTAAGACCTGGGCTAGAGTCATATTAATTATGGTGAATTGTCGGACTGGACTTTCCACCCTTGTTTGGTTACTTCTTGGTTGATCAGATGTAGGCTTCGGGATCATAACGGCCCCTACCATTGGTCGGCGCTCAGCTCTCCCTTGGTTCCTTTGTGGATAAACAGCATATACCTCCTTCTTTCCGGTGAAAGGCTTTCTCACAACTATAGAGGCAGACGAATCCTTCTGAATCTTTCCACTTTTTATGCCAGTTTCCACCCTCTCTCCGGTTAATATTAACTCAGTAAACCCAGCAGAAGAGCTCCCAATTAAATGATTGAAGAAAGGGCCCGATAGAGTGCCTAAGAACATATCCACCAACTCTCTTTCGGACAGAGGGGGTTGCACTCTCCCAGCTAGATCTCTCCATTTCTGCGCGTAATCTTTGAAACCCTCATTCGAAACCATAGCCATACTCTAAAGTTGAGTACGGGTAGGCGCCAAATCTGCATTATACTGGTATTGTTTATAGAAAGCTGCAGCAAGATCTTCCCAGTTGTGGACGTCATCCCTTTCTAATTGGTAAAACCAATCGAGTTGTGTTCCGGATAAACTATCTTGGAAAAAATGCACCCACAGGTCTTTATCGGCAGAGTGCAGTTGAATCTTTCTCACGTATGATCGGAGGTGCATTTTAGGACATGACACCCCATCATATTTTGCAAACAACGGCACTTTGAACTTTGGTGGGATCACAATTCCCGATACTAGCCCCAATTCTTCAAAGTCTAGACCTGGTACCCTTTGTATTTCCATAGCGCTTAAACGCTCTTCAAGATGTTTGTACTTATCACCAGCCGGAGGGTACTGTTCCTCAGAGTAGTCTTCCTCTTCTTCCTCCTCTTCAGATTCTGACGGAACCGTTGTTTCTTTTCCTTTCCCTTCTCCTTCCCCGGAAGTGGTTGCAAAATTCAAGGTTCTTCTAGTATGTCCCTGAAACCTTCTCCCCATGTTCAAAACCCCTGTGACCTTCTTTGTTTTCTTCTTTCTTTCTTCAGCTAACAGAGTCTTCAACTCCTCTTGCCCCTTGGCTAGGGTCATGAGTAACTGTTGAAACTGCGTGTTTTGAGCTTGAAGATCTTTGACCGTCTGTTTGAGATCCATCTTACTGAAATAAATAGTAGAGAGATGAGGAAACTCATTGCAAAAGACCTGTTTATGTCATGATGAATGATATGTACATATGTAATGTTTTCAAGGATTTTAAAAGATTTAAGTTCGTTTTAAACAAAAAGAAACACACATTATATTAATAAAATGGAGCTTGAGTACATCAATGCCCCTTGGGGTAAATAATACAACATTCTAAGATAAAAAAGTAGTGTGCATCCTCTTTGGTGCGATGTAGGCATTTAGAGTCTGCTCCTCATGAAGTAGCCTAGTGAGTTCCAAAACCTTCTTCTCGCTCGCGTAGAATTGGGCTTCGAAAGTATCTCTCTCTCCTTTGAGATGTATCCAATCCCTTTGTAGGTCTTCAAGAGATGTGGGCATGTCAAGATGTAGGATAGCGTATGGAACTTCTCCTTCCTTAACAAGCTCAATGATCACCGAGAGAATAGAAGGATAAGGCATCATAAGACTTTGAGCGTGGGTTCGTACCCACTTGAGGTAAGGCTCAAGAGGGATGGAATTCTTGTGTCCCAAAGTCTTGCTATCCACCTTGTTTAGCATCTTCTAAGCTCGGATGAATCTCTGGCGAAGACCTTGATCGTCATTGTCATAGTCGAATACCAAGCCTTGAATCAGCATCTCATGCGGGCCATCCCTTCGGGCATAACCAAATTGTCTTAGAGCCAAACATGGGTTGTAGGTGATGCCTCCCATAATTCCAAGTAGAGGGACATTAGGAAATTCCCCATAACGGTCAACAATGATAACATTCTCCTTCGATCGGGAGCACCAATGAATATCTGAATGTTTGAGCGTCATTAACCTTTGTGGCCACCTTAATCCTTGCTCATTCTTTAAGACTGATTGGGGAAGATGAGAAATAAACCATCTTGCCAGGAGGGGAGTGCAACACATAAGGACACCTCTTTTCCTCATTGTACGAGTGTGAAAAGAGTGTAGGATATCCCCTAGCAATGTAGGCACCGGATTGCGTGACATGAAGATTTTGACGGCACTCACATCTATGAGTTGGTCAGGATTGGGGAACAAGACCATCCCATATATAAGAAGAGCCACAATTTCCTCAAATGCTTGCAAGCCTAAGGAATTCCAACAGCTTTGGGCCTTCTCAAACAAAAACTTTGCTAAGAATCCTTTGACACCACTTCTAGTTTCCCAATGAGTTGTGACATCAGATGAGTGCAAGTGCAGGGCTTGAGAAATCTCTTCCGGCTTTGGATCTCTTTCCGTACCGTTGAAAGGTAGTTGATTAAGAATGGGAATCCTCAAGAGTTGAGAGAATTCTTCCAAAGTTGGCACAAGCTGATAGTCAGGAAATATGGAGCAATGATGCAAAGGATCAAAGAACTGGAAGAGCACTTTCATCTAATCCTCCTCTGTGTTGCAAGTGACCAAGTTGAGTAGATTACCATGCCTCTCAGTGAATGGAGAGTTCTCAGGGATCCTTGAAGCTAGCTCCTTGAGTTGTGGAGGAATTCTTACAAGGTTGATTTGGATAGTTTTCCTGCGGAGTGAATCCATATCCTACAAAACAAGAACAAAGATGAATCTCCAAAATCCTTGAAATGGTTAGTGGATGCATATGATGTTCATGATGTTCATGATATTATGTACAAGTATGTATATACAAGCAAATCAAACAAGTTCTTAGTTTAGGCTTGCATGGGGTTTTATAGGTAAGTATCCACTTGAAGTTTAGTTGGCTCAACATGTCCTAATAATAGTAACCGGGTTCTAAGAAGTTCAATATCACTGGATTGTTTCCTTGGTCATTGTTTCAGCTCAAGCCTCTTTAATGGCGACCTAAATATCCCAAGAAACCAAACCTCAATGAGTGTAGTATCGAGTATCTACCAACTTCGGACTGCACCAAATCTGGTCATCTCACTACATCCTAAAGGCCAAGTTGGTCAAGTAAAGGGTTCTAGAAGTTCATTAGTGCTTCATGACATCACTCAGTGGCCCCGTATTCTCTTTGATTAACTCAAAGGCTACCGGTACCCACAAATATGTCACACTAACATAGCTATTGCTTAGACCATGTCGGTATACCCCACACAGTTTCCACAACGTATTGCTATTTACCTATAATGTTTCCCAAATCCGGGTGGAGGATTCAAACCCAAACAAAGAACCATAATGTAAAGCAAACAAGTCAAACAAATGTAGGCAAATAAATGTGATCTAAACCTTAAGGTAACCTCACTTCTATAATAATCCCCAGCAGAGTCGCCAGTTCTGTGATACGGTGGGAGAACTGACTTGAGGGTTTTGTGTTTTATCGCAAATTTTGCGGTTAGCAAGAGTCGTCACTGACTTTTATTTTATCCAAAAGGAAAGGTGAAAAAGCACAGGAAAGACCTTTGAGATTTTTTCTTGAGTTCGGGGGGTAGATTATGAAAAGGGAAGGTATTAGCACCCTTTTCATCTATGGTTTTCCATGGGCTCTTAGTTACTTGCTTAGATCACTTGCTTTTGTTGTTTGAAATGTGCTTGGTGTGGTTTTGAAAGTATTTTTCTTTTTGGAAAAGAGGTCATTCGTTTAGGAAATCTTTGCAATGATTCTCGTTCGTAAGAATGTATACAAAGATGTTTGTCTTTTGAAAATGTTTTCAATATTTGTAAGATGCTTTTGAAATGTGTGTGTTTGTTTTGAAAGTAGCAAGGATAATTATTTGAAATGGAGCAAGTAACTAGAAGTAATCTACCTACTCAAATGTCTTTCTTGTGCATTTTCTATTCCTTTGACATTGTTGTCTTACCATTGATTTGGTAAGCAACCCTATCTTTGGATGTAAACGGGACGAGCGTGGGTCATATTATAACCATGATTAGCAATGTTTGCAAAGTATCTTAGCATTTTGAGGGACCAAGATCATTTTGTAAGGCAACTTTTTAAATAGCGTCATCGAGGGACTATGATCTTTATATTTGTTTGTTTTGCCAATATACTTTGCATGCGTAATGTGGCCGTTTTTGTTTTAGGCAACCAAGTGGAGAAACCCTAAGGATGCTTGTGTACAAGTGTATCATTTTCATGCTTTGATTTTATCTTGTATTTAGAGTTTTCTATTTTGCTTTGTTTCGATCTTATCATACAAACCCTAATTACTAATCATGGCATATAAGGCGGTAAATTGTGTAATGTAAATATTACTAAGCTATTACAACAATTTTATGGGAGGGGGGAATACAAATTTGAATGGGGATTTGCAAAAATGTAAACCTAAATAAATTATTACAACCAAATCGAATTTGTACGAATTAGAATAAATAAAATACAATATTTAAAGATGCAATATAATGTACATGTAAGAAAAGATTTTTTTTTGTTTTGTTTTCATGTAAAAGAAATTTTAATCTAAACCTAAAAATATAAGGAAAAGAAATTAATTTTTAAAAGGGAGGCTTAACTCTAATTATTATTTCAAAAGAAAATAAAGTTCTTATGTATCATTTTTTATGTATTTTTTATATTAAAATAATAAATAATATTGAATATAAAAAATATAAAGTTTTTATATATGCAAAAATAAATATGTATAAGTATGGGATGAAAAGGAAATAAATAAAATAAATAAAATATATTTTAATTATATTTTACAAGTTTATTAAGAAAATATATGATATATATTAAAAATAAAATAAATTTTGTGTGAAAAATAAACTGAAAATAAAATAAAAATGCAATATTATGAAATTTATATTTTTTGGGTTTTTTATGCATTAAAGAAATATTTAATATATATATATAAATGAAAATAAAATAAATAAAATATAAATATAAAAAAAGTTTGGCAAAGGGGGTATAGCAAGCAGACTAGAGACAACATGTTAGCAAAAAAAAACATGGCCCAAATATGGAGGCCCAACCTGCAAAAAGATCACAAAGCTGAAAAATGGAAAAATATGGAAAACAAAAGTAGCGCCCAGGTTCGAACCCAGGACATGGGTCTCCCCAGCGCTCTACTTTGCCACCGGGGTGGCTATACATCAATTGTTTTAAGTGAAGCAAAAATAATATAACATGAAACAAGTCCTTGCCTTATACTTCATCTTCTTCCTCAAGCTTGGCCAGATGTCCTGTAACTCTCTCACTCTTCCATGAAAATGAAAACTCATAACATGAAAGTTATAGTATTTGATCTCACGATTCTAACCATATAAGTTATGTAAGCTAACAATCAAAGATCAGAGATAATTTTAAAAGCCCTAAATTTAAACCTAAATTTTTCAGAAAATTCAAGTTCTAAATTCTCTCAACCCAGGCCAAATAAATGTAAGATAAAGATATGTACAGTTTCGTTGCAATGAAAGCTACATTATTTATTCACAAATCGTGGCCAATGGTTTCCTGTACAAGGAGATAGAAGTTGAGATGTTACCTCCTTTAGTTGAAATCGTGGATGGAACTGGAGTGAGTTTGATGGAGGCCTGATGCTTGTTTGAGCTTCCTTGAACTTCCCTGAATGTACTCCCACCCTTGCCTTGCTCTGAAAGTGTCTGAAACTCCTTGGCCAAGTCAACCTGCAAGCTTTGAAAACAAAAATGGCAGATGATGGAGAAGGGGTTACAGTACAGGGATGAAGGTCTGGATTGGTTAGATATCAAGTATGTAAGATGTTTTAATGATCAAGACTTGAAACGCACGGGCCAAATAGAAGATTGGTATGCTTATGCCAAAACTACAAGTCTTGACAGTTTTCTGGTGTTTTTGAGCTTGGGAGTGTTTCAGGCCTTTTCTCATCATGTGTTGTGTTGTATTATGTTTGTATATTAGTATAGAATCGGTTTCATGTCAATCCTCCAACAGTTGTGCCAGTTTTAGCCTTTTTGCAACCTTTCTTGCTTTTGAAGCAAAAAAAAGGGATAAGGCTTGCCATGCTTGTACTTGCTTTCTTAGGGTTGGTATATACTTGTACAACTTTCTTTAGGCCTGTAAGATTTGTATGTGCAATGGAGGCAGGTGCAATGCTCAAGAATTGGAAAGTGGCAAAAGTTGAGCTTTTTCA
Organism: Vicia faba; assembly: GCA_948472305.1. Lineage (NCBI taxonomy): Eukaryota > Viridiplantae > Streptophyta > Magnoliopsida > Fabales > Fabaceae > Vicia > Vicia faba. The sequence continues at coordinate 475,424,901 of OX451735.1, forward strand.
AAATGGCAATGGTCACTTTATGCCATTTATGGAATTGCAACTTGGGTAATGGCTCTAGGGCTTGGATCAAAGCTTTATCAACTGATTAAGCATTAAATTAAGGAGTAAGGAACAAGTTTGGGACCTGTAAGGCATGGATTAGGCAGCATAGGTACTGATTGGAACTTTGTTCTTCATGAAATGGTTTGGACAAAAAGTGAGAAAATGCCAACTTCATCTCTTCGATTCTCCCTACTCAAAAGTGATCTTGAGGATTTCTTGGACATTTTGGAAAGCTTGCAATGTGCTCTATAACTCATATTTGAAATGCATTTTGAGATACCTCTTGGAACTAGGTGAAAATTTTCCATGAAGTTGGGTCCAAAACCTGCCTAAATTAGGGCAAAATTTCACTAAGTTATTTAGTTCATGACCATGTATTCATAAATCTATATCTTGAGATCCAGTCATCTTTAAGTAAAATTGTGTGAAGAAAAGTTGTAGATTTAATGGAGGTCTACAACTTTCATGTTGAGAACTTTCCTTGAATCATTATGCATCATGGTGAAAAAATAGCCTAAAGTTGAGAAAAAATAAGAAATTTTCTATACTTAGAAAATTTCTAAGTTTAGAAAATTTTCAAATTTAAACTCTAATCTTCAAATTTGGATTTCTTGATGAACAAGTTTCACATATTGACATGTTTTGATGAATTGTGATCCTTGGCACTTGATTTTGATCAAAAAGTCAAAGTTTGACTTTTTAGTGTACAGTTGACTTTTGATCAATTGACTGCAAATTTCATATGTCAATCCAATGAAATTGCAATGTTTTGAACCATGCCATTAGGTCAAGATGATGAAATTGAATCCTTGAAATCATGCTTTAACTCAATTGGTCATTTTCTAGGTAAAAAACTAGAAATTGCCCTTCCTCAGTCAAAACCCTAATTTTTTACCATTTTACCCTTTTGGTGATTTGATCAAATTTCTTGAGGAATTATGATCCAAACTTGACCAAATGATACATATAAGCTTAAAATGTTGATGTGGATCAAGAATAATGAATTTTGACTGTAAATTGGCCATGGTTGACTTTTTCCCCAATACAACTGATTTTTAGGTCCACTGTCCAATTGACTGACCAAAAATGTGGTTCAAGGCTTGAAATTTGTCGTGAGTGATCTTAGGGATCCATAATGATGTTTGAAAGTCACGTGGATCATTGATAGTCCAAAAATCATTGTTCAAACTCAAACCCTAATTTTGGATCCTCAGTGCATGATGAGATGTCTTGAGCTGACCAAACCCTAATCCAGTCTTGAGTCAAAGAAATCTTGTGAGAAAAGTCTTGATAAATGAGAGGGCAAATTTTGGGGTACAACACAATGGATTTGTAATGTTTTGAATCATGTTATTAGTTCAAAATTATGCAATTGAACTCTTGAAATCATGCTTCAACCCAATTGATCATTTACTAGGTCAAAAATCAGAAATTGCCTCTTCCCAGTCAAAATCCTAATTTTGACCATTTTGCCCTTTTGATGATTTGATCAATTTTTTTTGAGGAATTATGGTCCAAACTTGATCAAATGATAGACATGAGTCTAATATGTTGATGTGGATCAAAAATTATGAAGTTTGACTGTAAATTGGCCATTGTTGACTTTTTCCCCAATACAGTTAATTTTTAGGTCAACTGTCCAATTGACTGATCAAAAGTGTGATTCAAGACTTGAAACTTGACATGAGTAATCTTAGGGGTCCCTAATGATCCTTGAAAGTAATATGAAACATTCATAGTCCAAAAATCCTTGTGCAAACTCAAACCCTAATTTTGGTCATCAGTGCATGAGGAGATATCTTGAGCTGGTCAAACCCTAATGCAGTCTTGAGTCAAAGAGATCTTGTGAGGAAATTCTTGATATGTGAGAGGGAAATTTTGGGGTACAACATTAGTCTTCTTTTGTCGGTAGAAGATGTACCACGATATCAGCATCAAGTCCTGGCATGTCCTTGTACGACCAAGAAAAGACCTCAACATAATCATGTAGCAACTGAGTCAGACGCTTCTTGACACTGGGTTCCAGATTGGCACCCACCTTGACTTCTTTATTGTCCTCTTCGGTACCCAGGTTAACTGTGTCCACTGGTTCTTCGTGGGGCTGAATGGTCCTCTCTTCTTGTTCTAGTAACCTAGCTAGTTCCCTTGGCACTTCACAATCTTCCTCACCTTCGTCTTCGACTTGGTAGATTAGATTTTCAGAGTTACAAAAGGCCATAGCAGAATTGTTACCCATGGGATCCTGAGTGGATGTAGACCTGCATTTTGAATGTGAGTGTGTGTAAGAGTATAGCTACCTTTGAAAGAAATAAAAATGTAAAAGGAAAGACAAAGAGCATAAAGTTTGTATGCAAAAACGTCCATGATTCATTGATGACATATGAAAATGAGGTGACAACCCTTACAAATGGACCGTTGTGCCTCGGGTAAGACATAAGGTTTTAAAAGTATGAATTGTTTAATTATTATAGGTCCGACAAAAATTTAAAGACAATTATTGTTGGATAAAAGTAATTGGGACAAAGTCTTTAGCTTCCCAGTTGTTGAGTCCTCCGTTGACAGTTGGGAAAATCCATTCCTTCAGGTCGTAGCTATCCTCCTCATCATCCCCCACTGCGTTGACTCCGTGGTTGCTGATCTTCAAGGGTGGTCCCCCGGCACGAGCACGGCGTACAACTTTCTGGGCTCCTGAAGTGAAACCCAAACCAAATTTGTCAGATTTGTATGGGATATCTGGGAGTTGGCCCCAAATAGTACACCCACCTTCTTCAATCACTGCCTTGGCATCTTTCAGAGAAGACATCTTTAGCGGAGGTCTTGTAATCTTCGGGATTTGGGAAACAGCCTTGGTTACTGCCACGATTGGTGGGACTTCCTCGAAATGCTGAAACGGATTTTCAATTAATTCACCATCCAATTCCATGTATCTGAAGGAGTTTAAGTGACTGACCATATATTCCTCTTCTCCATGGACAGTAATGATTTTCCCCTTGGTTGGGTATTTCAACATTTGATATAATGTAGAGGTGACGGCACCAGCATTGTGAATCCATAGTCGGCCCAATAAGCCGGAATAAGAAGGGCGAATGTCTATCACGTAAAAGTTGAATCAAAGGTTTGAGTTCCAAATTTTATAAGGATGTCCACTTCCCCATGCACCATTCTCTTTGAACCGTCGAAGGCCTTTACCACTATGTTGCTGGGTTTTAAGGTCAAACCTTCACAGTCAAGTCTATCAAGAGCCTTCTTAGGTAGCACATTCAAAGACGAACCGGTGTCAACCAAGACATGGTCCAAAGTTGTGCCCCTGCATTCGACAGATACATGCAATGCCTCATTGTGCTTTATTCCTCTAGGCGTCAAGTCAGCATCAGAAAAGCCTAAACCATTGTCAGCGGTTAAACTGGCCACACAGTCTTGGAACTAATCAGTAGAGCTTTCTTGTGGCACATGGATAGTTTTAAGAAATTTCACCATGGCCTTCGCATGAGCCTCAGAGCATAATAATAATCCAGCATGGAAATCTTTGACGGAGTCTGCCCTAGCTGTTCGACTATGTTGTAGTCGCTTCTCTTTATAATTTTCATAATTTCTTCCATCTCTTTTTGGGAGGCCTCAGGGATAGATACTGATTGCGCCTTCATTCGGACAGGCTCAACCATAATGCCTTTGCCTCGAGTCTCGGTCGACTCCGTAGTAGGAGTGTCAGCAGGGGTAACCAAAGGGATTGTAGTAGTAGTAGTGTCAACAGGAATAGAAACAGGGATGATCACAGGACTGGTAACAGTCTTCGAAGGAGAAATCTCTAGAGAAAATACTCTGCCACTTCGGGTTATCTTGCCGGTTCCTGCGATGTTGCTGATGTCGGGGCCAGCCTTCTCAAAAATTGAGTCTTCATGAGCCAGCTAATCTTGCTTGACACTGTGATAGTAGACGTTGCCCCCATAGTTCCATGGGACAGTTTTATCTGATGAGTACGGGATTGGACCTGGCATAGTAATTATCAGTGGAGCCACTTTAGGAACTGATGTAATCCTAACGGGTCTTTTGATGGAGACCCTTGAAGGATTGGCGGAAATGGTTACTATTGAAACATCTTTGTAAGAAACGGTTGGAACGGGTGTATTTTCAAACAAAATCTCTTTGTCATCCATTAGGCACTGAACACCTGCTTTTAATAAATGACAACCAATTGGTAGGGATAAACAGAAGTGATAGCCTTCATCACAGCCCGAAAATAAATCGACCTTCAATAGGTTCTTCTTGACAGTCAGGAGAGGAGTAACAAGTTCATCAACAGCAATAACAAACATATCATCTTCAACAACGTTAACATCATGGCCATGCTTGGGAATAGGAGCAGTGATAACATTTTGGATTTCAGGAGGATCAAATTCAATTTCTTTTGCTTTAAGAAGGTCTTGAACCTTGTTTTTTAAATCCCAACAGTTGTTGGTATCATGGCCTGGACTCTCTGAATGGTAAGCACGGCGAGCATTAGGATGGTAGTAAGGAGACATGGTGTTGGGATTGTTCGGAGCTTCCTTCAAAGTTACCAGATTAGATCTCAATAAATGTTGCAGGACTTGAGATAGTGTCATATTAATCTGAGTAAATTGTTTTACTGGTCTTTCTGTTCTAGACTGATTGCTCCTTTGTTGAGTAGGTGCAGGCTTAGGGATCATGACAGCCCCTACCATTGGTCGGTATTCAGTTCTATCTTGATTCCTTTGAGGATACACAACACCAACTTCTTTCTTCCCAATAAATGGTTTTCTTACAGCAGCGGAGGATGCGTCTTTTTGGATCTTCCCACTCTTAATCCCAGCTTCCACTCTTTCTCTGGTCAAGATTAATTCATTGAAGCCTACTGAGGAGCTTCCAATTAAATGATTAAACAAAGGACCAGACAGAGTACCCAGAAACATGTCTACTAGTTCTCTTTCAGAAAGGGGAGGCTGGACTCTTCCTGCTAAGTCCCTCCATTTCTGAGCGTAGTCTTTGAAACCTTCACTTGAAACGATAGCCATACTCTAGAGTTGAGTACGGGTGGGAGCAAGGTATGTGTTGCACTGATATTGTTTATAAAAAGTAGCGGCAAGGTCTTCCAAATTATGAATATTGGCCCTTTCCAGTTGATAGAACCAATCAAGTTGAGTCCCGGATAGACTGTCTTGAAAGAAGTGGACCCACAAATATCTGTCAGCAGTGTGAGGCTGTATCTTCCTCACATAGGATCGGAGATGCATCTTGGGACACGAAACCCCGTCGTACTTAGCGAACACTGGTGCCAGATACTAAACCCAGCTCTTCAAAGTTCAGCCAGGGCACTTTCTGAATCTCCATTGCACTTAGACGTTCTTCCAGATGTTTGTATTTGTCATCGGTCGGGGGATACTTCTCTTCAGAGTAATCTTCTTCTTCTTCTTCTTCTTCTTCTTCTTCTTCTTCAGATTCTGGCTGGGCAGTCGCTTCCTTGCCTTTCCATTCTTGATTATCCTTTTCACTAGATGGCGTTGCAAAGTCTAGGGTCCGTATGGCTTGTCCTTGGAACCTTCTTCCCATATTCAGAACTCCGGTTATTTTCTTTGCTTTCTTCTTCTTTTCTTCAATCAGAAAAGTTTTCAAATCCTCTTGTCCTTTGGCTAGAGTCAAGAACATTTGTTGAAACTGAGCATTCTGCGCCTAGAGGTCTTTTACTGTCTGCTCGAGATCCATCTTACTGAAATAAATAGTAGAAAGATGAGGAGACTTGTTGCAAGAAACCTGCTTATGTTATGATGAATGGAGATGCATATGCAAATGATTTCAAGGAAATTAGAGATTTAAATTTTCTTTAGACCAAAAAAGAACACACGTTATATTAATATATTAAAGTTTGAGTACATCATGCCTCTTTGGGCTTACAAAGAAATACAAAAAAAAACTCTAAGATGAAAAAGTTGTACGCATCCTCTTTGGTGCGATGTAGGCGTTCAGACTCCGCTCCTCATGAAGCTGCTTTGTGAGTTCTAGAACCTTCTTCTCGCTGGCATAGAATTGGGCCTCAAAAGTGTCTCGCTCACCTTTAAGTTGTATCCAATCTATTTGCAAGTCTTATAGAGAGGTGGGCATGTTAGGATGAAGGATAGTGTACGGGACATCTCCTTCCACAATTGGCTCTATAATAACTGGGAGAATAGAGGGATAAGGCATCATAAGAATTTGAGCACGAGCTCGTACCCATTTGAGATAAGGCTCAAGAGGGATGGAATTCTTGTGCCCCAGTGTCTTGCTATCAACTCTATGTACCATGCCCCAAGCTCTCATGAACCTTTTGCGGTAGCCCTGAGCATCATTCTCGTAGTCGAAGATGATTCCTTGAATAAGTGCGTCATGAGGACCATCCCTTCTTGCGTATCCAAATTGTCGTAGTGTCAAACAAAGATTGTAAGTGATTCCTCCCCTAATGCATAAGAGAGGGACATTAGGGAATTCACCACAGTGGTCGATAATGGTAACATTCTCTGAGGACCGGGGACACCAATGAATGTCTGAATGTGTAAGAGTCATCAGCCTTTGAGACCATCTGAAACCTTGCCCATTCTTCGAGACGGATCGGGGTAGGTGCGAAATAAACCACCTAGCCAAAAGAGGTGTGCAACATAGAAGGGTTCCTCTCTTCTTTATAGTGCGAGTATGCAACGAATGTAGGATATCTCTAAGTAGAGTAGGTACTGGATTACGTGATAGGAAAATCTTAACCGCATTCACGTCTATGAGCTGGTCTGGATTAGGAAACAGTACCAAACCATAGATGAGAAGGACTAACACCTCTTCAAAAGGTTGTAAGTCCAAGGTATCCCAGAAATGGTGAGATTTCTCGAACAAGAACTTAGCTAAAAAACCTTTGACACCTCTTCTGGTTTTCCAATTTGCTACTATGTCAGACCGTTGTAAGGACAAAGCTTTGGCAATATCTTCAGGTTTAGGGTCTCTTTCCATACCATTGAAAGGTACCTCATTAAGGATAGGCACCCCCAACAGCAAAGAAAACTCCTCCATAGTAGGCACTAACTGGTAATCCGGGAAAGTGAAGCAATGATAGAGAGGGTCAAAGAACTGAAAGAGCACTTTTAACATTTCTTCATCAGGGTTTGAAGTGACCAAGTTGAGAAGCCTACCATATCTTTCTGTGAATGGAGATCCTTCGGGAACCCTTGATGCCAAATCCTTAAGCTGAGGAGGTACTTTTACCAGACTGATTTGGATAGTGAATCTGCGGGTGAGAGCCATATCCTACAAAATAAGACAAAAATAAACCCTAAGAATCCTTGAAATGGTTAGTATTACACGGTATGTTATGATGTCATGACTATGCTCAGATATAGAAGATAAGCACAAGCAAATCACATAAAGACCTTATGTTTAAGGCTTGCATGGATTTTAAGGTGATACCCTCTTGAAGTTGGATTGGTTCAACCTGTCCTAAATATAGTAACCGGGTTCTAAGGGATCTTAATATTACCGGTCTTTCCCTCAACTCTCGTTCCGATAGACAATTGACTTGCCACCAAACAAAATTCAAGGGTCAAACCTCAATGAGTGTGGTATCGAGTATCAATCGACTTTGGGTTTACACCAAAGACAACTATCTCACTACGTCCTAAAAGCCAAGTTGGTCAATTAAGGTGCTAAAGTCAGTTGATGTTTGATAATACCACGCAGCGGCCCTGTATTCTCCTTGATTACTAAAGGGCTATAGGTACACACCAAAGTATCACATCAATGTAGCTACTGTTTCAACCGTGTCGGTATACCCCATACAGTTCCCTCACTGATTATTGCTAATTACCTAAGAAAGGTGCCCCAAATTCGGGTGTAGGATTAAAACAAACCCAAACAAGGAACCATAATGTAAAGCATGAAATTCAAACAAAGAAAGCAAATAAATGTGATCTAGCCCTAAGGTAACCCCAATTTTATAAATATCCCCAGCAGAGTCGCCAGTTCTGTGATACGGTGGGAGAACTGACTTGGTTGTTTTGCGTTTGATCGCAAATATTGCGGTTAGCAAGAGTCGCCATCGACTTTTCTTTTATCCAAAAGGAAAGGTGAAAAAGCACGGGAAAGACCTTTGAGATGTTTTCTTGAGTTCAGGGGGTAGATTATGAAAAGGGAAGGTATTAGCACCTTTTTCATCCATGGTTTTCCATTGTCTCTTAGTTACTTGCTAGATCACTTGCTTTTGTTTGAAAATGTGATTTATGTGGTTTTTGAAAGTATTTTGTAAAGAGGCCTTTGTTTAGGCAAACTTTGTAATGATTCTCGTTCGTAAGAATGTATACAGAGTGTTTGATCTTTTGAAAATGTTTTCAAGTTTATAAGATGTTTTGAAAGTGTAGGTGTTTTGAAAATAGCAAGGATGTTTTGGGTTTGAAATTGAGCAAGTAACTAGGAATGTTCTACCTACTCAAAAGTATTTCATGTTTATTTCCTCTTTCCTTTGACATTGTTATCTTACCATTGATTTGGTAAGTAACCCTATCTTTGGATGTAAAATGGACGGGCGTGGGTCATCGTATAACCATGATTAGTAATATTACAAGGTTATCATTTTCTTTAGGGACTAAGATCATTTTGAAAGGCAACATAGATAGCGTCATCAAGGGACTATGATCTTGTATTTTGCTTGTTTTTGCTAAGATACCTCATATGTATAATATGGTCATTTTTGTAAGGCAACAAAGTGGATTTACCCTAAGGGAGTTTGTGTGCAAGTGTATTGATTTACATGTTTGATTTGTCTTTGATTAGGGTTTGTTATTTATTGGTTTTAGTTTTTTCATACAAAACCCTAATTACTAGCATTTGTATATAAAGCGATAAATTGCGAAAATTAAAATTACTACGCTATTACATCATTTAGGGGTGGGGGTATACAAATTACAAATGGGGAATATTGCAAGAAATTAAATCTAAATAATTATTACAATCATATTGAATCTTTTGAATAAATGTACAAAATAAGGATAAAATGCAAAAATATTAAATGTAAGAAGAAATGTGATCTTTTATTTGGTTTTTCATGAAAAGGGGTTTTTGACCTAATTAATTAAAATAAATAACTAAAACATAAGAAATTTAAGATTACCTTAGTAAACTAAATTAATTTAAAGAAAACAAGTTTTTTAGGTTTTTTTTTGTGAATTTAATTAAACTAGTAAATAAAAATAATTAAATAGAAATTCTAAATTCTAAATTGATTTTAATTTTACAAGAAAAATAAATAATATAATATAATAATAATTAAAATTAAATTACCTAAGTATTTAAAAAAGGCAAAGTTAACTATTAAAGAAAATGTAAAAGAAATATTTTTATTCTTTTGTTTTTGTGAAGAAAAATAAAATATAAAAATGTGAAAATAAAAAAAAAAATTGGGTTTCTATTATTAACAATAAAAATTAACATTAATAATAATAATAATAATAATGAAAATAAAAAAATAAAAAAATAAAAAAAAAAACAAAATGGTCCAGGATGTATGAACAACAAGGCAGGGGGTTAGATCATAGAAAAAAATAAGGCCCAACAAGAGGAGGCCCAGGCGTTGCAAAAAGAGTCAAAAAAAAGTGAGAAAATGTGAAAAAATGCAAAAAGGTCACGCTAGAGCTTGAACCCAGGACCTAAGGGTGACAGGCGCGCGCTTTAACCACTGGGGTGATGATACATCCGTTAACTTATGCAAAACAACAAATATATAATATAAGTCTTGTCCTAAATGTACTTCATCTTCAACCTCCAGCCAGAATCCCTGCAACTTATTCGTTTCTCAACCATTTGCAAAAATGTGAACATGAAAGTTGTGTAAAATTTCATCACGACTCCAGAAATGTAAATAACTAAAACTATAGATCAAAGATGAATGAGAATTTCTAATGGTACCAAATTCTGACCTATTTTTTTCAGGATGTTCAAATTCAAAATTCTAACTACTCAAGCAATATAAATGAAATCTAAAGACATGGTTAGTTTCAGGGCTATGATATCTATATTTTATCTTCACAAATGGAAAGCAAATGATGCCTATATGAAGAGTTCAAAAGTCAAAAAACTCACCTTGAAAATGGAATTCGTGTTTTGAGTTGGAGCTTGTTTCAAGGTGCTCCAAGGATCAGGTTAGCTTCCTTGAGGTCCCAGGAAGCTAATGCAATGATTAGCTTGGTTGGAGAGTGGTTGAAATGGTCTGGAGAAGTCCAACTGTGATGCTCTATTTTTGAAATTGGAAATGGAGGAAGATGGTGTTACAGTCGTGTAACAGGGACAAGGATGGCTTGTGTATGATGCTTGGAAGCTATTGGAAGCAAAAGGCCAAGAAACGCACAAGTAGTTTTTAATTTTGGGATTTCTGGTCAGAATATGCAACAATGGGAGTATGAGATGCAATTCTGAGTTCTTGTGAGTTTTAAGGCTTGTGTATGCGTGTCTTTTGTTTCCAAGGACTTATGTATCTATAAACAAAAGGTTTGAGAGGTTTTGCATAAAGGATTTCTGAATTCTATAGTTATGGCTAGGTTGCTTGATTTTGAAGAAAAGTGAATGTATGGTTCCAAGATGAAGTACAAGCATGGGCTGAGTGATTGTAAGGCTTGAGGCAAACTTCTCTTGAGTTATAGGACGTGTATGATCAAAAGAAAACAATTGCAAGGCTCAAGAATAAGTTTTGTGCATAAAGCTACTTTTTCAAAATGGCATTATGCACTTTCTTCCTAAAATGGATATAAAGCATGGCAGTGCATTGAATGCTTGAGTTGAAGCCTCTAACACCTGTGCAAGAATTTAATTATGGAGTGCCTAACAAGTTTTAGGCCTTCAAAGAAAGGATTATGCCGCATAGGTTTGAGATTTGAATTTTGTTCATCACATAATTTGCCTTGTAAAATAACTTGAAACCCCAACTTCTGACCTTCGATTCTCCTTGATCACAAATGATCCCAAGGAGTTCTTGGACATTTTAGAAATATTGTAATGTTATCTACAACCCCTCTTTGAATCACTTTTGAAAATTCCCCTTGGAACTATGTGAAACTTGTGTCAGAAGTTAGGTCAAAATCCTGACAAAAAATGCTCAAAATTTCACTGTGTTTAGTTTCAAGACCATAACTTATGAATTAATAACTTGAGATCCAAGAATTTTTAGAAGAAGTTGTGTAAATAAATGGTGTAGATATCATGGAGATCTACAACTTTCATGTTGAAAGTTTCTTTTGAATCATCTTACATCATAGTGAAAAATTGGCTCAAAGTTGTGAAAAAACATGAAGTTTTCAACACTTAGAAGGTTTTCTAAGTTTGAAAACTTTGACTTTTCAAAATGAAATCTTGACTTTTTGATTTCTTGATGAATAAGTTTCATATTTTGACATGTTTTGATGAATTGTGATCTTTGACACTTGATTTTGACCAAAAAGTCAAAGTTTCACTTTTCAGTGTACAATTGACTTTTGATCAGTTGACTGAAAATCCACTATCAATCCAAATGATCTTGAGCAATGTTTTGAGTCATACCATTAGGTAAAAATGGTGCAACTGAACTCTTGAGATCATGCTTCAAACCAATTTACCATTTTCTAGGTCAAAAATCAGAAATTACCCCTTCTTAGTTAAAACCCTAATTTTGACCATTTTGCCCTTTTGATGATTTGATCAAATTTTTTGAGGAATTGTGGTACAAACTTGATCAAATTATACATATGAGTTTATAATGTTGATATGGGTCAAAAATTATGAAGTTTGATTGTAAGTTGGTCACAGTTGACTTTTTCCCCAATACAGTTGACTTTTAGGTCAACTGCTCAAGTGACTGAGTAAAAATGTGATTCAAGGCTTGAAGCTTGACACGAGTAATATTGGGAGTCCATAATGATCCATTAAAGTCATATGATGCATTGAAAGTTCAATTATCCTTGTGCAATCTCAAACCCTAATTTTAGTCATCGGTGCTTAAGGAGGTGTCTTGAGCTGATCAATCCTTGTGCAGTCTTGAACCCAAGGAGATCTTGTGGGAAAATACTTGATAAATGAGAGGGAAAATTTTGGAGTACAACAGAAATGTTATTAAAATATCAAATTGCACAATTAATACCAAATTCATACTTGCAATGTTGGAAATGTGGAGACCCGAGACAAACACCTTTCATCTACCAATAGGTGAATGTACCGTCACACTAGAGGATGTGTACACATTTATTGGGTCTCCCTATCGATGGTAAGGCGGTGAATGAGTCAGTTCAATAACCCAAATCTCTATGCGAGGAATTATTGGAAAGAGATACAGTGGATGCAACTGTTGCTAGGGGCCAAGTTATATTACTAACCGTACTTAAATCGCATTATGGGACTCTGGGTTTGAATGAAAATTCGTCTCGGCAAGCTAAAATAATTAAGTCTAGAAATTACATTATGATACTACTTGGAAACCCATTATTCCCCTAAAGTACAGGGAATAATGTCAATTTTATGTATTTAAGTTTTCTTAACTTTGATAAAACAAGAAAGTATAGTTAGGGTTCCGCTGTTTTATCCCGTCTATATAGTTCATTATGCAAAAGTGTAACAAACGACAAATGTACTTTTGTGGATGCACTTTTTTGCTCCAAACATGGGGTTGGTATATAATGGAGTCCCTTAATCCCGTCAACGACCATCCATTCATTTTCCCCTACGCAACAAAGTAAGTTAATAACGTAAATAATTTATTATTTCGCTCTTCGCTAAATTGATGTACATAATTATTATTTTTTCATTCCTATAGGTATTGTGTAAGGGAAATAGTTTACAGCAAGAATCAAGGATTCAATGTCGCTCTATACCGTAATCTTTTGGATCACCTTGGCCCAGATGATGTACATAGTACCTCTAAACTTTTCTTCTTTTAACTTATTTATTGTTAAAGTTATCATTATTCTGATTAATTTTTATCCACAGTTTATCTGGAGACCATATTTAGGTTTGGACATTGAACCAAACCTAGAGGATGCAGCCGTTTGAACTGCAAAGGCTGCAATCATACGGTTCAACATTGTGGAGATGTACCACAGCGACTGTGTCAAGATGCAGTTTGAAATGCATCAAGAAATACCATGCGATCCAACTTGTTTGTCGCCTTGGCATCTCAAAAGGGTCGACGCCCAATGGGGTGTTAATAATTGGAAATATTTCACTCCGGAATGGTGTAAGATGTGGAAGAGGCATCACCGACATGTCTTACAATTCCCTATTTTCCTCACCCAGCATAATATATGACACACATATCAATATATTGATTAGTACATATCAATTACTAACCCTGAAATGCACGTGTCTGACCCGAGGTATTTGATCGACCCTCGCACACAATGGACACAATCATACACCACCCAACAACAACCTCAATAATAAACCTAAAACGCATCAACCTCCTACCAAACAAAACAACGATACAGACCCACCAGCACCCAACCTCAAACCCAAAACCAACACACATACATGCCCTACACACAATAACAGTACCAAAAACAACGACCATACATCTGACATCCCGATATGGGCGCCTTATCATCTCACCTAAGCTCAGACCTTGGCTTACTTGAAGAATATCCCCTAACCAACTCAACTTACCATAAGCCATCCTATGACCATAACACCCAACAATCACAGTACCAACCCCCACAAGATTCATTTCCTTTTTACCCCCTTATTCAGACGACCAATGCTATCAACCACCCATGGAACCCCACCCCACACCAATACGACCGAACTTTGAGGGCATGGGTAGCCGACTGTTTCAAAGCGGATCTTCCGGATATATGCTGATCTGACGGATTTCATGGATCCTGAACGCATTGAGTTCGCAGGGCCCTCGACCCAACCGCAACAGGAAAATCATCGAAACGCACCACAAGTTAGGCGAGGACGCGGGTACGGGCGGAGCCACGGGTCGTTATTGAGTCCCGAGAGACAACTAAATAATATGTAACTTTTATTCTCATTATGTAATCGTTTAATTATTATTGAAAATCGAATTTTCATTTGCAACGAAATTGTCTTTTATTTATTTAACAAAAAAACATTAAAAAAAAAATTTGAACCTAAGCACCATCTGAGATGGCTTAGGAAAAATCGCACGCACCTAAGCGCCATCTCATTTGACACCACCTTTAAAAAAAATAATACATGCGTCATCTGAGATGACTACTACATATTATCATTTTCTGAAACATGATTATTTACGTAATTTTCTCCGAAACATAATTAATTGTGAATTTTTTTCAATATCTAGATATAGCAAAAAAAATCACAACTAATTAAATTATTCTTTCCGTTATATATATATATATATATATATATATATATATATATATATATATATATATATATATATATATATATATATATATATATATATGAGAATTTATATTATTTTAAATTATTCCTTTCATTTTGAAATAATTATTTTTTAATAAATAAATTTTGTTTTAAAATGATTGTCACTTTCACTTTTAAATATAGTAATGATTATTATTTTTTTAATTATATCTTTTATTTTTTACTCTTTGCACTATTACTATCACTTTTACTTTTCAATATAGTAATGATTATTATTTTATCAATTATATTTTTTATTTTTTTATCTTTACACTATTTTTAATATATTAATAAAATTAATTTTATAAAAATATAATGTCTTATAACAATATCATTATATTTTTTAATTTATATATAAAAACTTTAAATAAAAATCATTTTACACTATTTTTAATATATTAATAAAATTAATTTTATAAAAATACAATATCTTATAACAATATCATTATATTTTTTAATTTATATATAAAAACTTTAAATAAAAATCATTTTAAAATGGAGTGAATAGATGGTGCATTTATTACAACTTATTAATATTGGTGCACATCTCAATTCACATACCCCACTCTACTTAAAAGATTTATTATATGTTAAAGATAAGAATAGCCATTTCTATTCTTTATAGTTGGTTGCATTAAATAATATTAATTTTTGATATCAAATACAGAATTAGTAATATTATAATATTATTAATTAAAGTAAGGTTTACCAAGTAGTACATACTTCAACAAAAAATGATTAAATAATATTTAAAATTTGAATCCTTACAATGACCCGACATGGAGTAGTAAAATTTCATATTTTTTCCTTCTTTTAAAGTCGAAAAATTAATCTTTACAATGATTCTGAAAAATGCGTTTATAAAAAATACACACTTTAAGCATGGAGTATTCATGTGAATTCCAGAATGGAAAAAAAAAGTGACCGTTGTAGTCACAAGCACCAAATTCTAACATCCCATACAATTGTATTTTAAACAGTAAAATGAATCCTTTTTTCAGCAAGAAGAAAATACTAACAGCAACAACTACTCCCCCATTACATTTATTTGGATTTCAAGCAAAACATTCTATAAACATAAAGAACAAAAAAATCCAGTAGAAGAAAATTGAATAATATCCCCAAAACACAACAAAAACTTTATATGTTTCTTTTTTTCTTAGAAAACCAACTCAACATTTAAAAAAACCATCGTTCACTGTTCAGTGACTATCTGGACCAGAAATAAAAGAACCGTTGCATTATATCTGCCACGTCAGCAGATTTTACCAATGAATTTACATTTTCCCGAAAATATGACCGTTGGATTCGTCTCCCACGTCAGCAAGTTCTCCCATTCACCATTTCCCGATACTGCCTCAGCGATTCCTGCCTCTGCAACCTCATCTCCGCGTTAAACTTGTTAATGAACGCTTCAACTCGCCGATTCAACTCGTCCTGACTCAGCGATGACTCTTTCCTCATCTTCCCACCGGATCCCGGAGAAACACTTTTCTCCCTTCCTCCAAACGTCTCCGATTTCTTCATCACCGGAACACCGCCACCTCCTCCTATTCCACCGTTCAAATCAGCTAACGGCACGCCGTGACGACGTGGTTGTGTTTCGAATGTTTCTGACTTTTTCAGATGCCGATTTAACGGCATCGCTCTCCCTTCTGTTATCGTCTTCCAAGTATTCTCCAACGTGTCTTGCTTCTTCGTCTTCGTCACTCTCAACGCATTCACCTTCCCTCCTATAATAATATCAAAACAATTTCAGTTTATTTAAACTATTTATTTTCATAATTTAAAATTTCAAAAATCAAAAACAGAAAACGGTTACAAAACCAGAGAGAAAAGATAGATACCTTCGGGACTTGATCTAACGGCTTTCCTGAACCTTGAAGAAACCGGAGGTTTCTCGTTCTCATCGTTAAACGCAAACTCAGACGAGTTCTTCTGCAAAGTCCGAACGAGAACAGCTTCGTCGGCGGCGGCTTCGATAACGGTTGTTTTGGCCGGAGTATTTTCGTCGACGAAGTTAACAACAGAATCGTTAGATTCGTTACCTACCGCAACTGTTTCATCGGTATCTGAAACGAAGGCATTGTAGTTAGTTAGCGGTGTGATTTCTGAGATCTCGACTGGTACTGGCGCAGGGATCTGGACCGGAGAAGGTGTTCCGTCGAAGGAGGCGGCGAAAGGGAGAGGCTCCGGCGGGGAATGGTAGTGATGATTATGGAATTTGGAGGTGACAACGATGGTGAGGATGATGAGGTTGAGGAGGAGATAGAGGTAAGGCGGCGTGAAGCATGTGAGGATGAAGGACCAGATGGTTGGAGCTTCGTTGAGGATGAAGTGTGAAACAATTGGTACCGTGAGCTTCAACGCCACCGCCATTGATAAAATTCCGGTGGAGATTAAAGCCACTTTCAGTGATAGAAAATTCATTTTCATTTTTTTTCTTGATAGGGTTTTGTGTTTTTGTAATAACTGACTTACCTTAACCCGTGCTTCTATTTCTAGGAGATTTGTGAGAAGGGAGAAGAAGGGTATTTATAATGTGAGTGATAAGAAATGTGACCGTTTGATGAAACGTGTAAAGGTAAAAAATTAGAGAGAAAGAGTTAAGAAAATTTATGAAGTACTAGTAGTGCAAAAATAAAGTCTCTTTTTATTGTCACTTTTGTTTACTTAGCTTTTGAGCTAAGTTTGGTTAAAATAGAAAATAAAATCCAATGAAACGTGACAATAAAAGACACTAGTGGCACATCAAATGCAGCAAAATTAAATCAACACCCACATGATCATGTTTTCTATTAATTAATACTACTGCACTACTACACTATCTCAATCCATATTCATTTTTTTAATTAGTACTATTATTTAATTATCTTAATTTTAGTTAATTAAATCTTGTAACTAGAAACTCATGTTAGTTCCAGATGCTTCATGGCTTTGTTATCTTTTACTTTCAGTTAATTAATTAATAAACTAATGTAGTTTTATTAAAGAGATTAGTGTTGATTAGTACTAGTATAATGAAGATTTCCGTTTGAAGAAGTGTTGGTTGGTGTCAGTGACAGTGAGGGACATTTATTTAATTAATAAAGAGAGAGAGGGTAACGGCTAATGAATATGACCGTTGAAGTCGGAGCGGTAGTAAATCAAATTGGATACTAAATTTCATCGCGCCTCTTATGGGCCTGATTATCGATATGGCCCACGGAACCGACCATTTGAATGGGAAGCATTTTGACCCGTTCTTTTGGTTTATTCATTCATCACACATAAAAGAAGAAAATGAATATTTTCTCATTTGGATTGCTAGCCACAAAAATTAGTATCATACTTTTTTTAAAACACGTCATGTTAATGTCGACGAAAGGCATTCCTAATCCAATATTTTGCTTTGAAAAAATATATGCAGGGTGAGTGATAAGTGATATGTGCGATAGCGTATAATGAATGGTTAGTAACAATTTTCTCCCAATCGCCCACCATAGACAAATTACACTATGGTCCATTGGATTTGCTGTTTCACTAACCAAAACATCACATTAATCATCTTCAACGAATGCAACATATGCGTACTTTCATACTGTCAAACAAATACCAACCTCTAAACCAAATGGTTAGAAAATTTTGGGGTTTGCCTTTTTATAATATATTTAATGCAATAAAAGACCTCAGTTCTAAGCACCATGACCGTACGTGTAGATGATAGTTGTAAAATTTATATCTCTTGTATGTTTTTATAATGGAAATTTATCTCTTCGATTGCACCAAAGTCAGACATCGTTATCGTATTGATTTGGTAAATTGAAAATGTGAACGAATATGGTATCAACAAATTAATGCAAAGCCAATGGGTTTGAAACAATAATTCATGCAAGAAGATATTATTGCTGGTTTTACTTAGGTGTTTCTAGTGATGTTTTAAAAATTGGATCGAAAAATAAATCAATAAAAATTCTAATTTAAGGTTTAATTGATTTAATCATTTAAACTTATTATCAAACCGTTTATAGAATAAACTAATAATGTGAAACTAATTTTTTATAGATATGTCACATATAATCATATATTTACAATTTAATAAAAAAATATATTTTAAAAATTAATTACTACAACTTAATACAACAATATCGGTGGTATGTATAATAACACAATACAGTTGTATATTTTATTTCGAAATCAAAAATAAAATAATAGAGTATGATAACTAAAATAAAGTTTAAATAATTAAGAATACCTAAATTAAAAGATAGAATACAAAAAATAAATAATACAATACACTTAATTAAATGACAAAAAACAAATTCGAATTGAATTAAGACAAATAAATGATGGAGTGTGGTTGAAAGAAAAGTTATAACGGAGTGACAAATCTTAGAAATTTGTATGTTTGTAATAAAAACATGAAATTATTTTTTGTGATCGGAGAATCTATGTTAAGTTTTGATATTTATATATTAAACTAAAAAAAAAAGGTAAATTTGAGATTTTTGTTGAATCAGACGGTTTTAAAAAATTGACTCCAGTTCTATGATTTGAATGGTTTGGACGGTTCAATCTGATTTTTCCAGTTTAACTCTGGTTTTGACCCACTAGCATTTTTGAAAGATTAACCCAATCAAATTCATCTCCGATTCACGGTCTAACCGACCGGTTCGGTCCAATTTTTAAAACATTGATTTCTACCTTTACCAAACTTTTGGTTTGAGGAAAGTTAGTTTAAACGATGACATAAAAAATGTCATTTTTAAATCAATAAAAAAATTGTCATTGTCTTAACTCAAGACACACCGGTGAAACATTAAAACAACTTAAAAATTATAAAAAATATGTATAATAAAATTTAGGCAAAATATCTTTTTTCGTCCCTTAATTTTATTTCGAGGTCTAATTTGGTCTTTTAATTTTTCAAATGATCAAATTGATCTTTTAACTAAAAATATAGGCATATGAGTCGTTTCCGTTTATTTCTTCAAACATCAGTTTATGATTGTATACGTGATAATTGAGTTGACAAATGAATTTCATCTTCTTTATTTCTACTGAGTTCTACATCGTCTGCTACATGTTCTACTTTTCACTTAGGGTTCCATCTCAAATTGTTCATCCAATTTCAGAAATTGAAGGCTAGGTTGTAACAAGTATGAAATATGATCGTTGTTCATCCCTATTAAAATAGAAGAGCATTGAAAGCTTTGATTCCAATATATACACGAGCTTGTGGAGACATAATTGTTATTCGCATGGCAACCACAGTTAAAAATTTTGGAAAATAATTCTCGAGTTGTCCATATTTTAAGGTATGCAATATTTTTGAAAATTTTTTGGTACAATAATTTCTGTTTGAACTTCAATCTATGAAAATTTCTGGAATCTTTGCAAGCTGGGTGTGGGTATTTCTATTGGTTCTATGAGGATGTGGGGGATGAGAAGGGGAAATTTATGATGAATAGGTTGGAAAAGTTAGCAAAGAAAATTGATGATGCAAAAATGAATTTTGAAAAAGTTAGGGTGACAAATGAAAAATAAAGGAAAGAGTTTATTGAACTTCAAAGTCAAATGAAGAAGATCTTGAAGTGGATTTTTTTTAAGAATATTTGGGTTGTATCCATTGAATTTAATCAGTTGAATATTATGTTTGTATTAGTTGAATGTATTGGTATGTATAAGTTGGATATATTGACATTATTGTAATGTACTAAATGTTTTTGATTGTATTAATGGAATTGTGGCAAAATTGTATTGGTTGGCAAAATTATATATTAATATACTGACAGTTTTGCATCATTGTAATGTATATATACCGGTTTAAGTTTATTCCTACTAAAGTTTGTTTATATACCAGTTTGTAAGTTTGTTTATATACCCGTTTGTTGATTCCTACTTAACTGATTTATACCAGTTCTCCAAATGCGCCGAATTCACATTAATACAAAGTTGGCATTAAGACATAAGTGACATTAATACAAAAACATATTCAATATACATTATAAAATTTCTAGGAAACATTGACATGTTTCATACCATGTTCAATAAACATTATATAAATGACACTATGCCACATAAAGACAACATTCCAAAATGATATGCATAACCTAACAAAAAGACAACATTCCAAAGTGGTTCAAAATACAACTAAAACCATTAAATTGATAATTTCAAAAATGGTTCAAAATACAAATAAAACACTGTAATTATACAAGGATAAATGTTTTTCTTTGGTGTGGTTCTCTTTGTTGGAGTAATCGTCCTTGTTGTTGGTTTAACTACAGTCTTGGTTGCACTTAATCTAGTTGTAGGTCATGTTGGTGTCACCTTACAAGTAGATTTATTGTGACCCGACTACTTGCACCTACGGCACTTGACAATTAAACTTTTTCTCCTCATTGTACGATCAGACCCATCAAGCTATCCATGCTTAAGATTCCTACTCTTCTTTGTCTACCAGGATTTTTTCTATACTTAGGTGGTTGCACATCTAGATATTATGTTCTATCCCAGAGGTTTTATCCATTTAGAAGATAAAGCAAATATGTGTAGACTGACATGTAACTTGATTTCCTATAATACCCGTGGATATAATCATCAATCTTAAAGTTCCTACTCTTCATAGATGACAATGCGTGAACACATGGAAGTCCTGTGAGTTCTCATCTTCTGCAAGAACATATATGGTCTTTCAATTTTACAGAAAAAATTTCTGTTGGATTTTCAATGTGTCTTACTTCAAATATGTGTTCATCAGTTATCTTACAATATGTTTACATATATCCATTTATGTATATATGTGTTCAGCTGACAATGCACAAAAATAATAATCAAATTAATCAATTTTACATACCTGACAAGCCATAAGTTGGTGTATGTGCTGGTTCTCTCTATTTTCATTCAAATGTTAGGAAAAACATCATCCTCACCCAAGTTTTGAAATCTCATCCTATTGGTTGCCCATCTTTTCATAATGTAGGATCTAATCTCTTCCAACATAGTTACTAATGGTTTAGCCTTTGACTTAATAATAACACTATTAAAAGCTTTTGGAATGTTGTTGAGAACAAAATCACACTTGGTAGTTGTCCTAAAGTATATCTACTCCAAAATCTTGGTGGGATCTTCATCCTATGTTTAAGTTCATCTTCATTGATCACTCTCGTTCCACTCATTTCTCATTTACATGCTTGTGAATAGGTTGATTTTGCAGTCTTCCATATGATTTATTTTAACATCTTTCTAGGATACATCTTCCTAAATTTGTTATATAAGTGTCTCGCACAAAATCTTTGCTCAATATTAGGCAAAAACTCATCCATTGCAGATAATATGCCCTGAAAAACAACACACAATAATACAAAAATTACAATGTGTATAGCATAAAATAAAAATAATCATGTTTACATAAGAGAAAATAGCCATGTTTCCATACCTTTTGTTGATCTGAAAGGAATGTGTATGAGAGACGCTCATTTCTACCTCCAAAGTCATTAATCAAGAGCTCTCAAAACCATGTCCAGCTATCCTTATTTTCACCCTCCACAACTGTAAATGCTATTGGAAGCATCTGATCATTTGGATCCCTTCCTATGGTTGCCATAATTTTCCCTCCACAAATCCCATTTAAAAAGCAACCATCAAGTCTTATGACATGTCTACATAATGTGAAGCTCTCCTTACACGTTTCATAGCATATGTACCACCTTTTGAAATTGGGTCTTTGATCCTATATACCTTCTTGAACAAGATCAACATTTAGCTTAATAGTTGACTTTGGGTTTGCTCTTAATAGTCCATGACAAGAGTCATATATTCTAGTGTAATCCCCTAAGAAAGAACCACCAATCATATCTTTAGTTGTATATCTAGCTCTTATTGCCTTAATCTTGTTGACTCCTACATTCCACTTCATTTATGCATTTTTCCTTTATATCCTTGATCTTAATCCTATGATTATTTTTTAAGGAAATTTGAATCCTCTTTCTCAACTGCTTGGCAATTATCATCTTCAAATTATACTCTCAGCTACAAGTATGTTTATAATTTATCTTCTTTAGTTGGCAAGATTCTTCATTTGAAAACTTGCCACAATAAGCTTCTCACTCACAACCATCTTTACATCTTATCCTCACCCTTATTTTGTCATTTTTTTTGAACTTAAGGTTTCTACCACTTTGGACAACATATAATGCCATGGCTTCCTTAAAATCACCTTTTGAACTAAAATTCATTCCTACCTCTCATTTGTAATTTGACATGTCCTTTTGCAACTTGAACATTGTGTAACTTTTCTTGTAGCACCACTACTATTATCACTCTCACACCCACTT
This sequence comes from Vicia faba, assembly GCA_948472305.1. NCBI lineage: Eukaryota > Viridiplantae > Streptophyta > Magnoliopsida > Fabales > Fabaceae > Vicia > Vicia faba. The sequence continues at coordinate 475,447,649 of OX451735.1, forward strand.
TCCAACTCTTCACTGTCATATCACTCCCTTTAAATTCTTCCTTGTCTTCTTCCCACTTTTCTTTATGTTCTTTTGCCTTTTCCATCTTCATGTATTTTATGTTCATTTTCAATTAAATTTCAAATTCATCTTCCTCTAAATCATCATACTTACCAGAGTCATCCTCAAAAGCTACTTCCAAAGCACTATCATAATTATACAAGTGATCTTCACAGTCATCAGAACTTACCTCATCGTGCACCTCACCACCTACACTTACAACATCATGCACCTCACCATCCATATTCACATCATCATCAATGCCCTACACACCAATGTTAACATCATTCATACTATTAACAACACCCACATCCTCAGCTTCAACATTAACATCCTCCACACCATCATTAACAACATCCAGACCAATATTAACATCCTTAAATTCCTTCAACTTAACTAAGTTCACCTGATCATCATTCAACTTAGCTTCCCCCACTAACTATTTCTTCATACATTTTAGCAAGAAAATATTCCTCCCCATTTACAATGTCATTATTGTCTACTTCTATAGGACCATCATAATAATCAGGCTGAGACAAGGTGTGTTGAATATAGAAATCAACATTATAAGCACCCTATAAAGATCAATAATTTCTAATGCACCTTTGTCATAAACCAAAGTATTCATCCCCAATGAGGGGTCCTTATAATACATTGTCTCAAAAAATACCTATAACCTAACTCCTCCATCACACCTACCAACTCAAAAAATTCCATTTGTCAAAATCTATTTTCAAATCATCAACTTGTCTTCCTTCATACACAGTTTATCATCAATGAATTCACCACTGTGATGAATTCTTAGTTTTTAATATTCGCCTATTTCACCTGTTGAAATCAATTTCGAAATTAAATTGTGCCCTAATACACTTATAGAATAAACAGACATATCCATAAAACATGAAAAGCCCTAAACCTACCACTCTCTGAATGAATACATGCAAAAATTATCAACTTGTATTCAATAGCGTCTTCAATACTTCAATTCGCCTTTGATTTCGCCTTCAATCATGCATTCAATCTTGCAAAATGTTGAAGCTCCCTTCATTTTCGCCTTCGCAACTTGAGTTATAGTCTTTCGTTTTCACCTTCTGAAGATTTATTTTCATTTTGCATAACTCATTGATGCTATATCCACATCACCATAGATCAATGCCACATGGACACTTTATTCTGACTTTTACTAATGGAACCAAATGGAAGGACTAACATGGCGGTATTTTAATATTTAAAGGATCAATTTGAGCATTTGAAAAATTAATGGAGCAAATTGGACCCCGAGGTAAAGTTAGGGACCAAAAAGGATATTTTGCCTTAAATTTATGGAACGAGAGTGACTTTCTCTATTAAAAATAGAATTGATGATTTATATAATTATTATTTAAGTGTTTACAAATCTTTCGATAAAATCATAGAAGCTTTGAAAAATATGTATGATATTGAGGAAGGTTATAATTTGGTGGGAGAACTGACTTTTTATCATTTTATCACAAATGTTGCGGTTAGCAAGAGTCGTCACTGACTTTTCTTTTATCCAATAAGGAAAGAGTGAAAAGAACAAGAAATACCTTTAAATATTTTGAGTTCGGGGGTAGGTTATGAAAAGGGAATGTGTTAGCACCCTTTTCATCCGTAGTTATCTACGGGCTCTTAATCGCTTAGCTCACTTTGAAAATCTTGCTTTTTTGTGTGTGTGTTTGAAAATATTTTGAAAAGTTAAGTTTTTAATGATTCTTGTATCAGTCCTCAAGAATGCGTACAAATTGTTTTTGAAAATATTTTATTGTGAAAAAGTTTGCGAGAAATGTTTTGTTTTTGAAAAGTTTATGAGCAAGCGATTAATAGTATTCTACCCACTCAAGATCGTTCTTGCACTTTTCCGTTCTCCTTTAGAGATAGTGTTATTCTTACCATTAGTTGGTAGGTAGCCTTATCCATTGGATGTGAAGGGAAATAGAGGGTCGTCGTACGGTTATTGAAGGCAACTCGTAAGGATGCTTTAGCAATTTCGTAAAGGACCGGATCATTTTTCGAAAGGCAACGTCGAAGGGTCATCGAGGGACTATGATCTTTTATTTGAGGGTCTTTGCTAAAGTATCCCTACGTTCGAGGGATATGACCGTTGTTTTTCCAAAGGAAATAAAGGGAGGTTACCCTAGAGGTGCAAGTGTGCAAGTGTGTTGATTCAAATATTGAGTCTTGAATTTAGGGTTCTCTAACGTTCAATTATTTTCTTTCTATACAATCCTATTAACTAACAGTTATATATACATACAAGGCATACAAAGTTTAAGTGCGAGAAAATAAAATGCGAGAAAGTAAATACCTATAACTATTACATGGCTTCGGGAGAATTAAAATATTTACAACTTTGCCAGAATTTAAACGCTAAGCTATTAAAAAAAACTCATGTGATCTATACAATCGTTTCTAAGAAAATAAATGGTAAAAGTAAACAAAAATGTTTGCGAAATTATTTTTTAAAGTCTTAACTTCTAAAAGATTAGAAATTATTTTTTTTTGTGCATTTTTTTGGTTTGATTTGAACAATAAAATAAATAGATTTTAAACCTGAACTAAATACTTAATTAATTATAAAAAACCTATGTCTAATTAATGAATTAAGAAAAATATTATCTAAAATTAAATTAATCTACAAAAAGTCTAAATCTGATTTTATTATATTTTTTTATGATTTTTTTGATTAAATATTAATTAAAAGAAAAGAGAAATTAATTAAACAAAATAAAAAGGAAAAAAATAAAGAAGAAAATTGTAAAATGGGTAAGCCAGAAAAAAGGGTTGCAGGCGCTGGGGCGTTCATCTTCACATATGATCACATATCCAGCGGTGGGGGCCGTAATGATTCAGAAGTCTGTAGCTGATCAGCCCAGAAATGATCAACCAAGAACCAACCAAGCAAGAGTGGAAAGGCCTGTACGGCAATACACCCGGATAAACATGACTCCTGCTCAGGTCCTCCCCATATTTTAAAGTTAAACCTTGTAAGCTTGAAAGAGGCCCCGAAGAATCGGAATACATCTTATCCTTTCTACCATGCGAATGCCAAGTGTGCTTATCATTCAGACAGCCTGGGGCACGACACCAACCATTGTTGGGCCCTTAAGAATAAGATTCAGGATTTGATAGACGCTAAAGAAGTTGAATTCGATGCCCCTGAAAAGCCAAATGTGATCTCTGCTCCAATGCCAAAGCATGGCCACCATGCCCATGCTGTTGAAGAGGATCTATTTGTTGCTACTGTTGATGATTTGATGACTCCGTTACCGATAATCAAGTTGAATTTGCTGAAGGCTAGGATTTTCCCAGGTTGTGAAGAAGATTGCTACCTTTGTTCATCCTTACCAACCAACTGTCCATTGTTGAAGTTAGGCATCCAGTGCCTAATGGATAACCAAGAAATCCTTTTTAAAAACACTCATGTTACACCGACTCCTGTCAATGATGTTTCGATAATTACCATATCCGCCAATCTTTCCAAGGTCTCCAAAAGACCTGTTAAGATTACATTCGATCCGAAGATTGTACCTTTGAAGATAACCATGTCGGGGCTTATCCCGTACAAGTGCAACAAATCAATACCGTGGAACTATAGGGGATAGATCTTTTACCATGGTGTTAAGCAAATTGAATCAACTGAAGAGAGTTCTGATGAAGAGACTTTCGACATTGGGAACATTGCTGGAACGAGTAAAATCACCCGCAGTGGAAGAATTTTCTCTCCGGAGATTGTGCCTCCAAAGGCAATCTTCAGACCCTCAGCTGCTGCTAAGGTTATTCCTGTACCGATCAACATATCTGTGTGAACTCTGATTATTAAAGAAGTTGTAACTCCTGTGGTTGTCCCCTCTACTGCTGCTGATGATAGAGTGAAAGGGATCCAAGAAGAGCCCGTCAAAACGAGGGCTCAGCCGTTGATCATCCCTGAAACCACTCAGAAAGAAATGGAAGAGATTTTGAAAATAATCAAGAAAAGCGATTATAATGTTGTGGAACAACTGGGGAAAACCCCCTCAAAGATCTCTATGTTGGCCTTGCTGCTTTGTTCGGAAGCTTATGCTAAAGCTTTGATCAGATTCTTGAAGAAGGCCCATGTGCCACAGGAAACCTCCGCGGATCAGTTCCAGGAATGTGTAGCTAGCTTAACAACTGACAATGGTCTAGGATTCTCCGATGCCGATTTTACATCAAAAGGGAGAAAACATAATGACGCTTTGCATGTCTCAGTGGAATGTAAAGGGACTACTCTAGCACAAGTACTGGTAGACACTGGTTCTTCGCTGAATGTCTTGCCGAAGAAAGCCTTGGATAGGTTGGATTGTGAAGGCCTAACTTTGAAGCCCAGGAAAATCATTGTCAGAGTCTTTGATGGTTCTAAGAGGATGGTCCACGGGGAGGTGGACATCCCGATTAAAGTGGGAACTGAAACCTTCAACTCCACTTTCTACATGATGGACATCCGTCCCTCCTACTCTTTCATGTTGGGAAGACCTTGGATTCACCATGCTGGAGCTGTTACTTCAAATCTGCATCAAAAGCTCAAGTACCCTGTCCAGGGGAAAATTGTAACTGTTCACAGTGAAGAGGAATACATTATAAGCCACCTTAATTCTTTCTGCTATGTAGAATTGGATGGTGAATTCATTGAAACCCCCTTTCAGCATTTTAAAGAGGTAGCTCCGGAGATTGCGGCAACTAAGACAGTGGCTTCAGTACCCATGATTACAAGACCTCTGCCTCGGATGTCTTCTTTGAAGAATGCTAAGACTGTGATCGAAGAAGGCGGATCCACAATCTGGGGGCAACTTCCAGACTTTCCCTTTAAATCTGATAAATTCAACATGGGTTTCACCACTTCTGCTCAAAAGGCTGTGCGCCGCTCCCGGGCTGGAGGGCCACTAGTGAAGATCACCCATCATGGAGTCAATGCTTTGGAGGATAGTGAAGAGGAGAGCAACTTGGAAGACTGGATTTTCCCTACTGTGGACAGAGGACTATGCAATTGGGAAGCAAAACACTTTGTTCCCATTACTTTTATGAATCAGTAATTTATCTTTCGAACATTTCTGTTGGTTTGTAATAATTCTCAGACAATTCGTACACTTTTAGCCTTGTGACTTACCCGAGGCATATAGGTCCATTTGTAAGGGTTTGATTTTTCATCTTCATATGCCATTTTAATGAATCATGGACGTTTTCACATATAAACTTTTGTGTTCATTGTCTTTCTTTTTGCATTTTATTTGTTTAAAGGTGGCTATCCCTTACACACACCCACACTTACAAATGCAGGTACCCTTCCATTCCGAATTCCATGGGTAACAATTCTACTATAGCCTTCAGTGGCTCTGAAGATCTGGTCTACCATGCCGAATACGAAGGTGATGAAGACTGTGAAGTGCCAGGAGAATTGGCTAGACTGCTACAACGGGAAGAAAGGGCTATTCTACCTCATGAGGAGTTGTTAGAGACAATCAACTTGGGAACTGAGGAAGACAAAAAAGAAATTAGAGCGGCTGCCAACCTAGAGCCAAGTGTCAAGGAGCGCTTAATTTAGCTTTTGAATGAATATGTTGAGATCTTCGCCTGGTCATACGAAGACATGCCGGGACTTGATACAGATATTGTGGTTCACCGTCTCCCTATAAGAGAAGATTGTCCACCAGTTAAACAGAAAGTTCGCCGCATGAGGCCCGACATGTCAGAAAAGATCAAAGTAGAAGCTATGAAGCAGTTTAATGCTGGATTTATTGCTGTTACTTCCTATCCAGAATGGGTTGCTAACATTGTGCCCGTGCTTAAGAAGGACAGAAAAGTGAGAATGTGCGTGGATTACAGAGACTTAAACAGGGCTAGCCCTAAAGATGACTTTCCACTACCGCACATTGACATCTTGGTTGACAATACAGCTCAGCACAAGGTATTTTCTTTCATGGACGGATTTTCAGGTTATAACCAGATCAAAATGGCACCTGAAGACATGGAGAAAACTACTTTTGTTACACAGTGGGGTACGTTCTGCTATAAAGTGATGCCATTCGGACTGAAGAATTCCGGGGAAACATATCAACGCGCCATGGTAGCTTTGTTTCATGATATAATACATCATGAGATAGAGGTCTACGTAGATGACATGATAGCCCGTTCACAAACTGAAGAAGAACACATCGACCATCTGCAAAAGCTGTTTTTCAGGTTGAAAGGGTACAAGCTCAGACTGAACCCTAACAAGTGCACTTTCAGAGTCAGGTCTGGTAAACTCTTGGGTTTCATTGTCAGCAACAAAGGCATCGAGGTTGATCCTGCCAAAGTCAAAGCTATACAAGAAATTCCCGCCCCTCGCACTAAGAAGGAGGTTAGAGGTTTCTTGGGACGCCTAAACTACATTGCAAGGTTCATTTCTCTCCTAACATCTACCTGTGAGCCAATCTTCAAGCTGTTGAAGAAAGATCAGGTAGTTAAATGGAATGATGACTGTCAAGTTGCTTTCGATAAAATCAAGGAGTATTTGCTAGAACCTCCTATCTTGATGCCACCCATCGAAGGACAGCCGTTAATCATGTATCTGACTGTCCTAGAGAATTCATTGGGGTGCGTACTGGGCCAACATGACGAGTCTGGCCGAAAAGAGCATGCCATTTATTACCTTAGCAAAAAGTTTACCGACTGTGAGACCCGATACTCACTGCTCGAGAAAACTTGTTGTGCTTTGGTATGGGCTGCTAGCCGGCTAAGGCAGTATATGTTGACTCATACCACTCTGCTGATATTTAAGATGGATCCGATCAAGTACATCTTTAAGAAGCCTGCTCTATCTGGAAGAACAACAAGGTGGCAGATGATCCTCACAGAGTATGATATACAGTACACGACCCAAAAAGCTATAAAGGGAAGTGTGCTAGCTGATCATCTAGCTCATCAAGCTGTCGAAGATTACCAATCCATGAGGTTTGACTTCCCCGACGAAGACATTATGACTTTGGACAATATTGAATATTTCAGACCATATGACGGACCTGAAAAAGGATCCCGATGGACCCTGTACTTTGATGGTACCTCCAATGCACTTGGCAACGGTATCGGCATGGTACTTATTTCTCTAGAAGGCTGTCATACACCCTTCACCGCCAGACTCTGCTTCAGCTGCACCAACAACATGGCCGAATATGAAGCTTGTATCTTTAGTCTCAAGGCTACAATAGACTTGGGAATCAAATCTTTGATTGTATTTGGGGACTCAGCTTTGGTCATCAGTCAGATCAAAGGAGAGTGGGATACTAAACATCCAAACCTCATCCCTTACAAAGAACATGTCCTGACATTACTACCACATTTCGAGCAGATTAACTTCGAGCACTTCCCGCGAGAAGAAAATCAGCTAGCAGATGCTCTAGCTACAATGTCATCCATGTTTAAACTTAACTGGGATAATGAGGCTCCCCAAATCACCGTTGAACGGATGGACGAACCTGCACATTGTCACGAGATTAATACCGAAGAAGTAGTGGACCGACCTTGGTTTCACGAATTCAAAAGGTATCTAGAGGCACAAGAATACCCTGAAGGAGCTTCAGTCAACGACAAAAAGTTCTTAAGGAGATTCTTAGCTAAGTTCTTCTTGAGTAATGGTATCCTATACAAGCACAATCATGATTGCATTCTGCTCTATTGTGTGGACAAGATTGAAGCTGAGAAAATCATGGCTGAATTGCACAATGGTACCTTTGGCACTCACTCTAGTGGACATACGATGGCTAAGAAGATTCTAAGGGCATACTATTACTGGTCTACCATGGAAGCTGACTGCCATCAATATTCCAGGACTTGTCATAAATGTCAAATCTATGCGGACAAGGTACATATACCTCCAGTTCCTCTCAATGTCTTAACAGCTCCTTGGCCATTCGCTATGTGGGGAATCAACATGATTAGAGAGATCAAGCCTACAACATCCAATGGACACCGCTTCATCCTGGTGGCCATTGACTACTTCACCAAGTGGGTCGAAGCAGTATCCTTCGCATCAGTCACAAAGAATGTAGTTGCCCGCTTCATCAAGCAGAACCTCATTTGCTGGTATGGTATCCCCGAAAGGATCATCATTGATAACGGTACAAACCTTAACAACACTATAATCACCACTTTGTGCGAGCAGTTCCAGATTCAACATCACAATTCATCTCCCTATCGGCCAAAGATGAACGGTGTTGTCGAAGCTGCTAACAAAAATATCAAGAAGATCATACAAAAGATGACAGTCACCTACAAGGATTGGCATGAGATGTTACCGTTTGCTCTGCACGGGTACCGTACCACGGCACGTACATCAACTGGGGCAACACCCTATTCTTTGGTATACGGCATGGAAGCTGTTTTACCTATTGAGGTTCAGATTCCCTCCTTGAGAATCATGAAAGATGCTGGTTTGAGTGAAGACGATTGGATTCAGACCCGGCTTGATCAACTTAACTTGATTGACGAAAATCGACTTACTGCTGTTTGCCATGGTCAGGCGTCTCAAAAACGGATGATCAATGCATTCAACAAGAAAGTCAGACGCCAGTTATATCAAGTCGGGGATCTTGTAATCAAGCGCATCATTTTTCCGCAAAGTGATCCCAGGGGAAAATGGACTCCTACTTACGAAGGACCATTTGTGATCAAAAACATCTTTTCTGGTGGGGAAATGATCTTAACCACCATGGACGGTGACGACTTGCCGCACCCTGCGAACGCAGACATAGTCAAAAAATACTACGCATAAATGACCCGGCAAGTTGAAAACCTAAAAGGGCGACTTGGGAAAAATGGGCATCCCGGTGAATCAAAAACCCAAAAGGGCGGTTCAGGCAAAAGTTAGGGATAAACAAAAAAATCTGTACACCCGGCAAGTTGAAAACCCGAAAGGGCGACTTGGGAAAAAAAAAGGGTTTCCCGGTGGACTGAAAACCCGAAAGGGCGGTCCAGGAAAAAGTTAGGGAAGTAAAGCATATGACTATGTCTCGTTGGATCACTTTAAGGATAATCTCTTCACAGACAAGCTCCGGGCTTCTGATCAACTCAATCATCTTCGGACGAAGCAACGAATGGACAAGATATTTAGAGTTACGAAGGCTATAGCAGAATGGGAACCCCATGGAATTTTCACACATAGCCATCTTTCTTTGTATAATTTTTTCTCATTTTTTATGACAACATTCTCTTACTAAGATGTCTGTCTCCTTTGTACAAAATACTTACACAAAGTTAATACAAAGATACTTCAAAGTGCAGAAAACTATTTGCCTTTTCTTCTTTTTACACTTGTGTTTTATTTGAAAACGTCCAATGATTTATTAATGAGCATATGCATTTGAATATAATCACATGTTACAAATAAACGAAATGTGAAAGAATAATTACTGACAGGTTGAAAGGATAGGAAAATGTCTTTAGGCTATTCCAGGAGAAATCCCCTGCAGCACATCATCTAGATCCCCAACGGAGCTAAAACCTTGAAATACATATCCCCAGCGGAGTTATAATTTCAAAGTCCCCACCAGAGTTAAGTTTTCAAACTCCCAATCCCCAGCGGAGTAAAAACTTTGGGTCATAAATCCCCAGCAAAGATGAAACTTTCTTCCCCATCAAAGTCAAATTTCTAACTATCAATCCCCGGCGGAAACCATCCAATTTCCCCAGCAAGTTGTCTTGAATCCTGGAAGTCAACCAAATAACAGTTAACTTTTGTCTTATCCCCAAACTAGGATAATTCCCCAGTAGATTGGCATACAACCCAAACTCCTGAACCTCTTCCAAACAGGAATAAGCTTTTCCCCCAGAATCCTGAACTTACTCTCCAGCAGGATAATTACTCCCCAGCAGTATAGCTATTCCCCACAAAATTTATTCTCCCCAACAGAACGAAGATTCTCATTCTTGATTCCCCAGTGAAGTTGCCCGAGTCTTCATTACTCCCCAACTTGAATTTGTCAGAATTTTTAATCCCCTACAGATTGAAGATTCTCATTCTTGACTTCCCAGCATGAAGTCCCCAAGGATTCAAATTCCCCTGGCAGATTGAAGATTCTCATTCTCAGTTCCCCGCAGAAGCCATCAGAGTCTTCCTTATTCTCCAGCAGATCAAGGTTTTCCTTTGTTCGATCCCCGGTAGAGATCATCATAGTTTCCTTATCCCCCAGCCGAGTAAGGATTTCCTTTGTGTAATCCCCAGCCATAGTCATGAAATTTCTCGGGATGCCCCCAAGCAGGTTTCTCAATCAGACTTGAAGGATCCCTATATCCCTAAGAAAGTCATGAAGGATTCTCACATCCCCACAAAAGTTATCAAAGTTTTTAATAATCCCTGCAAGTTGCCAAGGATTTTCTATCCCCAACAGTGGTCCAAGGATTTCTCATCCTCAACAATCAAAGATTTTGAATCTCCAGTGTCGGTCCAGGATTTATTTTCCCCGACAGCAGTCAAGGATTTTTATTATCTCCATCTATCAAGGATTTATTTTCCTCAGCAATACAGCAAATCAGCTTACATGCGCATACATTACATTCATATATCATAAACATTGATAAAACACATTTTATTGCATCATACATTTCATGCAACATAACTTTGTGTTTCAGCTAACATTTTACCCTTTTCAGGATAAGATTAAAAGCTATCTTTAACAAATATACAGAATTCAGTTACAACTTAGAGATGCTCCAGACACGGATGATATTCTATTGCTTATTCAGATTCAAGGCCCAGAGATGCTCCAAACACGGATGCTATTCTATCGCTTATTCAAATACAAGATTCAAATACAGTCCAGATACGCTCCAGACACGGTAGCCATGCCGTCACTTTTCTGACTTTTTCCCCAGCCCAAAGATGCTCCAAACACGGAGGTCATTCTGCTATTCATTTAGGATCAAGTACGGTTACAACTCGGATACGCTCTAGACACCGCAGCTATACCCTTGCTCGTATAAATTCAGATGCAGTTACAACTTCGATACGCTCCAGACACGGTAGCTATACCCTTGCTCGTACAGATTCAGATACAGTTACATCTCGGATACGCTCCAGACACGGTAGCTATACCCTTGCTCATACAGATTCAACTCTGGTTACAGCTCAGATACGCTCCAGACACGACAACTATACCCTTGCTCATACAGATTCAGATACAGTTACAAGTCGGATACGCTCTAGATACGAAAGATATACCCTTGCTCGTATAGATTTAGATGAAGTTACAACTCAGATACGCTCCAAACACGGCAGTTATACCCTTGCTCGTATAGATTCAGATGCAGTTACAGCTCAGATACGCTCCAGACACGGTAGCTATACCCTTGCTCGTATAGATTCAGATGCAGTTAAAGCTCGGATACGCTCCAGACACGGCAGCTATACCCTTGCTCATACAGATTCAGTCTCCAGATACAGTTCAGATATGTTCCAGATGCGGATACCATTCTGATACTCATTTCTTCTGACTTACAACATTCAATTCAACAAATATACTTGGATGGCATCTTTAAGCCAATATCCAACAAGATTCTATCACATCTCCAAATGGCATCTTTAAGCCCATTTCCTCAACTACATTTTGACGAGTGCAAATTTACGGGCACTCTAGTGTCCAATCATCTTTTACCTTCGAGTCACGAACGGAAAAATTCTCCAATCTAACTCTTCAGGTTCAAGAAGATTGAACAGGGGCAGCTGTTGTACCCCAAAATTTGCCCTCTCATTTTATCAAGATTTCCCCTCACAAGACTCTTTGAACTCAAGACAGAATTAGGGTTTGCTCTGCTCAAGACATCTCCTTGCACTGTTGACCTGAAATTAGGGTTTGAGTTTGCACATGGATTTTTGGACTTCCAATGCTCAATGTGACTTTCATACTTCATGTTGGACCTATAAGATTTCCCATACCAAGTTTCAAGCTTTGAATCAAATTTTTGCCCAGTCAATTGGATAATTGACCTGAAAATCAACTGTATTGGGGAAAAAGTCAACTGTGGCTAATTTACAGTCAAACCTTATAATTTTTTATCCACAAAAACATTATACTCATATGAACCATTTGATCAAGTTTGGACCACAACTCCTCAAGAAATTTGATCAGATCTTCAAAAGGGCAAAATGGTCATTTTTAGGGTTTTGACTACAGAAGGGCAATTTCTGATTTTTCACCTAGCCAATGGCAAATTAGGTTCAAACATGGATTCAAGGACTCAATGGCATCATCTTGACCTAATCCCAAGGTTCAAAAGATCTCAAATGCATTGATTTGATAGATGAATTTTCTAGTCAACTAATCAAAATCAACTGTACATTGAAAAGTCAAACTTTGACATTTTGGTCAAAATCAAGTGCCAAGAGTCATTTTTCATCAAGATGTGTCAAAACATGAAACTTGTTCACCAAGAAACCTAATTTTGGAAATTAGGGTTTAAAATGGAAAATTTTCATAACTTCGAATTTTTCTAAGTTATGAAAATTTCTTATTTTTTCCAACTTTTCCCAACTTTTTCACCATGATGCAATTGGATTAAAAGAAAACTTCCAACATGAAAGTTGTAGTCCTCCACAAAATATACAACTTTTATTCACAAAGTTTTCCCAAAAGATCCTTGGATCTCAAGTTATAATTTTGTGAATAAGGGTCCGTGAAACTTTTAACTTAGTGAAAATTTGCCCTAGTTTAGGCAGGATTTTGACCTATCTTCATGGCAATTTTTCACATAATTCCAAGTGGGATCTCAAAATTCATTTCAAAGATGGATTGTAGAGCATGTTACAAGCTTTACAAAATGTCCAAGAACTCTCCAAGATCATTTGTGGTTAAGGAGAATCAAAGGATTGAAAATGGCAAATCGTCACTTTTGTCCAAGGCATTTTGCACATTGCTACAACTTGCAATTCTGTCCAAAGCATGCTTGTACTTGGTTTACAGGTTCTAATCCTTTCTACACTCATAAATTAAATGCAAACACATTGGATTAAGGCTTTATTCTGAACTTTAGAGCATTGTACAAAGAACTATTCCAAAAATGGCATAAAGGTGGCAATACCATTTACATAAAGCATGCTTTTGGCAATTTTGTTTGTCTTGAGCCATGGACTTGATTTATTTATGCAAACAAAGTTCACTAATATCAGGAAAGGTATACCAACTATGTGCAGACCCTAAGCTAGATTGTACAAGCCTTTGCATTGTCAATTCCAACTTTTGCTTCAAAAACAAGAAACCTTGCAAAAGGTCAAGAACTTTGTAATCTGATAAGAGAAAGTCTTGTGCACATTTCAAACAGGTTCAATACATTATCTCAAGCCAGAAACACGAGCTACAAGCCTCTCAAACACCCTTAAACACCAAAACACCAAGTTCTTGTCAAAACAGGACAGGTTCTGCAGATTCACTTCCAAAACAAAATCCACTCGTGCGTTTTGTCCCAAACCACTTCAAACACATTCTAAGCAATACACCTAAGCTATCCCAACCCTTCTCAAGCCACTGTAACTCCATTTTCAAGCTTCACCATTTTCAAATTCTGAGTTTGCAGGTTGAGTTCTATAGAGAGATTCAAGCTATTTCAAAGCAAGTTGAGCATTGAGAAAGATCAAGGGAACATCAAGCAAGCTCAAAAGTCCTTCAGGCCTCACTGAAAGTTGCTACATTCCCATACTCGAGCTTGACTGAAACAGGTAAATTTCAAACTTCTATCTCCTTATTTAGGAATCATTAGGCTTAGGTTTGTGAAGAAAAAATGTAGTCCTCATTGTCCTTGAGCTGTACATATGCATAGAATTCATTTATGTTAACTGAGCTAGGAGAATTTGGATGTTGAAGTTTCTGAAAAAACTAGGTTACAATTTAGGGCCAAGGAAATTCTCTCTGGTCTTTGAGAGTTAGATGAAGTTTTTTATATGGTTAGAATCGTGTGATGATGAGCTATAACTTTCATGTTGCAAGTTTTTGTTTTTAAGCACATACGCTGGAGATACAAGTTTGAACACATGGCACGCGTTTTTTGTTTCTGGAGGTTAGGGATGAAGTGAGTTGGGCTGGGCCTGGCTCTTGCTGGCTATTTGCACCACCTTCTTTTCTTTTTGCACCCCCTTGGCCCATTTGTTATATTTTTTATATTTTCTCATTTTATTTATATGTTCTGACTTTATTTATTTTTTCTAAATATTAAAAATCACCAAAAATATTTTCTTAAATTTTCACATTTTTATTTTATTATTTTTATTATTTTTTATGACAAAAAATAGTTTATTAAATAATATATACTTTTATTTTCTTAAATAAATTTATAAATAATACAAAAATATCATATATTTTTATTTTTATTATTTATACACTTAAATAATATTTTCTCATACATTTTAATTTTTTAACACTTTTGTATAGATTTTTATTTATTTTCTTGTATATAAATAAATAATATAGAATATATATTTTCTTAAAACAAAAACTAGGGTTTCTACCCTTTCCTAAAATAATCATTTTTTATTTTCTTATTTTGAGTTAAATAAACTTATTTTTACATACATAAAAATAATACAAAAAAACATTGTGCATATTTATATTTATTTGCATATTTAAATATTTACCTATTTATTTATTTGTACAATAAATTCAATATGGTTGTAATAGTTTTAGGGCTTTATTTTTGAGCAATATCCCCCTATTCAAACTTGTATCCCCCTCCCAATAATAATGTTGTAATAGTCTTAGATTTACTTTTATGCATTTTATCGCTTTCAAATGCCATGATAGTATTAGGGTTTGTATGCAAAAGACCAAAATCAAAACAAATAGCATGACTAAACACAAGACAAAAAAATGCATGAAAATGACAACACAATGCACACAAGCACCCCTAGGGTTTCATCCAATTGTTGCCTTAAAAAAATGGCCATGGTATGCATGCTAGGTATCTTGGCAAGACAAAACAAAACAAATCAAAACAAAAGATCATAGTCTCTCGATGACGCTATCTTGGTTGCCTAAACAAAAATGATCTAGTCCCACAAAAAACTTGCTAAGATACTTGGCAACATTGTTATCATGGTCATACAATGACCCACGCCTGTCCCGTTTAACATCCAAAGACAAGGTTGTTTACCAAATACAATGGTAAAACAACAATGTCAAAGGGTTAAAAATGTGTAGAAAAGATCTTTGAGTAGGATAGACAACTCCTAGTTACTTGATCAAACTTGCAAACCATCCTTGCTATTTTCAAACTATCACACAATTTCAAAACACTTCCCAACAAACTTTCAAACATTGAAACATTTTTTAAAAGACAAACACCTTTGTATATATTCAAACAAGAATTATTACAAAGGTTGCCTAGACAAAGGCCTCTTTTCAAAATACTTTCAAAACCACACACAAAAGCACCATTTCAAACAATTGAAAAGCAAAAGCAAGTGATCTAAAACAAGTAACTAAAAGCCCATGGAAAACCATGGATGAAAAGGGTGCTAGCACCTTCCCTTTTCATAATCTACCCCCTGAACCCAAAAACAATCTCAAAGGTCTTTCCTGTGCTTTTTTACCTTTCCTTTTGGATAAAATAAAAGTCGGTGGCGACTCTTGCTAAACCGAAACATTTGCGAACAAAAAACTCAAAACCTCAAGTCAGTTTTCCCACCGCATCACAGATGCCTTACCCCTACATTCTACCTGTGATTATAGAGCCTGATATGGAAGGAGAGGTTCCATACACCCTCCTACATCCTGACATGCCAACATCACTCGAAGATTTACAAAGGAGTTGGATACAGCTCAAGGGAGAACGCGACACTTTCGAAGCCCAATTCTACGCAAGCGAGAAGAAGGTTTTGGAACTTACTCGTCAACTTCACGAAAAGCAGACTCTCAACACCTACATTGCACCAAAGAGTATGCGCAACATCTTTTTACCTTAGAATTTTGTATTATTTTGCCTATGGGGCATTGATGTACTAACAAATTCTATCTTATTAATATGACGTGTGTTCCTTTTTTGTTTAAAACAAATTTGAATTTCTGAATCCTTGAATGCATTACATGAATACATATCATTCACCATATGCATAAACAGGTCTTCACACCAGGTTTCCTTATCTCTCTGTTGTTTATTTCAGCAAGATGGATATTGAGCAGATGGTTAAAGACTTACAAGTGCAGAATTCATAGTTTCAACAGCTACTTCTGACCTTGGCCAAGGGGCAGGAGGAGCTCAAGACTTTTCTAGAGAAGGAAAAGGAGAAAAAGAAAAAGAAAAGAGTTGGTGTGGCTACTTTGGGTAGAAGATTTGAAGGTCAAGCTAGAAGGGTCCTGGATTTCCCCTCAACATCTAATGAAGGGGTAGGAAAAGGAAAGGGATCTGCAGTGCCATCTGAGTCTGAGGAAGAAGCTGAGGAAGAAGAGGATGAAGACTATTCTGAACAGCAGTACCCTCCTGCAGATGACAAATACAAGAATTTGGAAGAACGTCTGACAGCTATGGAGGTACAAAGAGTGCCTGAGCTGGACTTTGAAGATCTAGGGCTGGTTTCTGGGGTTGTAATCCCTCCTAAATTCAAAGTACCTCTGTTTTCTAAGTATGATGGGTTGTATTGTCCCAAGATGCACCTACGATCTTATGTCAGGAAAATCCAACCACATTCTTCTGACAAAGACCTGTGGGTCCATTTCTTCCAGGACCGTTTATCGGGGACGCAGCTGGATTGGTTTTACCAATTGGAGAGGTCTAATGTGCATAATTGGGAAGATTTGGCGGCCGCCTTCTACAGACAATATCAATATAATGCGGACTTAGCACCAAACCGTACTCAATTACAGAGTATGGGCATGGTCTCAAATGAAGGCTTCAAAGACTATGGCCAGAAATGGAGAGACTTGGCGGGACGAGTACAACCACCTCTATCTGAGAGGGAGCTAGTAGATATGTTCTTGGGTACACTGTCAGGCCCCTTTTTCAATCACCTGATTCGAAGTTCTTCTGCGGGGTTCACTGAATTAATTCTAACTGGTGAAAGAGTTAAAGCCGACATAAAGAACGGGAAAATTCAAAAAGATGCATCTGCTTCCGCTACCATCAAAAAGACTTTTCCAGAAAAGAAAGAAGTCTCAGCTGTCTACTCTCAAAGAGGTCAAGGAAGAGTTGAGCGCCGGCCAGCGGTGGGGGCCGTTATGATTCAGAAGTATGCGTCAGATCAACCGAGAAACAATCAACCCAGAACCAACCAAGCAAGAGTGGAAAGGCCTGTACGGCAATACACCCAGATAAACATGACTCCTGCTCAAGTCTTACCCCATCTCTTGAAGTTAAACCTTGTAAGTCTGAAAGAAGCCCCGAAGAATCCGAATACAACTTCTCCTTACTACCATGTGAATGCCAAGTGTGCTTATCATTCAGACAGCCTGGGGCACGACACCAACCATTGTTGGGCCCTCAAGAATAAGATTCAGGATCTAATAGATGTTAAAGAAGTTGAATTCGACGCCCCTGAAAAGCCGAATGTAATCTCTGCTCCAATGCCAAAGCATGGCCACCATGCCCATGTTGTTGAAGAGGATCTATTTATTGCTACTGTTGATGATTTGATGACTCCGCTACCGATAATCAAGTTGAATTTGCTAAAGGCCGGGATTTTCCCAGGATGTGAAGAAGATTGTTGCCTTTGTTCATCCTTACCAATCGACTGTCCATTGTTGAAGTTAGGCATCCAACGCTTAATGGATAATAAAGAAATCCTTTTTGAAAAGACTCCTGTTACTCCGACTCCTGTCAATGTTGTTTCAATAATTACCATATCCGCCAATCTTTCCAAGGTCTCCAAAAGACCTGTTAAGATTACACCTGATCCGAAGATTACACCTTTGAAGATAACTATGCCCGGGCCCATCCCGTACAAGTCCGACAAATCAATACCGTGGAACTATGGGGGAGAGATCTTTTACCACAGTATTAAACAAATTGAATCAACTGAAGAGAGTTATGATGAATAGACTTCCGACATTGGAAACTTTGCCGGAACGAGCAAAATCACATGCCGTGGAAGAATTTTCTCTCCAGAGATTGCCCCTCCAAAGGCAATCTTTGGACCCTCAGCTTCTCCTAAGGCTACCCTTGCACCGGTAAACATATCTGCGAGAACTCCGATTATTGAAGAAGTTGTAACTCCTGTGGTTGTCCCCTCTACTGCTGCTGATGATAGAGGGAAAGGGATCCAAGAAGAGCCCGTCAGGACGAGGGCTCAACCGTTGATCATCCCTGAAACCTCTCAAAAAGAAATGGAAGAGATTTTGAAAATAACCAAGAAAAGCGATTATGATGTTGTAGAACAACTGGGGCAAACCCCTTCAAAGATCTCTATGTTGGCCTTGATGCTTTATTCAGAGGCTCATGCTAAAGCTTTGATCAGATTTTTGAAGACGGCCCATGTGCCACAGGAAACCTCCACAGATCAGTTCCAGGAATGTGTAGCTAGCTTAACAGCTGACAATGGTGGAATACAGAGGGACTACTCTAGCACACGTACTGGTAGACACTGGTTCTTCGCTTAATGTCTTGTCGAAGAAGGCCTTGGATAGGTTGGACTGTGAAGGCTTAACCCTGAAACCCAGCAACATCATTGTCAGAGCCTTTGATGGTTCCAAAAGGATGGTCCACGGGGAAGTGGACATCCCAATTAAAGTGGGAACTGAAACCTTCAACTCCACATTCTATGTGATGGACATCCGTCCTTCCTATTCTTGCTTGTTGGGAAGACCTTGGATTCACAATGTTGGAGCTGTTACCTCCACTCTGCATCAAATGCTCAAGTACCCTGTCCAGGGGAAAATTATAACTGTTCACGGTGAAGAGGAATACATGATAAGCCATCTAAATTCTTTCCGCTGTGTTGAATTGGATGGAGAATTCATCGAGACCCCTTTCCAACACTTCGAAGAAGTTTCTAAAGAGATAGAAGTGACCAAGGCAGTGTCCTCAACTCATGTGATTACCAGACCTCCGCCTCGGATGTCTTCTTTAAAAGATTCTAAAGCTGTGATTGAAGAAGGAGGAAGTACAATCTGGGGGCAACTTCCCGATTTTCCTTTTAAATCAGATAAATTCAGCTTGGGTTTCACTTCGGCTAGTCAAAAGGATGTGCGTCGCTCCCGGGCTGGAGGGCTACCAGTGAAGATCACCCATCATGGAGTCAATGCTTTGGAGGACAGTGAAGAGGAGGGAAAGTTGGAAGACTGGATTTTCCCTACTGTTGACGGAGGGTTGTGCAACTGGGAAGCAAAAGACTTTGTTCCCATTACTTTCATACCGCAGTAATTTATCTTTCAAACATTTCTGTTGGTTTGTAATAATTCTCAAACAATTCGTACACTTTTAACCTTGTGCCTTACCCGAGGCACATAGGTCCATTTGTAAGGGTTTGATTTTTCATCTTCATATGCCATTTTAATGAATCATGGACGTTTTCACATATAAACTTTTGTGTTCATTGTTTTTCTTTTTGCATTTTATTTGTTTAAAGGTGGCTATCCCTTACACACACCCACACTTACAAATGCAGGTACCCTTCCATTCCGGATTCCATGGGGAACAATTCTGCTATGGCCTTCAGTGACTCTGAAGATCTGATCAACCAAGCCGAATACGAAGGTGAGGAAGATTGTGAGGTGCCAGGAGAATTGGCTAGACTGTTACAACAGGAAGAAAGGGCTATTCTACCTCATGAGGAGCTGTTAGAGACAATCAACTTGGGTACTGAGGAAGACAGAAAAGAAATCAGAGTGGGTGCCAACCTAGAGCCAAGTGTCAAAGAGCGCCTAATTCAGCTGTTACATGAATACATTGAGGTCTTCGTCTGGTCATACGAAGACATGCCGGGACTCGATACAGACATTGTGGTACACCGTTTACACACAAGAGAAGACTTTCCACCGCTTAAACAGAAAGTCCGCCGCATGAGGCCCGACATGTCAGAAAAGATTAAAGCCGAAGTTATGAAGCAATTAAATGCTGGATTTCTTGCTGTTACTTCCTATCCATAATGGGTTGCTAACATTGTGCCCGTGCCTAAAAATGATGGCAAAGTCAGAATGTGCGTGGATTACAGAGACTTAAACAGGGCTAGCCCTAAAGATGATTTTCCACTTCCGCACATCGACATCTTGGTTGAAAATACAGCTCAGCACAAGGTATTTTCTTTAATGGACGGATTTTCAGGTTACAACCAGATCAAAATGGCACCTGAAGACATGGAGAAAACTACTTTTGTTACACAGTGGGGTACATTCTTCTACAAAGTGATGCCATTCGGACTGAAGAATGCCGGGGCAACCTATCAACGCGCCATGGTAGCTTTGTTTCATGATATGATACATCATGAGATAGAGGTCTACGTAGATGACATGATATCCCGTTCACAAACTGAAGAAGAACACCTTGACCATTTGCAAAAGCTGTTTGCCAGGTTGAAGGAGTACAAGCTCAGACTGAATCCTAACAAGTGCACTTTCGGAGTCCGATCCGGTAAACTCTTGGGTTTCATTGTCAGCAACAAGGGCATTGAGGTTGATCCTGCCAAAGTCAAAGATATACAAGAAATGCCTGTCCCTCGCACTGAGAAGGAGGTCAGAGGTTTATTGGGACGCCTAAACTACATTGCTAGGTTCATCTCTCACCTAACATCTACCTGTGAACCAATCTTCAAACTGTTGAAGAAAGATCAGGTAGTTAAATGGAATGATGACTGTCAATTTGCTTTCGATAAAATCAAGGAGTATTTGCTAGAACCACCTATCTTGATGCCACCCGTCGAAGGAAGACCGCTAATCATGTATCTGACTGTCCTAGAGAATTCAATGGGGTGCGTACTGGACCAACATCACGAGTCTGGCCGAAAAGAGCATGCCATTTATTACCTTAGTAAAAAGTTTACCGACTGTGAGACCCGATACTCACTGCTCGAGAAAACTTGCTGCACTTTGGTATGGGCTGCTCGCCGGCTAAGGCAGTATATGTTAACTCATACCACTTTGCTGATATCTATGATGGATCCGATCAAGTACATCTTTGAGAAGCCTGCTTTGTCTGGAAGAATAGCAAGATGGCAGATGATCCTAACGGAATACGATATACAGTACACGACCCAAAAAGCTATAAAGGGAAGTGTTTTAGCCGACCATCTGGCTCATCAAGCTGTCGAAGATTACCAATCCATGAAGTTTGACTTCCCCGACGAGGATATCATGACATTGGACAACATTGAAGGTTTCAGACCATATGACAAACCTGAACAAGGATCCCGATGGATCCTGTACTTTGATGGTGCCTCCAATGCACTTGGTAATGGTATCAGCGCAGTACTTATCTCTCCAGAAGGTTGCCATACACCTTTCACAGCCAGGCTTTACTTTAGCTGCACCAACAACATGGCTGAGTATGAAGCTTGTATCTTTGGTCTCAAGGCTTAGACTTGGGAATCAAATCTTTGATTTTGTTTAGAGACTCAGCTTTGTTCATCAGTCAGATCAAAGGAGAGTGAGATACTAAACATCCAAACCTCATCCCTTACAAAGAACATGTCTTGACGTTGTTACCACATTTCGAGCAGATTACCTTTGAGCACTTCCCGCAAGAAGAAAATCAGCTAGCAGATGCTCTATCTATAATGTCCTCCATGTTTAAACTTAACTGGGATAATGAGGCTCCCTAAATCACCATTGAACGGATGGACGAACCTGCACATTGTCACAAGATTAATACCGAAGAAGTAGTGGACCGACCTTGGTTTCATGAAGTCAAAAGGTATCTCGAGGCTCAAGAATATCCTGAAGGAGCTTCAATCAACGATAAAATGTTCTTAAGGAGATTCTCAACTAAGTTCTTCTTGAGCAATGGTATCCTATACAAGCACAATCATGATTGCATTCTGCTCCGTTGTGTGGACAAGATTGAGGCTGAACAGATCATGGCTGAACTACACAATGGTACCTTTGGCACTCACTCTAGCGGACATACGATGGCTAAGAAGATTCTACGGGAAGGCTATTACTGGTCTACCATGGAAGCTGATTGCTATCAACATTCCAGGACTTGTCACAAATGTCAAATCTATGCGGACAAGGTACATATACCTCCAGTTCCTCTCAATGTCTTAACAGCTCCTTAGCCATTCGCTATGTGGGGAATCGACATGATTGGAGAGATCAAGCCTACAACATCCAATGGACACCGCTTCATTCTAGTGGCCATTGATTACTTCACCAAGTGGGTCGAAGCAGCTTCCTTCACATCCGTCATAAAGAATGTGGTTGCCCGCTTCATCAAGCAGAACCTCATTTGCCGGTACGACATCCCCGAAAGGATCATCACTGACAACGGTACAAACCTGAACAATACTATGATCATCGCCTTGTGCGAGCAGTTCCAAATTAAACATCACAATTCATCTCCCTATCGGGCCAAAGATGTACGGTGCAGTCGAAGTTGCGAACAAAAATATCAAGAAGATCATACAAAAGATGACAGTCACCTACAAGGACTGGCATGAGATGTTACCATTTTCTCTGCACGGGTACCGTACCACGGCACGTACTTCAACTGAGGCAATACCATATTCTTTGGTATATGATATGGAAGTTGTTTTACCTATCGAGGTTCAGATTCCCTCCTTGAGAATCATGAAGGATGCTGGTTTGAGTGAAGACGATTGGATTCAGACCCGACTTGATCAACTTAACTTGATTGATGAAAAGCGACTTACTGCTGTTTGCCATGGTCAGGCGTATCAGAAACGGATGATCAAGGCTTTCAACAAGAAAGTCAGGCGCCAGACATATCAAGTCGGGAATCTTGTAATCAAGCGGATCATCTTACCGCAAAGTGATCCCATGGGCAAATGGACTCCTACCTACGAAGGACCATTTGTGATCAAAAATATCTTTTTTGGTGGGGCAATGATCTTAGCCACCATGGATACCGACGACCTGCTGCACCCTGCAAACGCAGACATAGTCAAAAGATACTACGCATAAATGACTCGGCAAGTTGAAAACTCTAAAGGGCGACTTGGGCAAAAATGGGCATCCCGGTGAATCGAAAACCGGAAAGGGCGGTTCAGGCAAAAATTAGGGATAAATAAAAAAAATCTGTACACCCGGCAAGTTGAAAACCCGAAAGGGCGACTTGGGCAAAAAGGGGTTTCTCAGTGGATCGAAAACCCGAAAGGGCGGTCCAGGCAAAAGTTAGGGAATTAAAGCGTATGACTATGTCTCGTCGGATCACTTTAAGGACAATCTCTTCACATATAAGCTTCGGGCTTCTGATCAATCCAATCATCTTCGGACGAAGCAACGAATGGACAAGATATCCAAAATTACGAAGGCTATAGCAGAATGGGAACCCCATGGAAATTTTACACATAGCCATCTTTCTTTGTATAAATTTTTCTCATTTTTATGACAACATTCTCTTACTAGGATGTCTGTCTCCTTTGTACAAAATACTTACACGAAGTTAATACAAAGATACCTCAAAGTGCAAAAAACTATTTTCCTTTTCTTCTTTTTTACACTTGTGTTTTATTTGAAAACGTCCAATGATTTATTAATGAGCATATGTATTTGAATATAATCACTGTTTACAAATAAACAAAATGGGAAAGAATAATTACTGACAAGTTGGAAGTTTAGGAAAACGTCTTTAGGATATTCCAAGAGAAACCCCCTGCAATACATCATCTAGATCCCTAGCAGAGTTAAAACCTTGAAATACATATCCCCAGCGGAATTATAATTTCAAATTCTTAATCCACCACCAGAGTTAGGTTTTCAAACTCCCAATCCCCAGCGGAGAAAAAACTTTGGGTCATAAATCCCCAGCGAAGTCAAATTTCCAACTATCAATCCCCAGCGAAAACCATTCAGTTTCCCCCAGATTCCCCAGCAGGTTGTCTTAAAGTCTGAGAATCAACCAGATAACAGTTAACTTTTATCCCCAACCTAGGATAATCCACCAGTAGATTGGAGTACAACCCAAACTCCTGATCTCCCCAGCAGTATAGCTACTCCACTAGAGTTTTCACTTACTCTCCACCAGGAAGCCTTCTTCCCCACAGAGTTTTTTCTCCCTAACACAATGAAGATTCTCATTCTTAACTCCCCAGCTTGAAGTCCCCAAGGATTCAAATTCCCCTAGCAGATTGAAGATTCTCATTTTTGATTCCCTAGTGAAGTTGCCAGAGTCTTCATTACTCTCCAGCATGAATTTGTCATAATTTTTAATCCCCTGCAGATCGAAGATTCTCATTCACCACTCCTCAACAGATTGAAGATTCTCATTCTTAATTCCCCGCAGAAGCCATCAGAGTCTTCCTTATTCTCCAGCAGATCAAGGTTTTCCTTTGTTTGATCCCTGGTAGAGATCGCCAAAGTTTTCCCTATTCCCCATCCGAGTAAGGATTCCCATTATTTAACCACCAGTAGAAGTCTTCAAAGTTCTCTGGAATCCCCAAGCAGGTTTCTCAAGCAACACTTGGTTTTATTTTCATAATAGAATGATTATCATATTCCAACTCCAAAGACTTGAAGGATCCCTATATCCCCAGAAAAGTCATGAAGGATTCTCACATCCCCACGGAAGTTGTCAAGGATTTTTAATCTCCAGCAGCGGTCAAGGATTTATTTTCCCCGGCAGCAGTCAAAGATTTTATTATCTCCAGCTATCAAGGATTTATTTTCCTCAGCAATACAGCGAATCAGCTTACATGCGCATACATTACATTCATATATCATAAACATTGATAAAACACATTTTATTGCATCATACATTTCATGCAACATAACTTTGTGTTTCAGCTAACATTTTTCCCTTTTTGGGATAAGATTAAAAGCTATCTTTAACAAATATTCAAAGATTTCAGATACAGTACAGATACACTCCAGACACGGGAGTCATTCTGTTACTCATTCAATCTCTTGTTTAGATACAGTAAAGATACACTCCAGACACAGAAGTCATTCTGTTACTTATTCAGAATTCAAAGTCAAGATACAGTACGGATAGGCTCCAGACACGGATGCCATTCTGTCACTCATTCAGACTTCAATAATCAGATATAGATTAGACACGCTCCAGACACAGAAGTCATTCTATTTCACATTCAGATTCAACTATCAATTTCAAGTTCAGATACACTCTAGACACGGAAGTCATTCTGTCACTTACTCAGATCTCAATTACAGTTCAGATACACTCCAGACACGGAAGTCATTCTGCTACTCATACAGATCTCAACTTCAAGATACAGTCCAGATACGCTCCAGACATAGAAGCCATTCTGTCACTTATTCTGACTTTTTCCCCAGCCCAGAGATGCTCCAGATACGGATGCCATTTTGTCGCTTATTCAGATTTCAGATTCAGATACAATATAGATACACTCCAGACACGGAAGTCATTCTGTTATTCATTCAAATTCAAATACAGTTACAGCTCGGATACGCTCCAGACACGGACGCCATTCCATTGCTCATACAGATTCAGTCTCCAGATACAGTTCAGATACGTTCCAAACGCGGATACCATTCTGATACTCATTCTTTCGACTTACAACATACAATTAAAAAAAAAAAACATTCTTGATGGCATCTACAAGCCCATCTCCGACAATATTCTGTCACCTCTCCAAATGGCATCTTTAAGCCCATTTCCTCAACTACATTTTGACGAGTGCAAATTTACGGGCACTCTAGTGTCCAATCATCTTTTACCTTCGAGTCACGAACGGCAAACTCACCAATCTAACTCTTCAGGTTCAAGAAGATTGAACAGGGGAAGCTGTTGTACCCCAAAATTTTCCTTCGCATTTTATCAAGATTCTCCTCACAAGACTCTTTGGACTCAAGACAAGATTAGGGTTTGCTCTGCTCAAGACCTCTCCTTGCACTGTTGACCTGACATTAGGGTTTGAGTTTGCACAAGGATTTTTTGACTTCCAATGCCTCATGAGACTTTCATACTTCATGTTGGACTTATAAGATTGCTCATACCAAGTTTCAAGCCTTGAATCAAATTTTTGCCCAGTCAATTGGACAGTTGACCTAAAAATCAACTGTATTGGGCAAAAAGTCAACTGTGGCCAATTTACAGTCAAACTCCATAATTTTTTATCCACGTCAACATTATAGACTTATATGAACCATTTGATCAAGTTTGGACCACAACTCCTCAAGAAATTTGATCAGATCATCAAAAGGGCAAAATGGTCATTTTTAGGGTTTTGAATACAGAAGGGCAATTTCTGATTTTTCACCTAGCCAATGGGAAATTGGGTTCAAGCATGGATTCAAGGACTCAATGGCATCATCTTGACCTAATCACAAGGTTCAAAAGATCTCAAATGCATTGGATTGACAGATGAATTTTCCAGTCAACTGATCAAAAATCAACTGTATATTGAAAAGTTAAACTTTGACTTTTTGGTCAAATTCAAGTGCCAAGGGTCATTTTTCATCAAGATGTGTCAAAACATGAAACTTGTTCACCAAGAAACCTAATTTTGAAAATTAGGGTTTAAAATGGAAAATTTTCATAACTTAGAAATTTTCTAAGTTATGAAAATTCCTTATTTTTTCCTAACTTTTACCACTTTTTCACCATGATGCAATTGGATTCAAAGAAAACTTCCAACATGAAAGTTGTAGCCCTCCACAAAATCTACAACTTTTATTCACAAAGTTTTCCCAAAAGATGCTTGGATCTCAAGTTATGATTTTGTGAACAAGGGTCCATGAAACTTTTAACTTAGTGAAATTTTGCCCTAGTTTAGGCAGGATTTTGACCTATCTTCATGGCAACTTTTCACATAGTTCCAAGTGGAATATCAAAATGAATTTCAATTATGGATTGTATAGCATGTTACAAGATTTCCAAAATGTCTAATAACTCTCCAAGATAATTCATGGTTAGGGAGAATCAAAAGTTTGAAAATGGCAAATTATCACTTTTGTCCAAGGCATTTTGCACATTGCTACAACTTGCAAACCTGTCCAAAGCATGCTTGTACTTGTTTTATAAGTCTTAATCATTTCCACACTCCTTAATTAAATTCAAATACAATGGATATTGGTCTTATTCTGAGCTATGGAGCATTACACATTGATTTATTCCAAAAATGGCATAAAGGTTGCAATACCATTTCCATAAAGCATACTTTTTGCAATTTTGTATTTCTTGAGCCATGGACCTGATCTCTTGATACAAACAACATCTACAAACATCAGGAAAATCTCACCAACTCTCAGCAGGCCTCAAGCTAGCTTGTACAACCTTGGCTTTTGTCAACTCACCTTTTGCTTCAACAACAAGAAACATTGCAAAAGGTCCACAACTTGTGCATCTGATAAAACCAAGTCTTGTAACACTTTCAAACAAGTCCAACACATTATACCAAGCCTAAAACACGAGATCATAGCACCTCAAACACACTTAAGCATAAAAAAACCCCATTTTCTGCCCCAAACAGGGCAACCACTGCAGAACCTTGGCCAAATCCATATTCCCTCGTGCGTTTTGCTTGGAATCACTTCAGACACATTCCATACATCCCATCTGAACTATCCAAACCCTTCTCAAGCAATTGTAACTTCATTTTCAAGCTTCACCATTTTCAATTTCTGAGTTTGCAGGTTGAGTTCTATAGGGAGATTCAAGCCATTTCAAAGCAAGCTAAGCATTGGGAAAGGTCAAGGGAACATCAAGCAAGCTTAAAAGACCTTCAGGCCTCATTCAAAGTTGATACATTGCCATATTCGAACTTGACTGAACAAGGTAATTTCCAACTTTCTATCTCCTTATTTAGACATCCTTATGCTTAGGTTTGTGAAACAAAAATGTAGTCCTTAATGTCCTTGAACTATACATATGCATAGCTTGTATTTATATTAACTGAGCTAGGAGAATTTGGATGATGAACATGCTGAAATTTTTAGGTCAGAAATTGGGGGTGATAAAATTCTCTCTGGTCTTTGAGAGTTAGATCAAGTTTTTTATATCATTAGAATCGTGGTTTAAAGCTCTATAAGTTTCATGTTGTGAGTTTTTGATTTCATGCAAAGAATATAGAGAACAAATTTGAAGTTGCAGAAGCGTGCGTTTTGGCCAAAGGATAGGGATGAAGTGTGACGTGGGTCTGGGCCTGGCTTGCCTTGTTGTTTGCACCCTCCATTATGTTATTTGCACCCCCTGGCCCATTTTCTTTATTTTTGCATATTTTTCATTTCTTTTATATTTTCTAACTTTTATTAATTTTTACATTTTTATTTTATTTTTTTTATTATTTTTTTTGACAAAAAATAGTTTATTAGGTTAAATACTTTTATTTTCTTGAATAAATTTGTAAATAATATAAAAATATCATATGATTTTATTTTTATTATTTATACACTTGAATTAATATTTTCATACAATATTTAATTTTTTAACATTATTGTATATATTATTATTATTTTTATTAAACAAAAAATGAATAAATAAATAATATAAAGCATATTTTCTTTTAAACCAAAAATTAGGGTTTTCACCCTTTCCAAAAATAATCATTTTTATTTTCTTATTTTTTGACATAAATAAATTCATTTTTACATACATAAAAACAAATACAAAAACATTTGTGCATATTTATATTTATTTGTACATTTAAATATTTGTCTATTTATTTATTTGTGCAATATTTCAATTTGGTTGTAATAATAGTTTTAGGGTATTATTTTGAGCAATACCCCCCTAATCAAACTTGTATCCCCCTCCCCATAATATTGTTGTAATAGTCTTAGATTTACTTTTATGCATTTTATCGCTTTCAAATGCCATGATAGTAAATTCGGGTTTTGTATGCAAAAACCAAAATCAAAACAAATAGCATGACTAAATACAAGACAAAAATGCATGAAAAATGACAACACAATGCACACAAGCATCTCTAGGGTTTCACCCACTTGTTGCCTTAAAAACATGGCCATGGTATGCATGCTAGGTATCTTGGCAAAACAAAAACAAAACAAAAGATCATAGTCCCTCGATGACGCTATCTTGGTTGCCTAAACAAAAATGATCTAGTCCCTCAAAAAACTTGCTAAGATACTTGGTAATATTGTTATCATGATCATACGATGACCCACGCCCGTCCCGTTTAAACATCCAAAGATATGGTTGTTTACCAAATGTAATGGTAAAACAACAATGTCAAAGGAATAAAAATGTATAGGAAAGATCTTTGAGTAGGGTAGACAACTCCTAGTTACTTAATTAAATTGCAAACCATCCTTGCCATTTTCAAAAACACACAACAATTTCAAAACAATTTCCAAAACAAACTTTCAAACATTGAAACATTTTTCAAAAGACAAACACCTTTGTATACATTCAAATAAGAATCATTATAAAGGTTTCCTAAACAAAGGCCTATTTTCAAAATGCTTTCAAAACCACACACGAAAGCACCATTTCAAACAATTGAAAAGTAAACGCAAGTGATCTAAAACAAGTAACTAAGAGCCCATGGAAAACCATGGATGAAAAGGGTGTTAGCACCTTCCCTTTTCATAATCTACCCCCCGAACCCAAAAACAATCTCAAAGGTCTTTCCTGTGCTTTTTTACCTTTCCTTTTGGATAAAATAAAAGTCGGTGGCGACTCTTGCTAAACCGAAACATTTGTGAACACAAACGCAAAACCTCTAGTCAGTTCTTCCACCGCATCACAGCGGCCATCCGTGAGATCTGCAACGTAGCTACATCTAGCGTAGATCCTTCACCAGAGCACCTCTTCCAAACAAAAGTTGATACTAGGTTGCTGTTGTACCCCAAAATTTTCCCTCCCTATTTTTCATTCAAGATTCTATCCTAGGGTTTCTCAAATACTCAAAATGGCTCAGGGTTTGATCAAAAATATTCTCCTCCTAGGCATTGAGTCAACAATTAGGGCTTGTTATTTCTCAAGAAAAATTGAGTTTCCAAAATTTCAAATGGTTCTTCATGTATTCTCAAGGATGTATGTGCCAAGTTTCAAACCTCGCATTGCAAGTTTGCTCAGTCGATAGTTCAGATAACTATAAATCAAATGCATTGATCAAAAGTCGACCTTTTCAAGATCAAATTCAAACAGTTGTAACTTCTTTATTATTCGATATTTTTGAGTGATTATTTTTGTGTATGAATCTCCTTGACATCATCTCCAATTTCTCTTTACAAGTCAAGAGCTGATTACATGTGAAAGATCATCAGAAAATTCAAATACTTTAGAGGTCATTTTTCAAATTTGACCTAATACAAGAAACTCTTGTCCAATTTTCAAGGTTCATAACTTCTTCAATTCTTAACATCCCGAGGCGATTATTTTTGTGAAGTATCACGAATAGAGTTGTCTATAAGATTACTTCAAAGATCAAGATCAAATTATACTTGGTTCAATTTATGTCATAGACGTTTCTCAAAGGACGTTTGATTCTTATGTTGAGATAATTCATGAAACTAGAGTTCTAGTTCAATGATTCATTGGTTACTTGTCGCTTACGTCAAGTTATTTGCAAGTGCACATTAGCGATCATTGGATTATGGAGGATTGTTGATTAAATCTCTTAAAGGCGTGATTTGTATTATTGGCTCGTATTGCAAGTTACCCGCGAATTGACGATGTGGGTTTTAAAGAAGAAGGTTTTTAGAAACAATTTGGATAATTATTTTTGATTTCAAATCGGTTCAAGTGTGCGAGGCGCAATCCATTCATATGAATTTGCTTTTGGATTCAAGATATACAAAAGAACTAATTTCTCATGATGCAAATTTACTCAATTTTGAAGATTAATTCATGAAATTTATTTGGATCTCTAATACAAATGCAAGATTGAAGTCTTAAGGCTTGCATTATTGTTCATTCATCATTCAACAAATACATTCAAGTATCAATCATTTCTTTTCCAAATACAAGTGGAAATTTCCATTTTTACTCAAAATTCAAGAATTGTTTGATTTCCCTACAACAAGTTCATCATTCATAAAATTCAAAGAAATATCACTCAAGTTACATTTTTGTGGGCAATTTAAAAAGCGGATTACAAGTGTAATACAAGTTACAATTGTTTGTTTACAAGGAAAGAAATGCTTCTTCTTCAAGTATCTTTGCTTCATCTTCAAGTAACTTGTCCACACTCTTTGCTAGCCATGGCACTTTCATCTTTCAACCTCGCTTTGGCTGTCAAATCCTCGTTAATCACGAAACAAGGAAGAAAGAAAGTTAGCAAACAATCAACATGTGAAAAAATTCCAAGCAAGAATTAATGGTTAAAATAAATTCGCATTTCATCATTAGGGAGGGAATTTGGAATCAGAAATTAAAAGAGGTTTTTGTTTTCAATCATAAGCTATCTTCTCCTATTTTGCAAATCACAAAAACTTGAATTTCGGCTCACAAAAGGAAAAGAAACTAGCATACATTTTTCACTGCCAAAAACAAAGTCAAATTTCCAAATATACAAGCAAGCACAATACAACACAATACAGTAGCACATCCCAAAACAAATATGCACAAGGCAGGTCAACAAGCACAAAAAACAGTAGGCAGCAGTTGCAAGCCAAAAATGCAGCATAAGCGAAATAACAACAACAAGTGCAACAAGCCAAAATAACTCAAAGTAGCAGGCTGCAATAACACAGCAAAAAATGGGCAGACCTACAACAAAACAAAACAATGCAGCAAATCTGCAACAAAGCTGCCAAGCAAGGCAGCATAGGCAAATATAATGACAAGCCAAGGAAGCAACAATAAGTAAAACAAATAGTACAACACCAATTCATGAAAAAACAAAGCAAGATATCAAATAACTCACCAAACCCTATGCCTCATCCTTTTCCTAATATTTCCAACCCTTCATAAATTGTGTAAAAAACCAAAATGGCTTTGCATCACAAAAAGACAAAGAGGAAAAGGGACATGTTTAGAAAGATATCACCTAACCCACAACAGTCTAAATAACCTGCACAACCTGCAAATTGCCCTGCTATAGCTTGCTAGTAATGCTACAAAATCAGTCTAACACCTGCTATATTATGCTTCCCATAACAGTACAAACCTGCCACAAAACTACAAAAAAACAACCCAATGGCCCTGCTGTCCACTGCATATACTATCCGTAAATACATCAAAATAGCCCAAAACAAACTGCAACAGAAAAGGCCACAAAACAGTTAACCAAAGTATTCAAAACTCATAAAAATTTTCCCCCTATTTTCTTACTACCTCCCCTATATAACAAAAGCTAACAACAAAAGATTGGGGAGACTCATCACAAATTTCACAGAAAATTGCAAAGAAAGCATCCAAAACCAAAAGAGAGAACATCCAGCAAACTGGGAGAGAGATTTTTTACCAAGCCAAAAACCTTATACTCAACTTCATCTCAGCACACCTAAATAAATTATGCCACTCACCCTAACCTCCCTCTCGCTCACCTCATAACACCAACAACAATGAGAAGAGCATACACAGAAAAAAACCTCTAAATTTCTGTCGAAACAATACTAAGAAAATTCCTATAGAAACTCCTAAAAATTAATTCTCAGTAAAAACAACCTGAACCACCACCATTGTCTCCAATCCTTGCTTTAACTCACCAACAAACTTTCACCTGCAACCTGTAATAACAGTTCAAATGCATCAACTCTGATACACAACAAGCAAGCCCGATAATTTCCAACACGGATTAGAAGAAGAAAAGAAGAAAACAAAATAACTCAATTACCTGGATATAGTTGTTTCGGTTCCTCTGGTTTCCTTCGCTTGTTCATCGTGCGCCTTTTGCAAAAAATAATCGAGACAAATTTCGGTCCCGTAGGTAAACTTCTCTTTGCTCTGATTTTGTACAAATTCGGTGCTATCATTGTTCAATCAGATTTGTTGATGATATAGGTTTCAGTTTCTTTTAGATTTTGGAAATAGAGGGATTATTGCTGTTGTGATTTTTTTTCTTTCTTTTTTTATTTCGATTAAGAGAATAGGAACTAGGAGAGTGAAATCGGTTGAGAGAAGGAGAAAAATCGTGAGAAAATTGTTGTTGAAGAAGAAGAGGAATAAAGAATCATGGGAGAATAAGAGATATCACGAGAGAGAGAACCGAGAGAGACCATGAAAGATCAGTGAGAGAGAGGAAAGGTATAAGAGTAACAAGCAGAGAGAGATCGATTGAGAGAATGTATAACCCATAAGAAGTACGGTTTCAGAGAGATGGGGAAAGAGAAAAAAAGAGAGCGGGATAGAGGAATCTGTTGTGAGAAAGGGAGAGGCGTTGTCTTTTGGCTGAGGGCTAGGGCTTGTTCTTACAACCCATTTTCTTAAAAGGTCGCTGGGTCCGGATCCTTTTTATAATTTCTGGGCTTTGCAAAAAATGTTTTTCAACCCATTTCGAAATGCTAGCCATACCACCCATTTTGCCAACAGTACCCCCAAGATCAATTTTGCATTTTACTTCTTATTTTTACATTTTTTTATATAAAAAAAAACAAAAAATGATTTAATTTTCTTAATCAAGTTATAATACAAATAATAAAAAAAAAATAGATATACTTTTAGAATTAGATTTTTTTTTCTTTCTTTCAATATTTTCTTTACTTAAAAATTACAAAAAAAAATATTTAAAAAAAAATTAGGTTGTATTCTTTGTAATCAATTATTTTCTCCTCTAGAATAGGTTTTTATTTTCTCTTCAAAATTTCTCACAAAGAAAAAATATCAAAAATATATATATATATAAATGATTTAATTTATTTCTTTTCTAGAATAGGTTGTATTTTCCCCTCAAAATTCCTCATAAACAAAAATACCAAAAATTTCCTTTTTATATTTGTTAATTAATTTTTACTTGATAGATTGTTGTAGTTTTAATTAATTGTTCGATTCGATTTGGTTGTATTGATTGCATATTTAGACTTTTAATCGCATTGACGATTATATCCATCCCCATTTGTAAATGTGTACTCCCCATTCCCGAAAGCTCTGTAATAGCATATAATTTTAATTTTCTCAATTTATTGTTTTTCTTTATATTGTATAGTAATTAGGCGTGTATGGCAAGATTTAAAATCAACCGCTAGACAACCCTAATCAAAGACAAATTAACTTGAATCAAACACACTTTTCACACGCGCACCTCTAGGATAACCTCGCTTGTTGCCTCGGAAAAACAGTCATGTCCCTCGAATGTGGGACGCTTTAGCAAATACCCTTTGATAAAAAAGATCGTAGTCCCTCGATGTCCGTCGATGTTGTCTTTGGCAAACGATCTAGTTCCTTACGAAAATTGCTAAAGCGTCTCACAAGTTGCCTTCTATGACTGTACAATTGACTTGTGTCTGTCCCTTCACATCAACAATAGGGATTCTTACCAAATCAATAGTAAGATAGCAATATCTAAAGGAGGAGGAAAAGAACAAAGACCTTTTGAGTAGGTAGTACACTCATAGTTGCTTTCTCACAAACTAAAATCATTTCCACACTTACACTTTTAAAACATCTTCAAAAAACAAACATCTCTTTGAACTATTTTTTAAAACCAACACTTTGTATACATTCTTATAGAGACGAGAATCATTACAAAGTTTTCCGAAACAAAGGCATTTTCAAAATATTTTCAAACTCGCACCAAACACAAACACATTTCAAACAAAGCATTTCCAAAGTGATCAAGCAACTAAGAGCCCGTAGATAACTACGGATGGAAAGGGTGCTAACACCTTCCCTTTTCATAACCTACCCCCCGAACTCAAGAAAAATTCTCAAAGGTATTTCTTATTCTTTTCACCTTTTCCTTTGTTGGATAAAAGAAAAGTCGGTGGCGACTCTTGCTATCCACAATAATTGTGATTAAACACAAAACACCCAAGTCAGTTCTCCTACCGTATTACAGAACTGGAAACTCTGTCGGGGACTTATAAAAGTGGGATTACCTTAGAGATTAGATCACCTTTAAAACGCTTTCATTTGTTTGACTTGTTTGCTTTATATTTATGGGTCCTTGTTTGGGTTTGTATTGATCCTCTACCCGGATCTGGGAACATCATTAGGTAAATAGAAAAATTATGGAGACTGTACGACGTAGACCGATATGGTTGAGACAATAGCTATATTAGTGTGAGACATTTGTGGGTACCGGTATCCCTTATGGCTAATTAAGGAGAATACATGCCGCTGTATGGTTTCATGAAGCACTAATGAACCTTAGAACCTTTAATTGAACAACTTGGCCATTAGGAAGTAGTGAGGTAGCCGGCTTTGGTGTAGTCCAAAGTTGGTTGATACTCGATACTACACTCATTGAGATCGGACTTTTTAGATAATTCGGTCGCCAATAAAGAGGCTTGCACTGAAATAATGCTCGATAAAGAAAAATCAATGATATTGAGATCCCTTAGAACCCGATTACTTTCTAGGACAGGTTGAACCAACTAAACTTCAAGAGGGTACTTACCAATGAAACCTCATGCAAGACTAAACCTAAGGACTTGTTTGCTTTGTTTGTGTATGTTTACTTGCACATGACATCATACCATTTCATTTGCACTAACCATTTCAAGGACTCTGGGATTTATCTTTGTGTTGTTTTGTAGGACATGGCTTCCATGCGAAGAAATACCATTCGAATCAACCTTGTGAGAGTTCCTCCTCAACTTAAGGAATTAGCATCAAGGGTTACCAATGATTCTCCGTTCACCAAGAAGTACGTTCATATCATCAACTTGGTTACAATAAATTTTAAAGAGGATATGGTACATGTGCTGTTCCAATTCTTTGATCCTAAGCACCATTGCTTTACATTTCCTGATTACCAACTAGTGCCTACCATGGAAGAATTTTATCAACACTTGGAAGTGCCTATTCTTGATCAATTACCCTTCACTGGTATTGAGAGAGAACCAAGACCTGAGGAGATTGCTCGAGCTTTAAATTTGCAACGGTTCGACGTCATGGCAAATTAGGAAACAAGAAGTGGTGTTAAAGGGTTTCTAGCCAAGTGTCTGTTTGATAAGTATCAAATTTTTTGGGAGGCTCTGGATTTTCAAGATTTTGAAGAAGTGGTGGCTCTTCTAATCTATGGGATGGTACTGTTTCCTAACCCGGACCAACTTATAGATGTCAATACACTCAAAGTTTTCTTATCTCGTAACCCGGTGCCTACCTTGCTTGGAGATATCTTACATTCTTTTCACGCTCGCACCATGAAGAGAAGAGGAATTCTCCTATGTTGCACTCCTTTGTTGTCTAGGTGGTTTATTTCGCACCTACCTCGATCTGTTTTGAAGAATGAGTAAGGCATGATATGTTCTAATAGGTTGATGTCACTCACGCATTCGAATATTCATTGGTGTTCTCGATCTTTGGAGGACGTTATCATCATTGATCGTTGTGGGGAATTTCCTAATGTCCCTCTCCTTGGAATTAGGGGAGGAATCACATATAACCCTTGTTTGGCTTTGAAACAGTTTGGTTATGCTAGGAGGGATGGTCCTCATGATGCACTTGTCCAAGGAATTGCATTTGACTATAAGAACGATGTCCAAGGTTATCGTCAGAGATTCATACGAGCTTGGGCCATGGTGAACAAAGTTGATAGCAAGACATTGGGGTATAAGAACTCCATTACTTTGAAGTTGTTGTACCCCAAAATTTTCCCTCTAATTTCTCAAGAAATCTCTCATAAGATCTCCTTTGATTCAAGACTGCACAAGGTTTGATCAGCTCAAGACACCTCCTCAAGCACTAACAACTGAAAATTAGGGTTTGAGTTTTCACAAGGAAAATTGGAATTTCAAGGATCCATATGACTTTCATGGATCATTTCGGACCCTCAAGATTGCTCATGTCAAGTTTCAAGTCTTGGATCACATTTTTGCTCAATCAATTGATCAACTGACCTAAAATCAACTATATTGGGGAAAAAGTCAATTATGGTCAATTTGTAGTCAAACTTCATAATTTTTCATCCATATCAACATTATGAACTCATATATGTCAATTGATCAAGATTGGATCAAAATTCCTCAAGAAATTTGATCAGATCATCAAAAGGGCAAAATGGTCAAAATTAGGGTTTTGACTAAGGAGGTTCAATTTTTTACTTTTGACCTAACAAATGACTTATTGGTTTAAGAAATGATCTCAAGGATTCAAATACATCATTTTCACCTAATTTCATGGCTCAAAACATTTCTCAAGATCAATTGATTGATAGTTGAATTTCAGTCAACTGGTGAAAAGTCAACTGTACACTAAAAAGTCAAACTTTGACTTTTTGGTCAAAATCAGGTTTCAAATATTACAATTCATCAAGACATATCAAAATATGAAATTTTTTCATCAAGAAATTCAAAATTCAAAATTCATCTTTGAAAAGTCAAAATTTCAAGACTTAGAATTTTTCTAAGTATTGGAAAGTTCACATTTTTTTCATAACTTTGTGCCAAATTTCTACCATGATGCAAGATGATTCAAGGGAAACTTCTAACATGAAAGTTGTAGATCTCAATTATATCTAAAACATTTTAGGGCAGAACGTTTTCTAGAAATTCTTGGATTTCAAGTTATGAATTTGTGAAGACATGCTCATGAACTAAAAAGACTTAGTGAAATTTTGCCCTAGTTAGGCAGGATTTTAGCCTAACTTCATGGCAAATTTTCACCTAGTTCCAAATTGAATTTTAAAAAATGTCCAACATAAAGGTTATAGAGGATGTTACAAGCTTTCCAAAATGTCAAAGAACTCATCAAGACCATACTTGAGCTAAGAGAATCGAAGGCAAGAAGTTAGGGTTACAAACTTGTTTTTCAAGTCATTTTCATGATGAACATTTGATCCAATCCATAGCCATGCTGCATAATCTTCACTTTGCAGGCCTAAAACTTGTTTTTCACTCCTTAATTTAATGTTTACACAACTGATTGATCAGTTGTCCAATTGATTCAAGCATTGTCCAAAGCATTTTGCCATTTTAGGGAGAAAGTCACCATTTCCATTCTAGTAAAGCAAGCCTTTATGCAAAGTCAACTTCTTGAGATCCCAACTTGTTTCATCTGAGTACAAGCAATGCAAAATATAAAAGCAACATGTCTAGAGCCTCCAATAAACTCAGACCATGCTTGTACTATGCCTTGAAACCATTTTTTCCACTTTTATTCAAAATTAAGTAACATAGCCATAACTCTATATCTCACAGATCTGTCAACTTCAAACCCTAAGACCTTTTGCTTATAACTATACAAGTTATTTGCAAGCAAATGCACGAGCTCAAGCACCCTCAAAACCTCTCAAGCACCCTGCTGCATAAAATCTGCCATAACTTGACAGTTTTGAAACACACATAGCCATCTCCAAATCCACTCGTGCGTATTAAGTTTTAACCATCCAAACACTTTATATAAATCATATCAAAGTGATCCAGGACCCTGTTTCTTGACTGTAACCCCTCCATCACCATCCACCATTTTCAAAACTGAAGCTTGCAACTTGACTTGAGTTGGGAGTTTCAGCCATCCTAAAAGCAAAGTAGGAGTTGGAATACACTCAAGGAGGTCCAGGCAAGCTAAAGAGATCATCAGGCCATCTCAAAGGTTGCTCAAACTCCATACACGAATCCAACTGCAAGAATTAAGTTTTCAAACTTATATCTTTTCATACAAGCATCATTTGATTCTGATTTGTGAAGATAAAATGTAAATATCATTGCCCTGAAGCTGTACATGTCCATAGTTTTCATTTATACTAATTGAGCTTAGAGAATTTTAGGTTTGAATCTATGAAAAAAGTTAGGTCAGAATTTGGTACTTTTATAAATTCATGCTCATCTTTGAGAATTAGCTTAAGTTATTTACATATTCGGAATCGTGATGAAATTTCTAACAAGTTTGATGTTGGAAGTTTTGTGAATGGATGAGAAATGAGTGAGTTACAGAAACCATGGCTGGAGGTTGAAGATGAAGTTCATTTCTGGAACTTATTTTGTATTATGTATTTATTGTTTTAGTTATATTAATGGATGTAAAGCCACCTCAGTGGTAAAGACAGCGCGCGTTTATGGTCAAGGTCATGGGTTCAAGTTCCAGCGCTGCCTTTTGCCATATTTTCCACATTTTCTTTCTTTTTTTGTTACAAACAACCAGCGCATTGGGCCTCCAGTACTGGGCCCTTGTCATTTTTGCTGAAACTCACCCCCTGCCTGCTTGCTACAACACAGGCCCAACCTTTTTTTTTATTTTATTTTTTTTCTGATTACAAAAAATACCATTTGGGCCAGGCTTCAAAAATCTATTTTTTCTAACAAACTCCCAAATTCCATTTCAAACCCCCCCCCCCCCCCCCCCCCCCCCCCCGACTTTTATTTTTATATTTTATTTTTTAAAATTATTTTTATTATTATTATTATTATTTTTATTAATAAAAATCCAAAAAAAATAGTTTATTTATTTATATATCTAATATATTTATATTCACTCATATTTTTATTCCTTTAAAAAACAAAAAGACAAAAATATTTTCTTAAACAAATTTAATTCTGTTTCTTAATAAATTAATAATTAGATTTAGGTTTAGTTATTTTCTTTTTTATTTAAAATTAACTTAGATTTAGGTTTCTTTTAATTAACTAATTTCTATACTATTTTTATTAAACTTAAAACCTTTTCTAAAAAACCCTAAAAATGCTTTCAAACTTAATTTCTTTTCTTAATTAGTTTAGGTTTAATTTTATTTATCTTAATTAATTACTTTCTTTTAGTTAATTAGGTCAAAACTAAACCATTTCCTCAAAAACCAAACAAAATTCATTTTCTTTCCATTTATATCCTGGTATATAATTTATTCATTTCTTGTACAATATTCAATATGGTTGTAATAGATAATTAGGTTTAATTTATTGCAATCCCCATCTGTAAATTTGTATACCCCATCCCCCTAATGATGTAATAGCATAGTAATTTTACTTTCCGCAATTTATCGCTTTCATATAAATGCTAGTAATTAGGGTTTGTATGGAAAGATAAAATCAACAAGTAGATAACCCTAATCAAAGATTAAATGAATGCAAATCAAACACACTATTCACACATGCACCCTTAAGGTTAACTCCACTTGTTGTCTAAAAAATGATCATGTTACGCATGTGGGATGTCTTAGCAAAAACAATAGAAAATACAAGATCATAGTCCCTCGATGACGCTATGAATTTTTCCTTTCAAATGATCTTAGTCCCTCAAATAGAAATGCTAAGATATCTCACAACATTGCTATCATGATTATACGATGACCCACGCCCATCCCTTTACCTCCAAAGATAAGGCTTCTTATCAAATCAATGGTAAGATAGCAATATCAAAGGAAGAAAGAAATGAACAAAGACTTTTGTGTAGGTAGATTATTCCTAGTTGCTTGCTCACTTTCAAAACAAACATCCTTTCTCACTTTCAAAACAAACACCAAACACTTTCAAAACATGAAATATTTTCAAAAGTCCAACACTTTGTATACATTCTTACAAACAAGAATCATTACAAAGTTTGCCTAAACGAAGGCGCCTTTTCAAAATACTTTTAAAAACCACCACAAAGCATATTTTCAAACAAAAGCAAGTGATCTAGCAACTAAGAGCCCATAGATAACTATGGATGAAAAGGGTGCTAACACCTCCCCTTTTCATAATCTACCCCCTGAACTCAAGAAATAATCTCAAAGGTCTTTCCTGTTCTTTTCCACCTTTCCTTTTGGATAAAAGAAAAGTCGGTGGTGACTCTTGCTAACCGCAACATTTGCAATCAAACGCAAAACATCCCAAGTCAGTTCTCCCACCGTATTACAGAACTGGTGGCTCTACTGGGGAAAAACTTAAAAGTGGGGTTACCTTAGGGATATATCACCTTTATTTGCTTTCATTGTTTGACTTGCTTGCTTTACATTTTGGTTCCTTGTTTGGGTTTGTTTTGATCCTCTACCTGGATCTAGGACACCTTTTTTAGGTAAGTAGCAATAGATTGTGGAAACTATATGACGTAGACTGATATGGTTGAAAAAATGGCTATGTTAGTGTGATGCATTTGTGGGTACCGGTATCCCTTGTGTTGAATCGAGGAGAATACGGGGCCGCTGAGTGGCATCATGAAGCACTAACTGACTTTAGAACCTTAATTGAACAAACTTGGCCATTAGGATGTAGTGAGATGACCGGTTTTGGTGGAAAGCTGAAAATTGGTTGATACTCAATACTACACTCATTAAGATTGGACTTTTGGGATATCTCGGCCGCAAGAAAAGATTGATTGTGCCGAGATAATTCCTAAAAGAAAGGTCAGTGATATTCAGACCCTTTAGAACCCGGTTACTATTACTAGGATAAGTTTGAGCCAACTAAAACTTCAAGAGGGTACTTACCTACAAAATCCATGCAAGCTTAGACCTAAGGACTTGTTTTCCTTGTATGTATATGCTTACTTGTACATAACACCATAAAAATAACGACATCATATACATTCTCCCTAACTATTTCAAGGATTTAGGAATTTATCTTTGTTTTTGTTTTGTAGGCCATGAACTCTGTCCGAAGAAATACCATTAGAATCAACTTTTTGAAAGCACACCCTCAAATCCAAGAGTTAGTGTCAAGGGTACCTGAAGACTCTTCTTTTGCCAAGAAGTATGGTCGACTCCTCAGTTTTGCTACCTCCAATTTCCAAGAAGAGATGATGTACGTGCTTTTCCAATTATTTGATCCAGTGTATCATTTCTTCACCTTCCCTGACTATCAGTTAGTGCCAACACTAGAAGAATTATCTTTACTATTAGGAGTGCCCGTGCTTGATCAAGCACCATTCACCAGTTTAGAAGGGATTCCAAAACCTGAAGTCATTGCCGAGGCTCTGCATCTGAAGAAGGCTGACATTGTAGCAAATTGGGAGACAAAAAGCAGAGTTCAAGGGTTCTTAGCCAAGTTCTTATTGGAGAAGGCTCGTTCATTTTGGGATGATTTAGATTTTAAAGCCTTTGAGGATGTCCTAGCCCTTCTCATCTATGGTTTGGTTCTATTTCCCAACTCGGACCAATTCATAGATGTGAATTCCATCACAGTCTTTCTCTCTCGTAATCCTATACCTACCTTGCTAGGAGACATCTTACATTGTTTCCATACCCGCACCATAAAGAAAAGAGGTACTCTCTTGTGTTGTATTCCCCTACTTGCCAAGTGGTTTATTTTTCACTTACCTCAATCAACATTGAAGAATGAGCAAAGATTGATATGGTCTCAAAGGATGATGTCCCTCACCTACTCTAATATCCATTGGTGTTTGAGATCCTTGGTAGATACTTCTATCATTGACCATTATGGGGAATTCCCTAATGTCCCTCTACTTGGCATTAGGGGAGGTATCACTTACAACCCTTGCTTAGCCTTGTGACAATTTGGTTATGCCCGAAGAGATGGTCCTCATGGTATACTCATCCAAGGAGTGGTATTTGATCATGAGAATGACGATCAAGGCTACCGTCAGAGGTTCGCGAGAGCTTGGATAATGATAAATAAAGCAGATAGTGGAACACTGGGACGCAAGAATTCTATTCCCTTTGAACCTTATCTTAGGTGGGTGCGAGCTTGTGCTCAGAAACTCATGATGCCTTACCCCTCCATCCTACCAGTTATCATGGAGCCTATCGTTGAAGAAGAGGTCCCGTATACTGTCCTTTATCCCAACATGCCTACTTATCTTGAAGACTTGCAAAAGGGTTGGATTCAGCTAAAGGGAGAACGAGACACTTTCGAAGCTCAGTGTTATGCAAGTGAGAAAATATTTTTGGAGCTTACAAAGCAACTACATGAAGAACGAAGTTTGAATGCCTACCTTGCACCGAAGAGGATGCGTTTGACCTTATTATCTTAGAGATTTATTTTGTAAGCCCAAGAAGCATGTTGTAATCATTTTGAACTAATTAATGGAATTTGACATTTGTTCATTTTTTGTCTACATAAATTTAAATTTCATAAATCCTTGAAATCATTTGCATACACATCTTCCATGCATCATAACACAACAGGTTTTCCATGACAGGTTTCCTTATCTCTCTGTTGTTTATTTCAGTAAGATGGATATCGAGAAAACAATGAAAGACCTACAAGCACAAAACTCCCAGTTTCAAGAGACTCTGCTGACCCTGGTCAAGGGGCAACAAGATCTAATGGCGTTGCTAGCAGCCAAAAAGAAACCAAAGAGGAAAGCCCTAGTCAACATGGGTAGAAGATTGAGAGAGTTGGTCCGTCAGATCCCGGTAGTGGAAGACTCATATGAGGAAGACGAGAATCAGATTGGAGAAGCTAGGAGTACCCAGGATGGGTGTATCAATGATCAAGCGTCTGATGATGAAGATTATTTTGGCAAGCAGTATCCTCCTTCTGATGTTAAGTATAAGCAGCTAGAAGACAGATTGAAGGCCGTTGAGATTCAAGCTGTCCCTGGTTTGGATTTTGATGATTTGGGTTTAATATCTGGGGTTGTCATTCCCCACAAATTCAAGATACCAGTCTTTGCAAAGTACGATGGGGCTTGCTGTCCAAAACTTCACCTGAAATCTTATGTGCGCAAAATTCAACCGCACACTGCTGACAAGAAACTCTGGGTTCACTTTTTTCAAGAAAGTTTGGTCGGGACACAACTAGAGTGGTTTTACCAATTGGATGGTTCTCGTATCCATACATGGGAAGACTTAGCCACTGCTTTCTACCACCAATACCAGTATAATGCCGACTTGGCGCTGATAAGAGTTCAGTTGCAATACATGACAATGGGGAAGAATGAAGGGTTCAAAGAGTACGCCCAAAAGTGGAGAGACCTTGCCAGTAGGGTTCAACCACCTTTGACTGATAGGGATCACATTGATATGTTTATGGGAACTTTATCTGGTCCATATTTCAATTTGTTGGTTGGTTGTTCTTCATTCGGTTTCACCGAGCTGATCTTAACCGGTGAAAGAGTTGAAAGCGGTATCAAAAGCGGGAAGATTCCCATAGCATCTGCCTCCACCTCCAATCCCGTAAAGAAACCTTTTACTGCAAGAAAGAAATCAATTATGTGTA
Source organism: Vicia faba (assembly GCA_948472305.1). Lineage (NCBI taxonomy): Eukaryota > Viridiplantae > Streptophyta > Magnoliopsida > Fabales > Fabaceae > Vicia > Vicia faba. The sequence continues at coordinate 475,491,868 of OX451735.1, forward strand.
TGGGGCAAGGGCCCGTACCAAGAAGGATGACCGCCAGTCCGTTAATGTTATCCGGATTTCCAATCCAACTCCTGCTCAAAGAGCATCTGCCAATCATCAACGGTTTGAGACTCCACGAAGACAATTCACAAGGATATGCATGTCACTATCCCAAGCCTGACAACACCTGCTAAAGGATAATTTGGTAACATTATGTGATCCTTCGGACAATCCAGATACCTCTTCACCTAAATACAATCCGAACACAAGTGTGCATATCACTCAAATAGTCTCGGGCATGAGACTGACCAATGCTGGGAGCTGAAGAATAAAATTCAAGACTTAATAGACAACAAGACCATTGAATTTGATCCTCCTCCAAATCCGAATGTAATCACCGCTCATATGCCAAACCATGGCAAGGATGTCAATGCTGTTGAAGATACCATTTTTTTCCTTTGTCGAAGACTTAACTACTCCATTAAACATCATCAAAAAAAAATCTGCTGAAAGCCGGGATTTTCCCTGGCTGTTCGAAGGACTGTGTTTGCCATGCCAAACAACTTAATGGATGCAAAGGGCTGAAGGAAGGCGTTTAACTCCTGATGAATAGCCATGAGGTCCTATTTGAGAAGACTCCGCCTGCCAAAAGTTTGACCAATAAGATTGAAGATCTCTCCATCATAACAATCTCAAACAAGCCTCTTAGGATCTCCTCCAAGGGTCCTATCAGGATTTCAAATGAACCAATTGTTTCTCCCTTGATAATTACCGCTCCCGGACCAATTTCATACTCTTCCAACAAAGCAGTACCATGGAACTATGGTGCTGAGGTGTTTTACCATGGGATAAAGCAAGATGCTTGGATTGAATAAAAAAAGATGATGACATTGGTAACATTACTGGCTCCAGTAAGGTGACCAGAGCTGGGAGAATCTTTTCACCCAACATCTCACCACCAACTGTTACAAAGGCACCTGTCTGCATCATTGCTGATAAGCCAAGTGCTGATACAAGGGGAAAAGAGAAAGTTGTTGAGCTTGTCGAGAAAGAAATACCTGCAAAATACATTGCTGATGGAGAAACTTTCGCTCGAGAAATGGATGAGATCTTGAAAATTATAAAAAGGAGTGATTTCAAGATTGTGGGGCAGTTGGGGCAAACCCCTTCCAAGATTTCCATGTTATCTTTACTACTTTGTTCTGATGCTCATGCTCGGGCATTAATCAAATTCTTGAAGAAGGCTCATGTCCCTAATGAGACCACGGCAGACCAGTTTGAAAATTGTGTGGCTAGCTTGACGGCCAATAATGGTTTGGGGTTCTCGGATGCTGATCTGACACCACTTGGAAATAACCATAACAAAGCTCTGCACGTTTCTGTTGAATGTAAGGGGACTACCTTAACACATGTTCTGGTTGACACTGGCTCTTCTTTAGACGTGCTACCCAATGGGGCTTTGGACCATTTAGACTGTGAAGGACTAGTTTTGAAGCCAATTGATATTATTGTGAGGGCTTTTGATGGGTCCAAAAGGACAGTTCATGGAGAGGTGGACCTCCCGATCAAGGTGGGCTCACAGATTTTCAACTCTACCTTATACGTTATGGATATCCATCCTGCCTACTCCTGTTTGTTAGGTCGCCCTTGGATCCATTGAGCATGGGCAGTAACGTCAACTCTTCATCAAAAGCTCAAGTATCCAGTCAAAGGGAGAATTTTCACTGTCTATGGTGAGGAGGAGTTCATGGTAAGCCACCTTAACTCTTTCAAGTATGTGGAGATGGATGGAGAATTTATAGAAACCCCGTGTCAGGCTTTTGAAGTTATGCCACCAAGCATTGCTACTTCCAAATGTTCCTCTAACGTGTCCAAAGATGGTAAGGTCGTGCCAAAGATGGTTTCATTCAAATATGCTCGTGCTGCAGTCGAAGAAGGAAGCTGTGATACTTGGGGGAAAATCCTTGAGATCCCATTCAAAGCAGATAAATGTGGTTTGGGTTTCACTATCAAGGCTCGGAAATAAGTGAGGCGCGCTCGTGCAGGGATGCCCCCTCTCCGTATTGGAAATCATGAAGTTAACGCTGTAGGTGAATCTGATGATGAATGTGCATTTCAAGATTGGGTATATCCTACTAAAATGGAACTCAACAATTGGCAAGCAAAGGACTTTGTTCCCATATCCTTCATTGAGGAGTAATCACTTGTTTATTGCTTTCTTTTAATTCAAGAACATTTTGTGTGTAATATTAAACAATGACTTTTAAGCCATGTGTATGGCCCGGGGCACTATGGTCCATTTGTCAAGGGTTTTTATTTATGTTCATATTATCATATGATCATTCAATATAAATAATTGGACTTTTGCATTCGAACTTTTATGCTCATTGTCTTTCTTTTTCTTCAAATACATTTTTCAAAATAGCCATGTATCTTACATGCACACACACGCACATACTCTTACAGGTCCTCATCAACTCTGGATCTTATTGCCAATGACTCTACTATTGCCGACTATGATTTCGAACATCCAATTAACCAAGTCGAAGACGAAGGCGACGAAGATTGTGAAATACCAAGAGAACTAGCCATACTTCTATTACAAGAGGAAAAAGCTATTCAGTCGCACGAAGAGTTAGTTGAAGTCATCAATCTGGATACCGAGACAGACACAAGCTGAAGTGATGAAACAATTTGATGCAGAATTCCTAGTTGTAACATCGTATCCCCAATGGGTTGCAAATGTGGTGCCAGTACCGAAGAAAGATGGAAAAGTTTGCATGTGCGTAGATTATAGGGATATGAATAGGGAAATCCCCAAGGATGACTTCCCTCTACCTCATATTGATGTCTTGGTTTATAACACTGCTCATCATAAATTCTTCTCTTTCATGGGTGGTTTCTCCGGCTATAATAAAATTAGGATGGCTCCCGAAGACATGGAGGAGACCACTTTCATTATGCAATGGGGCACCTTTTGTTACAAGGTCAAGCCGTTCGGATTAAAGAATGCAGGGGCAACATATCAAAGGGCTATGGTAGCTTTGTTTCATGATATGATCCATCATGAAATAGAGGTCTATGTGGATGATATGATTGCAAGATCAAAAGTTGAAGAGGAACACCTCACTCACCTGTACAAGCTATTCGAGAGGCTGAAAAAGTACAAGTTGAGGTTGAACCCTAATAAGTGCACATTTGGAGTACGATCTGGAAAGCTTCTAGGATTTGATGTCAGTGGTAAAGGCATCAAAGTCGATCCTGCCAAGGTAAAGGCCATCCAAGAAATTCCAGTCCCCCACTCTGAAAAGGAAGTTAGAGGATTCTTGGGTCGTCTTAACTACATCGCCCGCTTCATATCTCACTTAACAGCTACTTGTTGATTGCCTTTTGCTGGACCAAGAGATCAGATTTTCTCCCAGAAACTGGCAGCTTCCAGAAGTACTTTTACGCTCCACTCTGTCTCCAGCAAAGTCAGCATCGCAGTAGCCTACTAAACTGTAATCACTAGATTTTCTATAAAACAAACCCAGATTAGTAGTACCTTTCAGATACTTGAAAATTCGCTTAACAGCTGTTAAGTGAGATTCTCTAGGATCTGATTGGAATCTAGCACAAATACATACACTGAATAATATGTCAGGTCTTGAAGCAGTCAGATAAAGGAGAGAACCAATCATACCTCTGTATACTTTCTGTTCTACATTTTTGCTTACCTCTTCTCTTTCCAGAATGCACGTGGGATGCATTGGAATCTTTGATGGCTTACATTCTGAGAGGTCAAATTTCTTCAGAAGATCTCTGATGTATTTGCTCTGATGAATGTAAGTTCCCTCTGGAGTTTGATTGATCTGAATTCCTAGAAAGAATTTCAGTTCCCCCATGAGGCTCATCTCAAATTCTGCCTGCATACACTTAGCAAATTTTCTTCCAAAAGAAGGATTAGTAGAACCAAAAATAATATCATCAACGTAAATTTGACAGACTAAGATGTCATTCTTAACTGATTTACAGAATAAGGTAGTGTCCACCTTCCCTCTGGTGAATTCATTTTCCAACAGAAAGTTACTTAGCCTTTCATACCAAGCTCTGGGAGCTTATTTCAGACCATATAGTGACTTCTTTAGTTTGAAAACATGTTCTGGATGTTTTGTATTTTCAAAACCAGGGGGTTGGTGCACATAAACCTCTTCTTCTATATAACCGTTTAAGAATGCACTCTTGACATCCATCTGATACAGAGTGATGCCTCTATTAACAGCAAATGAAATTAAAAGTCTGATAGATTCTAACCTGGCGACTGGAGCAAAGGTTTCTGTATAGTCTATCCCCTCTTGCTGACTATAACCTTGTGCAACCAGTCGTGCCTTGTTTCTGATGACTTCACCTTGTTCATTTAGCTTGTTTCTGAAGACCCATCTTGTTCCAATGACGTTGAATCCTTTTGGTCTGGGAACAAGATCCCATACGTCATTTCTGGTGAATTGATTCAGCTCTTCTTGCATTACCAGAATCCAGTCATTATCCAGAAGTGCTTCATCAATAGAATAAGGTTCAATCAGAGACACAAGTCCCATGAGGGTTTCTTCAGTGTTTCTGAAGCTTGCTCTTGTTCTGATTGGATCTTCCTTTCTTCCTAAGATAGTCTCTTCTGGGTGATCCAAGCTGCTTCTAGGCAATCTCTTCTGAGGTTGATCAGCAGCTGTTGTAGGATTGCTATCAGTGCTCCTTTCAGACGTTGAAGGAGTGTCTGTGTTGAGAGCTTCTGATGACTTGTCTTCAGAACCTGTAAATTCAATTTCCATACCTGCAAAAACTTCATTCTGCTTTGACTTTTCAGAGTCAAGCTTATCATCAAAACGAACACTGATTGATTCTTCCACAATCTGTGTTTCTGTATTGTATACTCTGTACCCTCTTGAGCGTTCAGAGTATCCTAACATAATACACTTCTGTGCTTTAGAGTCAAACTTGTTCAAATAATTCTTTGTATTTAACATAAAACAGGTACATCCAAATGGATGAAAATATGAGATGTTGGGCTTTCTGTTCTTCCACAATTCATATGGAGTCTTTTCCAGAATAGGTCTTATTGAGATTCTATTCTGAATGTAGCACGCTGTGTTTATTGCCTCTGCCCAGAAGATCTTAGCAACGTTTGTCTCATTGATCATGGTTCTGGCCATTTCTTGCAATGTTCTGTTCTTTCGTTCTACAACTCCATTTTGTTGGGGAGTTCTAGGACAAGAGAAATCATGCAGAATGCCTCTGTCATTAAAGAATGACTCAAAATCTTTGTTTTCAAATTCTCCACCATGATCACTTCTGACTTTAACGATTCTAAGATCCTTTTCATTCTGAACTTGGTTACAGAAGGTAACAAACACAGAGTGTGACTCGTCCTTGTGTCTTAAGAACTTTACCCATGTCCATCTGCTATAGTCATCTACGATTACTAACCCATACTTCTTGCCACTCACTGAAGCAGTTTTAACTGGTCCAAATAAGTCAATGTGCAGAAGTTCTAATGGCTTAGAGGTAGAAACAACATTTTTAGATTTAAAAGAAGGTTTTGCAAACTTGCCTTTCTGACATGCTTCACACAGAGCATCTAAATTGAACTTCAAATTAGGAAGTCCTCTGACCAGATTGAGTTTGTTAATCTGAGATATTCTTCTCATACTAACATGCCCCAATCTTCTGTGCCAGATCCACTGCTCGTTGTTAACAGACAGAAGGCACTTTACATTCTGACTTTTTAGTTCAGAAAGTTTGATTTTGTAAATGTTGTTTTTCCTCTTACCATTAAACAAGATAGTCCCATCTTTCTGACTAACAGCTTTACATGATTTTTGATTAAAGATTATATCATAACCGTTATCACTTAATTGACTTATGGATAACAGATTATGCATTAATCCATCTACTAGCAGAACATTATTAATAGAGGGAAGATTTCCATTACCTACAGTTCCAGAGCCAATTATCTTTCCCCTCTGATTGCCTCCAAAGCCAACGTGGCCTCCAGGCTTAAGTTCCAGGTTTTGGAACATATGCCTTCTTCCCGTCATGTGTCGCGAGCAGCCAGAGTCCAGGTACCATGACTGGTGTTTCTGACTTGCTGCTAAAGATATCTGCAACATGTATTATTTTATCCTTAGGTACCCAGATTTTCTTGGGTCCTGATTTGTTAGTTTTACCAAAACTCTGGTTGAATTTTGGTTTCACAGAGTACTTACTGCGAGTGTATTTAATATCATGTGTGTGACCATACACAAAATATGAATTCAGAGGAGTGTGTTTAATGGTTAAGTCCATGACATTCTTTGGTGTAGGAACCTTACCTTGGTATCCTATTCCTTTCCTGCCGTTTCTGCTAACTCCATAGATCATTGAAGCCATTTTGCTTCTATTTATGCTTTTAGCAAGGAACTTCTGGAAACTGTGATCATACTCCTTGATGATCTCATCAGCGTTGCTGGGAGTTTCAGAAATTGGTTCCTTCTGAGAGTTTTGTAGAGTGTGTTCTAATTTTGAAATCTTATTTCTCAGCTCAGAATTCTCCAATTTGAGACTCTCAGTCTTATTAGAGTCAGATTCAAGATTCCTTTTCAGGTCTCTGAATTTAACTCTAATTTGCTGATACCTTTCCAGAATTTCATTAAGGTTTTCAGCAAGTTCAGCCTTGGTAAAATTAACAGCAAAGTTAGGAAATACCTCTTCAGTGTATGATTCAGAGTCTGATTCAGAAGCTTCACTATCTTCTGAAATGTTGGCCATGAGAGCTATGTTGGCTCTCTCATCATCTGATTCTGAGTCAGCTTCAGACGAGTCAGAGTCATCCCATGTGGCCATGAGACTTTTCTTCTTTTCTCTTCCAAACTTCTTTTTGGGCTTTTCCCTCTGAAGCTTTGGGAAGTCACTCTTGTAGTGTCCTTGCTCATTGCACTCATAGCAGATGATGTCCTTGGTGTTTGGCTTTTTGCTACTTGAGGAGCCTTCAGATCTTCTGTATCCAGAGGAAGAATTTGTCCTTCTGTATCTGGAAGAGGACTCGTTCTGATCAGATCTTCTGGGATTCCTGAACTTCCTTTGTCTTTGCTTCCACAGTTGATTTACTCTCCTGGAGAGGAGGGAGAGTTCGTCTTCTTCTTGCTTCTGAGGCTCGTCAGCTTCTAGCTCTATCTCATGACTTCTGAGGGAGCTGATAAGTTCCTCCAGAGTGATTTTTTTGAGATCTTTTGCTAGCTTCAGAGCTGTAACCATTGGTCTCCACTGCTTGGGTAAACTTCTGATGATTTTCTTGACATGGTCAGCAGTAGAGTATCCTTTGTCCAGAACCTTGAGACCAGCTACCAGAATCTGAAATCTTGAGAACATTGTTTCAATGGATTCAGATTCTTCCATTTTGAATGCCTCATACTTCTGAATGAGCGCCAGAGCTTTAGTTTCTTTGACCTGAACGTTGCCCTCATGCATCATTCTGAGTGAGTAAAAAATGTTCTTTGCTGTGTCTCTGTTGGAGATCTTTTCATATTCAGTATAGGAGATGGCGCTGAGAAGGATGGTTCTGGCCTTGTGGTGATTCTTGAAGTCACGCTTTTGTTGGTCAGACATTGTTTTTCTATCAATCTTCTGACCGCTTGCATTCATAGGGTGCGTGTATCCATCTGTCACCATATCCCATAGATCAGCATCATGTGCCAGAAAGAAGCTTTCAATTCTGTCTTTCCAGTAATCAAAGTTTTCTCCATCAAAGACTGGAGGTTTGCCGCTGAATCTGTCTCTGTCCTCATGGTTGTCATTGCTGGTGTGAGAATAGTTTCCTGCCATTGTGTTTTTCTGACGTTGGATCTTGTACTGACACGGTTAAGTGTTTTAGCTCAGAACCAGGCGCTCTGATGCCAATTGAAGAAGTGAAAAACACAAGAAGGGGGGGTTGAATTGTAAAACTGAAAATCAATGCAATGAACAAGATATTTTTATCCTGGTTCGTTTGATCTCAAACTACTCCAGTCCACCCGTCAAGGTGATTTCGCCTCTCTCCAACGAGGTCTTAATCCACTATATTCAACTGAATATTACAAACTTCTTTAACAAATGCTAAAGCCTTCTTGATGCAAACCACAACCCGGTTTATCAAGGAAACACTTTCTTACAAAGAAGATAAATCTAGGTATGAATGTTTTCTACAAAACTGTATCACAACTGTGATGTATACACAACTTAAGATTATGAAACTAGATTTCTAAACAATGATTGAGTAAGGAGATATGTAGCGTTTAGCAAACTGAGAGAAGGAAGATTATGATTAGCTTTTAGGCGTGTAAAATGTTGGAGAGCATTAGCCAATTCAATCTTCATAGTCTTGTTTATATAGCACTGAGATTGTTGAACGTTGGAGCAATATTCTTGATTCAATGCTAATAACAAACTTTCCTTATTGAGCAAATCTTGTTTGGAATGAGGCCGTTGGTAATAATTTGCTTTCAATGCACAGTACCGTTGCTTACTTAATGCATGTTCTGGCTTGGCTCATTCTGACTCTGCTTAATTGCTGATGAACTGTTGTTTTCTTTATCAGAGTGTTGAGCGCAGTTCTGTTCATCAAGCTTCAGCATACACGTGAGTTAATCTTCTGATTCTGGTATTGTGATAGCAACTTCTGATGCTGATGTCAAGAACCAATATTCTGATGCTGATTAAGTGTGCTCTTGCTGATACCTATCAGAGTTTCTGCAAAGCAGAACATAATATTTTTAGGTAGCAAATAGTTCATACATGAATCATATAAATAATATATCTTTTCATTTTGTTATCATCAAAACTTAAACATAGGGTAGTAGATTCAAACTTTGTTCTAATAATCTCCCCCTTTTTGATGATGACAAAAACTAGATATTTTTTAATTGAAAATAACGTGAAAAAGTATCAGAGGTAACTAAATGATAAGATGTATCAGAGTAAGAGGTTATCAAAGATAAGGGATAAAGAGATATCAAAGTTGAGAGATACTCCCCCTGAATTTATTGCTTCCCTTTTTAATTCCAAGAGTTCTTCAGGATCAGATTTTTTATTGCCTTTCTTTGAACATCAGATTCTCAGAGTTTTGACTATCAGAAGCTTTAGATCAGCATATCAGAGCAGAGCTTCAGATCAGCATATCAGAGCTTTTCTTGTCAGAGCTTTGCTTTGGGTCAGAGTATCAGAGCTTTAGCCTTCAGAGTATCATGGAGCTTTCTTGTACCTGTAGACTTAAGCAAAACAGAAAACATATTCAAGTATATCAGAGTTAGAATGTTCGAGAGTTTATGTCTTGGTAATCCGTTATTATTTAAAATATCATTCTTGTTCTCCCCCTTTTTGTCAGCAATCAAAAAGTGTAAGTGATGTGCTAAAACATTTAAGACAGAAAAACTTGTCATATTAAAAGGTTCAGAATCAAACAAAACAGTACAACAGATAATCAAAGAAAACATGAAAATGACATGAATGAAAAACTAAGGTTGGGGAGGAAGGCGTGTGAACAGGTTCTCCAGAATGGCTTTGATCTGATCAGCAGTCTCATTCTGCTTGTGTACCATGCTGACAACTGTGTCTATCTTGCTATCCTGCACATCCATCCTTTCTTTCATCTTCTGGTCATTTTCATCCATCCTTTGCTGCAGACGCATGTCATTCAGCTTCAGCTCTTCTAGAGTCTGCCTGTCCAAGGCAGCTTGAGAAACATCAGAAGCAGGAAGCTTCTGAGAGCTTTCTGCAACATCTTCTGCTTGACTTGCTTCAGCTTGAATAGTCTTGTCTTCTGCTGGTTGCACCTTTGAAGCTGGCTGTTTCTCAGACGATGGCTTACTATCCAGAGGGAGCACGTCTTCCTGTGGCAGCTGACTTTCAACTTCCTTCAGCAGCTCATTGAAGTTCTGTTGTGCCTGCTCATAGTTGATATCCTACAACTTGAGGGCTTCAGCACGTACCCAAATTCTGAATTGTGACCAGAGCTGGTCAGAGGCAGCTGGGTCAATCATTCCAGGACAGACTTGCTTCAGAGAAGCAATCCACTGCTGCAAACCTGTTTCAAAATTCATAATACCAGAGCCAACATCTGGTTGTTTTGGTTTTGGGATGGCTATTTTATTTTTCAGATCAGCAAGACGGTCAAGGATTGTTAAGTCTATGAAGGTCCTGCTGGGTTTTTTGGTGGTTTGCTTGGGAGCTGTTTGTTTTGGAGATGGAGTGGGAGAATCAGAGGTAATGATTGGACTGTTTGGGGTTTGGGGAGTATTTGGTGGTGTAGATTCTGGCGAGGATGGCAGCTGGGCCATTGTGAATGTTGTTCCACATGGCAGCTGGATTGCCAGAGGTGATGGTTGAGGTGAATGAGGTTCAGAAGGTGGAGGAGTTGGAGTTTCAGAGTGATGAAACTCAGGTTGAGGTGATGGTGGATGAATTTCTGGTTGAGGAGAGGGAGACGGAATTGCTGGTTGTGGAGAAGTTGTTGGAATTTTTGGTTGTCAGGGATAAGAGGTTCTTCTGGAATGGATGAGAGAGGTTGCTGTTGTTCTGGTTCTTCAGCAGCTTGCTGTTGTTCTGGTTGTGGAGAAGGGACAATTTGTGGTTCAGAGTTTGGATTGATGGAGGAGTGATCAGAAGTGTGTTGATCAATGTCAGACAACACTTTGTCAATTGCTGATGTTGTTGAGATTGTTGGTTTGGGATGTTTGGTTCGGGGTCTTCTGAGTTGTAATGCCTCAGAAGGGTCATCTTCTGGTTCAGTTTCATCTATTGTTGGGATGGGGATTGAGATTCTATGAGAGGTTGGAGGTGGAATTGATGCTGGAATAGTAGAAGAATTTAAAACAGAAGCAGCAGATAAATTACCTCTTTTCTTGGGTGTCTGCTGGGATGATCCTTCTGAAGGTGCCTTCCTTTTCTTCGTCTTCTTCAGTGTCACTTCTGGTTGAGATTGGTGCAGATCTTTGATCTTCAGATTGGGATCTGTACCATCAGCTTTGCACGCGTCCAGATATCTGAGAACTACCACTGGCTTGGATTCTATCTCAGAAAATAAAGGAAAGTCACTCAGTGGGACTCTTCTGCTGGTGATATCATCAATAGGAGTAGCACTGGGTTCCTTTTTGATATTCTCTATCAGCTTCATTTTCTTCATGTTCTTCGCGTTCAGAGGCTTCCCAACCGTTGGTTCAATGGTGCTTAACTCTTGAGCTTCTATCAGATGCTCTATCAGCCTATTCTCAATTAGAATATTTGATATCAACCTTCCAAAGGGTATCCAATCCCTCTTTGTTCTTTCTTCTTCCCTGGTTTCCTTCACGCTTGTTTTGAGGTGATTAAACAGAAGATGAGCCAAGTTGATTTTTACCTTCTGATTGATAAAGTAGATCAGAAACTGCTGATCTACATTTATGTAATCAGGGGAACTAGTTGGCTTCCTATGGTTAAAACACCCCAGAATTATCTTCGCCCAAACTCTGTGGTGATCCTTCAGATCTTTGATCTTGCTGCTGGGCACCCCATGGGTGAAAATCCTTTCTGCTATGACGCCCACGTCAGCACATCTCTCAGCCATATCAATATAGCGGACACCACCGCCACTGTAACCAATTAACCTTGCTATGTGATCCTCAGTGATCACAATCTTCTTCCCCATAATGTAGGAGGTGACTTGATGCGTTGAAGCCGTTGCATGAATCTAGAACTCCTTGACTAACATAGGGAATGTTGGTCCAACCAACCTGTCAAAATACCTTTCCCATTTCTGTGCCCTAACTTCTTCTGTTAAATCAAAGCCGTTTTCCTTCAGACTTCCAAAATCAATGATCAATTCAGATAACACTTCAAGATTCTTCACAGGAGTGAGGAGTGTTCTGAATGGCACTTGATACTGTTCAGATGATGCTTTCTTCTGAGAACCTGCAGAAGCACTGCTGGAGGTTGCCATGTTCACACTTAGGGATTTTGAGAAAAACTGAGAAAAAGAGTTTGCAAGAGATGAACACAGAAAAATGCAGAGAATACTTTGAGAAATAATGAGAAACTGTAAAAGATGAAAGTGAGAGGTTTAACGTGTTTAAATAGGGTTCATAATATTTTGAAATTGTAAACATTTTCAATAAAGAGGAATAAAATCATGATTACGTTTTAAAAACATGATTACTTTCATTTAATGCTTGCTGATTTTGGGGAATTTAAGAAAGATACTTAAAACGGTTACCAGACATGTGTCTCAATGCACCCAATCAGCGTTTTGCCTTCTCAGAAGCGTGCACGCATTCTGCTTCAGAGATTTGCTGATGATTGGATGACACTTGTTTGATGTAGTGATCAGCACGTCTGTCTTTGAGCTTAGACTCTAAGATCTTTAGACTTGCATCTGATACAATCTGCATGTTCTATCTTTCTGAAAAGAGATTGATCAGAAGTTCACAGTAAAACAAATACATTCTGAAGATAAATATATGGAATTAAAACATTTTCACTCTGGGCAGATTTTCATGCTGAGATGTTTCAGAATGAAATTGAACCTATCTTCAGAAAGGGGTTTAGTGAAGATATCAACCCATTGATGATCTGTATCTATAAATTTTAAATTCAAAATTCCTTTCTGAATATAGTCCCTAATGAAGTGATGTTTTATTTCTATATGCTTAGCTCTAGAATGTAAAATGGAATTCTTACTTAAGCAAATAGCAGAAGTATTATCAGAGTATAGGAATGTTACTCTCAAAAATCTGGAAGTCTTCAAGCTGACTTTTCATCCAGAGCATTTGTGTGCTACATCCTGCTGCTGCTATGTACTCAGCTTCTGCTGTTGATAGCGCAATTGTTGATTGCCTTTTGCTGGACCAAGAGATCATATTTTCTCCCAGAAACTGGCAGCTTCCAGAAGTACTTTTACGCTCCACTCTGTCTCCAGCAAAGTCAGCATCGCAGTAGCCTACTAAACTGTAATCACTAGATTTTCTATAAAACAAACCCAGATTAGTAGTACCTTTCAGATACTTGAAAATTCGCTTAACAACTGTTAAGTGAGATTCTCTAGGATCTGATTGGAATCTAGCACAAATACATACACTGAATAATATGTCAGGTCTTGAAGCAGTCAGATAAAGGAGAGAACCAATCATACCTCTGTATACTTTCTGTTCTACATTTTTGCTTACCTCTTCTCTTTCCAGAATGCACGTGGGATGCATTGGAATCTTTGATGGCTTACATTCTGAGAGGTCAAATTTCTTCAGAAGATCTCTGATGTATTTGCTCTGATGAATGTAAGTTCCCTCTGGAGTTTGATTGATCTGAATTCCTAGAAAGAATTTCAGTTCCCCCATGAGGCTCATCTCAAATTCTGCCTGCATACACTTAGCAAATTTTCTTCCAAGAGAAGGATTAGTAGAACCAAAAATAATATCATCAACGTAAATTTGACAGACTAAGATGTCATTCTTAACTGATTTACAGAATAAGGTAGTGTCCACCTTCCCTCTGGTGAATTCATTTTCCAACAGAAAGTTACTTAGCCTTTCATACCAAGCTCTGGGAGCTTGTTTCAGACCATATAGTGACTTCTTTAGTTTGAAAACATGTTCTGGATGTTTTGTATTTTCAAAACAAGGGGTTGGTGCACATAAACCTCTTCTTCTATATAACCGTTTAAGAATGCACTCTTAACATCCATCTGATACAGAGTGATGCCTCTATTAACAGCAAATGAAATTAAAAGTCTGATAGATTCTAACCTGGCGACTGGAGCAAAGGTTTCTGTATAGTCTATCCCCTCTTGCTGACTATAAACTTGTGCAACCAGTCGTGCCTTGTTTCTGATGACTTCACCTTGTTCATTTAGCTTGTTTCTGAAGACCCATCTTGTTCCAATGACGTTGAATCCTTTTGGTCTGGGAACAAGATCCCATACGTCATTTCTGGTGAATTGATTCAGCTCTTCTTGCATTACCAGAATCCAGTCATTATCCATAAGTGCTTCATCAATAGAATAAGGTTCAATCAGAGACACAAGTCCCATGAGGGTTTCTTCAGAGTTTCTGAAGCTTGCTCTTGTTCTGATTGGATCTTCCTTTCTTCCTAAGATAGTCTCTTCTGGGTGATCCAAGCTGCTTCTAGGTAATCTCTTCTGAGGTTGATCAGCAGCTGTTGTAGGATTGCTATCAGTGCTCCTTTCAGACGTTGAAGGAGTGTCTGTGTTGAGAGCTTCTGATGACTTGTCTTCAGAACCTGTAAATTCAATTTCCATACCTGCAAAAACTTCATTCTGCTTTGACTTTTCAGAGTCAAGCTTATCATCAAAACAAACACTGATTGATTCTTCCACAATCTGTGTTTCTGTATTGTATACTCTGTACCCTCTTGAGCGTTCAAAGTATCCTAACATAATACACTTCTGTGCTTTAGAGTCAAACTTGTTCAAATAATTCTTTGTATTTAACATAAAACAGGTACATCCAAATGGATGAAAATATGAGATGTTGGGCTTTTTGTTCTTCCACAATTCATATGGAGTCTTTTCCAGAATAGGTCTTATTGAGATTCTATTCTGAATGTAGCACGCTGTGTTTATTGCCTCTGCCCAGAAGATCTTAGCAACATTTGTCTCATTGATCATGGTTCTGGCCATTTCTTGCAATGTTCTGTTCTTTCGTTCTACAACTCCATTTTGTTGGGGAGTTCTAGGACAAGAGAAATCATGCAGAATGCCTCTGTCATTAAAGAATGACTCAAAATCTTTGTTTTCAAATTCTCCACCATGATCACTTCTGACTTTAACGATTCTAAGATCCTTTTCATTCTGAACTTGGTTACAGAAGGTAACAAACACAGAGTGTGACTCGTCCTTGTGTCTTAAGAACTTTACCCATGTCCATCTGCTATAGTCATCTACGATTACTAACCCATACTTCTTGCCACTGACTGAAGCAGTTTTAACTGGTCCAAATAAGTCAATGTGCAGAAGTTCTAATGGCTTAGAGGTAGAAACAACATTTTTAGATTTAAAAGAAGGTTTTGCAAACTTGCCTTTCTGACATGGTTCACACAGAGCATCTGAATTGAACTTCAAATTAGGAAGTCCTCTGACCAGATTGAGTTTGTTAATCTGAGATATTCTTCTCATACTAACATGCCCCAATCTTCTGTGCCAGATCCACTGCTCGTTGTTAACAGACAGAAGGCACTTTACATTCTGACTTTTTAGTTCAGAAAGTTTGATTTTGTAAATGTTGTTTTTCCTCTTACCATTAAACAGGATAGTCCCATCTTTCTGACTAACAGCTTTACATGATTTTTGATTAAAGATTATATCATAACCGTTATCACTTAATTGACTTATGGATAACAGATTATGCATTAATCCATCTACTAGCAGAACATTATTAATAGAGGGAAGATTTCCATTACCTACAGTTCCAGAGCCAATTATCTTTCCCCTCTGATTGCCTCCAAAGCCAACGTGGCCTCCAGGCTTAAGTTCCAGGCTTTAGAACACATGCCTTCTTCCCGTCATGTGTCGCGAGCAGCCAGAGTCCAGGTACCATGAGTGGTGTTTCTGACTTGCTGCTAAAGATATCTGCAACATGTATTATTTTATCCTTAGGTACCCAAATTTTCTTGGGTCCTTATTTGTTAGTTTTACCAAAACTCTGGTTGAATTTTGGTTTCACAGAGTACTTACTGCGAGTGTATTTAATATCATGTGTGTGACCATACACAAAATGTGAATTCAGAGGAGTGTGTTTAATGGTTAAGTCCATGACATTCTTTGGTGTAGGAACCTTACCTTGGTATCCTATTCCTTTCCTACCGTTTCTGCTAACTCCATAGATCATTGAAGCCATTTTGCTTCTATCTATGCTCTTAGCAAGGAACTTCTGGAAACTGTGATCATACTCCTTGATGATCTCATCAGCGTTGCTGGGAGTTTCAGAAATTGGTTCCTTCTGAGAGTTTTGTAAAGTGTGTTCTAATTTTGAAATATTATTTCTCAGCTCAGAATTCTCCAATTTGAGACTCTCAGTCTTATTAGAGTCAGATTCAAGATTCCTTTTCAGGTCTCTGAATTTAACTCTAATTTGCTGATACCTTTCCAGAATTTCGTTAAGGCTTTCAGCAAGTTCAGGCTTGGTAAAATTAACAACAAAGTTAGGAAATACCTCTTCAGTGTCTGATTCAGAAGCTTCACTATCTTCTGAAATGTTGGCCATGAGAGCTATGTTGGCTCTCTCATCATCTGATTCTGAGTCAGCTTCAGACGAGTCAGAGTCATCCCATGTGGCCATGAGACTTTTCTTCTTTTCTCTTCCAAACTTCTTTTTGGGCTTTTCCCTCTGAAGCTTTGGGCAGTCACTCTTGTAGTGTCCTTGCTCATTGCACTCATAGCAGATGATGTCCTTGGTGTTTGGCTTTTTGCTACTTGAGGAGCCTTCAGATCTTCTGTATCCAGAGGAAGAATTTGTCCTTCTGTATCTGGAAGAGGACTCGTTCTGATCAGATCTTCTGGGATTCCTGAACTTCCTTTGTCTTTGCTTCCACAGTTGATTTACTCTCCTGGAGAGGAGGGAGAGTTCGTCTTCTTCTTGCTTCTGAGGCTCGTCAGCTTCTAGCTCTATCTCATGACTTCTGAGGGAGCTGATAAGTTCCTCCAGAGTGATTTTGTTGAGATCTTTTGCTAGCTTCAGAGCTGTAACCATTGGTCTCCACTGCTTGGGTAAACTTCTGATGATTTTCTTGACATGGTCAGCAATAGAGTATCCTTTGTCCAGAACCTTGAGACCAGCTACCAGAATCTGGAATCTTGAGAACATTGTTTCAATGGATTCAGATTCTTCCATTTTGAATGCCTCATACTTCTGAATGAGCGCCAGAGCTTTAGTTTCTTTGACCTGAACGTTGCCCTCATGCGTCATTCTGAGTGAGTAAAAAATGTTCTTTGCTGTGTCTCTGTTGGAGATCTTTTCATATTCAGTATAGGAGATGGCGCTGAGAAGGATGGTTCTGGCCTTGTGGTGATTCTTGAAGTCACGCTTTTGTTGGTCAAACATTGTTTTTCTATCAATCTTCTGACCGCTTGCATTCACAGGGTGCGTGTATCCATCTGTCACCATATCCCACAGATCAGCATCATGTGCCAGAAAGAAGCTTTCAATTCTGTCTTTCCAGTAATCAAAGTTTTCTCCATCAAAGACTGGAGGTTTGCCGCTGAATCTGTCTCTGTCCTCATGGTTGTCATTGCTGGTGTGAGAATAGTTTCCTGCCATTGTGTTTTTCTGACGCTGGATCTTGTACTGACACGGTTAAGTGTTTTAGCTCAGAACCAGGCGCTCTCATGCCAATTGAAGAAGTGAAAAACACAAGAAGGGGGGGTTGAATTGTAAAACTGAAAATCAATGCAATGAACAAGATATTTTTATCCTGGTTTGTTTGATCTCAAACTACTCCAGTCCACCCGTCAAGGTGATTTCGCCTCTCTCCAACGAGGTCTTAATCCACTATATTCAACTGAATATTACAAACTGCTTTAACAACTGCTAAAGCCTTCTTGATGCAAACCACAACTCGGTTTATCAAGGAAACACTTTCTTACAAAGAAGATAAATCTAGGTGTGAATGTTTTCTACAAAACTGTATCACAACTGTGATGTATACACAACTTAAGCTTATGAAACTAGATTGCTAAACAATGATTGAGTAAGGAGATATGTAGCGTTTAGCAAACTGAGAGAAGGAAGATTATGATTAGCTTTTAGGCATGTAAAATGTTGGAGAGCATTAGCCAATTCAATCTTCATAGTCTTGTTTATATAGCACTGAGATTGTTGAACGTTGGAGCAATATTCTTGATTCAATGCTAATAACAAACTTTCCTTATTGAGAAGATCTTGTCTGGAATGAGGCCGTTGGTAATAATTTGCTTTCAATGCACAGTACCGTTGCTTACTTAATGCATGTTCTGGATTGGCTCATTCTGACTCTGCTTAATTGCTGATGAACTGTTGTTTTCTTTATCAGAGTGTTGAGCGCAGTTCTGTTCATTAAGCTTCAGCATACACGTGAGTTAATCTTCTGATTCTGGTATTCTGATAGCAACTTCTGATGCTGATGTCAAGAACCAATATTCTAATGTTGATTAAGTGTGCTCTTGCTAATACCTATCAGAGTTTCTGCAAAGCAGAACATAATATTTTTAGGTAGCAAATAGTTCATACATGAATCATATAAATAATATATCTTTTCATTTTGTTATCATCAAAACTTAAACATAGGGTAGTAGATTCAAACTTTGTTCTAACAATATCTGCAAGAACCTCCTATCCTCATGCCTCCAGTTGAAGGAAGACCCTTGATCATATACTTGACAGTGCTAGAGAATTCTATGGGGTGTGTGTTGGGCCAACATGACGAGTCTGGCCGAAAAGAGCATGATATTTACTACCTGAGCAAAAAAAATTACCGATTGTGAAACCAGATATTCACTACTTGAGAAAACTTGCTGCGCACTAGCATGGGCTGCTCGCCGGCTAAGATAATATATGTTGACTCATACCACTCTGTTGATTTCTAAGATGGACCCAATCAAGTACATCTTTGAGAAACCTGCTCTTTCCGGGCGGATAGCTAGATGGCAAATAATCTTGACTGAATACGATATTCAATACACAATGCAAAAGGACATCAAAGGAAGCGTATTAGAAAATCATTTGGCCCATCAAGCTGTTGATAATTATCAGTCTATAAACTTTGACTTACCGAATGAGAATATCATGCTAGTGATCGACTGTGCGAAACCTGGACCATATGACGGACCTGAATAAGGATCCCGATGGACTATGGTCTTCGATGGGGCTTCAAACACCTTGGGTAACGGAATTGGTGCTGTGATTATCACCCCTGAAGGTTACCACACTCCTTTCACTGCCAGATTATGCTTCGATTGCACGAACAACATGGCTGAGTACGAAGCATGCATTTTGGGTCCGAGGGCTACCATTGATTTGAGGATCAAGCATTTGAATATGTTTGGGGATTCCGCTCTAGTGATTAGTCAAGTAAAAGGAGATTGGGACACCAAGATCCCTAATCTCATCCCTTATAAGTAGCTTCTTCTATCTCTGATTCCTTACTTCGAAGAGATCACCTTTGAACACTTCCCTAGGGAAGAAAATTAGTTAGCTGATGCTTTGGCCATAATGTCTTATATGTTCAAGGTCATATGGGACAACGAAGCTCCTATGATTACAATTGAGAGATTCGACGAACCTGCACACTGCTATGAGCTTGACACTGACACAGAAAAGCCTCGGTACCATGAGGTGAAGAGATACCTTGAGGCACAAGAGTATCCCGAATGAGCATTCATCAATCACAGAAAGTTCTTACGAAGATTTTCATCCAAATTCTTCCTAAGTAATGGAATCTTGTACAAACGCAACCATGATTCTACTCTACTCTGATGTGTGGATAAGAAGGAGGCAGAGGAAATTATG
The DNA here is from genome assembly GCA_948472305.1 of Vicia faba. Lineage (NCBI taxonomy): Eukaryota > Viridiplantae > Streptophyta > Magnoliopsida > Fabales > Fabaceae > Vicia > Vicia faba. The sequence continues at coordinate 475,511,358 of OX451735.1, forward strand.
GAAGACATACATGATGGTCTCATTGAGACTCAAACTAGTGGATATACTATGACCAAGAATATCCTGAGAGCTGGTTACTATTGGTCAACGATGGAGACTGATTGCCATCAACATTCAAGGACTTGCCACAAATACCAAATCTATGCTGACAAGGTCCATGTGCCTCCTATGCCTCTGAACGTCATGACCACTCCATGACTATTTGCAATGTGGGGGATTGACATGATTGGAGAAATCAAACCCACTGCTTCCAATGGACATCGCTTCATTCTTGTCGCTATTAATTATTTCACCAAATGGGTCGAATCCGCTTCATTTGCCTCAGTCACCAAGAACGTGGTAGCCAGATTCATCAAACATAACCTCATTTGCCGCTATGGTATCCCCGAAAGGATCATCACCGACAATGGGACTAACCTTGACAATGCTATGATTATCGAGCTTTGCACTCAGTTCAAGATCAAGCATCACAATTCTTCTCCTTATAGACCTAAAATGAATGGTGTGGTGGAAGCGACCAACAAAAACATTAAGAAGATTGTGCTGAAGTTGGTAGTGACCTACAAGGACTGGCATGAGATGTTACCGTTTTCTCTTCATGGCTATCGTACTTCAGTTAGGACATCAACTGGGGCAACTCCCTTTTCTTTAGTCTATGGCATGGAAGCTGTTTTGCCAGTGGAAGTTAATATTCCCTCACTAAGGATTATAAATGAAGCGGACCTAGGCGAAGACGAGTGGGTTTAGACAAGATTGGATCAGTTGAACTTGATCGATGAAAAATGACTGGCTGCTGTTTGTCATGGTCAGATGTACCAAAAACGCATGATCAAGGCTTTCAACAAAAAGATCAAGCCTCGAGTATATCAAGCTGATGACTTGGTGATAAAGTGCATCATTCTTCCGCAAGAAGACCCTAGAGGAAAATGGACTCCCACTTACGAAGGGCCATTTATTTTCAAGAGAGTGTTCTCTAGTGGTGCCATGATGCTGGCTACCATGGATGGTGAAGACTTCCCACATCCTGTGAACGCAAACATAGTTAAAAAATACTACGCATAAGAGACCCGCTAGGTTAACACACCTAGGCAAAAATAAGGGCATCCCGGAAAACCAAAAAGTTTGGGCAAAAATTAGGGATACATGCAAAAGATTGTACACCCGAGAAGTTAAAAACTCGAAAGGGCGACTTGGGCAAAAATGGGTATCCTGATGGGCTGAAAACCCGAAAAGGAGGTCCAGGAAAAAGTTAAGGATTGAAAGCATATGAATATGTCCCGTGGAATCACCACAGTCGACTTTATTACCAAGGTCCGAGTTCAAACGATCCAAGATCAATCCAATCAACTTCTGTCAACGACAAGGGGCATTCAAAGACATTGGGGCAATAGTAGAGTTGGAATGCAATGAGATCATTTCCACATGGCTATTTCTTTTTGTTTTCAATTTTTGTTTTCCTTTCGACGATTTCCTCTTACTAGGATCTCCGTCTCTTTGTACAAAAATGCCTATTCGTGGGTAAAATATCAATACAAATATACTTTGAAGTGCAAAATTTCTGTTTTGTTTTGAATGCAAAAATGTCCAATGACTAAAATTGAACGAACATATGCATGTGAACATAATTAAAACTATTTGGCATATGTATCCTACTAAGAAGCAACAAGCATCTCTTTAATGTATGTGGAATACCCCCACAGAGTTATTTCATTAGCATTATCCCCACAAGAACGACTACAATAAACCAGTTCCCAACGGAGTTGCCCACAAAGTCTCTTTGCATAGGTTGATACCCAGCCAGAGTCTTAATCTCTTGACAGATCTCTCCCCAACAAAGTTGATCTTAAAAAGAAGGAGCCTTATGGATCTCTTCTTAAAGGAACTCACCTCGTCAACAATTCATCAACAGAGTTTATTTCCCCAACAAATAATGAACAGCAAAATTCCCCAACATAGTCTATCCTCTCCAATTTGAGTGTGTCTTTCAAACTATTACAAATCAGAGGGCCACAACCCCTAATCCACAGTGATGTCGCCAACAAAGTCATTACTATCTCCAAAAGTTTCTATAAAACCTGGAAATCGACCAGATAACAGTTTTAACTTTAGTAAGTCGTTGTGAAGCTTGGATCCGACCAGATAACAATCAACTTCAATTTTCAAATACTATAAAGCCTGGACCCGACTAGATAGTAGTACAACTTTCAGTGACTATGAAGCCTGGACTTGACCAGATAATAGTACAACTTTCAGATACTATGAAGCTTGGCCCCGACCAGATAATAGTATAATTTTCAAATACTATAAAGCCTGGACCCGACCAGATTAATAGTTAACTTCCCAAGACACTGTGAAACCTGGACCCGACCAGATAATAGTGTAACTTATCCAAGTACTTTGAAGTATGGACCTGACCAGATAATAGTTTAACTCTTCGAGATATTGAAGAACCTGAACTCAACCAGACAAGGGTTTAACTCCTTTTCCCCAGTAGAGTTTGCCTCTACCCCAGCAAGTTACTGTGAAGCCTGAACCCGACCAGATATCAGTTCAACTTTATCTCTTCAAGTTACTAGAAGCCTGGATCCGACCAGATATCAGTTCAACTTTGTCTATTCAAGCAAGTTATTATGAAGCTTGGAGTCCGACCAGATAACAACTAGCTACAATCACCAGCGAGCCACTATAAAGCCTGGACCCGACCAGATAATTGTATAACTTTTCAAAAACTATGAAGCCTGGACCCGACCAGATAGAAGTTACCACTTCAAGTTACTGTAAAGCATGGATCCGACCATATAACAATTCAATTTCAAGAAATCTTCTACGAAGCCTGGAATCTGACCAGATACCAAATAATTTATTCTTCCCCAGCAAGTTATTGTGAAACTTGGAACCCGACCAGATAGCAGTTGACTTCCTCATCCTCAGCAAATTGTTGTGAAGCCTGGATCCAACCAGATAATAGCTAGCATTCAAGAGATATTCCCCGGCGGAAGCATTCTTTCAACAAAGTTTGAAGATATGTATATTCGTCATCCCCAACAACAATCCGGGATTCAGCTTCCCAGAATTCCTCAGCAGTAGTCAGGGATTTATTTTCTCGGACAAATATGCATCCCACATTCATACATCATAGCATATACATACGAAATGCATTTAGCATAATCCCATTCATCTTAAGAACATCATGCATACATCTATATTTAACTAACCCTTTTCCCCACAGGTAAAACATCAAGTTTTAGTATAAATCGACCAAAGATTTGTGTTGATACTTATTCCAGTATTTACCATCATGCCTCCAAATGGGATCTATAAGCCCATTCCCAATACATCTTCGAGTGCAAATTTCTGGGCACTCTAGTGTTCAATCATCTTTCACCTTTAAGTCACGAATGGCTGATCCACCAATCTAACTCTATAGGTTTAAGATGATTGAACAGGGGCAGTTGTTGTACCCCAAAACTTGCCCTCTCATTTCTCAAGAAATCTCTCATAAGATCTCCTTTGATTCAAGACTGCACAAGGTTTGATCAGCTCAAGACACCTCCTCAAGCATTGACAACTGAAAATTAGGGTTTGAGTTTTAACAAGGACAATTGTACTTTCAAGGCTCCATATAACTTTCATGGATCATTTTGGACCCTCAATATTTCTCATGTCAAGTTTCAAGTCTTGGATCACATTTTTGCTCAATCAATTGATCAGTTGACCTTAAATCAGCTGTATTGGGGGAAAAGTCAACTATGGTCAATTTGTAGTCAAACTTAATAATTTTTTATCCATATCAATAATATGAACTCATATATGTCAATTGATCAATCTTGGATCACAATTCCTTAAGAAATTTGATTAGATCATCAAAAGGGCAAAATGGTCAAAATTAGGATTTGACTGAGGAGGTTCAATTTTTGACTTTTGACCTAACAAATGACTTATTGGATTATGACATGATCTCAAGGATTCAAATACATCATTTTGAACTAATGGAATGGCTCAAAATATTTCTCAAGATCAATTGATTAATAGTTGAATTTCAGTTAAATAATGAAAAGTCAATTGTACACTGAAAAGTCAAACTTTGACTTTTTGATCAAAATCAAGTTACAAAGATTACAATTCATCAAGAAAAGTCAAAATATGAAAGTTGTTCATCAAGGAATTGAAAAGTCAAAATTCATCTTTGAAAAGTCAAAATTCCAAGACTTAGAATTTTTCTAAGTGTTGGGAAGTTCACATTTTTTCATAACTTTGTGCCAAATTTCCACCATGATGCAAGATGATTCAAGGGAAAATTCCAAAATGAAAGTTGTAGATCTCAATAAGATCTAAAACATTGTAGGGCATAACTATTTCTAGAAATTATTGGATTTCAAGTTATGAATTTGTGAAGACATGCTCATGAACTAAAAAGACTTAGTGAAATTTTGCCCTAGTTAGGTAGGATTTTGACCTAACTTCATGGCAACTTTTCACCTAGTTCCAAATTGAATTTTAAAAAATGTCCAACATAAATGTTGTATAGGATGTTACAAGCTTTCCAAAATGTTCAAGAACTCATCAAGACCATACTTGAGCTAAGAGAATCGAAGGCAAGAAGTTAGGGTTTCAAACTTGTTTTTCAAGTCATTTTCATGATGAACATTTGATCCAATCCATAGTCATGCTGCATAATATTCACTTTTCAGGCCTCAAACTTGTTTGTCACTCCTTAATTTAATGTTTAACAACTGATTGATCAATTGTCCAATTGATTCAAGCATTGTCCAAAGCATTTTGCCATTTTAGGGAGAAAGTCACCATTTCCATTATAGTAAAGCAAGCCTTTATGCAAAGTTAACTTCTTGAGCTCACAACTTGTTTCATCTGAGTACAAGCAATGAAAAAGATAAAAGCAACATGTCTAGAGCCTCCAATAAACTCATACCATGCTTGTACTATGCCTTGAAACCATGTTTTCCACTTTTCTTCAAAATCAAGTAACATAGCCATAACTATATATCTCACAGATCTTTCAACTTCAAACCCTAAGACCTTTTGATTATAACTATATAAGTTATTTTCAAGCAAATGCACAAGTTCAAGCACCCTCAAAACCTCCCAAGCACCCTGCTGCATAAAATCTACCATAACTTGATAATTTTGAAACACACATAGCCATCTCCAAATCCACTCGTGCATATTAAGTTTTAACCATCCAAACACTTTATATACATCATATCAAAGTGATCCAGGCCCCTGTTTCCTGACTGTAACCCCTCCATCACCATCCACCATTTTCAAAACTGAAGCTTGCAACTTAACTTGAGTTGGGAGTTTCAGCCATCCTCAAAGCAAATTAGGAGTTGGAATACACTCAAGGAGGTCCAGGTAAGCTAAAGAGATCATCAGACCATCTCAAAGGTTACTCAAACTCCATACATGAATCCAGTTGCAAGAGGTAAGTTTTCAAACTTCTATCTATTCATACAAGCATAATTTGATTCTGATTTGTGAAGATAAAATGTAAATATCATTGCCCTGAAGCTGTACATGTCCATAGTTTTCATTTATATTGATTGAGCTTAGAGAATTTTAGGTTTGAATCTTTGAAAAAGTTAGGTCAGAATTTGGTACTTTTAGAAATTCATGCTCATCTTTGAGAATTAGCTTAAGTTATTTACATATTCGGAATCGTGATGAAATTTCTAACAAGTTTGATTTTAGAAGTTTTGTGAATGGATGAGAAATGAGTGAGTTAAATGAACCATGGATGGAAGTTGAAGATGAAGTTCATTTCTGGAACTTGTTTTGTATTATATATTTATTGTTTCAGTTATATTAACGGATGTACAGCCACCCCAATGGTAAAGGCAATGCGCGTTTATGGTCAAGGTCACGGGTTCAAGTCCCAGCGCTGCCTTTTGCCATATTTTCCAACATTTTCTTTCTTTTTTTATTACAAACAACCAGCGCGCTGGGCCTCAAGTACTGGGCCCTTGTCATTTTTGCTAAAACTCACCCCCTGCCTGCTTGCTACAACACATGCCCAACCTTTTTTTTTCTGATTACAAAAAATACCATTTGGGCCAGGCTTCAAAAATCTGTTTTTTCTAACAAACTCCCAAATCCCATTTCAAACCCCCCTGACTTTTATTTTTATATTTTATTTTATTTTATTTTTCTTTATTATTTTTATTATTATTATTTTTTTATTAATAAAAATCCAAAAAAAAAAAGTTTATTTATTTATATATCTAATACATTTATATTCACTCATATTTTTATTCCTTTAAAAAACAAAAAGACAAAAATATTTTCTTAAACAAATTTAATTAATTTTTTTAATAAATTAATAATTAGATTTAGGTTTAGTTATTTTTTTTTTTTTTTTAATTAACTTAGAATTTAGGTTTCTTTTAATTAATTAATTTCTATACTATTTTTATTAAACTTAAAACCTTTTCTATAAAACCCTAAAAATGCTTTCAATCTTAATTTCTTTTCTTAATTAGTTTAGGTTTAATTTTATTTATCTTAATTAATTACTTTCTTTTAGTTAATTAGGTCAAAACTAACCCCTTTCCTCAAAAACCAAACAAAATTCATTTCCTTTCCATTTATATCCTGGTATATAATTTATTCATTTCTTGTACAATATTCAATATGGTTGTAATAGATAATTAGGTTTAATTTCTTGCAATCCCCATCTGTAAATTTGTATACCCCATCCCCCTAATGATGTAATAGCATAGTAATTTTACTTTCCGCAATTTATCGCTTTCATATAAATGCTAGTAATTAGGGTTTGTATAGAAAGATAAAATCAACAAGTAGATAACCCTAATCAAAGATTAAATGCATGCAAATCAAACACACTATTCACACATGCACCATTAAGGTTAACTCCACTTGTTGCCTAAAAAGTGGTCATGTTACGCATGTGGGATGTCTTAGCAAAAACAATAAAAAATACAAGATCATAGTCCCTCGATGATGCTACGTATGTTGCCTTTCAAATGATCTTAGTCCCTCAAAGAGAAATTCTAAGATATCTCACAACATTGCTATCATAACTATACGATGACCCACGCTCGTCCCTTTACATACAAAGATAAGGCTTCTTACCAAATCAATGGTAAGATAGCAATATCAAAGGAAGAAAGAAATGAACAAAGACTTTTGAGTAGGTAGATTATTCCTAGTTGCTTGCTCACTTTCAAAACAAACACCAAACACTTTCAAAACATGAAATATTTTCAAAAGTCCAATACTTTGTATACGTTATTATGAACGAGAACCATTACAAAGTTTTCCTAAACGAAGGCGCCTTTTAAAAATACTTTAAAAAACCACCACAAAGCACATTTTCAAACAAAAGCAAGTGATCTAGCAAGAAACTAAGAGTCCATAGATAACTATGGATGAAAAGGGTGCTAACACCTTCCCTTTTCATAATCTGCCCCCCGAACTCAAGAAATAATCTCAAAGATCTTTCCTGTTCTTTTCCACCTTTCCTTTTGGATAAAAGAAAAGTCGGTGATGACTCTTGCTAACCGCAACATTTGCGATCAAACGTAAAACATCCCAAGTCAGTTCTCCCACCGTATTACAGAAGCCTTATCTCAAGTGGGTGCGAGCTCGCTCTTGAAATCTCATGATGCCTTATGAGGCCATTCTACCTATCATCAATGAGTCTATTATCGAGGGAGATATTCCTTACACTATTCTCCATTCTGACATGCCGACTACTCTCGAGGATTTAAAAAGATCATGGATTCAACTCAAAGTGGAATGAGACACCTTTGAAACCCAGTTCTACGCAAGCGAGAAGAAGGTTTTTGAGCTCATGAGATAACTTCATGAAGAGCAGAATTTGAATGCCTACATTGCATCGAAGAGGATGCGCTCATGGGAATCTTGCGTCCTTTTGTTTTAGGAGTTTATTTTGTATTTTCTTTGTTTCTTCCATTGTAATCCCAAGAGGCATCTTGTAACCGTTTGAACTTATTAATGCAATTAATGTTTGTTCCCTCTTTGTCTAAACAAATTTAAATCTTAAAAGTCCTTGAAATCATTTGCATACGCATTTCATGCATCATGACGTAGGCAGGTTTTCAATCACAGTTTTCCTCATCTTTCTACTGTTTATTTCAATATGATGGATATCGAGCAAACCGTGAAAGACTTGCAAAAGTAGAATTCTCAATTCCAAGAAACCTTGCTGACCCTGGCCAAAGGACAACAAGAGCTGATGTCACTTCTGGTGGCCAAAAGGAAGACCAAGAAGAGGGCACTGATCAACATGGGGAAAAGGTTTAAAGGCCACGTCCATCAAGTGTAAGTGGTTGAAGAGTCATCCAAGGAAAACGAGAACCATGAGGAAGACGCAAGGAGCACCCGTGCTGGGGTGCAAATGATCAAGCGTCTGAGGATGAGGACTACTTTGATGAACAGTATCCATTGGCTGAGGATAAATACAAGCAACTAGAGGATAGGTTGAAAGTTGTTGAAATTCAAGTCGTACCTGGCTTGGATTTCGGTGATTTAGGCTTGGTACTTGGGGTTGTTATCCGACACAATTTCAAAATTCCAATCTTCACTAAGTATGACAGAGTTTCATGCCCAAAGCTTCACCTGAGGTCCTATGTTCACAAAATACAACCGTATACCACTAACAAGAAGCTTTGAGTACACTTATTTCAAGAGAGTCTATCTGGGACTCATTTAGAATGGTTTTACCAGTTGAAGGGTTCCAACATTCATACTTGGGAAGATCTAGCCACTGCTTTCTACCGTCAATATCAGTACAACGCTGATTTGGCACCGACAAGAGTTCAACTTCAAGGAATGACAATGGGTACTAATGAAGGGTTTAAAGAGTACGTGCAAAAATGGAGGGACCTTGCTGGTAGAGTTAAACCACCATTGACTGATAGAGAACTGGTGGACATGTTCATGGGAACATTAACTGGCCCATTTTTAACTTGCTAATTGGGAGCTTATTGTACGGTTTCACAGAGTTAATTTTGACTTGTGAAAGAGTCGAGAGTGGTATCAAGAGTGGAAAAATTCCCATGGCATCTGCTTCTACATCAAAAATTGTAAAGAAGCCCTTTACTGGAAAAAAGGAAACCAATGCCATATACGGTTCAAAGAAGCCATGTCAAAAAAGACTATCACAAATCTGTTGATGTTGTTTTGATCTCTAATCCTCCATCTGCTCAAAGACAACAACAAGCAAACCATCAACGATCTGAAGTTCCTAGAAGACAATTCACGAGGATTAATATGTCACTGTCCCAAGCCTTGCAACACCTGTTGAAGGCCAACTTGGTAAAATTGCATGATCCACCATCAAATCCCAATGTTACATCACCGAAGTACAATCCTAATGCCAAGTGCGTGTACCATTCCAATAGCCCTGCACATGAAACTGATCAATGTTGGGCTTTGAAGAATAAGATTCAAGACTTGATAGACAATAAAACTATTGATTTTGATCCACCCGCGACTCCAAATGTGATAACCGCACCAATGTCGAACCATGGCAAAGGTGTTAATGCGATTGATGACATTACTTTTGTTTCATCCGTTGAAGATTTGACTACTCTATTGACTACTGTGAAGGGAAATTTGATGAGAGTTGGGGTGTTCCCTAGCTGTTTAAAAGACTATGATTGTCGTGCTGAACAAATAAATGGATGCAAGTGGCTGAAAGAGGGTGTTCAACGCTTGTTAGATAGTCACGAGATCCTGTTTGAAAAAGTTCCTACCATCAAGAGTTTGACTAACAAAGCTGAAGACCTTTCCATAATAAAAATCTCCAACAAGCCTCTTAGGATCTCCTCAAAGGGTCCTATTAGGATTTAAAATGAATCAACAATTTCTCCTTTAATAATCACTGCCCCTGGGCCGATTCTTCACTCCTCCGACAAAGCAGTTCCATGGAACTATGGTGCTGAAGTTTACTATCATGGAATAAAGCAAGATTCATGGATCAATGAAGACAAGACCAACAATGTTACAAATATTGTTGTTCTAGCAGGGTAACGAGAACGGGAAGGATTTTCTCTCCTAACATTTCACCCCCAACTGCTTTGACGACACCTGTCCGCATTACCACTGATAAGCCTAGTACTGACACTAGAGGTAAAGAGAAAGTAGTTAAGCCAGTCAGGATGGAGGCGTTAGCCGAAGATGTTACCACTGAGGAACCTTCCACCCAAGAGATGGAAGAAATCTTGAAGATCATAAAAAAGAGTGATTTCAAGATAGTAGAGCAATTGGGGAAAACCCCTTCCAAAATATACATGTTGTCTTTTTTGCTTTGTTCTGATGCTCATGCCCAAGCTTTAATTAAATTTTTGAAGAAAGCGCACGTCCCTCAAGAGACCACAACTGATCAATTTGAAAATTGTGTGGCAAGTATGACTGTCGATAATGGATTGGGGTTCCTTGATGCTGAATTAACACCTATTGGAAGGAATCATAACATGGCCTTGCATGTCTCTGTTGAATGCAAAGGAACTACCCTGGCACATGTCCTGGTTGATACTGGTTCCTCTCTAAATGTTCTACCCAATGGTGCCTTGGACCGGTTATATTGCGAAGGTCTAGTGTTAAAACCAAGTGACATAATTGTGAGGGCTTTTGATGGGTCCAAGAGGATGGTGCATGGAGAGGTGGATCTCCCTGTTAAAGTTGGTTTGCAAGTTTCCAATTCTACCTTCTATATGATGGATATACGTCCCGCTTACTCTTGTTTACTTGGGCTCCCTTGGATACATGGGGCAGGGGAAGTGACATCCACCCTTCACCAAAATTTGAAGTACCCAGTCAAGGGGAAGATCGTCATAGTCTGTGGTGAAGAAGAATTCATGGTAATCCACCTCAATTCCTTCAGATATATGGATATGTATGGTGAGTTTATAGAGACTCCATGCCAGAACTTCGAAGTGGTTCCTCCTATGGTTTCCGCCACCCAAACCTCTTATGATATTCCAAAAACTGATGAAGTTGCACCAAGAATGGTGTCATTCAAAGATGCTCATACTGCAGTTGAAGACAGAAACAATACAATTTGGGGACAACTCCCTGATATTCCATTCAAAGAAGACAAGTTTGGGCTGGGTTTCACTACCAAAGCTCAAAGGGAGGTCAGACGTGCTCGCATAGGAAAACCGCCTCTTCGCATTGGTAATCATGAGATGAATTCTATTGAAGACTTCGAGGATGACTGCGACTTTGACGAATGGATTTACCCGACTACCGGTGAAGGACTCGATAACTGGCATGCCAAAGATTTCGTTCCCATCTCCTTCAACGAGGAGTAATTACCTTTTACTGTTTTGTCAATTGAAGAACATTTGTCTGCAATTTTAATTCCAAACAATGACTTTAAGCCATGTGCCTTTCCAGGGGCACCATAGTCCATTTGTTAAGGGTTTCTTCATTTTTCATATGCCATGTGATCATTCAATGAAAAATGTTGGACATTTTGCATTCAAATTTTGCGCTCATTGTCTTTCTTTTTCTTATTTGAATTTTCAAAATAGCCATGTATCTTACATGCGCACACACACATACACACACACATACACACACACACACACTTGCAGATCCTCATCCACTCCAGATCTTATTGCCAAAGACTCTTCTATTTCCAGCTATGACTTTGAACATCCAATCTACCAAGCTGAAGATGAAGGCAAAGAAGATTGTGAAATACCAGGGGAACTAGCCAGACTTCTGATGCAAGAGGAGAAATCCATCAAACCTCATGAATAACCAGTTGAAGTGTTCAACCTAGGCACTGAAGAAGACAAGAAAGAGGTCAAGATCGGCGCTAACTTAGAAGACAATGTCAAAGGTAGATTGGTACATATGTTACATGACTATGTTGAAGTGTTTGCTAAGTCATATGAAGATATGTCGGGTTTGGATACTGATATAGTGCTTCATCATCTACCAACAAAGGAAGACTGTCCTCCAGTAAAGAAAAAGACTCGTCGTATGTGGCCAGACATGTTTGAGAAAATAAAAGCTGAGGTAATGAAGCAATTCAATGCAGGTTTCCTGTTTGTCACATCATATCCTCAATGGGTTGCGAACGTGGTCCATGTGCCAAAGAAAGATGGGAAGGTTCGTATGTGTGTAGACTATAGGGATCTGAATAGGGCAAGCCCTAAGGATGATTTCCCGCTACCTCATATTGATGTCTTGGTCGACAACACAGCTCAATACAAATTATTCTCCTTCATGGATGGTTTCTTCGGTTATAATCAAATCAAGATGGCTCCCGAGGATATGGATAAGACCACCTTTGTCACATAATGGGGCACCTTTTGTTACAAGATCATGTCGTTCTGTTTAAATAATGCAGGAGAAACTTATCAATGAGCTATGATAGCTTTATTTCATGATATGATCCATCATGAAATAAAAGTCTATGTGGATGATATGATTGCAAGGTCACAGACTGAAGAAGAACACCTTGATCACTTACACAAGCTATTTGAAAGGCTGAAAGAATACAAGCTGAGGCTGAATCCCATCAAGTGCACCTTTGGGGTAAGATCTGGAAAACTCCTAGGGTTTATCACCAGTGGCAAAGGTATTAAAGTCGACCCCGCGAAGGTCAAAGCTATTCAAGAAATTCCAGCTCCCCATACTGAGGAGGTCAGAAGTTTCTTAGGTCGACTCAATTACATCGCCCGATTCATATCTCACTTAACTGCCACTTGTGAGCCACTCTTCAAACTGCTGAAGAAGGATCAAGTAATCAGATGGAATGACGACTGCCAAGTAGCTTTTGACAAGATTAAGGAGTACTTGCAAGAACCTCCAATCCTGATGCCTCTAGTTGAGGGAAGACCTCTGATTATGTACTTGACTGTATTATAGAATTCAATGGGGTGTGTGTTGGACCAACATGATGAGTCTTGCTGAAAAGAGCATGCAATATACTACCTGAGCAAAAAGTTTATCGACTGTGAAACAAGATATTCACTGCTCGAGAAAACTTTTCGGGCTCTAGCATGGGCTGCTCGCCGGCTAAGACAATATATGTAGACTCACACCACTTTGTTGATTTCTAAGATGGACCCTATCAAGTATATCTTCGAGAAGCCAGTTCTCTCTGGACGAATAGCTAGATGGCAAATGATTCTGACCGAATATGACATCTAATATACAAAACAAAAAGCAATCAAAGGAAGTGTATTGGTAGATCATTTGGCACATCAAGCTATTGACGACTATCAATCTATGAATTTTGAATTCCCAGATGAGAATATCATGCTAGTAATTGACTGCGAAAAGCCTGGACCGTATGACAGACCTGAACAAGGATCCCGATGGACTATGGTTTTTGATGGGGCTTCCGACCCCTTGGGTAACGAAATTGCCACTGTGATTGTTTCTCCCGATGGTTGCCATACACCTTTCACTACTAGATTATGCTTCAATTGTACGAATAACAAGGCTGAGTACGAGGCGTGCATCTTAGGTGTAAAGGTTTCCATTGACCTGATGATCAAGTTATTAGACGTAAATAGAGATTCTGCTCTAGTAACCAGTCAAGTCAAGGGAGAGTGGGATACCAAAAATCCTAATTTGATTCCTTACAAAGAGCTTGTGCTAAATTTGATCCCATACTTTGAGGAGGATAATTTTGAACACTTCCCAAGAGAAGAAAATCAGTTGGCTGATGCTTTGGTAACAATGTCCTCCATGTTCAAGGTCGATTGGGACAACGAGGCTCTTAGAATCACAATTGAAAGATTTGACGAACCAGTGCATTATTACGAGCTTGACACGGATGAAGAGAAGCCTTGGTACTATGAGGTGAAGAGATATCTTGAAGAACAAGAGTATCCTGAAGGAGCTTCCATCAATGATAAGAAATTTTTGCGAAGATTTTCAGCCAAATTCTTCCTAAGCAATGGAATCATGTACAAACGCAACCATGATTCTACTCTACTCTAGTGTGTGGACAAGAAGGAGGCAGATGAGATCATGGAAGACATGCATGATGGCATCTTTGAGACTCACTCTAGTGGACACACTATGGCACGTAAAAATTCTGAGGGCTGGGTACTATTGGTCGACTATGGAAATTGATTGTCACCATCACTCGAGGACTTGCCATAAGTATCAGATCTATGCTGACAAGGTCCACGTGCCTCCAATTCCTTTGATCGTCATGACTGCTCCGTGGCCGTTTGCAATGTGGGGAATTGACATGATTGGAGAGATCAAACCCACTGCTTCCAATGGACACCACTTCATTCTTGTTGCTATTGATTACTTCACCAAATGGGTCAAAGCTGCTTCATTTTCCTCAATCACTAAGAATGTTGTAGCCAGATTTATCAAGCATAACCTCATCTGCCGTTATGTTATCCTTGAAAGGATCATCACTGACAATGGAACCAATCTCAACAATTCTATGATTACTGAAATTTGTACGCAGTTCAAAATCAAGCATCACAATTCTTCTCCGTACAGACCTAAGATGAATGGCACAGTGGAAGCTGCCAATAAAAACATAAAGAAGATTGTGCAAAAGATGTTAGTGACCTACAAAGACTGGCATGAGATGCTACCATTTGCTCTCCATGGCTACCGTACTTCGGCTCGAACGTCAATCAGGGAAACTCCTTTCTCTTTGGTCTATGGCATGGAGGCTGCCCTGCCTGTCGAGGTTCAGATTCCTTCCTTAAGAAATAGGAAAGAAGAAGACTTAGGCAAAGACGAATGGATTCAGACTAGATTAGATCAGTTGAACTTGATCGACAAGAAAATACTGGCTGCTGTTTGTCATGGACAAATGTATCAAAAGTGTTTGGTCAGTGCTTTCAACAAAAAGATCAAGCCTCGAGTGTATCAGACTAGAGACTTGGTAATAAAGCGCGTCATTCTCCCACAAGGAGATCCCAGGGTAAAATAGACTCCCACATACGAAGGGCCATTTGTTGTCAAGAAAGTTTTCTCTGGCGGTGCCATGATGCTAACTATTATGGACGACGAAGATTTCCCGCATCCTGTGAACGCGGACATAGTCAAAAAATACTACGCATAAAGAATGACCCGCTAGGTTGTCATACCTAGGAAAAAATAAGGGCATCCTGGTGAACCAAATAGGTTCAGGCAAAAATTAGGGATATATACAAAAGATTGTACATCTGGCAAGTCGAAAACCTGAAAGGGCGGCTTGGGCAAAAATGGGTATCCTGGTGAGCTGAAAACCCGAGAGGGAGGTCCAGGCAAAATTTAAGGATTAAAGCGTATGACTATGTCCCGTTATACCCCTACAACCATTTTATTACCAAGTTCCAAGTTCAATGGTACAAGATCAATCCAATCAACTCCTTTCAACGACAAGGGATGATGTTCGAAGACATAGGGGCAATAACGGAGTTGGAACCCAATGAGATCACTTCCACATGGATATTTATTTTTGTTTTCACTTTGTACTATTTTCATTCTTTCGACGATTTCCTCTTACTAGGATTTCTGTCTCCTTGTACAAAAAACGCCTATTTTTTGGCCAAACATCAATACAAATAAACTTTGAAATGCAGACTTTTTGTTTTTCTGTTTTAAGTGCAAAAGCGTCCAATGACTAAAATTGAATGAACATATGCATATGAATATAATTTACTTTTAACAAATGTATGGAAACAGTAATAAGTATCTCCTTAAGGATTTGTGTTATCCCCACAGAGTTGCCTTAATAAAATTATCCCCACAGACCTGGATTCATGCAATCCCCAACCAGAGTTTTCAATCTTTTGAAAACCCTCTCCTCAGCTAAGTTGGTCTAGAAAAGAAATCTCGTGGAGTTCTTCCTAAAGAAAAAACCTCTCCAGCAGGTCATCAAAATTTTCTCTCCAACAGGGTTTATTTCCCCAACAAACTGTAAATTCTCCAGCTTGAGTTTGCTTCTCAAACTATTATAAGTCAACGGGTGAAACCCCTTAACCCCGACAGAGTCATTTTGCAATCCCTAATGGAGTTGTTACTATCCCTGAAGTTGTTGTGAAGCCTGGAATCTGACCAGATAGCAGTTGACTCCTTTCTCTTCAACCAAGTTGCTATGAAGCCTGGACCCGACCAGATACTAGTTCAACTTCATCCCATACAAACTAATTACTGTGAAACCTAGACCCGACCAGATAACAGTTGATTTAATTTACTGTAAATCCTGGACTCGACTAGATAACAGTTGATTCAATTTAATGTAAAGCTAGTCCTAACCAGAAAACAGTCTGAGTTGCCAAAACCTGGACCCGACCAGATACCAGTTAACCTCAAGACAAATTGTTGAAACCTGGACCCGACCATATAACCGTTCGAGTTACTACGAAACCTGGACTCGACCAGATGATAGTTTAACTTCTTCAAATCACTAACAAAACTCCTCTTCCCCAGTAGAGTTCTCAACTATCCCTAGTGAGTTTCTACAAAGCCTAGATTCTGACCAGATAACAGTTAGCTTTATTATCCCCAACAAGTTTTTGCCAAGCCTGGATTTCAACCAGATAACAACTAACTTTCAAATACCCAGTATAGCAATGGACAACCAAAACTTCTGAATTCTAGTTCCCAAGCAGAAATCAACACTCTGCACAAAGTTTTCTCAAGCCAAAGATGATATTCCCCAGCGAAGTTCTCCTCAAAAAAACAGGAATCCCCGACGGAAACATCCTAAAGTCTGAAGACACACATATTCTTCATCCCCAACAGCAGTCCGGGATTTAAAGGCTCCCCAGCATTTGTCAAAGATTTATTTTCCAGACAAAGATACATTTCAACAATATTTCACATTCATACATCATATTACATACATGATAAATGCATATAGCATAATCTCATTTATTTGGAGAACATCATCAAGCCATGCACACATCTGCATGAAACTAACCCTCTTCCTTATAGGAAAAGTCAATCAACAAAACAAAAAGTCCTCTTCTGGATAGATTCACCTCTTCCAGTTAATAATAGGCAATCAATAATCCATTTTTGTATATATTTACTTCTTCCAGTTAAAGACAAAGGACCTCTTCTGTTATCAATAGGAAAATATTACCAACATTTCTCTAATAGGTTAGAGATTAATTCCTGAAAAAAGCCAGGGAAACTATCTCTACGACCAATAAAAAGCGGGTTCCAGATTAATACCTGAAACAAGACAGGACAACTATTTGTGAACAACTGATTATAGATTAATACCTGAAACAAGACAGGACAACTATCTACATGAGCAGATTGAAGATTAACTTTCGAAACAAGACGGGGAAACTATATTTCTTTCTCTTTGTTCAGATAAAGATCAATTCCCAAAATAGAACGGGACGACTATCTCTATTACAAATGGTATGAACTCCCGAAACAGGACGGGTTTACCACCAAACCGATTGTAGACCAATTCCCGAAACAGGACGGGGCGACTATCTACATGACAAATGCTTCCTTCAAAACCTCTGCTGTTTCAGTTTAAATCGACCAATGATTTATCCTGATTCTATTCCAGTAAACATTTTCTCTGGTTCAGTCAAATTGATCCTAAGATTTTTCTGATTCTTATCTAGACAAAAACAAATACAGACATCTGCTTTTTCGGTATAAATCGACCAAAGATTTACCCTGATACTTCTTCCATTTCTTTATCAACAATCACTTTTGGATGGCATCTATAAGCCCATCTCCGATGATTCTCAACCACTTCTGGATGGCATCTATAAGCCCATCTCCGAAAATATTCTGTCACTCTCCAAATGGAATCTATAAGCCCATTCATGATACAATAAATCCAAGGCATCACTTTCTGCATCAACGAGTGCAAATTTCTGGGCACTCTAGTGTTCAATCATCTTCCACTTTCAAGCTACGAACGACAAACATGCCAATCTCACTTTTCAAGTTTAAGAAGATTGAACACGGGCAGCTGTTGTACCCCAAAATTTTCCCTCCCTATTTTTCATTCAAGATGCTATCCTAGGGTTTCTCAAATACTCAAAATGGCTCAGGGTTTGATTAGACAGATTCTCTTCCTAGGCATTCAGTCAACAATTAGGGCTTGTTATTTCTCAAGAAAAATTCAGTTTTCAAAGTTTCAAATGGTCTTCATGGTTCTTCATGTATTCCAAGGATGTTTGTGCCAAGTTTCAAACCCTGCATTGCAAGTTTACTCAGTCGATAGTTCAGATAACTGAAAATCAATTGCATTGATCAAAAGTCGACCTTTTCAAGATCAAATTCAAACAATTGTAACTTCTTTATTATTTGATATTTTTGAGTGATTCTTTTTGTGTATGACTCTCCTTGACATCATCTCCAATTTCTCTTTACAAGTCAAGAATTGATTACGTGCGAAAGATCATCAAAAAATTCAAATACTTTAGAGGTCATTTTGCAAATTTGACCTAATCACAAGAAACTCTTGTCCAATTTTCGAGGTTCATAACTTCTTTAATTCTCAATGTCCTGAGGTGATTCTTTTTGCGAAGTATCACGAATAGCATTGTCTATAAGATTACTTCAAAGATCGAGGTCAAATTATGCTTGGTTCAATTTATGTCACAGACGTTTCTCAAAGGACATTTGATTCTTATGGTGAGATAATTCATGAAACTAGAGTTCTAGTTTAATGATTCATTGATTACTTGTTGCTTACTTCAAGTCATTTTCAAGTGAACATTAGCGATCATTGGATTATGGGGGAATTTTGATTAAATCTCTTAAAGGCGCGATTTGTATTATTGGCTCGTATTGCAAGTTACTGTGAATTGACGATGTGGGTTTTAAAGAAGAAGATTTGAGAAACAATTTGAATAATTCTTCTTGATTTCAAAACGGTTCAAGTGTGTGAGCCGCAATCCATTCATATGAATTTGCTTTTGGATTCAAGATATACAAATGAACTAATATCTCATGATGCAAATGTGCTCAATTTTGAAGATCAATTCATGAAATTTATTTGGATCTCTAATACAAATGTAAGATTGAAGTCTTAAGGCTTGCATTATTGTTCATTCATCATTCAACAAATACATTCAAGTATCAATCATTTCTTTTCCAAATACAAGAGGAAAATTTCATTTTCAATCAAAATTCAAGAATTGTTTGATTTCTCTACAACAAGTTCATCATTCATAAAATTCAAAGAAATATCATTCAAGTTACATTTTTGTGGGAAATTTACAAAACGGATTACAAGTGAAATATAAGTTACAATTGTTTGTTTACCAGGAAAGAAATGCTTATTCTTCAAGTCTCTTTGCTTCATCTTTAAGTAACTCGTCCCCACTCTTTGCTAGCCATGGCATTTTCATCTTTCAACCTCGCTTTGGCCGTCCAATCCGCGTTAATCATGAAACAATGAAGAAAGAAAGTTAGCAAACAATCAACATGTGAAAAATTCCAAGCAAGAATTAATGGTTAAAAGAAATTTGCATTTCATCATTTGGGTGGGCATTTGGAATCAGAGATTAAAAGAGGTTTTTGTTTTCAATCAAAAGCTATTTTCTCTTATTTTGCAAATCACAAAAACTTGGATTTCGGTTCACAAAAGGAAAAGAAACTAGCATACGCTTTTCACTTCCAAAAACAAAGTCAAATTGCCAAATATACAAGTAAGCACACTACAACGCAATACAACAGCATAACCCAAAACAAATATGCACAGGGCAGGCCAGCAAGCACAAAAAACAGTAGGCAGCAGCTGCAAGCCAAAAATGCAGCAAAAGCGAAATAACAATAACAAGCGCAACAAGCCAAAATAACTCAAAGTAGCAGGTTGCAATAGTGCAACAAAAAATGGGCAGACCTGCAACAAAACAAAACAACGCAGCAAATCTGCAACAAAGCTACCAAGTAAGGCATCATAGGCAAATATAATGACAAGCCAAGGCATCAACAACAAGTAAAACAAATAGCACAACACCAATTCATGAAAAAAAACAATGCAAGCTATCAAATAGCTCAGCAAACCGTATGCCTCATCATTTTCCTAATATTTCCAACCCTTCAGAAATTGTGAAAAAAACAAAAATGGCTTTGCATCACAGAAAGACAAAGAGGAAAAGAGACAGGTTTAGAAAGATATCACCTAACCCACAATACTCCAAACAACCCGCATGTTGTACCCCAAAATTTGCCCTCTCATTCTTCAAGGCCTTTCTCACAAGGATTCTCAAGGTTCAAGCTTGCACAAGTACTTTGGAATTTTCCAGTACCAAAATTAAAAGGAAACTGTGAAAAAGGGAGAAAACAGATAAAAATATGATTTTGACAAAATTTGGAAAAATACAAGTGTTCTTCGTTTCAGCTCCTTCGATTGGCCTTTTGGCCTCTTTTGATACAGGCTTTGGTTGCATCCTTCGACTAGGCGTTGGCCTCTGGCACGCTGGCTTTGATTTACAAGGCAGGAGTTTCCTACATGCCACCTTCGATTGCATCTCTGGCCTTACTGGGTTCACAATGCCATGACTGCCTATTGCATATTTCGTTTGGATGTCTGATGCTTGCATGCCTATACAAACTTTCCCTCCATACGTTTCTTGACTCATAAAGTAATGACTAGTTACATACAAACTTTCATTTGAGCCACAACTTGCACGCAAAAGGCATCCCCCTTTCTAGAATGAACAAGGTACAAAGCCTCCTATAACTTCCTTCGATTCCAAGGCAAAAAGATCCCTTTTGGTGTCCTTCGATTTGCACTTTTTTGCCTCATGTATGCCTCTTTCGAATCTGGACATTTTTCCTCCTGCATGCCTCTTTCGTTTGGGCATGTGGATCCATTCGTGCAAGTCTTTGTTTGAGCATTGACCTTTTGTGTGCTTGCTTGGAGTCACAAAGTTTAGACCTCCTCCATGCAGGCTTCGACAAGACATTAACTATGTTTGTACTAGCTTCGACTGGACAACATTTCTCTTTAGTATGCTGCATTTCCATCCTTGACAAACTTCAGCACATGGTTGATGGCCCCTTCAAAATACATATAGTGGTGGACTTGAGGGGCATACATATGAGTCCTTATCGAAGGGTACACCTTACTAGTCCATCCGAAGGACACATTTGGCCCCTTCAAACGATGCACAAAGGTGATTCGTTCGAAGGACACTTGTTGGAGGAAAGTCAAACAATATGTTTGGAAGAAGAATCTGGTCGAAGGAGGGTCAAAATGAAAGGATGAAATATTCAAAGATGGTTGCTGCCAAGTTCAGGCATGGTACACTGGCCAAAACTGCTGCACAGCAGTCTTGAAACACTGCCCCATTCTTGCACCGAAATAGCATACAAGCACTGTCCCTCGAAGGCTACAAAGAGCAGTTTACTCAAATTGTTCAAATTATTTTGTTTTTCCTCCAAAAGCTTCAGCCAACTTTTCCTATAAATAAGAGGCTCCAACACATGTTTAGGAGGACTTTTGGGCCAGGGGAACGAATCTTCAAAAAATTCTCAAACACCATAAAGCTCTCAAACACTTAAATACTCATCAAACACATACCCAGAATCCAAACACTTATCCCCTTAGAATCTGAAACATCCCTATACCTTGTTACCCTTCGAATCCAGTAGGAAGAACCTCACACTTGTTCTTCTCTTTCGAATCCAGTATCAAAGACATAACCCCTGGTTCTTCCCTTCGAATCCAGAAGCATTCAAGGAAACCACTTAAAGGCCCAGCACACATTCCAGCCTCAAGCAAGGTAAGTCATTCTTAACCTTGAACCCTTCATTTCTAGCATAACATGTAAATAAGCTTCCTTTTCGTTTCAAACATGTACGTAGTGTTTGTTACCTTTTCGTTTCCACCCTTTTAGTTTGTTTTTATTACCTCTCCTTTTGGTTTTGCTCTTTGGTTTATTACAAATGCTTTAAGAACTAACCTGGCCCTGAGGTAATGATAGCATGGCCTTAGGCCATGTTGCTATTTAATATCTCAAACGAAATAAACAGGAGACAGGAGTATGAAACGAAGCCTCAGGCTTCCTCACTGACTCCAGGCCCAATCGTAGGAGGCAGAAAGGCAGATTACATCTTATACTGGTTCCACTGGTCCCAATCAAAAGGCACAACATGCTGTCCCACTGGTCCCAATCGAAAGGCACAACATGCTGACCGTGAGGCCTCAGTCGAAAGTCATGCCTTCACCCTTTTCAGGCCAAATCGAAGAGAGCCAGAAAGTGCAGAATCGAAGGGTTTTCTGCCTCAATCGAAAGACCCTCATTTTTCTTGCTTTTATTTTATTTTTGCCTTTATATTTTCATACAATTCAATATGGTTGTAATAGTGTAGGATTTTATCTTTCTGCGCTTTATTACTTTTATATGCTTGCTAGTAAATAGGATATGTATGGCCAGATAAAATCAACAAGTAGACAATCACTAATAAAAAAACAAAGCATGAAAATAACACACATGCACACTTGCACCCCTAGGGTTTCAATCCACTTGTTGCCTTCAAAAATGGGTCATGATATGCATGTCAAGTACTTTGGCAAAACAAAAACAAAACAAAAGATCATAGTCCCTCAATGACGCTATCTGAGTTGCCTAAACAAAATGATCAAGTCCCTCAAGAAATTTGCCAAAAATACTTAACACCATTGCTATCATGGTCTATACGATGACCCGCGCCTGTCCCGTAAAACATCCTAACACAAGGTTGTTCACCAAATACAATGGTGAAACAACACTGTTAAAAGGGTTAAAAACATAAGAAAGATCTTTGAGTAAAATAGGGTAGATAACTCTTAGTTACTTGATCAAAAACTTGCAAAAACATCCTTGCTATCTTCAAAACACACTTCTCCACACAATTTCAAAACCCTACTTTCAAACATTGAAAACTTTTCAAAAGACAAAAACACCTTTGTATACATTCAAACAAGAATCATTACAAAGGTTGCCACAACGATGGCCTCTTTTCAAAACATCTTCAAAAACCACACACAAAGCACCATTTCAAACAATTGAAAATCAAAGCAAGTAACTAAGAGCCCATGGATAACCATGGATTGAAAGGGTGATAATACCTTCCCTTTCTATAATCTACTCCCCGAACCCAAGAAAACATCTCAAAGGTATTTTCTGTGCTTTTTGACCTTTCCTTAGGATAAAATAAAAAGTCGGTGGCGACTCTTGCTAAACCGAAACATTTGCGAACACAAACGCAAAACCCAAGTCAGTTCTCCCACCGTATCACAGAACTGGCGACTCTGCTGGGGACTTTTCTAAAAGTGGGGTTACCTTAGGTTTTTTTAGATCACCTTTACATGCTTACCTTGATTGCTTTCATCGCTTTACTTTTTGGGTTCCTTGTTTGGGTTTGTTTTAAATCCTACACCCGGATTTGGGGGCACATTTTAGGTAAGTAGCAATAAACTGTGAGGGAACTGTGCGGGGTATACCGACATGGTTGAAGCAATAGCTACGTTAGTGTGACATATTTGTGGGTACCGGTAGCCTTTGAGTTAATCAAAGAGAATACGGGGCCGCTGAGTGATGTCATGAAGCACTAACGAACTCTTAGAACCTTACTTGACCATCTTGGCCTTTTTAGGGGTAGTGAGATGACCGACTTTGGTGCAGTCCGAAGTTGGTAGATACTTGATACTACACTCATTGAGGGTTGTTTTCTTGGGATATTTTGGTCGCCAGTTAAGTGTCTAAACCAAAACAATGAACATAGAAAATAATCCAGTGATATTGAGCTCCTTAGAACCCGGTTTCTATTTTAGGATAGGTTGAGCCAACTAACTTCAAGAGGGTATTTACCTACAAACCCCATGCAAGCCTAAACCTAAGGACTTGTTTGCTTTGTGTGAATATGACTGTCTGTATATACACTTGCCTACTTTTGCATACATGTACATAACATCATAACATCATACCATAGCATTTTCAATAACCATTTCAAGGATCTCGAGGGTCTTTTGATGCAGGGTCACGTTGAACCAGACATTTACCAAATGGTAAGAGGTTTCATTTTCCTCTAAACAAACGCCGTTAAAGATCAAGTGCAACAACTTAAATCAGGGGCTATGACCCACTGGACATGGTGAGCTTGATTCTCATGGAAAGACATCCACTGATACAAAGTTCTCCAATCAAAGATGTTGATCAAAGTTCAACCTCTAACATTTTCTTGTGTTTACCCCGAGAGATCCTCGAAGACATTGCATCCACATATCATGCATTGTATCATAACAGGTTTTCCTTTTCAGGTTTCCTTATTCTCCTACTGTTTATTTCAGAAGAGATGGCTCTAGAAAGGACTGTCAAAGATATCCAGGATCAAAATGCTCAACTTCAAGAAATGTTCTTGAACCTGTCCCAGGGGCAAGAAGAAGTGAAAGCTCTCCTCACAAGGGGCATGGTCCTAGGGAATTCAAGCAGTGTCAGGAATGATCAGTTGGAAGAACTTCAGATTGAGCTGGAAACAATGAAGATCCAGATGATGGGACAACTGGTGGGCCAGATGGCTCTCATCCAAGACTTAGCTCAAAGACAAGAAGAGCTCAGGGTTCTCGTCAACAAATTGCTTCGGGACAACCAAGTGGGGCAAACAACTAAGGTTGAAGATCGAGTCATCATTCAACCTCCTTTGAGACAAGAAGACAAGGGAAAGGCTCCCCAACTTGCTTCAGGGTCACAAGCCCAGCAACAACCTCGCCAGTGTCAACGGGGTAATCGGCGTAAGAAAAATACGTCTGGAAGACATTTCTCTGAGACTGACATACCATCATCTCTAATACTGAAACGCTTGTTGGAGGTCAACCTGCTTGCTTTAAAGGATCCTATTCGGAAGCCCAATACCTCTACTCCTAGCTATCACCCCGATGCGTTTTGTGTATACCACTCCCATAGTCCTGGACATGACACCGATGACTGTTGGGCTTTGAAAAACAAGATCCAAGACTTGATCGACGAAGGAGTGTTGGAATTCATGCCGGATGGTGAGATTAAAATCTTCCGCTAAGGGTTCTCCACCTGAAATGACAAAGCTCGAACTGAGATACTTTTGTTCCATTTGAATTTTCAAGTTGTAATTTCTTTTGTTATTCAAACAATTATCTGCTGATGTCAAACTCTGTTTCATTAATGCATTGCATATGTCTGTCTTGAATTCATCCATTCGTTTTCACTATTCTTATGCTTCCTACTTTCTTTATGATATTTAACTCTGGATAAAAAGCTACAAGCCTTTAGAGTGAGGATGACGAAATAATACCGTAATCTCATACAGTATGCTTTTGAACAGACCTTGCTGACGATGTACATGTGTTTCTTTCAAATCCTAAACACTGGAGTTATAAGGAAGATAATCCCTAGTCAACACCTTTGAGCCAAAGAAGTAGGATTTTTCTGTTTTAAAACAAAATGAAACCTTTGATTTAAACCTGGGGCAGGGTAGTCTCTTAGTTAATTCAAAAAAAAGAGATGCGCGTTGAAGTCGCAAACTCTCAGTTCATAATACAACGAATGACATCAAAAACATTCCCTGGGAATCAAAAGACAGTGATGGTTCCTTATCTCATAGGCAGTCATTACCTCTCAAAATAAAATAAAAAAACCACTAAGCCAAAACCTATAAAGGAGGCTTAAGAAAGTTGGGGCATCCCGCTGACGGTAATCTCGAAAACAAGAACAGTCAGGCAAAAATTAGGGATAATGAATCAAAAGAAAGAGGTCATTATAAATCCTCAATAACATGAAAAATGTTGCAAAAATGATGACTGCCTTCCTTAAAATACAACTGGTGTGAACCATCACCAAAAAGTCGTTCCAAACTCAAATAGAGTTCGATGCACAATTAACTGAGTTTAGGACTGAAGGACATCACGAAGAGCGGGTGGGAACAAATATACTTTGAGCCTTTATACTTTGTTTATTAAACCGTGAACCAAGCCACGTTACAACCCTTCAAAAGTCCTAATTGAAGCATGGGTTAGTTCGAAAGCATACTGTTACAAAAGGTATCCTAACTCCTGTAAGGCTTTGCCCTAAAATCTTGTGTTGAATTTGTCTTATAAAAAGTTTTCTGCTAAAAAATGCATTTTTCAAAACTTCGAGACAAGCATAAACTTTGCATTATTTGAATATCGTTGTTTGCACATGGTTTACTTGTTTAACAACAAAGATATTCATACAGCGAATGTTCGGAGGAACGAAAGCTCTCTCAGTGAGTAAAATCACTTCAAGTGGGACGGTACTCCCATTGCAAAAATCTCCCGTCAACAAAAAGAGATTTGGTTTGGTATTGTCCAACAAATCTGGGGCAGTCCAGTCAAGATTTCAACAAATCTTTCAAAGTCCATTAAACTTGGGGAAGTCCAGTCAAGATTTTAAGAAATCTCTCAACTTCAGATACAGTCCAGATACGCTCCAGACACGGTTGCCATTCTGTCACTTATTCAGATCTCAGTTACAATTTCAGATACACTCCAGACACGGAAGTCATTCTGCTACTCATACAGATCTCAACTTCAGATACAGTCCAGATACGCTCCAGACACGGTTGCCATTATGTCACTTATTCAGATCCCAGTTACAGTTTCAGATACACTCCAGACACGAAAGTCATTCTGCTACTCATACAGATCTCAACTTCAGATACAGTCCAGATACGCTCTAGACACGGTTGCCATTCTGTCACTTATTCAAATCCCAGTTACAGTTTTAGATACACTCCAAACACGGAAGTCATTCTGCTACTCATACAGATCTCAACTTCAGATACAGTCCAGATACGCTCCAGACACGGTTGCCATTCTGTCACTTATTCAGATCCCAGTTACAATTTCAGATACACTCCAAACACGGAAGTCATTCTACTACACCATACAGATCTCAACTTCAGATACAGTCCAGATACGCTCCAGACACGGTTGCCATTCTGTCACTTATTCAGATCCCAGTTACAGTTTCAGATACACTCCGGACACGGAAGTCATTATGCTACTCATACAGATCTCAACTTCAGATACAGTCCAGATACGCTCTAGACACGGTTGTCATTCTGTCACTTATTCAGATCCCAGTTACAGTTTCAGATACACTCCGGACACGGAAGTTATTCTGCTACTCATACAGATCTCAACTTCAGATATAGTCCAGATACGCTCCAGACACGGTTGCCATTCTGTCACTTATTCAGATCCCAGTTACAGTTTCAGATACACTCCGGACACGGAAGTCATTCTGTTACTCATAAAGATCTCAACTTCAGATACAGTCCAGATATGCTTCAGACACGGTTTCCATTCTGTCACTTATTCAGGTCCCAGTTATAGTTTCAGATACACTCCAGACACGGAAGTCATTCTGCTACTCATACAGATCTCAACTTCAGATACAGTCCAGATACGCTCCAGACACAGTTGCCATTCTGTCACTCATTCAGAATTTATCCTCAGCCCAGAGATGCTCCAAACGCAGATACCTTCCTGCTTCTCATCCTTTCACCTATAACATACAATTCAACTTCCTGATATCCCCAACAGAGTAAAGATTCTTATTCTTAAAGTGGCATACGACCTAAACCTGAACTTCTTCCAGACAGGAATAAGCTTTTTCCAGAATCCTGAGTTTTACTCTCCAACAGGATAGCTACTTTTCAACGAGTATTCAGATATTCCCCATTGAAGATCTCCTCGAAACGGGAATCCCCAGTAGATTGGCATATAACCCAAACTCCTGATTTCCCCAGTAGTGGTCCCAGGACTTCTCATTTTCAATGATCAAAGGATTTTCAATCCCCAGCAGCAGTCAAAGATTTCCTTACTAGGATTTATCTTCCTCAGCAAGACGGCTACTCAGCTTGCATGCATAATCATCACATTCATATATCATAAACATTGATGAAACGCAATTCATTCCATAATACATATCATGCAACATGATTTTATGTTTTAGCTAACATTTTTACCCTTTTCAGGATAAGATTAAAAGGCCATTGTTAACAATTTTTCAGATACAGTACAGATACACCCCAGACATGGCGGTCATTCTATTACTCATTTAGAATTTCAAGTCAAATATAGTACAGATACACCCCCAGACACGGCGGTCACTCTACTACTCATTCAGACTTCAGCAATCCGATACAGGCTAGATACACCCCAGACACGGCGGTCATTCTATTACTCATTCAGAATTTCAAGTCAAATATAGTACAGATACACCCCAGACACGACGATCATTCTACTATTCATTCAGACTTCAGCAATCTGATACATACTAGATACACCCCAGACATGGCGGTCACTCTACTACTCATTCAGACTTCAGCAATCCGATACAGACTAGATACGCTCCAGACACGGCAGCCATTCTATCTCTCATTCATATTCAATTATCAACCTCAAGTTCAGATATGCTCCAGACACGGATGCCATTTTGACCCTTACATCAGCAGTTTGATTCCCTCAGCGCAGTCACCACGGAATTCATTCTACTACTCATACAGATCTCAACTTCAGATACAGTCCAGATATGCTCCAGACGTGGTTGCCATTCTGTCACTCATTTAGAGTTTATCCCCAGCACACAGTTGCTCCGTGCACAAATATTTCTCTGTTACCCAGATACAATACAGATACACTCCAGACACGACAGTCATTCTGATATTCATTCAACGTTCAAATACAGTTACAGCTCAGATACGCCCCAGACACGGACGCCATTCTTTGGCTCATATAGACTCAGTCTCCAGATACAGTTCAAATGCATTCCAGACACGGGTACCATTTTGATGCTCATTCTTCTGACCTACCACATTGCAATTCAACAAACATTCTTGGATGACATCTTTAAGCACATCTCCAGCAAGATTCCACCATCTCCAAATGGCATCTTTAAGCCCATTTCCTTAACTATATTTTGACGAGTGCAAATTTACGGGCACTCTAGTGTCCAATCCTCTTTTACCTTCGAGTCGCGAAAGGCAAACTTGCCAATCTAACTCTTCAAGTTCAAGAAGATTGAACAGGGGCATCTGTTGTACCCCAAAATTTGCCCTCTCATTCTTCAAGGCCTTTCTCACAAGGATTCTCAAGGTTCAAGCTTGCACAAGTACTTTGGAATTTTCCAGTAGCAAAATTAAAAGGAAACTATGAAAAGGGGAGAAAACAGATAAAAATATGATTTTTGACAAAATTTGGAGAAATACAAGTGTTCTTCGTTTCAGCTCCTTCAATTGGCCTTTTGGCCTCTTTTGATACAGGCTTTGGGTGCATCCTTCGACTAGGCGTTGGCCTCTAGCACGCTGGCTTTGATTTACAAGGCAGAAGTTTCCTACATGCCCCCTTCGATTGCATCTCTGGCCTTACTGGGTTCATAATGCCATGACTGCCTATTGCATGTTTCGTTTGGATGTCTGATGCTTGCATGCCTATACAAACTTTCCCTCCATGTTTTCCTTGACTCATAAAGTAATGACTAGTTACATACAAACTTTCATTTGAGCCACAACTTTCACGCAAAAGGCATCCCCCTTGCTAGCATGCACAAGGTACAAAGCCTCATATAACTTCCTTCGATTCCAAGGCAAAAAGCTCCCTTTTGGTGTCCTTCGATTTTTCACTTTTTTGCCTCATGTATGCCTCTTTCGAATCTGGACATTTTGCCTCCTGCATGCCTCTTTCGTTTGGGCATGTGGCTCCCTTCGTGCAAGTCTTTGTTTGAGCATTGATCTTTTGTGTGCTTGCTTGGAGTCACAAAGTTTAGACCTCCTCCATGCAGGCTTCGACAAGACATTGACTATGTTTGTACTAGCTTCGACTGGACAACATTTCTCTTTAGTATGCTGCATTTCCATCCTTGACAAACTTTAGCACATGGTTGATGGCCCCTTCAAAAGACATATAGTGGTGGACTTGAGGGGCATACATATGAGTCCCTGTCGAAGGGTACACCTTACTAGTCCATTCGAAGGACACATTTAGCCCCTTCAAACGATGCACAAAGGTGATTCGTTCGAAGGACACTTGTTGGAGGAAAGTCAAACAATATGTTTGGAAGAAGAATCTGGTCGAAGGAGGGTCAAAATGAAAGGATGAAATATTCAAAGATGCTTGCTGCCAAGTTCAGGCATGGTACACTGGCCAAAACTGTTGCACAGCAGTCTTGAAACAATGCCTCATTCTTGCACCGAAATAGCATACAAGCACTGTCCCTCGAAGGCTACAAAGAGCAGTTTACTCAAATTGTTCAAATTATTTTGTTTTCCCACCAAAAGCTTCAGCCAACTTTGCCTATAAATAAGAGGCTCCAACACATGTTTAGGAGGACTTTTAGGCCAGGGGAACGAATCTTCAAAAAATTATCAAACACCATAAAGCTCTCAAACACTTAAACACTCATCAAACACATACCCAGAATCCAAACACTTATCCCCTTAGAATCTGAAACATCCCTATACCTTATTACCCTTCGAATCCAGTAGGAAGAACCTCACACTTGTTCTTCTCTTTCGAATCCAGTATCAAAGACATAACCCCTGGTTCCTCCCTTCGAATCCAGAAGCATTCAAGGAAACCACTTAAAGGCCCAACACACATTCCAGCCTCAAGCAAGGTAAGTCATTCTTAACCTTGAACCCTTCATTTCTAGCATAACATGTAAATAAGCTTCCTTTTCGTTTCAAACATGTACGTAGTGTTTGTTACCTTTTCGTTTCCACCCTTTTAGTTTGTTTTTATTGCCTCTCCTTTTGGTTTTGCTCTTTGGTTTATTACAAATGCTTTAAGAACTAACCTGGACCTGAGGTAATGATAGCATGGCCTTAGGCCATGTTGCTATTTAATATCTCAAACGAAATAAACAGGAGACAGGAGTATGAAACGAAGCCTCAGGCTTCCTCACTGACTCCAGGCCCAATCGGAGGAGGCAGAAAGGCAGATTACATCTTATACTGGTTCCACTGGTCCCAATCGAAAGGCACAACATGCTGTCCCACTGGTCCCAATCGAAAGGCATAACATGCTGACCGTGAGGCCTCAGTCGAAAGTCATGCCTTCACCCTTTTCAGGCCAAATCGAAGAGAGCCAAAAAGTGCATAATCGAAGGGTTTTCTGCCTCAATCGAAAGACCCTCATTTTTCTTGCTTTTATTTTATTTTTGCCTTTATATTTTTATGCAATTCAATATGGTTGTAATAGTGTAGGATTTTATCTTTCTGCGCTTTATTACTTTTATATGCTTGCTAGTAAATAGGATATGTATGGCCAGATAAAATCAACAAGTAGACAATCACTAATAAAAAAAACAAAGCATGAAAATAACACACATGCACACTTGCACCCCTAGGATTTCAATCCACTTGTTGCCTTCAAAAATAGGCCATGATATGCATGTCAAGTACTTTGGCAAAACAAAAACAAAAAAAAAGATCATAGTCCCTCAATGAAGCTATCTGAGTTGCCTAAACAAAATGATCAAGTCCCTCAAGAAAATTGCCAAAAATACTTGACACCATTGCTATCATGGTCTATACGATGACCCGCGCCTGTCCCGTAAAACATCCTAACACAAGGTTGTTCACCAAATACAATGGTGAAACAACACTGTTAAAAGGGTTAAAAACATAAGAAAGATCTTTGAGTAAAATAGGATAGATAACTCTTAGTTACTTGATCAAAAACTTGCAAAAACATCCTTGCTATCTTCAAAACACACTTCTCCACACAATTTCAAAACCCTACTTTCAAACATTGAAAACTTTTCAAAAGACAAAAACACCTTTGTATACATTCAAACAAGAATCATTACAAAGGTTGCCACAACGATAGCCTATTTTCAAAATATCTTCAAAAACCACACACAAAGCACCATTTCAAACAATTGAAAATCAAAGCAAGTGATCTAAGCAAGTAACTAAGAGCCCATGGATAACCATGGATAGAAAGGGTGCTAATACCTTCCCTTTCTATAATCTACTTCCCGAACCCAAGAAAACATCTCAAAGGTCTTTCCTGTGCTTTTTGACCTTTCCTTAGGATAAAATAAAAAGTCGGTGGCGACTCTTGCTAAACCGAAACATTTGCGAACACAAAAGCAAAACCCAAGTCAGTTCTCCCACCGTATCACACCGCACAACCGGCAAATTACCCTGCTATAGCCTGCTAGAAATGCTACAAAATCAATCCAACACTTGTTATGCTATGTTGCCCATAACAGCACAAACCTGTCACAAAACTACAAAAACAAATAGCCTGATGGCCCTGCTGTCCACTACATATACTATCCAAAAATACATCAAAATAGCCCAAAACAAACTGCATCAGAAAAGGCCACAAAAAAGTTAACCAAAGTATTCAAAACTCATCAAAAATTTCCCCCTATTTGCTTACTACCTCCCCTATATAACATAAGCTAACAACAAAAGACTGGGGAGACTCATCACAAATTTCACAGAAAATTGCAAAGAAAACATCCAAACCCAAAAGAGAGAACAACCAGCAAACTGGGAGAGAGATTTTTTACCAAGCCAAAAACCTTATACTCAACTTTATCTCAGCACACCTAAATTAATTAAGCCACTCACCCTAACCTCCCTCTCGCTCACCTCACAACACCTACAAGAATGAGAAAAGCATACACAGAAAAAGCCTCTAAATGTCCAAACAATACTAAGAAAATTCCTATAGAAACTCCTGAAAATTAATTTTCAGTAAAAACAACCTGAACCACCACCATGTCTCCAATCCTCACTTTAACTTACCAACAGACTTTCACCTGCAACCTGCAATAACGGTTCAAATGCATCAACTCTGATACGCAACAAGTCAGACCAATAATTTCCAACAGGGATTAGAAGAAGAAAAAAGAAGAAAACGAAATAACTCAATTACCTGGATATAGTTGTTTCGGTTCCTCTAGGTTCCTTCGCCTGTTCATCGTGCACCTTTTGAAAACAACAACCGAGACAAATTTCAGTCCTGTAGGTAAACTTCTCTTTGCTCTGATTTTGTACGAATTCAGTGCTATCATTGTTCAATCAGATTTGTTGATGATATAGGTTTCAGTTTCGTTTAGATTTGGGAAATAGAGGGATTATTGTTGTTGTGATTTTTTTCTTTCTTTTTTTTCTTTCGATTAAGAGAATAGGAACTAGGAGAGTGAAATCGGTTGAGAGAAGGAGAAAAACGTGATAAAATTGTTGTTGAAGAAGAAGAGGAATAGAGAATCATGAGAGAATAAGAGATATCACGAGAGAGAGAGAACCGAGAGAGACCATGAAAGATCAGTGACAGAGAGGAAAGGTATACGAGTAACAAGCGGAGAGAGATCGGTTGAGAGAATGTATAATCCATAAGGAGTACAGTTTCAAAGAGATGGGGAAAGAGAACAAAAGAGAGCGAGATAGAGGAATCTGTTGTGAGAAAGGGAGAGGCGTTGTCTTTTGGCTGAGGGCTAGGGTTTGTTCTTACAACCCGTTTTCTTAAAAGGCCGTAGTGTCCGGACCCTGCTGACCCGGTCCGGCCCATCATGTTTTTTGGTATATATTATTGTTTTTTTAGTGTTTGTTTCATAAATCCTTTTTATAATTTACGGGCTTTGCAACAAGTGTTTTTCAACCCATTCCGAAATACTAGTCGTACCACCCTTTTTTCCAACAGTACCCCCAAGATCAATTTTGCATTTTACTTCTTATTTTTACAATTTTTTGATATAAAAAAAACAAAAACTCATTTTATTTTCTTAATCAAGTTATAATACAAATCATAAAAACATAGATATACTTTTAGAATTAGATTTTTTTTCTTTCTTTCATTATTTTCTTTACTTAAAAATCACAAAAAATAATATATATTTTTTAAATTAGGTTCTAATTTACTTTTGAATTTATTGTTGATTTAATTTAATAAAAAATATACCAAAGGATATATATACATTCGATTTAATTTTCTTTGTAACCAATTATTTTCTCCTCTAGAATAGGTTTTTATTTTCTCTTTAAAATTTCTCACAGACAATATATATATATATATATATATATATATATATATATATATATATATATATATATATATATATATATATATATATATATATATATATATATATATATATATATATATATATATATATATATATATATATATATATATATATATATATATATATATATAAATGATTTAATTTATTTCTTTTCTAGAATAGGTTGTTATTTTCCCTTCAAAATTCCTCATAAACAAACATTTCCTTTTTATATTTTTACTTTGTTAATTAATTTTTACTTGATAGATTGTTGTAGTTTTAATTAATTGTTCGATTCGATTTAGTTGTATTGATTGCCTATTTAGACTTTTAATCGCATTAACGATTCGATCCATCCCCATTTGTAAATTTGTACTCCCCATTCCCGAAAGCTCTATAATAGCGTAGAATTTTAATTTCTACAATTTACTATTTTTCTTTATACTATATAGTAATTAGGCGTGTATGACAAGATTTAAAATCAACCGCCATACAACCCTAATCAAAGATAAATTAACTTGAATCAAACACACTTTTCACACGCGCACCTCTAGGGTAACCTCGCTTGTTGCCTCGGAAAAATAGTCATGTCCCTCAAATGTGGGACGCTTTAGTAAAGATCCTTTGATAAAAAAAGATTGTAGTCCCTCGATGTCCTTGATGTTGTCTTCGGTAAATTATCTAGTCCCTTACGAAAATTGCTAAAGCGTCTCACAAGTTACCTTCTATGACTGTACGATTAACCCGCGCCCGTCCCTTCACATTCAACTATATGGCTTCTTACCAAATCAATGGTAAGATAACAACATCTAAAGAAGGAGGAAAAGAACAAAGACCTTTTGAGTAGGTAGTACACTCATAGTTTCTTGCTCACAAACTAAAACCATTTCCACACTTATACTTTCAAAACATCTTCAAAAAACAAACATCTCTTTGAACTTTTTTCAAAAGCAACACTTTGTATACATTCTTATAGAGACGAGAATTATTTCAAAGTTTTTCGAAACAAAGGCGTTTTCAAAATATTTTCAAACTTGCACCAAACACAAACACATTTCCAACAAAGTATTTTCAAAGTGATCAAGCAACTAAGAGCCCGTAGATAACTACAGATGAAAAGGGTGCTAACACCTTCCCTTTTCATAACCTACCCCCCGAACTAAAGAAAATTTCTCAAAGGTCTTTCCTGTTCTTTTCACCCTTTCGTTTGTTGGATAAAAGAAAAGTCGGTGGTGACTCTTGCTATCCGCAAAAATTCTGATAAAACGCAAAACACTCAAGTCAGTTCTCCCACCGTATTACAGTCGCAAAGATCGATCAACAATAGGATTTATAGATTGCAAAAAGATAAATGGATCCCGAACACGAAGATACCACTAGTCATAACAGTCAACACTATTGAACACAATATCATATGATTTTTCGTAAGCGACATAAGTCCATATCACTTCCTCTACATAGACAAACTATGGAAATTAGGTTATCAATGATTAGACCTGAGTCCATATCTCGGGGAAGATCTAGTGGCCTTCAACGATTTGGTAACTCACCCTTGCGAAATAACAAATCTGACATTGTATTTTGAAGAAGGAGCGAGTCAGAGAAAGGTAACCCTCATCCTTTCAATGGTTTCACGTAAGAGTGCTTTAAATGACGTCTGGGTAGATCCTCCTTTGAGAGCTAGACACGAAAGCTTGTCGGTCCACCGAGAAATGGCGTATTATTGTTGTGAAGAGAAAATAGTATTGAGTAATGTCGGCCAGAGAGAGGCAGGGTGTATTAGAGGATTCTCACTCAGAAATATTGTCACCACTTTAGCAACAACTTTTGAGTAATCCAACTCGAGAAAAATCCAGTCAGATCCATGAAGGTAGACTCCGACCTCCCCTTCGTGCACATCATCAATTGAGCAATTAAAGGACTGTAAAATACCAACGCCAACCCCAAGGTGAAGATACGGAGTATTGTTTTCGTGTCGAGAACAAACATATATCTATTGTAGTAATCCCATGATATAACTTTTGGGAAGAAGCCAATTTACTGCAAATAAAAAGATAAATCACCTGAGAGATTGCCCGTAAATGTTGATCGAGGGTACTTATTCGGGGGCGACTTGGTACCTACTTTTGTGAGCGAGTAAGCCAGCCACTAAACACCGGTCAATCAACAACACCTCTCTGAGAAAAATACGTGAAAGATGCATGATTAAAGACTGTCACTTACATCGTCCATCCAAGAATAAGAACCACACCTATAGTCTACAAGGACGCATATTATTACAAAGGGAAACTAATCGAGGGATACTTCCATGTCAAGTGTGCTCAATTCACGATCTCCTCGATAAGATATGTATCCCTCGAGATTTTTTAAAATTTCAATAAACAATATGTTAAATATTGCAAATATAAAGATTATTATAACCCTCTTGTGTTTGTACACTGTCGTCAATTAGATTGACGTACACTATCGCTAATTGAATTGACGACTCTTTTATGTTAAAAAAATTTTGTTTGAAAATGAACTAATTTAAAAAATATATAGGAATACAAATTAATTTAAATATTTATTTAAAAAATCAATTATTCAATAAAAAATTCAATATTTCAATAACACAAATCATCTAACAAAGTTGTAAAATTTAATATAAATAAAATTTTATCATAGGAGGAGATCTAATAAAGGAGTTGTTTCATAATAAAATAAGTTTGATAATATCTACAAAAATAATTTTAAATAGAAAATACTATTAGAAATAATCTAAGGTGGCTAGCACTTGTGATGTGTCATAATGAATTGATTTTCCTCTCCACACTCCAAAAGAAAAATAAAGAGAGAAGTGAAAATTCAACTCAAAATTGTTAGAGGGGGAAATTAATTTTCTCATTCTCATATTTATGTTCGTACCACGTGTCACGTATCTAACCATTTAACGGTGCCAATAAATTGACATAATGACCCTAATTTACCAAACTCGTGATCACTAACAAAATAAGGCCACATAAGTAGTCTAGCAACATGTATCACTTGTCTATTATTCTTACACATATCATTCATTCAATTAATCAGGTTTTATATTATTCACTTAGATGAAAACTTTTTAACATCTTTGTAAAATTATAAAGAAACATACCTAACTATTAGTAATATGCATGTCACATTGTCAAAACTCTATGTGAAACAAGCATTGAGCATGTTACCATCAAAGTTAGTTTGACCAAAGAGCTACACATACATGATACTTTTCTAGTAATGATTTGGTGATAAGTGCTAGCCACCTTAGATTATTTCTAATAGTATTTTCTATTTAAAATTATTTTTGTAGATATTATCAAGCTTATTTTATTATGAAACAACTCCTTTATTTGATCTCCTCCTATGATAGAATTTTATTTATATTAAATTTCACAATTTTATTGGATAATTTGTGTTGAAATATTGAATTTTTTACTGAATAATTTACTTTTTCAAATAAATATTTAAACTAATTCATGTTCTTATATATTTTTTAAACTAGCTCACTTTCAAACAAAAATTTATTTATTATAAAAGAGTCGTCAATTTAATTAGCGACAGTGTATAATACACAAGAGGAGTCGTCAAATCAAATTGACGACAGTGTACAAACACAAGAGGGTTATAATAATCTTTGCATTTGCAATATTTAACATATTGTTTATTGAAATTTTAAAAAATCTCGAGGGATACTTATCTTATCGAGGAGATTGTGAATTGAGCGCAATTGGCATGGAAGTATCCCTCGATCAGTTTGCCTTTGTAATAATATGCGTCCTTGTAAACTATAGGTGTGGTTCTTATTCTTGGATGGACGATGTAAGTGACCGTCTTTAATCATGCATATTTCACGTATTTTTGTTGGAGAGGTGTTGTTGACTGACTGGTGTTTAGTGGCTGGCTTACTCGCTAACAACAGTATGTGCCAAGTCGCCTCTGGATAAGTATCCTCGATCAACATTTACGGGCAATCTCCCGGGTGATTTATCTTTTTATTTGCAGCAAATTGGCTTCTTCCTGAAAGTTCTATCATTGGATTACTACAATAGATATATGTTTGTTCTCGACGCGAAAACACCACTCCGCATCTTCACCTTGGGGTTGGCGTTGGTATTTTGCAGTCCTTTAATTTCTCAATTGACGATGTGCACGAAGGGAAGGTCGGAGTCTACCTTCATAGATTTGACTGGACTTTTCTCGAGCTGGATTACTCAAAAGTTGCTGCTAAAGTGGTGACGAGATTTCTGAGTGAGAATCCTCTAATACACTCTGCCTCTCTCTGGTCGACATTACTCAATGCTATTTTCTATTCACAATAATAATACGCCATTTCTCGATGGACCGACAAGCTTTCGTGTCTAGCTCTCAAAAGAGGATCTACCCAGACGTCATTTAAAGCACTCTTACGTAATACCATTGAAAGGATGAGGGTTACCTTTCTATCACCTGCTCCTTCTTCAAAATACAATGTCACATTTGTCATTTCTCAAGGGTGAGTTACCAAATCGTTAAAGGCCACTAGATCTTCCCCGAGATATGGACTCAGATCTAATCGTTGATAACCTAATTTCCATAGTGTGTCTACGTAGAGGAAGTAACGTGGACTTCTGTCGTTTACGAGGAATCATATGATATTATGTTCAATAGTGCTGACTGTTATGACTAGTGGTATCTTCGTGTTTGGGATCCATTTATCTTTTTGCAATCTATAAATCCTATTGTTGATCAATCTTTGCAGCCTAGTATCGACTTTTATTTGGAAGAGGTGCTCTGGTGACGAATCTACGCTAGATGTCGCTACGTTGTAGATCTCACGGATGGCTGCCGGTTGAGGGGGAATGGTATTGGAAGATCTAACATAATTTTTAGTGTGATGTATGAGGTGATTGTCTCCATTTCTTGGTGTCTCCGGTAGAGATATGACTTTAGATCGATGATGATCTATCTGTGGAATTTTATGGTAATTAGGAGTCAATTCTCGCAGACAATACCATTATTCCATTATAAAACCAAAATTGGTGTTGATTAATGATGGAGGACGTTGAATCAGTGATGTTGATCTTTGATGCGGTGGTTTAAGGTGAACCTGTAAGGTTAGCAATCCAACACCCAAGTCAGTTATAGAGTCCAATATGTGTATAGTAAAATGTGGAGTTTAGAAAATTGTAACTTGAACATCACGTGTGCTAATTTTTCACCTTTTAGGATATACGTTTGAAAGACCTTTTTCACGTCCTAATGCATTTTGGATGTGAAAATGGAGAAGCTACAAGTAGTAGCTCTTGAAAATACGCATGTCTGGTGTCTTTTTAATGAATTTCTAAACACACACTTTATACGTTGAATCATTTTGATTTGACTTACACCTAGTTTGAACCTTGTTTTGGACCTTTGGTCGGTCCATAATAGAAACACATACTACTTCTTTTTTATCTCGTTTTCAAGATTCATCCTCTACTCAGAGGCAGGTTATTAGAATTTTTAGAGATAACTCTTTCAACTTGTGCATTAGAGAATTTTTTAGATCATTCCAAGAGCGTAGGAATTTGTCAATTATATCATCTACTTGAAAATTTTCATCTAAAGTGGTACCTTCAGTGATGATTTCATGAGATATCTTCTAGATTTTATGGAATTAGGTCTCCGCAGATTTTTCCTCAACAATATGATATTTGAAGCAACGGATTACTGTATATTTTTTCACCACATTTGTTGTACTCCAAAATTTTCTCTCTCATTTTTGAAGACAATTGATTCAAGACACCTCCTCATACTCCTAGGATTCTCAATTACTCAAGACTGCTCAAGGAATTAGTCAGACAAATTCTCCTCCTAAGTAGTTGGCCTACAACTAGGGTTTGACTTTCTTCAAAGAAAATTGAGCTTCTAATACCTCAAGTGAGTTTCATGGATCCTCATATGCTTCAAAGAATCCTCATGTCAAGTTTCAAGCCCCACTAACTTAGCAGTAATTCTATTAGTGGATTTCCCTCTAATTTTTTTAAAAATTGTTGTGGGGTGTTTATCACTTTACAATTTTCTTTTTCAAAAATTTTAAATTTCACTCATCTGTTGCGAGATGGAAAATCTTACGCTTTTTTTTTTTATAAAAAAAATTATATTGTGGGATGAATGTCATCTTGCAAGAACGATATTTTATAGGATAAATAACACCTGATAAAATCACCTGACTAATTTGATATTTTTTTGTAATATTAATTAAAAAAGTAGTGTCCTATTATTCCAACCACTCTGCCTAACAAAACAGTTATTGTGATCATAAGTATTATAGGAGGAGGTGTTTAAAGTTCTCTTCCTTTAATATATTCTCATGTCTGAGTTTGAAGTTCAACACTCATATGTTAAGGTTCAGGATAAGTTGTTGTGTGTATGGTGAAAGGGTAAAGGTTTGGAGAGAATATTTTTATAGGGCGGAAATTTTGATAGTTTGAGGAAAATAATATATAGGGAGTAGGACAGATAAAAAGTGTATAAGCAGATGAATTTGTAATTGTTCCATTTAATATTATTAATACACAAAGAAATATTAAAGGAAATACTTCTTTATCATGATAATTAAATTTTTTTTTCGCTTTGTCCACATAGATATTGGCCTCTCTTGTTAAAATTATCGTTAATTTAATTATTAAATAATAAATTATTGATAGAGAGAAGAGAATTGTTACCTACATTGAGCCAATGATTTCATCTTTTTGGTTTCGTGCAAAATGGATGTTGCCTATCCTTGAGAGCTAAACTTTAGAATATATGTTTTTCTCTCGTAATTTGATGTGAGCATCCACTATACATATACCATGATGGAGACTTCTATGGCGGAGACACAAAATTGATTGCTTTAGAAAAGTCGATTTAATTGATCAATAACAGTTGAAGCCACGTCATCGTTATAATGTAAGCGGTTTACAGTGAATATTTTTTATATAAATTAAGTCCTACATTAAACTAATAATAAATTATAAATTAAAAAAATTGATTTAAATAAGATAATAATTTATAATGAGTTTTATTTGATAAATCTTAATTTTTCAATTGAAAATAATTCATAATGATTTTTATTTGATAAAATTAATTTTTCAATTGAAACCTTAATTTCTAAATTCAAATCCAGACTGATATGTTCTTCATTCTCCATCTTCTTCTTTTTCCTTCTCTGAGATCATCATCCATCTTCCTTCAATCGTGTAGATCGAAATCTTATTTGTTTTAGTTCATCTTTCAATGTTATCAATTAAATATTATCCATCTTATTCATCCTTTCCTCTCACGAAATTTCATATATGTATTTATGTTAGATTTATAGCTTTCTGAACAAACGTTCATCTACTATGTATTAGTTGTGTTGTTCATCCAATGGTATCAAAAAAATTCAATCTTCGTTGTTCTATTCCTTCATTCAATAATTCAAAGCTATCGTTTAATGTCGTCGTCTCTTTTCACAGGTAGTTATTCATATCTAAATCTTTATATTTTTCCAAAATCAAGTTGATTTGAGTTATTACACATAAACGTTCGATTTAAGTATTAGGATGTTGTTCGCCTCTGGTTTTGGCAAACAACGCTGATCTCTTAACAAAAAGTTTGTTGGCGAGATCGACCAGGGAATCTCAGTACCGTGCTTCAGTTTTCGAGTGTTTTCACAAAGTATGTTCAAAAGGACTCGTTCGACTAGTGTCAAACGAGTTTATAAGCAATAAAGCAAGACTTGTAAAATAAAACAAAATACGTTTTAAATTGTAAACATAAATGACATAACATCAAAATAATTGAAAATAGGTTGGTTCAAACGTGCATTGCCCTAGTTTGACTCATTTCGCTCGTTTGCTTGGGTACTCTGAGTGACTAGCGTATAGAAATGTGAAAGTTTGACCCTTTACACTATGCACTAAGTGTTTTATTTATAATACATGAAAATTAACTACTTTTTTGGCGGGCTTCACTTTCTTGTACACCATGTGTCTCTGGTAACTTCTCTCATGATCCCACATTCTCCATTCCTGCTACCGAACCCACGTTCTTCATTCATAACACTTTGCTTTGCTAGTTATGCATTCTTTGGGATTTTTAATGTTCCTGGGCC
The DNA here is from genome assembly GCA_948472305.1 of Vicia faba. Classification (NCBI taxonomy): domain Eukaryota; kingdom Viridiplantae; phylum Streptophyta; class Magnoliopsida; order Fabales; family Fabaceae; genus Vicia; species Vicia faba. The sequence continues at coordinate 475,553,448 of OX451735.1, forward strand.
TAATCTATTCCTTATGAGGCCTCTTTCTGGTCGATTGCGTATATAAGCCCAATTGACTACTTATGAAATTTCTCCCGATCGACTGCTTCTGTGGTCGAATTCTCATAATTCAAAGTTCTCAAAGCACCTTTTTAGCCTTTGGTTGGATTTTAATCTGTGTGAAAAATCCTAGCCAACAAATTGCGCACCAAAATGTCATTTTTGACTGAAATAACAGAAACATACATTTTAATCATCTTATCTTAGTGCGAAGTGATGTCATTGTAATCATGCTTTTTCCCTCAAACGTTACGTCTGCGATCACACATTCACTTCCCTACTTCTTAGCTTCAACTTCCTAGGATAAAAGTGGCCCCTAACTCACCAAGTTCTTCAATCAATCGCCACCTGTCTAACACGTGGCTGGTCGTGTAGCCATATTTTTCCCACATTCTTCCCAAACGTTTGGTTCTCTTGATGGTATAAATACCCCTTTCATCTTTCAATTTCCTTTTTATGATCTTTTTTCATACTCGGGCTCTCCGCTAAGAAGTTCTTACTTTCATTTTTACCCAGAAAAAGTTTTAACCATCTCCATGGCCACTTCAAGCCAACTCTCTGAATACATTCCAACTCCCCTGGAAATTGAACTGGTTTCTAATATAAGTGAGTTCTTCGTTCGTGATCAAAATACCTTCATTTTGGAACCAACATCGACACGAAATCTCTAAACCTTTCGTTCCCAGCTGTTGCTCCCCTTCATCTGCAACAAAATTGCTTACACTCTATTGGTACTTATTCCTGATGAGATCAGAGCACCCAAAAAATTGGAAAGTTGTTTCCCCACTCACAAAACTATAAAACCTCCTATCAACAGAAATTGCCCCATAGATTTTTCATACATTTACCGGACGGACATCTAAAGTCTTCCATTCTGCTCTTGTTGTCAACCAAGATTACATTTCATGCTTGAATAAAGTATAGAAAGTTAAAGGTGACGTTTGGAAGGTCTAAGGCATCTTTGACTTGATTTAGCTCTCTAGGGTTGGCCCTAACTATTGCCATCACATGCTGATTTCTGCACTTTACTTCTGGGAAGGCTCCACAAACACCTTCCATTTTGCAACTGGTATTCTTACTCCTACCTTGTTCGACATTGCAGCCATCACTGGTCTCCACCCCACAGGTAAAGTTTTCCTTCCTACTGAAGTTGATGAAAATGTCATCCCTTTTGAGAAGGACATTACTGGCTTCACCAAATATATGGAGCGTTTTCACACCAAAGATATCGATATTGTGGCTTTCCAAATATGTATTCTGCAGTCGATCTTTGAAGGTAGCTAAACTATTTATTGCATTAGCTGACAACCTTCACCTGGGTCGAGACATATGCCTGAGTGTGATGCGGTGGGAGAACTGACTTGGGATGTTTTGCATTTTATCGCAAATGTTGCGGTTAGCAAGAGTCACCATCGACTTTTCTTTTATCCAAAAGGAAAGGTGAAAAAGCACAGAAAATACCTTTGAGATTGTTTCTTGAGTTCGGGGGGTAGATTATGAAAATGAAAGGTATTAGCACCCTTTTCATCCATGGTTTTCCATGGGCTTTTAGTTTCTTTCTAGATCACTTGCTTTTGTTTGAAATTATGCTTTGTATGGTTTTTTGAAAGTATTTTGAAAATGTGTCATCGTTTAGGCAAACTTTGTAATGATTCTCGTTCGTAAGAATGTATACAAAGTGTTGATCTTTTGAAAATGTTTTCAAATTTTGAAAGATGTTTTGAAAGTGTTCGGTGTTTGTTTTGAAAATATCAAGGATGTTTTGTTTTGAAAGTGAGCAAGTAACTAGGAGCATTCTACCTACTCAATAGTCTTTCATGTTCATTTCCTCTTTCCTTTGATATTGTTATCTTACCATTGATTTGGTAAGTAACCCTACCTTTGGATGTAAACGGGACGGGCATGGGTCATCGTATAACCATGATTAGCAATGTTGCAAGGTATCTTAGCATCTTTCTTTAGGGACTAAGATCATTTTGAAAGGCAACATAGATAGCGTCATCGAGGGACAATGATCCTGTATTTTGCTTGTTTTTGCTAAGATACCTCACATGCATAATGTGGCCATTTTTTGTAAGACAACCAAGTGGACTTTACCCTAGGGGTGTTTGTGTGCAAGTCTAATGATTTTCATGCTTTGTTTATCTTTGATTAGGGTTTGCTAATTGATTGGTTTTAATCTTTCCATACAAACCCTAATTACTAGCATTTATATAAAGCGATAAATTGCGAAAAAGTAAAATTACTACACTATTACATCATTAGGGGGGAGGGGTGTACAAATTTACAAATGGGGATTGCAAGAAAATTAAACCTAATTATCTATTACAACCATATTGAATATTGTACAAAAATGAAAATAAAAATGCAAGAATATAAATGTAAAAAGAAGTTATTTTTGTTGTTTTTATGAAAGGGTTTAGTTTTGACCTAATTAAAAAAAATGATTAATTAAAAATTAAATAAACTTAACCTAAACTAATTAAGAAAAGAAATTAATTTGAAAAGGATTTTTAGGGTTTTTTATGAAAGGATTTTAAATTAATGAAAATAAAAATGAAAATTAATTAATCAAAATAACTTAAGTTCTAAATTAATTTTAACTAAGAAAATAAAATAATATATTAATTTAACCTAAGTCTAAAAAACAATTATTTAAGAAAAAGAAAAGAAATTTATTTATTTTAAGAAACCGTTTTTTATCTTTTTGTTTTATGGAAAATAAAATACATGAGTATAAAAAATAAATAAAAATAAATTTGGATTTTTTATGATTTTATGAAAATAATAATAATAATAATAATAAGAATAAGAATAAAAATATTAATATTAATAATAATAATAATAATGAAGAAAAAATAAATAAAAAATAAAAATAAAAAGAAAAAAGTCAGGGGGGTTAATCAGTAAAGCAAGAGGTATTGTGAGAAAATAAACTAGGCCCACATGAAGAGCCCAAGTGCTGTCAAAAAACACAAAAAAAGTCAGAAATTTGTGAAAAATAGCAAAAAGGTCACGCTGGGGCTTGAACCCATGACCTAAGGGTGAACAGGCGCGCGCTTTACCACTAAGGTGGCTATGCATCCGTTGATATAAGCAAAATAATAAATATATGATACAAAACGCGTCCTGATTACACTTCATCTTCAACCTCCAGCCAAAGGACCTGTATCTTCTTCATCTCTCAACAAAAATAAAAAGTTCAAACATGAAAGTTGTGGCATTTCTTCCCATGAATCCAACCATGTAAATAACTTAAGCTAATAATCAAAGATGAAAGAGAATTTTTCTGGCCCTAATTCAAAACCTAAAAGTTTCAGAAAACTTCAACTCTAAAATTCTCTAAGCTCAGGCCATATAAATGCAAACTATGGATATGTACAGCTTCATGGAAATGTTATCTACATTTTATCTTCATAAATCAAAGCTTAACAATGCCTAAATATGAAGATAGAAGTTCAATAAAAATACCTCAAAACTGGAAATCGTGAAATGAATTTGAGCTTGTTTCAGGCAGTGGTGATGATCAGGTTAGCTTCCTTGGACCTCTAGGAAGCTAATGCAATGGCTGGCTTGAGCTGAGGGTGGCTGAAATAGCCCAGAGAAGTCCAACTACAATGCTCTATTTTTGGCTATGGAAGTTGATGAAGATGAAATTACAGTTTGAAAACAGGGACAAGGATGGTTTGTATATTTGGTATGAGGAAGCTTTTAAAACAAAAAGGCCAAGAAATGCACGAGTCGTTTTGAAGATTGAAGTTCAAAGTCAGAAATGACACAAAAATGGAGGTTTTGTGCAATCTGAGTTTTCAGGGAGTTTGGGAGCTTGTTCAATCATGTGTTAGCTTGCAATACACTTGTATAATTATATGGAAAAGGTTAGTTCCCTTGAGGAGGTCAGAAACACAAGATATAGACTTATGGCTATGTTACTTGATTTTGAAGAAAAGTGACAAACAAGTTTCAATATGTAGTACAAGCATGGCCTGAATTTATGGGAGGGTCTAGACATGTTGCTTTTTCCTTTGACATTGCTTGTGATCATAAGGAACAAGTTAGGAGCTCTATGCATTTACTTTGTGATTAAAGCTTCTTTACAAGAATGGAATGGTTACTTTGTGCCATAAATGGAAAATTTACTTGGACAAAGCTTGAATCAAGTGGATAATAACTCAAAAGCAAGTGTAATATTCTAATTATGGATAGATCTTGAGGTTTAGAGGCCTGCAAAATAAGATTGTGCAGCATAGGTTTGAAATTGAATTCTTGTTCATCACAAAATGACTTGTAATTCAAGTGTGAAAACCATAACTTCCCCTCTTCGATTATCCTTGCTCAAGAATGATCTCAAGGAGTTATTGGACATTTTGGAAAGCTTGTAATGTGATATGCAACCCCTCTTTGAATCACTTTTGAAAATTCACCTTGGAACTATATGAAAAAGTGCCATGAAGTTAGGTCAAAATCCTGACCAAAACTAGGGCAAAATTTCACTAAGTGTTCAATTTCATGACTATGACTTTATGAATCAATAACTTGAGATCCAAGCATTTTTAGAAGCAGTTGTGTAAAGAAATGTTGTAGATATCATGGAGATATACAACTTTCATATTGAAAGTTTCTTTTGAATCCTCTTGCATCATGATGAAAAATTGGCTCAAAGTTGTGAAAAATATGAAGTTTTAAACACTTAGAAAAATTTATAAGTTAGAAAACTTTGACTTTTCAAAATGAAATCTTGACTTTTGATTTCTTGATGAATAAGTTTCATATTTTGACATGTTTTGATGAATTGTGATCTTTGATATTGAATTTTGACCAAAAAGTCAAAGTTTGACTTTTCAGTGTACATTTGACTTTTGATCAGTTGACTGAAAATTCACTGTCAATCCAATTGATCTTGAGCAATGTTTTAGGTTATACCATTAGGTCAAAATGATGCAATTAAACTCTTGAAATCATGCTTCAAACCAATTTACTATTTGCTAGGTCAAAAATCAGAAATTGCCCTTTCTCAGTCAAAACCCTAATTTTGACCATTTTGCCCTTTTAATGATTTGATCAAATTTATTGAGGAATTATGGTCCAAACTTGATAAAATGATACATATGAGTTTATAATTTTGATGTGGATAAAAAATTATGAAGTTTGACTGTAAATTGGCCATAGTTGACTTTTCCCCCAATATAGTTGATTTTTAGGTCAACTGCTCAATTGACGGAGCAAAAATGTGATCCAAGGCTTGAAACTTGACATGAGTAATATTGGGGGTCCATAATTATCCATGAAAGTCATATGAAGCATTGAAAGTTCAAATATCCTCATGCAATCTCAAACCCTAATTTTGGTCATCAATGCTTGAGGAGGTGTCTTGAGCTGATCAACCCTAGTGCAATCTTGAACCAAGAGAGATCTTTTTGAGAAAATATTTGATAAGTGAAAGGGAAACTTTTGGGGTACAAAACTAAGCGAACTTATTTTGGAGTCGCTTTATGAATCACTTAGCTTGTTGGCACATTGGATATCGAACTGGCCTACCTTGACATATCTATTTTGTTAACCAATTCTCATCTGGAACTTGCTCGAGAATGCTATATAAACCTTAAGAATAACATGCCTTTTTAGCCGTTTTGATTTCACATGTACTCAGGATTTAGTCTTTCCATAGTTTTTTGTAATGCTTAATTTAAATTCCAGGCCTCTTGGTGGCCCCTTCATTATGCAATGAATTTTGTCTTTCGTTTATTATAATTTCTTGCAACATAGGCTTATACCTCTTTAAGTAATTTCCATTTACTCGTAGTATTCGAATGAAACAACCGACTGAAAATCATTAGACAATGAAGTCTCCATCGAACGTATTTTATCCCACATGAAGGGATAGGTAAACTTCAAGAAAACCTGATAAGGGAGAAGTCACGTTCTTGCAACCGAGAGATCGGGTAAGAGAGTATGTTACACGAGGGGAAGGTATTAGCACCCCACACACCCATAGTACTCTATGGTATCCACTATTATTATCTATCTTATAGGTGTGTCTAATCTATGCTTATTGTACTACTGAGGAAGAATGCATGCAAAAGAAAGGCGAAAATAATATAGGGAAAATAAAGTTATGCTCGCTTGGGCTTTACCCCAATGCCTACATATCCTTTTTGAGGAATTAGAGTTACCGTAGTTCAGATAACATGTTTTTGTTTGTTTTATGATTTTTATGAACAATATTAATTCCGCCTTCTGCCGCAACTCGACCTTTGGAGACTCACACATTAGCACAAAAGTAAATTAACATGTCCTCACATGAAAATGATTTTGAGTTACGCCCTCAAAACAAGATGCCACGTTTGATTGGTTTGTGTTTGATTACCTTGATAAAGGGTTTAAGTATGATTAACATATTTTATGATTTGCTAAGAAAAATAAATTTTTAGTTTTAAATGCAAGGATACAAAAGGAAAGAAAAGAGTCTAAGGGAGACTAGCCTATTTCTAATCCTAAAGTTATCATACAATGATGGTCCTAAGGTTTGGATTAAAAAAAGGGAAATGTCTACCTAATGTTAGCATTCATGGTTCGCAACCTAAGGTCTAACTTGCATCCGAAGGGAACAAGCACATTCTAAGGAAGCATGGTATAGAAAGCGAGCAAACAAACAAGTTCGAAAAAGAACACACATGAAACCGTAAAGAAAAGAAGCGAAATGCTTTAGCTAAGGGGAGTGTATCACCCGAGGCAAACAAGTGGGAGTAAAATATAAAAGAAGATAAATGCTTTAGCTAAGGGGAGCGAATCACTCGAAGTAAACAAGTGGAAATAAGATGTAAAACAAAAGTGTGTTGTCCAAAGCGACTGAACATCTAACAAAGATATAGAAGATCGAGGTAGACGCCAAAAGGAAATATGAACAATCATGGAGTGTTAGCACCGACCAATGTGAACTCCTGACAAAGCGTGAGGGTTTTATTGCGAAACCCTTTTCCACTTGACGACTCGATAACGAGAGTAGATACAACTCCGAAGCGTGGTGGTGCATCACTAGCTAAGGATTGTGAAATTTCTTATTAAAGTCAAGTTTTGAAGTGTGAAATATGGTTTATGAAACATCTTCAGTCCATTAGAGATTATCACAACTTATGGAAATGGAAAGAGTTAGCAACTTCGATGCTAACCAAAAAAAAAACTCATGTTATGTCAAAGTACGAAAATGTCATGAATATACACATCAAATGTTAGTAGCATTAAGATAAAACTACTCTATTTTAGTGAGTAACGTTATGTTAGTAGGGAACTATGTATATCAATACAACTCAACACAATTACATGTTATCAAAAGTTAGTGTTAATGTATAAACTTGAATGTTAATGAGAGTTAATAACCAAAAGTATGCATTGGGGCCTTAATTAAAGTAACTCTAAGCATTGATTTTCAATTAATGAGACTAATTTAACAACAACACTTTTTTTGACCAAATTTGTGAAATCAAGAACTCGACATAGTCTCATGAATCATTAACCAATGCCAATTTTCTCTAATATTTTGCTATCAATTATCAAACTAGAGTAAAAAATTAGAATTAAACTACTCTATGTGTTAGTTTATGTGAATCCTTAATCTATGTCAATTCTTGAATCAAAATTAACACTAGGCATTAACACAAACACCAAGTGTGCACATAATTTCTACATTGCAAATCAACAACACAACTCCTTCAATCTATGTCCAATTCAACAATTCTAACCAAAACCTAACCTCCAATCAACATTCAACTCACCAATTCAATTTCAAAATTCAATAACCAAATGCAATCAAGTTTCAATTATGAGAAAATAATGGAGTTTATATTGAATTTACCTCTTGAAGAGAAGAAGAGTTTGTAGAAGAGGAGGATTTAGAATCAGATGCAAAGTGGAGAGGGAGTGGGGTGCGAGATTCAAGGAGGAAGAGGGAAGTGACTTTCCAACTTTGTGATTCTTGATCTTGAGAATTGATGAAGATTATTGAGAATTATTGATGATTTTGATGAAGATCTTGGAAGAAAAGTGAGAGAGAAGTATTTTATCCTTGATAGAATGAGATAGAGAATTGTAGAGTGTTTTTTGAGATTGATGAGTATTTTAGAGAAATTGGTGTGAATGAGAATATATAGTGTGGGCTTATGTGAGTGGATTTGGTTAATGAGCCTCGAATAATCACAAACACTAATACATATTTTTTAATGGGCCTCAGTATAACTTTTGAGGTCGAAATATAAAACCAAAATGTAGCTAAAATTAAGAATTACCTCGTGTCCGAAGATGGGCTTAATCAGATAAATGGTGATTTAGTTATGAATTTTTGAAGTTTTGCCTCAGACAACTTTAGTTTCTAGTTCAGGATTTTTAGTGCGTCACAGGCGAAACTGATGAAAAACGGAAGCCTTATGGATACTGTTCACGCGTGGAATGTGAAACAAAAACGAAGCTAACAAATTTTTTGAATCAATTCCGCTAGAACCAACGTGATACAACAAAAATTGATCAAAATATGAATTTTTGAACACCGCCAAAAATAATATATTCACTATTTTTATACTGAAAAATTCCTCAGAAATCTGTAACTTGCGACACCTTCCCTAAGGAATCAACTCTCGGCCATAAAAGATGAAATGTTGATAAACTTAAGACGGCATTTTGTCCATAGGAACCAATGTTAAACAACAAACGCTGAATTCATTATGAATTTATTGGCGTTCAAAAATTGCACATTCAGCACATTTTTTCACTATATTTCCCCTGTGCATCTTCCGAAGATTCGCCCGTTCGGGGACTTTCCTTGAGGAATTAGCTTTTGGTCTGAACATAAGAGTTGGAGAGGACATAAAGACAAAATTTCCAATATAAAATCCACTCTGATACGATAAACTAGATCGGACTTAGGAATTTTTGAATATCCGCAAGACAGTGAAACGAGAATTAATTCAAGTTACCACCTTCAAGCAAATAAATTTCTTGGATGCTTTCTTCACAGAATTAGTCCTTGACCTGAACATGAGGGTTAGTAATAAAATCTAGAAGTATCAGTACTTGAGGAATCTGATGAATATGCTGAATCAAATCCAAGTTATAAATTCCCAAATGTCGGGAGAACAAGTAACCAAAAATTAAATTCAACACCGCTTCAGAGAAATCGAATTATTCAGAGACGTTATGCTCACAATTAATTTCCAGAATGAACACATGGTGAAGGGAATACCAAGACAATTCATATGCTTGAAGAATCAGCTCAAGATGATACTCTAGTTGCAAATTGTGAATTCTCAAGTCTGAACCAGTAAAGTGCTGTTTCTAATTCACATTGTTTTAAATTTGCTGAAACGCCTGATTTCTTTGCAATAAGCCTAAAAAACAAGTCCTCTGATCCCATAGTCACTGATACATGAAATGCCAAATGACCTATTAGAGAATATGCATATGAAAAATGCAAGATGCATAAGCCAGATAGTCTTTAAAAAGGGGTAGGACAAATTTGGGGTATTATAGCTGCCCCTGTTTAATCATCTTAAACCTGAAAGTACGATTGGCATATGCCTTTCGGAATTTCGAGGTAGAAGATGATTAAATACCAATGCCAAATATTTGTTCTGAGAGAAAGTGTGAGTGTTTATTTATTTTTGTGATATCTGTTGGGGAAAGAATTCTTTTGTTTTCTGGTGAGAAGAATTATGGATGAATTTTAGAAGGTGGTTGCTCGTAATGGGGTAATGGTACCAATACGAGGTTATCAAAGAGTTGTTTGAAGAGAATAAAAGTACAGGACATCCGAATAATTCGTAACTCAAGAAAGTATGATGAGCGAGTATGATACCGAAGCGATTAGCGGCCTAGGGAAACAAACATCAAGAGGGGAGGTATCAGGATAACCAGTGACCCAAGATAAGATGTCAAAAGGAGGTAGGATCTAAGGACGATCCCCGACCCCGAAAAGTCATCAAAAGGAGAGGTAATAGAACAACCCGCAACCTGAAAGGATTATCGAAGGGTAGGATACCAAAATATCCACCCGAAAAAAAAGTGACATCAAGAGGGGAGATATTAGGACAACCCGCGACCCGAGACAAGACGTCAAAAGGGGGTAGGATCTAAGGACGATCCCAAATCCTGAAAACAAGGTCAATAGATAGAATTATGATAGCGTCGTATGCTAAACATATACCTAACCGAAAAAGGAGGAGAGGAACGAAAAATGAGAACTGACTACCAGATGAGAACTAGATTTAAAATTGATTGTTAGACGAGAACTGACTACCAGACAGGAACTGGATTTAGAATTGATTGTCACACGGGGCTGACTACCTGAAGGGAACTGGGTTTAGAATTAATTGTCAGATGGGGACTGACTAGAAGACGAGAACTGGGTTTAGAATTGATCGTTAGACGGGAACTGACTACCAGACGGGAAATGGGTTTATAATCGATTGTCAGACGGGAACTGACTGCCATACGAGAACTGGGTTTAGAATCGACCGTTAGACGGGAACTGACTACCAAACGAGAACTGGATTTAGAATTGATTGTCATATGGGGATTGACTACCAGATGGGAACTGGGTTTAGAATTGATTGTCAGATGGAGATTGACTACCAAACGGGAACTGGGTTTAGAATTGATCGTCAAGCGAGAACTGATTACCCGATGGGAATTGGGTTTAGAATTGATCGTCAGACAAGAACTGACTACCAGACGAGAATTGGGTATAGAACTGATCGTTAAACGAGAACTGACTACCAGACGGGAACTAGGTTTAGAATCAACTATCAGACGTGAACTGACTACCAAACGGAAACTGAGTTTAGAATCGATCATCAGACGGGAACTGACTACCAGATGGGAACTGGGTTTATAATTGATTGTCAGACGAAGACTAACTACCAGATGGAAAATGGGTTTAGAATTAATCGCTAGACGGGAACTGACTACCAGACGGGATCTAGATTTAGAATTAATCGTCAGACGGGAACTGAATACTAAACGAGAACTGGATTTAGAATTGATTGTCAGACGAGGACTGACTACCAGATGAGAATTGGGTTTAGAACCGATCGTCATACGGGAACTGACTACCAGATGGGAACTGGGTTTAGAATCGATCGTCAGACGGGAACTGACTACGAGACGGGAAATGGGTTCCATATGACAAGGTGTATTGGTTTTACTGGTAATTCAGGGGTACAAGGTACTGACACCGTTAGCTGGGTGTTATGAAGGTCATCAGCTGGGGCTTGGGAGCGATATCCTCTTGTGGGGATGTATTGCTTTCTTTGAAGGATTTAGGTCTTTTGTTTAAGGTACCCGATCTGGCTTATGCTTCATATGCATGTTTGAATTTATTTTGCCGCAAAGACCCATTCTGATGGATCAACTACGTGCTTTTGAAGATGCAATGTTATATAGTGATAACTATATGAAATGTGAAGAAGGAAACTTCATGGGGATAAGCGAAGGCTCGTTGGGAGCTTCTGCTCATCACCCGGGATGCCAATAAGAACCAGCACTGGAAACCTGCGGTACCGAAGATCACTAGGGATACTAATAAGAATTTGCACTGGGGAGCTCATGATATCGAAGATTATTAATGACTCCACTGAAGATTGAATTGTTGATGAAGCGGGTATTCAAGTACGCCACTAAATTCTGAATTATGTTGTTGGGGAAGAGATAATCTGACCCGACTTCTCTACATCCTAAACCGCTGAGAGGATGGTAAAATTGAATACGCCGAGGAACGGATACTGAACACCATGTGGATCTCTTTGAATATGTGCCCCAAGTTTACGCCATATTAGGGAACTACCTCTTAAATCACTTGGGGATGAAAAGATGGGCAAGGACATCTGTGAATGCCCCAGTTTAGCTCTGCGAATGCCCCGGTTTACTCCACTAGGGATGTGCACTTGCGCGTGCCAAGTCAAACAATGACTCCACACTTTCTGAATTCACTTGGGGAATCAGGTTTGAAATTGTTTGCAGCAGATGAAGGTGGATTCGCGCGCTGGCCATGTCAGGGTGGCCGTTATGATGCTTTTAGCTTGATTGTAGTCGTCTCGTACAACATAATTGACTTGGGAAGCTTTGCGAGTACTGATGAGGAATACCCATATCTATGGAATTTATGAAAGAATCCTTTATGAATAGAAGATCAGAATATACGTGCTGCAATACGATATGAAGTGGCCTGCCCCAATCTCTTGAGTCACAAAATAAACTACTCTTGATTACAACTTTCTTGGAGAAATTTTTCAAATCTCGACGTGATTGCCCCAAGTTGAATTCTGAATATATTTCTCGACGTGATGGACCCTGATTGATGGAAACTTGAGATTTATCGATGTGATAGCCTGTGATTTATTATTGCTTGAAGAGATTTATTGACGTGATAGCCTCTAATTTGACAGCTTTGAGGAAATGCCCCAGATTTGGCTAAACTCGGAGATACCGAATCTTGACTTGATTGCCCCCGATTGGTGGAATCTCTGGGTAACGTGCCCCTGGATAAGTCATATCTCTTGTGACAACTGACTTTTGCTTCAACAAAGTATTTAAGCCTCTCTTCTCTGACAAGATTGAGATCTTTACTGATGTCCATTACGTAAACTTACTTGATGTGAATCAGTGGTTTTGTGTGCAAAAGAATGTTTATTATAAGAATGATAATTCTAATGCAACACGTATGTAAGTCTTGAAGTTTGAATTTTTTTTGAATGAATGGTGTCACAACTCTGTTGTGAACGAATCACTAGCTAGAGAGAAAAATTTGCAAATTATTTTTTTTCATGAAATATAATGCAAGCATATGATACCAACACAAATATTTAAACATACCTCTTAGGAGTAAGTTAAATGCTACCTCGTTGTAGCACACTTTCGAATTGACCCATGCTTCAGTTAGGACTTTTAAAGCTTGTAACGTGGCCTTGTTCACGGTTTTAGAAAAAAGGATTTAAGGCTCAAAATTATTTGGTGCCCACCATTCTCCATGATGTTCTCCACTGATCCTAAATTCAATTAATCCGACACAAGCATTCATCCCTCCAAAAGAGTTTCTGATGGTTGAGGAACCACAAGGGTTTCTTGGACACGACAGTCACTTCACCTTTTGCTTTTGGTGTCTGATCATACAACCTTGTTCTTTCGATGAGGATTTTTATTGGTAATCCTTTTCTCACATTTTAGGCTTTTAAATTTCTTTCTCACTTTCCCTAAATTTTTTATGGACAAATGCTTTTGAATTTTGATTTAGAAGTCCAACGGGATGCCCTAACTTATGCCTAAGAAACATGTTTTCAAGTTCTAACTTAGCGTGGCTTTTTGTCTCTTTCTTATTCATACATTCCCTTTTGAACAAGTCGTTGATATTTACGTCGACTTCGATTTTTTGAAAGTGATTGTGATTGTTTAAGTCTTTAGTAGATGATGGATAACCATTATTGTATCGTCATCTGATCTCGCCTTCTTGATGTGCGAGAGATACCCATTGGGATATCGTTAATTGACGTGCACTCCTGATAAGTGGAAGTTAGCCATTATGGTTTTGACTTTTCTCAATCTTTTTGAAGGATAACTATTTTTGTATCCTTAGATGCACACTCTTTATGAGTTCTGAAGGCTTGATCAGATTAACTAAACACTACCCGCCCCAGGGTTAAAATGAGGGTTTTTTCTGAACATAAAAGAAACTCCTACTTCGAAGGCTCAGAGGGATTGGTCTATCTCCCTTATATCTCCGGTGTTTAGGAATTTAAATAAGGCATGTACATCGTCAGTAGGGTCTTACTCAAAAGCATACCAACCAGATATTTTTTTGCGTTTTTAGATTATCGTCATCCTCCCTCCAATCTTTTCCTAAGCATAAGATTTGGAAACTTGGCATCCATATGCAAGTAAAACATTTAAAGAGTGATAACGAATGTGTGATACGGTGGGAGAACTGACTTGAGGTTTGCGTTTGTGTTCGCAAAATGTTTCGGTTTAGCAAGAGTCGCTACCAACTTTTTATTTTATCCAAAGGAAAGTTCAAAAAGCACAGGAAAGACCTTTGAGATGTTTTCTTGAGTTCGGGGGGGGGGGGGGGGTATATTATGAAAAGGGAAGGTGCTTGCACCCTTTTCATCCATGGTTTTCCATGGGCTCTTAGTTACTTGTTTAGATCACTTGCTTTTGCTTTTCAATTGTTTGAAATGGTGCTTTGTGTGTGGTTTTGAAAATATTTTGAAAAAAGAGGCCTTGTCTAGGAAATCTTTGTAATGATTCTTGTTTGAATATATACAAAAGTGTTTGTCTTTTGAAAAATGTTTCAATGTTTGAAAGTTTATTTTGTGAAATGTTTTGAAATTTTGTGGTGTTTGTTTGAAAATAGCAAGGATGTTTGCAAGTTGATCAAGTAACTAGGAGTTGTCTACCCTACTCAAATATCTTTCCAACACATTTGTAACCCTTTGACATTGTTGTTTTACCATTGTATTTGGTAAACAACCTTGTATTTAAACGGGACGAGCGTGGGTCATCGTATGGCCATGATAACAATATTGCCAAGTATCTTAGCATGTTTTTGAGGGACTAGATCATTTTTGTATAGGCAACCAAGATAGCGTCATCGAGGGACTATGATTTTTTTTTTGCCAAGATACCTAGCATGCATACCATGACCATGTTTTTAAGGCAACAAGTGGATGAAACCCTAGGGGTGCTTGTGTGCATTGTGTTGTCATTTTACATGCTTTTTGTCTTGCATTAAGTCAAGCTATTTGTTTTGATTTTTGGTTATCATACAAACCCTAATATTACTATCATGCATATTTGAAAGCAATAAAATGCGTAAAAGTAAATCTACAACTATTACAACATTGATATGGGGAGGGGGATACAAGTTTGAATAGGGGGTATTTTGCACAAAAATAAAGCCCTAAATCAACTATTACAACCTAATTGAATTCATTGTACAAATAATAAATTGACAAATATTTAAATATGCAAAAATGTAAATATGCACAAAATGTTTTTTATATTAATTTTTATGTATGTAAACAAAAGTTTATTTAACTTAAAAAATGAAAAAAAAAATGATTATTTTTGGAAGGGTGGAAGAAACCCTAATTTTGTTATATATATATATATATATATATATATATATATATATATATATATATATATATATATATATATATATATATATATATATATATATATATATATATATATATATATATATATATATATATATATATATATATATATATATATTATTTATTTATATACAATAAAATAAATAAAAATATATACAAAAGTGTTAAAAAATTGAAATGTGTGAGAAAATATTGTTTAAGTGTATAAATAATAAAAATAAAAATATATAATATTTTTTGTAATATTTACAAGTTTTTATTTAAGAAAATAAAAGTATATTATTATAGTAATTATTTCTATGTCCAAAAAATAATAAAAATAATAAAATAAAATGTGAAAAATTAAGAGAATATTTTTGGTAATTTTTAATATTTAAAAAAATAAATAAAAAGTCAGAGATGTAAAAGAAAAAAAAAACAAAAATATTCAAATGGGCCAAGGGGTGTAAAGAGCAAGCAGGGGGTGCAAATAGTGAGAACAAACAAGCCCAACCCAAATTCCTTCATCCCTGTCCTTGAGACAGAAGCAAAACGCGCGCCAATGGTTCAAATCCGTATCTCATGCATTTGTGCTTAAAAACAAAAACTTGCAACTTGAAAGTTATAGCTCTTGATCACACGATTCTAACCATATAAAAAACTTAATATAACTCTCAAAGACCAGAGAGAATTTCTTTGGCCCTAAATTCTAACCTAGTTTTTTCTGAAACTTCAACTATCAAATACTCCTAGCTCAGTTAACATAAATGAATTCTATGCATATGCACAGCTCAAGGGCAATGAGGATTACATTTTTGCTTCACAAACCTAAGCCTAATGATTCCTAAATAAGGAGATAGAAGTTTGAAATTTACCTGTTTCAGTCAAGCTCGATTATGGAAATGCAGCAACTTTCAGTGAGGCCTGAGGTTCTTTTGAGCTTGCTTGATGTTCCCTTGACCTTTCCCAATGATTGGCTTGCTTTGAAATGGTCTGAAACTTCTTGTAGAACTCAAACTGCAAACTCAGAATTTGAAAATGGTGAAGTGTGTAAATGGAGTTACAGTGGCTTGGAAATGGTTGGGATAGTTTAGGTATGTTGTATGGAGTGTGTTGGAACTGGTTGCAAGCAAAACGCACGAGTGGATTTTGTTTTGGAAGTCAATCTGCAGAACCTGCCCTATTTTGACAAGAACTTGGTGTTTTGATGTTAGAGGGTGTTTGAGAGGCTTAGGGCTCGTGTTTCTGACCTTAGGAAATGTGAAAAACTTGTTTGAAATGAATACAAAGTTTGGTTTTATCAGATTGAAAGATTGTGGAGCTTTTGCAAGTTGACTTGTTTTTGAAGCAAAAGTGGGAAGTGACAATGTTATGGCCTATACAGGCTAGCTCAAAGCATGCACATAGTTGGTACATCTTTCCTGATATTAGTGAACTTTTTTTGCATAAAGAAATCAGGTCCATGGCTCAAGACAAACAAAATTGCAAAAGTTGTGCTTTATGGAAATGGTATTGTTGCCTTTTTGCCAAAAATGGATTAATTCAATGTGTAATCTTCTAAAGATCAGAACAAAGCCTTAATGCAATGTGTTTGCATTCAATTTTGTAGTGTGGAAGGGTTTAAGACCTGTATAGAAAGTACAAGCAAGGTTTGGACAGATTTTGCAACTCGTAGCATGGTGTAAAATGCCTTGGACAAAAGTGATGATTTGCCAATTTGAAACTTTCGATTCTCCCTAACCACAAATGATCTTGGAGAGTTCTTGGACATTTTGGAAACTTTGTAACATGCTTTACAATTCATATTTGAAATGAATTTTTAGATTCCACTTGGAACTATGAGAAAAGTTGCCATGAAGATAGGTCAAAATCCTGCCTAAACTAGGGCAAAATTTCACTAAGTTAAAAGTTTCATGGACCCTTGTTCACAAAATCATAACTTGAGATCCAAGCATCTTTTGGGAAAACTTTGTGAATAAAAGTTGTAGATTTTGTGGAGGACTACAACTTTCATAATGGAAGTTTTGTTTGAATCCAATTGCATCATGGTGAAAAAGTTGGGAAAAGTTGGGAAAAAATAAGAAATTTTCATAACTTAGAAAATTTCTAAGTTATAAAAATTTTCCATTTTAGACCCTAATTTTCAAAATTAGGTTTCTTGGTGAACAAGTTTCATGTTTTGACACATCTTGATGAAAAATGACCCTTGGCACTTGATTTTGACCAAAAAGTCAAAGTTTGACTTTTCAGTGTACAGTTGATTTTTGATCTGTTGATTGGAAAATTCATTAGTCAATCCAATGCATTTGAGATCTTTTGAACCTTGTGATTAGGTCAAGATGATGCCATTGAGTCCTTGAATCCATTCTTGAACCCAATTTGCCATTGGCTAGGTTAAAAATCAGAAATTGCCTTTCTTCAATCAAAACCCTAAAAATGACCATTTTGCCCTTTTGTTGATCTGATT
Source organism: Vicia faba (assembly GCA_948472305.1). Taxonomy (NCBI): domain Eukaryota; kingdom Viridiplantae; phylum Streptophyta; class Magnoliopsida; order Fabales; family Fabaceae; genus Vicia; species Vicia faba. The sequence continues at coordinate 475,571,091 of OX451735.1, forward strand.
AAATTTCTTGAGGAGTTGTGGTCCAAACTTGGTCAAATGGTTCATATGAGTTTATATTGTTGATGTGGGTCAAAAATTAGGAGGTTTGACTATAAATTGACCATGGTTGACTTTTTTCCCAATACAGTTGATTTTTAGGTCAACTGTCCAATTGACTGGGCAAAAATTTGATTCAAGGCTTGAAACTTGGTATGAGAAATATTAAGGGTCTAACATGAAGTATGAAAGTCACATTAGGCATTGAAAGTCCAAAAATCCTTGTGCAAACGCAAACCCTAATTTCAGGTCAATAGTGCAAGAGGAAGTCTTGAGCAGAGCAAACCCTAATCTTGTCTGGAGTCCAAAGAATCTTGTGAGGGGAAATCTTGATAAAATGAGATGGAAAATTTTGGGGTACAACAGCTGCCCCTGTTCAATCTTCTTGAACCTGAAGAGTTAGATTGGCGAGTTCTGCCGTTCGTTACTAGAAGGTAAGAGATGATTGGACACTAGAGTGCCCAAGAATTTGCACTCGATGAAATAGTTGAGGGAATAGGCTTAAAGATGCCATTTGGAAGTTGACAGAATCTTGTCGGAGATGGGCTTAAAGATGCCATCCAAGGATGTTTGTTGAATTGTAAGTTATAGGTCAGAAGAATGAGTGTCAGAATGGTATCCGTGTCTGGAGCATCTCTGAGTTGGGGATCTGAATAAGCAATAGAATAGCATCCGTGTCTGGAGCATCTCTAGGCTGTTTTCTGAGCTTTGAATTTGAATAAGAAATAGGATAACATCCGTGTCTGGAGCATCTCTAAGCTGTTTTCTGAGCTTTGAATCTGAATAAGCAATAGAATAGCATCCGTGTCTGAAGCATCTCTAAGCTGTTTTCTGAGCTTTGAATCTGAATAAGCAATAGAATAGCATCCGTGTCTGGAGCATCTCTAAGCTTTTTTCTGAGCTTTGAATCTGAATAAGCGATATAATAGCATCCGTGTCTGGAGCATCTCTAAGCTGTTTTCATGATTGCATATTGGTAGCTTGTTAATTTTATCCTGAAAAGGGTAAAATGTTAGCTGAAACACAAAGTTATGTTGCATGAAATGTATGATGCAATATATGTGTTTTATCAATGTTTATGATATGTGATTATAATGTATGCGCATGTAAGCTGATTAGCTGTCTTGCTGAGGAGAATAAATCCTTGATAGCTGGATATAATAAAATCCTTGACTGCTGCCGGGGGAAATAAATCCATGACCGCTGCTGGAGATTCAAAATCTTTGACAACTTCTGTGGGGATGTGAGAATCTTCATGTCCTTTGAAGTTGAAAAAAGATAGACATTTTGTTGTAAGAATATTGTTAAGTGCTGCTTGAGAAACCTGTTTAGGGAGTCCCGAGAACCTTGATGACTGTGGCTGGGAATTGAGAATCTTCAATCTGCTGGGAAATAAGAATAACTCCGCGGGGAATAGCTATGCTGCTGGAGAGATTTTAGGAGACCCTGTGGGGAGTAGCTCAATCCTGTTTTTGGAGAGAGTTCGAGAGTTTGGGTTGTATGCCAATCTTCTGGGGAACCAAGAATGGGAATCTTCATTCTGTTGGGGATATCAGGAGTTTGGGTGTATGCCAATCTTCTGGGGAATTATCCGAAGTTATTGTTTAGCTAGCAACTTGCTGGGGAATTATCTGGTTCTAAGATAACTCTCTGGGGAATTATCTGGTTTTAAAAGCGACTCTCCGGGGAAATTGGAGGGAACTGGATGGTTTCCGCCGGGGTTTAAAGGTTGAAGATTTGACTCCGTTAGGGAAGAAAGTTTTAACTTTGCTGAGGATCTGTAGTTCAAAGTTTTGGCTCCGCTGGGATTGGGAGTTTGAAGACTTAACTCTGATGGGGATTTTGAAATTTAACTCCGCTGGGGATATGTATTTCAAGGTTTTAGTTCCGCTGGGGATTTAGATGATGTACTGCAGAGGATTTCTCTTGGAATAGCCTAAAAGACGTCTTCCTATACTTTCAACCTGGCAACAATTAATCTTTTCAATTCGTTCATTTGTAGACGGTGATTATATTCAAATGCATATGCTCATTAATAAATCATTGGACGTTTTAAAAAAAAACACAAGTGTAAAAAGGAAAAGACCAATAGTTTTTTTTTTGCACTTTGAAGTATCTTTGTATTAACTTTGAGTAAGTGTTTTGTACAAAGGAGACATACATCCTAGTAAGAGAACATTGTCATAAAAAAATGAGAAAAATTTATACAAAGAAAGATGGCTATGTGTAAAAATTCCACGAGATTCCCATTCTGCTATAGCCTTCGTAACTCTGAAAATCTTGTCCTAAGCTGCTTCGTCCGAAGGTGATTGGGTTGATCAGAAGCCAGGAGCTCGTCTGTGAAGAGATTGTCCTTAACGTGATCCGACGAGACATAGTCATACGCTTTAATTCCCTAACTTTTTCCAGGACCTCCCTTTCTGGTTTTCAGTCCACCGGGAAACCCTTTTTTTCCCAAGTCGCCCTTTCGGTTTTCAACTTCCGAATGTACAAATTTTTTTTATCCCTAATTTTTGCCTGAATCGCCCTTTTGGGTTTTCGATTCACCGGGATGCCCCTTTTGCCTAAGTGTGTCAACCTACCGGGTATTTTATGCGTAGTATCTTTTGACTATGTCTGCGTTCGCAGGGTGCGGCAGGTCATCACCATCCATGGTGGTTAAAATCATTGCTCCACCAGAAAAGATGTTCTTGATCACAAATGGTCCTTCGTAAGTAGGAGTCCATTTGCCCCTAGGATCACTTTGAGGAAAGATGATCCGCTTGGACACAAGATCTCCGACATGATAGACTTGTCGTCTAACCTTTTTGTTGAATTCCTTGATCATCCGCTTTTGATACGTCTTACCATCACAAACAGCAGTGAGTCTCTTCTCGTCAATTAAGTTCAACTGATCAAGTCGAGTCTGGATCCAATCGTCTTCACTTAGACCTGCATCCTTCATAATTCTCAAGGAGGGAACCTGAACCTCAATAGGCAGGACAACTTCCATGCCGTAGACCAAAGAAAAGGGTGTTGCCCCAGTTGATGTTCGAGCCATGGTACGGTACCCGTGGAGAGCGAACAGTAGCATCTCATGTCAGTCTTTGTAGGTGACTGTCATTTTTTGTATGATCTTCTTGATATTTTTGTTCGCAACTTCTACAATACCATTCATCTTCGGCCGATAGGGAGATGAATTGTGATGTTGAATCTTGAACTGTTCGCACAAAGCGGTGATCATAGTGTTGTTCAGATTTGTACCATTGTCCGTGATGATCCTGTCGGGGATACCATACCGACAAATGAGGTTCTTCTTGATGATGCGGGCAACAACATTATTTGTAACGGATGCGAAGGAAGCTGCTTCGACCCATTTGGTGAAGTAATAAATGGCCACTAGAATGAAGCGGTGTCCATTGGATGTTGTAGGCTTGATCTCTCCAATCATGTCGATTCCCCACATAGCAAAGGGCCAAGGAGCTGTTAAGACGTTGAGAGGAACTGGAGGTATGTGTACCTTGTCCGCATAGATTTGACATTTGTGACAAGTCCTGGAGTATTGATGGTAGTCAGCTTCCATGGTAGACCAGTAATATCCTGCCCGAAGGATTTTCTTCGCCATCGTATGCCCGCTCGAGTGGGTGCCAAAGGTACCATCATGCAGTTCAACCATGATTTGTTCAGCTTCAACCTTGTCTACACAACAGAGTATAATGCAATCATGATTGAGCTTGTACAAGATGCCATTTCTTAGGAAGAACTTAGCAGAGAATCTCCTTAGGAACTTTTTATCATTGATTGAAGCTCCTTTTGGATATTCATGAGCCTCGAGATACCTCTTGACTTCGTGAAACCAAGGTCGGTCCACTACTTCTTCGGTATTAATCTCGTGACAATGTGCAGGTTCTTCCATCCGCTCGATGGTGATCTGGGGAGCCTCATTATCCCAGTTAAGTTTAAACATGGATGACATTGTAGCTAGAGCATCTGCTAGCTGATTTTCTTCTCGCGGGAAGTGCTCGAAGGTGATCTGCTCGAAATGTGGTAGCAATGTCAGGATATGTTCTTTGTAGGGGATAAGATTGGGATGTTTAGTGTCCCACTCTCCTTTGATCTGACTGATGACCAAAGTTGAGTCTCCAAACACAACCAATGATTTGATTCCAAGGTTAATAGCAGCCTTGAGACCAAAGATGAAAGCTTCATACTCGGCTATGTTGTTGGTGCAGTTAAAGCAGAGTCTGGCGGTGAAAGAGGTATGACAACCTTCTGGAGAAATGAGTACCGCGCCGATACCGTTGCCAAGTGCATTGGAGGCACCATCAAAGTACAGGGTCCATCAGGATCCTTGTTCAGGTCCGTCATACGGTCTGTTACCTTCATAGTTGTCCAAAGTCATGATGTCCTCGTCCGGGAACTCAAACTTCATCGATTGGTAGTCTTCAACAGCTTGATGTGCAAGATGATCAGCTAGCACACTCCCCTTTATAGATTTTTGGGTCGTGTACTGTATTTCATACTCGGTTAGAATCATTTTCCATCTAGCTATTCTTCCGGACAAAGCAGGCTTCTCAAAGATGTATTTGATCAGATCCATCTTAGAAATCAGCAAAGTGGTATGAGTCAACATATACTGCCTTAGCCGACGAGCAGCCCATATCAAAGCGCAACAAGTTTTCTCGAGCAGTGAATATCTGGTTTCACAGTCGGTAAAATTTTTGCTAAGGTAATAAATGGCATGCTCTTTTCAGCCAGACTCGTCATGCTGCCCTAGTATGCACCCCATTGAGTTTTCTAGGACGTCCAGATACATGATTAACCGTCTTCCTTCGACGGGAGGCATCAAGAAAGGAGGTTCTAGCAAATACTCCTTGATTTGGTCGAAAGCAATATGGCATTCGTCGTTCCATTTAACCACCTGATCTTTCTTCAATAGCTTGAAGATTGGCTCATAAGTAGATGTTAGGTGAGAGATGAACCTTGCAATGTAGATTAGGCGTCTCAAGAAACCTCTGACCTCCTTCTTAGTGCGAGGGGCAGGCATTTCTTGTATAGCTTTGACTTTGGCAGGATCAACCTCGATGCCTTTGTTGTTGACAATGAAACCCAAGAGTTTACCGGACCTGACTCCGAAAGTGCACTTGTTAGGGTTCAGTTTGAGCTTGTACTCTTTTAGTCAGACAAATAGCTTTTGCAGGTGAATAAGGTGTTCTTCCTCCGTTTGTGATCGGGCTATCATGTCGTCTACGTAGACTTCAATCTCATGATGTATCATGTCATGAAACAAAGCCACCATGGCGCGTTGATAGGTTGCCCCGATATTCTTCAGTCCGAATGGCATCACTTTATAGCAGAATGTACCCCACTGTGTAACAAAGGTAGTTTTCTCCATGTCTTCAGGTGCCATTTTGATCTGATTGTAACTTGAAAATCCGTCCATGAAAGAAAATACCTTGTGCTAAGTTGTGTTGTCAACCAAGATGTCGATGTGCGGTAGTGGAAAGTCATCTTTAGGGCTGGCCCTGTTCAAGTTTCTGTAATCCACACACATCCGAACTTTGCCGTCTTTTTTTGGCACAGACACAATGTTAGCAACCCATTGTGGATAGGAAGTAACAACTAGAAATCACGCGTTGAACTGCTTCATTACTTCTGCTTTGATCTTTTCAGACATGTCAGGTCTCATACGGCGGACCTTTTGCTTGACCGGTGGATAGTCTTCTCTTGTAGGTAGACGATGTACCACGATGTCTGTGTCTAGTCCCGACATGTCTTCGTAAGACCAGGCAAAGATCTCAACATTGTCATGTAACAGCTGAATCAAGCGTTCTTTGACACTCGACTCCAAGTTGGCACCTATCTTGATTTCTTTCTTATCCTCCTCAATACCCAGGTTGATAGTGTCTAACATCTACTCGTGAGGTAGAATGGCCCTTTCTTCCTGTTGTAGCAGTCTAGCCAAATCTCCTGGCACTTCACAGTCTTCCTCACCTTCGTACTCGGCTTGGTAGACCAGATCTTCAGAGTCACTTAAGGCCATAGCAGAATTGGTACCCATGGAATCCGGAATGGAAGGGTACCTGCATTTGTGAGTGTGGGTGTGTGTAAGGGATAGCCACCTTTAAACGAATAAAATGTAAAAAGAAAGAAAATGAACACAAAAGTTTATATGTGAAAACATCCATGATTCATTAAAATGGCATATGAAGATGAAGAATCAAAACCCTTACAAATTGACCTATATGTCTCGGGTAAGACATAAGGCTAAGAGTGTACGAATTGTTTAAGAATTATTACAGACCAATAGAAATGTTCGAAAGATAAAGTACTGCGATATCAAAGTAATCGGAATAAAGTTCTTTGCCTCCCAATTGCACAGCCCTCCGTCAATAGTTGGGAATATCCAGTCTTCAAGATTGCTCTCCTCTTTACCATCCTCCAAAGCATTGACTCCATGATGGGTGATCTTCAACAGTGGCCCTCCAGCCCGGGTGCGGCGTACAACCTTTTGAGCAGAAGCAGTGAAACCCAAGCCGAATTTATCAGATTTGTAAGAAAAATCTGGAAGCTGCCCCCAGATTGTACTCCCCCCTTCTTCAATCACAGCCTTTGCATCTTTGAAGGATAACATCCGAGGTGTAGACTTTGTAATCAAAGGTGTTGAAGCCACAGTTTCGGTCGCGGCAATTTCCCGAGCTACCTCCTCAAAATGTTGAAAAGGGGTTTCTATGAATTCACCATCTAATTCTACATAGCGGAAAGAATTAAGATGGCTTATCATGTACTCCTCCTCACCATGAACAGTTATAATTTTACCCTGGACAGGGTACTTGAGCATTTGATGAAGGGTGGAGGTAACAACTCCAGCATGGTGAATCCAAGGTCTTCCCAATAAGCAAGAATAGGAAGGACGTATGTCCATCACGTAGAATATGGAATTGAAAGTTTCAGTTCCCACCTTGATCGGGATGTCCACCTCTCCATGAACCATCCTCTTAGAACCGTCAAAGGCTCTGACAATTATATTACTAGGCTTCAAAGTTAAACCTTCACAATCCAACCTATCCAAGGCTTTTTTCGGCAAGATGTTCAGCGATGAACCAATATCTACCAGGACGTGTGCTAGAGTCGTCCCTCTGTATTCCACCGAGACATGCAGAGCATCGTTATGCTTTCTCCCTTTAGATGTTATGTCAGCATCGGAGAAACCAAGACCGTTGTCGGCTGTTAGGCTAGCTACACACTCCTGAAACTGATCTGCGGAGGTTTCCTGGGGCACATGGGCCATCTTTAAAAATCTGATCAGAGCTTTAGCATGAGCTTCTAAACAGAGCAGTAGGGCCATCATAGAGATCTTTGAGGGGGTTTGCCCCAGTTGTTCCACATCATCATAGTCGCTTTTCTTAATTATTTTCAAAATCTCCTCCATTTCTTTTTGAGTAGTCTCGGGGATAACCAATGGCTGAGCCCTCGTCCTGACGAGCTCTTCTTGGATCCCTTTTCCTTTATCATTAGCAGTAGTAGTAGGGGGAATAACCACAGGAGTGACAACTTCTTCAATAATGACGGGAGTTCTGGCAGATATGTTGATCGGTACAGGAGTAACCTTGGGAGCGACTGAGGGTCCAAAGATTGCCTTTGGAGGGGAAATCTCCGGAGATAAAATTCTTCCACTTCGGGTGATTTTACTCGTTCCGGCAATGTTTTCAATGCCAAAAGTCTCTTCATCAGAACCTTCTTCATTTGATTCAATCTGTTTGATACCGTGGTAGTAGATCTCTCCACCATAATTCCACGGTATTGATTTGTTGGACTTGTATGGGATAGGCCCCAGTATAGTTATCTTCAGCGGTGTACACTTTGGATCGGATGTAATCTTAATAGGTCTTTTGGAGACCTTGGGAAGATTGTCAGATATGGTGATTATTGAAATTTCATTGACAAGAGTTGGAGTAACAGGAGTCTTTTCAAAAAGGATTTCTTGATTATCCATTAGGCGCTGGATGCCTAACTTCAATAATGGACAGTCGGTTGATAAGGATGAACAAAAGGAGCAATCTTTTTCACAGCCTGGGAAGATCCCAGCTTTCAGCAAGTTTAACTTGATTATTGGTAGCAGAGTTATCAGATCATCAACAGTAGCAACAAAAAGATCTTCTTCAATGGCATGGGCATTGTGGTCGTGCCTTGGCATTGGTGCAGAGATTACGTTCGGCTTTTCAGGGGCATAAAATTCTACTTCCTTAGCGTCTATTAAATCCTGAATCTTGTTCTTGAGGGCCCAACAATTATTGGTGTCGTGCCTCAGGCTGTCTGAATGATAAGCACATTTGGCGTTGGGATGGTAGTGTGGTGAGGAAGTGTTAGGGTTTTTAGGGGCCTCCCTTAGCATGGCCAGGTTCAACTTCAAGAGATGAGGTAAAACTTGAGCAGGAGTCATGTTTATCTTGGTGTATTGCCTAACAGGCCTTTCCACCCTAGCTTGGTTGGTCCTCGGTTGATTGTTTCTGGGCTGATCAGCTGCAGACTTTTGAATCATTACAGCCCCCACCACTGGCCGGCGCTCGACTCTTCCTTGAACTCTTTGAGAGTAAACAGCTGATACTTCTTTCTTTGCTGGAAAAGGTTTCCTGATGGCAGCAAAAGTGGATGTATCTTTTTGAATTTTTCCGCTTTTAATGTCGGCTTCAACTGTCTCACCAGTCAGAATCAACTCGGTGAACCCCGCAGAGGAACTTCCAATCAGATGATTAAAGAAAGGTCCCGACAGAGTTCCCAGAAACATGTCTACTAGCTCCCTCTCAAATAGAGGTGGTTGTACTCGCCCTGCCAGGTCTCTCCATTTTTGGGCATACTCCTTGAAGCCTTCACTGGAGACCATGTCCATACTTTGTAATTGAGTATGGGTTGATGCTAGATCCGCATTATATTGATACTTATTGTAGAAAGCAGCAGCCAAATCTTCCCAATTGTGCACATCAGACCTCTCTAGCTGGTAGAACCAATCCAACTGCGTCCCCGACAAACTATCTTGAAAAAAGTGGACCCACAGATCCTTGTCAGCAGAATGTGGTTGAATTTTCCTGACATAAGATCGTAGGTTCATCTTGGGACAAGACACCCCATTGTACTTGGCAAACAGTGGCACTTTAAACTTCGGAGGGATAACTATTCTGGATACCAACCCTAGCTCTTCAACGTCCAGCCCAGGCACTCTCTAAATCTCCATGGCTGCTAGTCGTTCTTCCAGATTTTTGTACTTGTCATCTGCAGGAGGGTATTGTTGCTCTGAGTAGTCCTCATCTTCCTCTTCTTCAGCTTCAGAATCTGAGGGCACCGCAGTCTCTTTACCCTTTCTCTCCCCTTCCTCAGAGGTTGATGGAAAATCTAGGACCCTTCTGGCTTGGCCTTCAAATCTTCTGCCCAGAGTAGCCACACCAACTCTCTTCTTCTTCTTCTTCTTCTTCTTCTTCTTCTTTTCTTTCTCTTTCTCAAGCAGAGTTTTGAGCTCCTCCTGCCCCTTAGCCAAGGTCAAGAGTAGTTGTTGGATCTATGAGTTCTGAGCTTGCAAGTCTTTAACCGTTTGTTCAAGATCCATGGTGCTGAAATAAACAGCAAAAGGATGAGGAAACCTGGTGTTATGACCTGTTTATGCATATGATGAATGATATGTATTCATGTAATGCTTTCAAGGATTCAAAAATTCAAATTTGTTTCAAACAAAAAGGAACAAACGTCATATTAATTAAAATAGAGGTTAGTACATCCAAAAGCCGCTTGGGCAAAATAATACAGAAATCTAAGATAAAAAGACGTTGCGCATCCTCTTTGGTGCGATGTAGGCATTAAGAGTATGCTTCTCTTGAAGTAGCCTCGTAAGTTATAAAACCTTCTTCTCACTGTCGTAGAGATTGGCTTCAAAAGAATTACACTCTTCCTTGAGCTATATCCAACTTCGTTGTAGATCTTCATGTGATGTTGGCATGTCGGGATGTAGGAGGGTGTATGGAACCTCTCCTTCCTGAACAGGCTCTATAACCACTGGGATAATGGAGGGATAGGGCGTCATGAGACTTTGGGCGCGGATTCATACCCACCTGAGGTAAGGCTCGAGGGGGATGGAATTCTTGTGTCCCAAAGTTTGGTTGTCTACCTTGTTGGGCATTCTCCAGGCTCAGATGAACCTCTGGCGGAGAGCTTGATTATCGTTGTCAAATTCGAAGACTATCCCTTGAATGAGCATGTCATGAGGGCCATCTCGTTGAGCGTAACCAAACTGTCGGAGAGCTAAACAAGGGTTATAGGTAATTCCTCCCCTAATGCCAAGTAGTGGGACATTAGGGAATTCCCCACAACGGTCAATGATGATAACATTTTCTCTGGACCGAGAACACCAATGTATATCAGAATGCTTGAGAGTCATCAGCCGTTGTGACCACCTTAAACCCTGCTCATTCTTCAAAGTTGATTGGGGAAGGTGAGAAATAAACCACCTTGCTAGAAGAGGAGTACAACACATGAGAACACCTCTTTTCCTCATTGTTCGTGTGTGAAATGAGTGTAGGATGTCCCCAAGCAATGTAGGTATAGGATTCCGAGACATGAATATCTTGACAGCATTCACATCTATAAGCTGATTAGGGTTTGGGAACAGGACCAACCCATAGATGAGAAGTTCTACAACCTCTTCAAAAGCTTGTAGATCTAGAGAATTCCAGCATTCTTGAGCTTTCTCAAACATGAACTTTGCCAAGAAACCCTTGACACCACTTCTGGTTTCCCAATGACCTTTGATATCAGATGGTTGCAAGTGTAAGGCTTGAGCAACATCTTCAGGCTTTGGGTCTCTCTCCGTACCGTTGAAAGGTAGTTGATGGAGAATAGGAATCCTCAGGAGTTGAGAAAATTCCTCCAGAGTAGGTACCAACTGGTAGTCGGGGAATGTGAAGCAGTGATGTAGGGGGTCAAAGAACTAGAAGAGAACTTTCACCATGTCTTCTTCTATGTTGGAGTTGACCAAGTTGAGAAGTCTACCATGTCTTTCACTGAATGGAGAATACTCTGGAATCCTGGAAGTAAGCTCCTTAAGCTGAGGAGGAACTCTCACAAGGTTGACCTGAATAGTTTTTCTGCGGAGTGATTCCATAGCCTACAAAACAAGAACAAAGATGAAATCCAAAATCCTTGAAATAGTTAGTGGATGCAAATGATGCTTCATGATGTTCATGATGTATGCACAAGTATATGTACAAGCAAGTCACACAAGTTCCTAGTTTCAGGCTTGCATGGGGTTTCATAGGTAAGTACCCTCTCGAAGTTAGTTGGCTCAACCTGTCCTATAAATAGTAACTGGGTTCTAAGGAGCTCAATATCACTGGATTATTTTCTGTGTTCATAGTTTCAGTTTGGCCACTTTACTGGCGACTGAAATATTCCAAGAAAACAACCCTCAATGAGTGTAGTATTGAGTATCTACCAACTTCGGACTGCACCAAAGCCGGTCATCTCACTACATCCTAAAAGGCCAAGATGGTCGAGTAAAGGTTCTAAAAGTCCATTAGTGCTTCATGACATCACTCAGCGGCCCCGTATTCTCTTTGATTGACTCAAAGGCTACCGGTACCCATAAATATGTCGCACTAATATAACTATTGCTTAGACCGTATCAGTATACCCCGTACAGTTTCCACAACGTATTGCTATTTACCTATGAATGTTTCCCACAAATCCGGGTGGAGGATTCAAACCCAAACAAGAGAAACAAATGTAAAGCAATCAAAGCAAACAAGATAAGCAATTAAAGGTGATCTAAACCCTAAGGTAACCCCACTTTTAAAGTAATCCCCAGCAGAGTCGTCAGTTCTGTGATACAGTGGGAGAACTGACTTGAGGTTTGCGTTTGTGTTTGCAAAATGTTTCGGTTTAGAAAGAGTCCCCACCGACTTTTATTTTATCCAAAAGGAAAGGTAAAAAGCACAGGAAAGACCTTTCGAGAATTTTCTCGGGTTCGGGGGGTAGATTATGAAAAGGGAAGGTATTAACACCCCTTTCATCCATGGTTTTCCATGGGCTCTTAGTTACTCGTTTAGATCACTTGCTTTTGTTTGATTGTGTGCTTGTGGGTTTTGAAAGTATTTTGGAAAGTTTCTTTGTAATAGTTCTTGTCTCTATAAGAACATCTACAAAGTGTTTGTTTCGAAAATAGTTCAAAAGTGTGTTTGTGAATCGTGTTTCGAAAAGTGTTTTTGAAAAGAGGTTTTGCCATGTGTTGTACCCCAAAATTTGCCCTCTCATTCTTCAAGGCCTTTCTCACAAGGATTCTCAAGGTTCAAGCTTGCACAAGTACTTTGGAATTTTCCAGTACCAAAATTAAAAGGAAACTGTTAAAAAGGGAGAAAACAGATAAAAATATGATTTTGACAAAATTTGGAGAAATACAAGTGTTCTTCGTTTCAGCTCCTTCGATTGGCCTTTAGGCCTCTTTTGATACAAGCTTGGCTTGCATCCTTTGACTGGGCATGGGCCTCTGGCACATTTTGGTTTGGATTCACAAGGAAAAAAGCCTCTTGTAATCTATTTCATTTCCAAGGCAAAAGGCTCTCTTTTAGCATCCTTCGATTTGCACTTTTTGTTCCCTATATGCCTCTTTCAAATCTGAACATTTTGTCCTCCTACATGCACCTTTCGTTTGGACATGTTGGTTCCCTTTATACAAGCTTCGTTCGAACATATATCTTTTACGTGTTGGCATGAAGTCACAAGACAGGGACCCTCTATGTACACTCTTTCGTTTGACCACATGTAACCCCTGGCATGCAAGCCTTCGATTGGACATGAGCCACCTTCACACAAAAGCTTTGATTGGAGTTTTGGTTCCCTTCGAATCAGCATCTTTCAAAACCAACTCTGAATCCTTCGACGCAGTCTTCTTTAGCACATTTCTATAAATCTTCGACACAAGTGGAAAATAGGATTTTGAAAGGACACTGATCAAATCTTTGGACCATGCTACATGATCTTACTTTACAAGCCTTAATGCTTGTATTTCACTCCATAATTAATTGCTTACACTTTGGTTTAAGTTATTGTCCAGGTGATTAAACCTTTTCCATAAGATTATTTTCTTGAAAGTGAATTTGTTAGTACAAATCCTGTCCTAAGCCCATGCTTTGCTTAAATCTTATTTGTACTTCACCATAAGTCAGGGGAGTCAGCCTCTTTTAACCAACAACTTCAGTATTTCACCTTGGGATCTTGGAAAATCTGACTTAGCTTAATATTCACGTTTCAGCCAAGCCACCTTTTTGTTTAAACTCCCAAACCTTTTCTCTATAAATAGAGAAACCATTGACAAAGAAAGGGTCCAGATTTTTGCTAGAGAAAAAATCATAAAAAACACTCAAACTCTCCCATATTCTCAAACTCTCCAACATTCTCAAACCTTCAAAACTCTAAGATTTTTTCGTAAAACGGCCTCAGTAGTGTACCTTTCGATTTACTTCCTCTAAAATGTAGCAACCTTAGATTCACGCATCACCATCATATACTCTCTTTCGATTCAGTGACTGCCCAAACCAAGCAGTAACAGAACTAGCTTCAGGAAGATCCCAACGAAGCTCCCTCCACCATCAAAGAAGTCACCTACAGCTCTTTCGATTAAACACTTCAAGAGGTAAGTTCTCTCTAAACTTGGAACTCTTTCATTTAAACATCATATGCACATGCCAATAAAGAAAAATGTAGATATTTCTAGACCATGTTTTAGCATTAGATTCTGACTGCTCTTATGCTGAAAACTCAACCTTAATTAATTATAATTTGGACTTTGAGACCCATTGGTTTTTGTGCTAACCCCTGGACTGTAGTTATGTTTGGATATTTCATTTTAAGAATTTGAGACAGGTTTGTTATACCCTTCGATTGGCTAGCTGCACAAGCCTTTTGAATCACAATTTGAGGGCCTAATATGCTTGCAAGGAGTCAGCAAGGAGCCAGTGGAAAAGCCAGAACCTTGTTGTTTCCAGACCTCAGACGAAATCCATAACCTTTCCGTTTCCATGTCTCAAACAAAAGATAGAACCACTGACTCCAACCCCCAGTCGAAGGAGACAAAGGAAAATCGAAGGGCATGACTCCATTGACTCCAACCCCCAGTCGAAGGAGACAAAGGAAAAACGAAAGCCACTCACTCACTGCTTTCAACCCCCAGTCGAAGGAGACAGAAAGGCAGATTGCATCTTATACTGGTTCCAGACCCAGTCGAAAGGCACAACATGCTATCCCACTGGTCCCAATCGAAAGGCACAACATGCTGACCGTGAGGCCTCAGTCGAAAGTCATGCCTTCACCCTTTTCAGGCCAAATCGAAGGGAGCCAGAAAGTGCAGAATCGAAGGGTTTTCTACCTCAATCGAAAGACCCTCATTTTTCTTGCTTTTATTTTATTTTTGCCTTTATATTTTCATGCAATTCAATATGGTTGTAATAGTGTAGGATTTTATCTTTCTGCGCTTTATTACTTTTATATGCTTGCTAGTAAATAGGATATGTATGGCAAGATAAAATCAACAAGTAGACAATCACTAATAAAAAACAAAGCATGAAAATAACACACATGCACACTTGCACCCCTAGGGTTTCAATCCACTTGTTGCCTTCAAAAATGGGCCATGATATGAATTTTCAAGTACTTTGGCAAAACAAAAACAAAACAAAATATCATAGTCCCTCAATGACGCTATATGAGTTTCCTAAATAAAATGATCAAGTCCCTCAAGAAAATTGCCAAAAATACTTGACACCATTGCTATCATGGTCTATACGATGACCCGCGCCTGTCCCATTTAACATCCTAACACAAGGTTGTTCACCAAATACAATGGTGAAGCAACACTATTAAAAGGGTTAAAAACATAAGAAAGATCTTTGAGTAAAATAGGGTAGACAACTCTTAGTTACTTGATCAAAGCTTGCAAAAACATCCTTGCTATCTTCAAAACCCACTTCACAACACAATTTCAAAACCCTACTTTCAAACTTTGGAAACTTTTCAAAAGACAAAAAACACCTTTGTATACATTCAAACAAGAATCATTACAAAGGTTGCCACAACGATGGCCTCTTTTCAAAACATCTTTCAAAACCACACACAAAGCACCATTTCAAACAATTGAAAAGCAAAGCAAGTGATCTAAGCAAGTAACTAAGAGCCCATGGATAACCATGGATAGAAAGGGTGCTAATACCTTCCCTTTCTATAATCTACTCCCCGAACCCAAGAAAACAATCTCAAAGGTCTTTCCTGTGCTTTTTGACCTTTCCATTGGATAAAAAAAAAAGTCGGTGGCGACTCTTGCTAAACCGAACATTTGCGAACACAAACGCAAAATCCCAAGTCAGTTCTCCCACCGTATCACACCATGGTTCTCGTCTCTATAAGAACGTATGCAAAACATTTTGTTTTTTTGAAAGTGTTTTGAAATGGAGGTGTAAGTGTAAAAGTTTTTGTCGTGAGTAAGCGAGTAACTAAGAGCAAATCTATCTACTCGAAAGGTCTTAAGTTGTTCTTTTCTTCTTCCTTTTAATGGTGCTATCTTACCATTGATTTGGTAAGAAGCTCCATCATTGGATGTAAAGGGACAGGCGCGGGTCAATTTTACAATCATTGAAAGTAACTTGTGAGACGCTCTAGCAATTTTGTAAGGGACAAGATTGTTTTATAGAAGGCAACATCGAGGGTCATCGAGGGACTAAGATCTTTGTTTATCGAAGGGTCATTTGCTAGAATGTCTCATGTTTGAGGGACATGATTGTATTTCTGAAGCAACAAGCGAGGTTACCCTAGAGGTGCGCGTGTGAGAAATTGTGTTGATTTCAAGTTATTTATTCTTGGATTAGGTCAGCTAGCTATTGATTTTTTTTTGAATCTTTCCATACACACCTAGTTACTATACAGTATATGGAAAATAGTAAATTGCGGGAATTGAAATTCTACGCTATTACAAAATGTTCGGGAATGGGGATACAACTGTTACAAATGGGGATGAATCAAATAAAAAATAACAATGTCCAAATATCAAATAATACAACCAAATCGAATTGCTGTGCGATTTAATACAAAGCTATGACAATTTATAAAAATAAAATCAACAAAGTATGAGATGTATGTATTTACTCGAAAAGAGAGAAATAAAATTTATTCTACAAAAGAAAGGTTAAAATTTTATTATTATTCTTTTTTTGTACTTTTATTAAATAATTAAAAAAAAAGTTTAAAGAAAGCAAACTAATTAAATTAATGCTTTTTGTTGTTTTCATTAAATGCAACAAATTAATAAAAATAAGAGTTTTTCTTTTATAAAAAGGGAAAAAGATAAAAGAAAAACTAATTACTAAAAAGATCAAATTAATTTTTACAAAATGAAGTTTTTAGAAATCACTAGCATATTATTAACACAAAGAAATAAAACAAATTAAATTAGATTGAAACAAAAACAAATGAAAATGGGCTTAATGGGATTGAAAGGTGTTAGGCCCAAAGGTGTTATATGTTATTGCTGAAACAAACAAAAATAAACAAGGCCAGATAGGGGGAGTATGTTAGCAATTACGCATGGGCTTTGAGGATTATGTGACAAAACCGGCACAATGCACTACTCTTGCATAATTGTTTCTGATTAGGGTTTGTGGTTACCCTTACAGCGGCGCCACTCTGTTCCGTCTCTCTCACTTCTTTCTCTCGTTCATCTTCCTCACTCAATCGTCCCTATTCGTCCCTGATTCATGAATGAAACGCCCCCTTGGTCTCACTCTGATTTACATTTTTTTAGGAAATCCCTAAGTTCTGAAATGGATTTATCAAAAGGGGTTTGAAACGCGTTGATCTGATCTTATCTCTACCCTCAAGTTGCCGAAGCTCTCTTTCTCTCATCTCCTCACACTTATCAATGGTTTTGCTTTGAAAAGGTATGGTTCTGCTTGTTACAGTTTTGTTTTAATTGTTTGGACTTGGATATGCAGGTTTTTGATTTGTGATTTTTGGCTTGAGATCAATTTCTGATTATTGAGTGTTCTGTTCATGTTTTTTTTTATTAACCTATTGTGCTATGCTTGAGACGCAGGAAGTATTATGAGGGAGATAAAGTAGTCATACCTGTGGAATTTTCTCTGTGAAAAGAAGAGGAAAGGTGAGATGGAAAGTAAAGCTCCCTGGTGGCCGGAGGCGTGAGGAGAAGAAATGATGATTGGACGAATGCGCGCTTCCGGTAACCTCTCTTTGTCCCTTGAACTTTGAATGATGATGATGATGCTTCTGACTTTTGATTTGTAAGTTTCCTATTTTTGGGTTATGAACTTGTTGGGATGGTTTTGTTTTGGGTTGAAAACTGTTTTTGGATTGATGAGGATATTGGACTGTTTGAAGGTTTTGTAGTTTGAAAACTGTCTTTACAGTTTGGGAGTTTGATGGTAGTTTTGAATCTTACAGTTTTGGAATATTTTCTGAAAGTTGTTGTTTTGGCTACAGTTTGCAGGGGTTTGGGATATTTTGGAAATTGTTGTTTGAAGTGTTTTGAAGTGTTTTGCAGTTTGGTTATGCAGGTTTGAAATGTTTTGCAGTTTGGTTATGCAGGTTTGAAATGTTTTGCAGTTTTCTGGTTTTCAGTTTTGTATTTGGGAACTGAGTTATAGGTCTTTGAAATTGGTGAATGTTTTTGTTGACAGTTTGCAAGCTTTTTGTTTTCTTGGTTTGGCCCTGTTTATTACAGTTTTGTTTTTAACTGTTTGGACTTGGATGCTTTTGATGGTTATGTTTGTTGAAATGGTTTTGGAGGTTGAAGGATTTTTGAACTGTTATGGTTTGACAGTTTGAGGTTTTTGATTTGTTGGGCAGGTTTGGAGGTTGAAGGATTTGAGTTACAGGTCTTTGAAATTGGTTATGCAGTTTTGGGATTTTTGTTTGACAAAATGCTCTCTTCCTTCTCTTACTTGCAGTTTTCCTCCTGTTATATCTTGGTTTCTTTTGCTGTTATATTTGCTTTTCTCTTTGACAACCTGTGGGCAGAATATCAAAGCTGTACAATTCCAACAAATTAGGTGACCTCTTTTCTCTCTCTCCTCTCTCAATGATAAAAGAAAAAAAAAATGCTTTTTTCACCTTTTTCTGAAAAGTTTGCCCAAAATCTTGGAAAATGATGAAAAGGCTTTTGAAACAAGCCCCTTGCTTGTTATTTGGTTTACCATACTGCTGTACTTATTGCTATGCTACTGCATTGTTACTTTCCATGCTGCTGTCTAGTTTGCTGCATTGTACTTTGTTTTACTGTTGTCTAGTTACTTGCCATCGTTGATTGTTTCTTACTGCTTGCATTTGTTTTTTTTGCCATGCTGTTTGCCTTTGGACAAATTTGCTGTTTGTTGCATTCAGTTTGGCGCCTTGTTTGCTTGTTTATGCTGTTTGGACAGCATGCTGCAGTTTGGAATATGTTTTGGCCATGCATTTATTGTTTGGATAGCTTGCCTCTATTTCTCTTGTTTGTGAACCAAGGAGAATAAACTTCTTGTGATTTGCAAATGAGAATGTGATGAATATAGCCCTCTGATTCCAAGTCGCAAACTTTAATGATGAACATTTTTCTTTCTTTTTGAAAATTCTTGCTTATGTCCAATTAACTGTACTAATCTTTTTTCTGTCTTTTGTTTTTTCATGTGAGCGCAAACTGGATGGTGGCAAAGCAGTGAAAGCAAAAGACTTTGTAGCAAGCATGGAAGCAATGGAAGCTTAGTCATCCTTAAGCTTAGATTTTTTTTCTTTGTAATTTAGATAGAAATACTCAAATAATTGTACCAATTTATTTTTCAAATACAATAAGTTGTAAAACTTAAAGCATTTAAATAATAAATTGTATTGTAACAATTTTTGAAGTAAATGAAAAAGTCTTTATGAGATAATATGATGTTCAATAAAATCCATTATTGTTAGTAACTTGTAATTCTCTCTTTGTGTCTTCACTGATTCTTAAAGATTCCCTGATCAAGATAACTGAAACTACATTCCAATAATTCCAATCAAGATAACTTAAACTCTAAGTAATCCAATAACTTTGTAATCTTGCAACTGTATTCCAATCAAAACACGCACTGTGTATTTCATAAACGAGCAAATGTTTATTCCATAAACAAACAAATGTTTTTTAAAAGACGCAAATTATCTGGTTAACTTGGATCAAATAAATACTGCCTTTTTCCAGTAAATTTGAGAGAGCATGAAAACATGTAAAAATCAATTGAATTTCTGAGAACTCAATTTCTTCTAAGTAATACGAGAAAAACCCTAATTCCTAATTTACTGCCATAGGAGAAAATCTGTCTGATCGATTCCTGAGCCAATCTTGGATATTTGAGAAACCCTAGGGTTGTGCTTTTCTTATGAAAAATGGGAGGGAAAATTTTGGGGTACAACAGAATGTATGATAAAAAATGAAAGGAACACTTCAAGATAAGCATACTTATTGCATTAAGATTTTCATTAAAAAATAAACAGGTTTCTATATGCAAGCAATATTTAAACAAACAAGCAAGAATGAAAATGAAAATGCAGTAAAGAAACAAATGATTGCCATCGTTGAGGAGGCTTAACTCCAAATGGACTTCTTGATTCTGAAGACTTTCTGTAGTCTTGATGCTTAAATGGGCGAGAGAATTCCCCTTATGATCTGATGTGAACACAATAGTCTTTGAATTGATCCCATCTTGGACCTTGTCTCTGGATGACATACCATCTTCAATCGAATGGCCAGGTGCCCCGAAATAATATGCATAAAAGATTCTTTCAGTAGAGTGAATAAATTCTTTACCGAGCGAATTGGTATAAATTGCACCACCAAGCATCTTATGGCATAAAGAAACAATACATTAGTCTTCTATCACAACAGAAGAGACATCCACCTTGTGAGAAAGAGTCTGGCAGTTGGCCAAATAGGAATTGGACTTTTGGAAGAGACGTCATACAAATGCTGGACTTTACACTTTAACCCCTTTACAGTCTTCAATATCAAAACCAGGTGTCCCAGAATAGGGGATACATCTAGCATGTGCATCACAATCAGAAGAGATGTTTATAGGAGGAGGACCCCAAAGATCAGAGCTTTACCAATTGAACTTCCACCGGGCGCGAAAATAAAAAGGATATAATGCCTTGGGCTTGTATTGAAATGCTTACCAGGCTTCTTCTATCTTTTCTTAAAAGCGTTGCCCCATGAATTCACTTGGGGAACAAAGACTGGCTGCTATCAAACAAATCATGGAATGCAAAGCTGTGGAGAGTGCCCCTGATTGAATAGTCGGATGTCTCGACGTGGTAACCATATATGATGGTGGTATCATGATCTAGAAGGGAATTTATAGACGACTCTGAAGTACGGGGTATAACCCACTGAAGCTCAAACAAGTGTGGAAACCAATGGGAATGAAGCACTGATATAAGATCGAGCCCTCTTGAGACGTATTCTAATTTCATTGATAAAACAAGTTTCTTGAATTCACATAGTAAATGGGAATCATCTGTTGATAAGATGTTCCAAGAACTCAAGATTGTGTAGCATTCCATGGTTGAAAGCGATCCCCAAAAGATGAGAAGAAGAGATAACCTCTATTGCAGAAGTAGGTGTAGGATTGTTGATATCATCATCAGAGCTTCCATGACCTGGCTTATCTGAGTCTTAAATCGATTATCTTCCTTCTCGAAGAATTCCCGACCATGGGCCAAAGCTTGCATGTATACCACAATAAATCCCATCGGGATCTTTGTATCGGTCAATCCCCCACAGAGTTATCCCACACTGATATCTGAACACATACAGTAAGAAACTAAGTCTGTTACTCTGAAGAGAGTAACAAGTCTGAATAAGAATCCCCAATATTCAAGTACCTATTATGGATGCATGAATATGTATGGGGTCCACGAATGGATGCCATGTCATGTTCTGTCACTTCCAAGGAATTTACGTGCTTTGATTTTGATTTTAAGCAGGTAAGGGATGGAAAAGTTCAGCACAAGACTTACAAATATGATTCCCTGGAAATAGCAGAACATGTATGTTAAGTATGTGGTTAACCATGTTATGTATGCAAAGACATGGGATCAAAGTTCCACCACTTCTGAATATGATTGCTGCACTATTCTGAACCATATGAATATCATCAGATCAGAGGTCCGGTGTTTCTTCCGCACATACAAGAACCAAGTACCATGTAGATCATCAATTGTACGAGATTAAGACTTCTAGAACACCGCATATTGTTGAGCCTTTTCTGAACATGTTGGGAATACCAAGATCGAAGGCCTGAATGAACCTCCAAATAAACATGTCAGGAACTCAAAAATAAATCTGAGAACCATACTCACAAACAGAACATAGTCACCATCTAAATAAGTCATCAACAGTACATGTGATAATAATTTCCTCTACACTCACGTGTGAAAACTAGGCCATGGTAAGGTTGGGTAACTCAGAATCGAGGGTACTCCTGAAAAACTATCGCCGTATCACCTAAGTGAAAACGATAGCCCCTCATTTGTACCTCATCTGAGCATGGACAACATGACGGCAATAATGAAACCTAAATCAACTAGTCGTTCATATTCTACTCTATTCCTAGGGTTCCTATAATTGTCAATTGGCCTGGGTATTGGACCTTTTACCTCTTGTAATACCCACCCAATCAAAAAGCGGATCCAGTACAACAGTAGTATATGGAAAATAGTAAAATACAATGCATATGTATGCTTAGGTAATCATGTATGAATGAATAAACTGAAAGCATAAAAATAAACACCAAAAGAAAAGAAAACACGAGCTAGGAGAGACTCTAGGATGGACCAACAATTGGTCGATCTTTCCCCAATGAAGTCGCCAGCTGAAACAACCGGCTAAAAATCATCAGATAATGAAGTCGCCATCGAACGTCTTTTATCCCACATGAAGGAATAGGTAAACATAGAGAAAACTTGAGAAGTGAGAAGTCATGGTCTTGCGACTGAGAGATCAGGTAAGGGAGTCTGTTACGCGAGGGGAAGGTATTAGCACCCCACACGCTGGTAGTACTCTACGGTATCCACTCTTATTATCTATCTTATGGGTGTGTCTAATCTATGCTTATTGTACTACTGAGGAAGAATACATGGAAAAGAAAGGAGAAAATAATGTAGGGAAAATAAAGTTATGCTCGCTTGGGCGATACCCCAATGCCTACGTATCCTTTTTGAGGAATCAAAGTTACCCTAGTTCGGCTCACATGTTTTTGTTTGTTTTGTGTTTTTTATGAAGAATGTTAATTCCACCTTCTGCTGCAACCCGACCTTTGGAGACTCACACGTTAGCACATAAGTAAATTAACATGTCCTCACATGAAAATGATTTTGAGTTATGCCCTCAAAGCAAGATGCCATATTCAATTGGTTTGTGTTTTGTTACCTTGATAAAGGGTTTAAGTATGATCAACATGTTTTTATGATTTTCTAAGAAAAAGAAAGTTTTAGTTTTAAATGCAAGGATGAAAAAGGAAAGAAAAGAGTCTATGGGAGATTAGCCTATTTCTAATCCTAATGTTATTATACAATGATGATCCTAAGGTTTGGATTAACAAAAGGGAAACGTCTACCTGATGTTAGCATGCATGGTTTGCAACTTAAGGTCTAACTTGCATCTGAAAGGAACAAGCACATCCTAAGGGAGCATGGTATAAAAAGAGAGTAAACAAACAAGCTCGAAAGATCACACACATGAAACGGTAAAGAAAAGAAGCGAAATGCTTTAGCCAAGGGGAGCGTATCACCAGAGGAAAACATGCAAAGTGAAATAGAAAAAGAAGAGAAATTCTTTAGCTAAGGGGAGCGAGTCACTCGAAGCACACAAGTGGGAATAAGATGTAAAACAAAAGTGTGATGTCCAAATAGACTGGACATCTAACCAAGATATATAAGATCGAGGTAGACGGCAGAAGGGAATATAAACAATCATAGAGTGTCAGCATCAGCCAATATAAACTCCTGACAAAGTGTGAGGGTTTGATTGTGAAACCCTTTTCCACTGGACGACTTGATGACGAGAGTAGACACAACTCTGAAGCGTCATGGTGCGTCATGAGCTAAGGATGACATTGACGAAATGCGGGGGTTGACTGCAAACCCTTTCTGCTCGCCTCCTTTTGAGGACTTATCATCTGTAATATATGTAGGCACAAATGTAAACACACATGCAGAATACATACTTCAAAGGTAGGGTTTTAAACAAATACATATAACATACAGAAAGCACACAATGCGGAATTTCCCTAAACAGGTCTTTAAATAAACCAGAGGGATTCCCGACATGATCAGCAATAGAGATTCCCTTCATACAAATCTACCCTACTTCTCATGGAATCAGAAAGCAGTAAAGTCCTACTTCTCATAATCTCTAGAAAAGCGGTAAAGAAATGTGATAAAGTGCGGAGAAATGCAAAGGTAGTAGTGACGACTACCAAAGTGAGCAAATCGTTGAAAGTAGACGAAAGCGATGGAGAAGCAAGGAGTACGCGTCGAGCAAGTTTCACCAAGAAACAAACAAAGTCAGAAACGATATCCAACTAAGGTGAATGTGTGCCATGGAAGCACTACACATGACAATGTTCCTACAAGGCATCATAAAATATTATACACATTCGAAAAACATATAACACAATATGAGTAATAAGCGTTTCTCATGGAATGAGAAACGAAAGCGTGTCGCATCAGAAGCGAGCATAAGCTAGTGTTTCCCAATCACATAACCACCATTCTGGTATATGATTAGAAACGCCACAATGTACCTTGCACCATTAACAAACATGTCAGAAAATAACAAGTCAAAACGATATGAAAAGTGCATGAAAACCAATCCAATAGTCAACCAATGAAGCGCAACAAGTAAGCATGCATCAAATGGTAATTGTTGCACTAAAATTCTGCACTAAGAAGGGTAAAAAAACTGCACTAAAACCGCGTTAGAAAAAATTCTGCATTACGGTGTAAAATGCGTTTTGGAAAATAGGCATCAGGGAAAAAAAGCTCGGAACAAAATGAGATTTTCACGGTAAATTATAAACATGCTCAGGAACTCAAATCCCCAATCGATTCAGTCAAAAAAGAAGCGGAAGCAAGACTTCCACGAACGGTCTGTATGAAACGTGGTAAAAAAAGTTTCTTAGAATCGAACGAAACCTGCATGGAAGCTTACAAACAGGCCACTGGATTCGAAAATGAACTCGGTTTGAATTAATTCCACACGAAAATGGAACTTTTTAGCCAATTTCGTCAGCTGGACAATAACCTTTTGGTAAAAAATATATGTTTGAAACTGGCTGAAAAGCATACCAACTGCTCCTGAATCATCAACAAAGTCAAGTTACGTTATTAAAAAGTGTTAAAACTCATCACGGTTAGGAAGTTAGAGCAAAAATGTATTTATATCATAAAATTACAATTTTCCAAGAATTGTGATATTTCTCATAAAACTCAAGTTTTGAAGTATGAAATATGGTTTATGAATATCTTTCGTCCATTAGATATTATCACAACTCATGGAAATGACAAGAGTTAGCCACTTCGATGTTAACCAAAAAAATCTCATGTTATGTCAAAGTACGAAAATGTCATAAATATGCACATCAAATGTTAGTAGCATCCGGAGAAAACTACTCTATGTTAGTGAGCAATGTTATGTTTATAGGGAACTATGTATATCAACACAACTAAACACAATTACATGTTATCAAAAGTTAGTGTTAATGTATAAAATTGAATGTTAATGAGAGTTAGTAACCAAAAGTATGCATTGAGGCCTTAATTAAAGTAATTCTAAGCATTGATTTTAAATTCATGAGACTAGTTGAACAACAACACTTTTTTGACCAAATTTGTGAAATCAAGAACTCGACATAGTCTCATGAATCATTAACCAATGTCAAGTTTCTCTAACATTTTGCTATCAATTATCAAACTAGAGTAAAAAATTAAAATTAAACTACTTTATATGTTAGTTTATATGAATTCTTAATTTATGTCAATTCTTAAATCAAATTAACACTAGGCATTAACATAAACACCTAGTGTGCACCTAATTTCTACATTGCAAATCAACAACACAACTCCGTAATTTTATGTCAAATTCAACAATTCTAACCAAAATCTAACCTCTAATCACAACTCAATTCACCAATTCAATTTCAAAATTTAATAACCAAATACAATCAAGTTTCAGTTATGAGAAAATAATGGAGTTTATATTGAGTTTACCTCTTGAAGAGAAGAGGAGTTTGTAGAAGAGGAGGTTTCAGAATCGGATGCAAAGTGGAGAGGGAGTGGGGCGCGACATTTAAGGAGGAAGAGGGAAGTGACTTTCCAACTTTGTAATTCTTGATCTTGAGAACTGATGAAGATTATTGAGAATTGTTGATGATTTTGATGAAGATCTTGGAAGAAAAGTGAGAGAGAAGTGTTTGATCATTGAGAGAATGACAGAGAGAATTGTAGAGTGTTTTTTAAGATTGATGAGTTTTTTTAGAGAAATTAGTGTGAATGATAATATATAGTATGAGCTTATGTGAGTGGATTTGGTTAATAGGCCTCGAATAATCACAAACACTAATGCAAATTTTTTAATTCACTTGAATTTGACACGTTCAGGTCAAATTCGTAGAGGCCTCAGTACAACTTTTGAGGTCGAAATGTAAAACTAAAACGTAGCTAACATTAAGAATGACCTCGTGTCCGAAGATAGGCTCAATCAGATAAACGATGATTTAGTTATGAATTTTTGATGTTTCGCCTCAGACAACTTTAATTTCTAGTTCAGGATATTTAGTGCATCAAGGGAGAATTAGACGAAAAACGGAAGCCTTCCGGATACCGTACATGCATGGAATGTGAAACCGGAACGAAGCTAACGAAATATTTGAACCAATGCCGCCAAAATCACTGTGATACGACAAAAATTGATCGAGATATGAATTTTTGAACGTCACCAAAAATAATACTTGTCACTATTTTTATACTGAAAAATTCCTCAGAAATCCGTAACTTGCGACACCTTCCCTAAGGAATAAGCTCTTGGACATAAAAGATGAAATATAAATGATATTGAGACGGAATTTTGGCCACCGTAACAGACATGAAACAACGAACAATGAATTTATTGGTGTTCAAAAACTGCACCTTCATCACACTTTTTCACTATATTTTCCCCTGTGCATCTTCCGAAGATTCGTCCACTCGGGGACTTTCCTTGAGAAATTGGATTTTGGTACGAACATAAGAGTTGGAGAGGGAATCAAGACATATTTTCCAATATAAAACCCATTCCGATACGATAAACTAGATCGGACTTAGGAATTTTTGAATATCTGCAAGACGGTGAAACGACAATTAATTCAAGTTACCACCTTCAAGCAAATAAATTTCTTGGATGCTTTTTTCAATGAATTAGTCCTTGACCTGAACATGAGGGTTACTAGTAAAATCTAGAAGTCTCAGTACTTGAGGAATCTGCTGAATCTGCTGAATCAAATCCAAGTTATAAATTCCCAAATGTCGGGAGAATAAGTAACCAGAAATTAAATCCAACACCGCTTCAGAGAAATCAAGTTATTCGGAGACGTTCTTCTCACAATTAATTTCCGATATGAACAAATGGTGAAGAGAATACCAAGAAAATCCATATGCTTGAAGAATCAGCTCAAGACATTACTCCAGTTGCAAATTGTGAATTCTCAAGTCTGAACCAGTAAAACGCTATTTCTAATTCACATTGTTTCAAATTTTCCGAAACGCCTAGTTTCTTTGCAATAAGCCTCAAAAACAAGTCCTTAGATCCTATAGTGTTGTACCCAAATTTTTGACCCTAAGATCCCTCTATCACATCATATCAATTTAATCACAACAAGATCACACACTAGGATTTTGGTTCTTCTCCCTATCTTTAGCTTTACTCTATATGGAATCACCAAGCACTTTGACTTGTATTTTGTGATCATCTATGTTTTGGTTATCCTTTAACTAACGAATACAATAAGTGTTTTCGCCCAATGATGATGATTGTAGGATAAAGCACAACATATTCCATCAAGATTGATCTATAGATTCATGAGCTCATTTCTATGCTTTCCTCAACAAAGCTTCATTGATACTCAAGCCTCAACATTGAATATACTTTGAAGAAATATCATGACAAAGTCTATTATGATTCATCATACTTTAAGTTGTCAAAGATGGTTCAAAGGTACAAGGATTGATTGAAGAAGATTGACTCAACTGGGCAAATCCTTGATTCATTGATCACAAGTGCACATCTCCTTCAATTCTCAAGATTTGAAAGTGGTTTTAGTTGCTATGGTTTCTCCTTATCATCCTAAATAACTCATATTCACATTACAAAAGTATTTTTCTAAAGAGGTAGGTCAAAATTGCAAAGGTTTCCCAAGGCATTTTCTTGCTCTAGGAGCTAGGGTTTTGAACTTCAAAAGGGCATATCTTACTCATATTTTGGTATTTTTGAATGATTCCAAAGATATGCTTCTCTTCAAAGGGTTATTAAAAAATCACTTCAAAAGTTTCAACGAAATTTTATGTGGAAGAAAATTGATGATGAAGAAATATTACAAGTCCTCCAAATGAACCCTCAAATCCCATTAGGTGATTTCAAATGATCATAACTTGGTCAATTTTTATCACTTTGAACCCATTATTTTTCCAAAATGATATTAAAGATGTGAACTTCAACCCATATTTTAAGTGAAAAGTGTGAAAATGGATGGAAGATTCCCTAAGCATGCAAAAGATTATAAGCCATTTCATGAATTTTTGCCAACTTCAACAAGTCATAACTTTTTAAATTTTTGGAGGTTTTGAATGGTTCAAGTCTCAAAATGTCATTAAAGAGATCTATTTCATGCCATCTTTTTTAGTCAAGATCAAATTTCAAGTGGAAGGCCATGTTTGGATGCAAGAGATTATAAGTCATTTTTGAAGAAAAACTTAGAAATTTTCTGTATAGAAAGTCAACCTCTTTTTCTCAACTTTGACTCATTTCAACTTTCTGCTCAAGCATATATTTGATCCCATTATTTACACATTATAAAGATTGTAACCTCATATTTATAAAGGTTCAAGAATCATATCTTAAGACCCCTTGAGTTGAGAATGCCATTGATTTGAATTTGGTAACTTGAAATTGAAGTTTCTCCAAAAGTCAGAATTTGAAATCCTTGTTTTGGCTTCTAAACACAAAATTGCTGCGTGTTTTTGCTTCTAATCACGTTTAGTGAACCTCCAGAAGTGATTAGCATGATAAAACGCAAGGATTGGATGAATTTTGATCAAATTACAAGTCACACTTTTCTTGTTCGCAACTTCACACGATTTCCCTCCAAACCTCATCATTTCACACGCTTGAGAATTCCATTCACTTCCCTATAAATAGAGGACCACCCCTCATTCATTTTCTCAAGCTTAGAAAGCCAGAATCACCCTGTCAAACTCTCTCTTGAACACAATTTTCTGCAACTTCGAATTTGCTCTTACATCCTTTCTCAATTATTTTTCTTTGTCAATTCACCTTCCTTGGTCCACACTGAAGCTAACAGAAGAATAATTAAACTCTAAAACTCCCTGAATCGTGCTAGCCAAGTCCAGTTTCAGAGCTCTGCAACTTAACTTCAATACGTACATTCCTTCACCAATTCTCTCAAACTTTGATACTATTGTGAAGCTCTCATCATCCTGATTCTATTCGCAACATTTGTTTTCAAATGGAAACACGTTTTGACAATGAAATTTCAAATCCCTTTTCAAAACTTCTCTTCCAAAATGACTGAGCTATAGTTTATATAAATTTTTCGCGAAGGTGTGGTTGTCTTCGTCTAGATGAGACGAAGCGAATGGTACTGGTCTCGAGCTCTAATTTTATAGTTTGAGGAACCTCGTTTCGAGACTGGCTGGAGGTTGAAGATGACCAACGTGTCATCCTTCAACCAATGAAAATGTGCCATTTGGAATTTTCAAAAATCTGATTTAATATTTGATTAAGTGCTTTATTCAATAATGACCATGATATGCACAACACGTCTGATCCATTGGATTAACTTACTAACGCGTTTTGACTCTCATTTATTGGTTCACATTTTTTGACTTTATTTTATTTTCTGATTTTTATATTTAAATTGTTTTAAACTTCAAAAAATCATAAAAAATCCATTTCAACTTCAAAAAATCTGGACAAAATTATGAAAAATACTTTTGATTTTTCTCTTTCTGATTTTTATTTTTTCATAATTTTATTGTGTTATGATATTTTTTTATAATTTTTCACTTTATTTGAATTGTTTAAATTGTTAAAAAAATACTTTTCTTCATTTTTAAATTCTGGAAAAATTAGGGAAGGATCCAATGATCTTTTGACAAATATTGGTGATCTCATTTATTTTTTATTTTAGACTTTACTATTTTTCTTCATTTTTGGCTTATTTTGTCTATTTATTTTAATTTTAAAAAATAGTTTATGACTTAAAAAAATTACCAAAAATTTTATATAAATATTTGAGCTTATTTTTATTTTATTTTTCTATGGTCTTGTTCAGTTTTTCTTGATTATTTTGAATATAATTTCTATGTTTCCTCTTTATTTTATTTTTAAATCATTTTTTTAAATCTTATTTTCTTATTTTTAATACAATTTTGTTTTTTATATATTCTGGCTGATCTTGGACTATGAAATTTGGATCATGAACTTTATTAACATCATTGGATCCACGGTGTTGAGTCTAACTCCATAAAAATGGATGAATGATTTTAATAATAGTTTGATCAAATTTTTAGTTCAAATGTGGTTTATTTCTCACCCCACCCCTCTTCATCTTATCCCATTCTTATTGTACTAAATGTTATTGGAGCATGATTCCTATATCATGTCTCAAAACATATGGTACATAGATTGCTATTAACCGGCCTCAAAATAGGTGTGACTTCTATATAAATCCACTTACGATTGCTTAACATAGCGCTAAACTTTGTCCTGATTCGAGAAATGATCATTCATGGCCTAAACACATGTTTGCAAGCCCAAGTATGTTGATTTGAATCCTTTGATCCAATAACCTTGAGATTCAATATTAGGAGGTTTTGGTTCTACCAATCCTCTAATGAATCTTCATCAATTTTGGTCAAAGTGGACCACTTAAACATTATTGATCATTTAATGTTGCCTTAAGAATTCTTAAATGGATAATATACTTGACAAAAAGCAAATGCAACTTATTGTTGAGAGGCTTTGGTTCTACCAATCCTTTAATGAGTTCCAAATGCAAGTTTTAAGATGGTCATTCAACTAACCACTAATTCCTAACAATTGACTTTATTTTATGCTTTTACTTTATGCCTTTACTTTAAGCACATTTATTTTAGCATTTACATTTCATGCTATTTTCATCTTTGCTCACTTGAGCATTTACTTTTATGTAATTTTTATTTTGCTCCCTTGAGCTTTTCATTTCTTTTTGAAGATACTTAATAATCAACTTGAACCATAAAAAACTTTAATGTTACTTGGGCTACTTAGTCACTATCCTTGGAATTTTGGAGACATGGACTTCTTGGACTTAGGATTAGAAGCCTTGACCTATTCTGGAGACTTTGTGACCTCAACTGTTATTTTGTCTGGAGTTCTTGGGGTTTACCCCAAGATATTGGGTTGTTTGTTTGTTTTGTGTGTAGGTTATTGTGATTACATGCTTTGTCCGTGATCTAGAATCCATCTGTATACAACCGTTACTCTGTCCAATTTTTGTGAAAACTTAATACAAGTGGAGTTTGGTTTCCTTAAGAGGTCCTTTTTTTAATTGTTTGTTTGGTTTCAAATCCAAAGGATGGGAATTATACATTGACTCATTGTGTCAAGTGCTGGCCTCTTGTTGGTTAGAAATTTTTTATCTCTAGCCTTTATCTTATGCTTTAGGATAGTCCCTTCATCTCCTCCCATCTTCTTTAATTTCAAAAATCTTCTCCCTCCTTTTGAAAATTCTTCTTGTTTTAAAACTTGAACCACTTTCATCATAAACTTGAACTCAGGTCCATGCATTCTCAAAAATCTTTTCTTAATCAAACTTTAATCAATTTAATAATTCCTAGACACTTTTGTGAGAAGACTAAAAGTCAATCAATCTCATTCAAACTATTTTTCCATTTTGGATTTTATCTTTAAAACTTTTCTCAAAAAGAGTAGACTCTTGTCAATCCTTGTAGTGATACAAACAACTACACTTCTACGATATGTAGTGAAGTGAGATATTTTCCACTTGGATATCAAGTGAGGCTTTTGTTGATTTTAAAATCTAAGCCATATCCTCAACTTTGAGATGACGCAAATTCTCCTTTCTCATAATTGTGGGTAGTAAGTATGTTTTCCACTCGGATACGACGACGTCTTATCTCTTAAAATTAACCAACACACATGTGTTTTAAACTTTTTAAAGGTGAACTACGAGTACCCTGATCCCCTATTGCACAGAAGGTGGTACGTAGGCACTAAAGGTTCACAACCGCGGCGGGTGCAAAAATTATAAAAAATATTTCTTTTCTCATCCCCACAATCTATTTTTTGTATACAACCTTTTATAGCCAAAATATGCAGATTTGAGAAGAGGTTCCTGCGGAGCACCATAGATGTTTAGGGTGCTAATACCTTCCCTTTGCATAACCAACCCCCTTACCTAGATTCTTTCCCCCTCTTTTTGAGTTATTCGCTCTTTTCCCATTCCTTTGGAAAAAATAAAGCGCGGCGGTGACTTTTATTTTGATCTGTACGAGTCAAGTCAATCCAATGGCTTAGTCTCAATATTTCTACCGCTACAGAAAAAATGGAGAATTCACTGGGGATAGATCGACCTATTGCTGGTCCATCCCTAAGTGGGTTGAGCCTATCTTCGTTTATATTTGTATATATGCTATTATGTGTTATATCTTATGTGTTGTATATATGTTTGTCTGAATTTTCCTGGTTTTCAGGGTGCTTGGTGATTTCTTATAAGTCCTCTACCTGGACTTGGGAAAACTTAAGATAGGACGAGCGGTATAGTCATGTTAACTTTGAGGGAGTAATCCCAAAAAAAGGAGACATGAGATCCCCCACTAAGATGAGGCCCCTTTGACTGTAATATCGTTTACCGAGTAATCAGGAAGACATGCTGCTTTCGACCTGGGAGCCTGCTGAAACCGAGGACCGTATAATCTTTAACCCATCTTGGCCTTTTAGGTGTAGTGAGGAAGTTGTGACAGATTAATTCAGAAATAGTTGTCACGCGATACTACACTCTGACAAGTTTTCCCTGAGAATATTGCTAATTAATGAGTCAATCAGGATATTGGTAATATCCGAAGGAAGGATGTAGGCTCTGGAAACCTCTTAGAACCTTGTTCAGCAGGTGATAAAGTTTTAGATCATACCTTGTGGGTAGTACCTTCAACCTCATTCTCGTGACGTTGAACCTATGAACCATATGTTTGTGATCTTGTGTGTAATTGTTGCATCATGCATTCATGCACCCGTGGGCATCTATTAAAACATCCCGTTTCAAGGGACTTAAAGTTAGTCTTTGTGAAAACCTCATGTACTTTTGGCCTTGGACTCTGGAAAAATAAAGACTAAGAAGTACAGTTTCAAAGATCCCAAGATAGATGAGTTGATGAGTTGATGAGTCTGATTCCCGAGATTGAGAGTTCTGCAGATTTTCGGAGAAAGTATGGGTCCATCATTTCTCTTATGAAGCTCAGGATGAAGGAGGGCATTCTCTCGACTTTGGTCCAGTTCTATGATCTGAAGTATCGATGCTTTACTTTTCCTGACTATCAGTTGATGCCTACATTAGAGGAGTATTCTTATCTGCTGGATTTACCTATTACCGATTGTGTTCCTTTTACTAGTTTGAAGGGGAAGCCAAAATCCCATGAGATTGCTGCTTTGATCCATCTGGGAAAGTCTGAGGTTGAAGCCCACATGACTACCAAAGGAGGTATTAGAGGATTACCGACTCAGTTCTTATTGGAGAAACTCGCTACTTTGCTAGGATAAAGAGTATGGTTGCTTTTGAGGCCGTCTTTGCTCTACTTGCTTATGAATTATTCTTATTTCCCAATGTAGACAAATTTGTTGATATTAATGCCATCAGGATCTTTATGATTGGAAATCTAGTTCCTACATTATTAGGTGATGCTTATTAATCCATTCATCTTCGAGATTTTTACCATGGATGAATGATCATTTGCTACACGCCTTTGTTGTATCAGTGGTTTATTTCTCACTTTCCTAGGTCTAATGCTTTCTGGAATGTTAGGAAGGAGCCTCGGCGTGCTCCAAAGGTTATGGCACTCACTCATTCAGATATTGTTTAGTATCATCAGGCATACTATGATGTAGATATTATCGATAATTGTGGTAGTTTCCCCATTGTACCTTTTCTTGGTACAAAGGGAGGAATTAACTACAATCCTATTCTTGCACGACGACAACTTGGATATCCGATGAGGGATAATCCAAATAGTATTCATTTGAGTGGTTTATTCCTTAAAGAGGGAGAAGTTCATAAGGAAGCTAAAGAAGAGATTGCGAAGGCTTGGCGTCACATTCACAAGAAGAGTAGGAAGGATTTGGGACCTAGATGGGCTGTTTCTTTGGAGCCTTATTATTGTCTTAGCCGGAGAGCAGCCCATGCCAGAGCGCATCAAGTTTTCTCGAGCAGTGAATATCTTGTTTCACAGTCAGTAAACTTTTTGCTCATTTAATAAATAGCGTTCTCTTTTCGGCCAGACTCATCATGCTGCCCCAGTACACACCCCATTGAATTTTCCAAAACATTCAGATACATGATCAATGGTCTTTCCTCGACTGGTGGCATCAACATGGGAGGCTCTTGCAGGTACTCTTTAATCTAGTTGAAAGCAGTTTGGCATTCGTCATTCCATTTGACTACTTGATCTTTCTTCAGTAATTTGAAGATTGGCTCACAAGTAGCTGTCAGGTGAGAAATGAATCTGGAAATGTAGTTCAAACGTCCCAAGAATCCTTTGACTTCCTTCTCAGTACGAGGAGCAGGCATAACTTGTATCGCTTTCACCTTGCCAGGATCTACTTCAATACCTTTGTTGCTGACGACAAAGCCTAGGAGTTTACCAGACCTCACTCCAAATGTGCATTTATTGGGTTCAACCTCAGCTTGTACTTCTTTAGTCTCTCAAACAGTTTCTGTAAATGATCAAGATGTTCTTCTTCTATTTGAGACCTAGCTATCATGTCGTCCACATAGACCTCTATTTCGTGATGTATCATGTCGTGGAATAGAGCTACCATGGCACGCTGATAGGTTTCCCCAGCATTCTTTAGTGTGAATGGCATCACCTTGTAGCAGAATATGCTCCATTGTGTGACAAAGGTTGTTTTCTCCATGTCCTCAGGCGCCATTTTGATTTGGTTGTAACCTGAGAAACCGTCCATGAAGGAAAACACTTTGTGTTGTGCTGTATTGTTAACTAGGATGTCAATGTGGGGAAGTGGGAAATCATCCTTAGGGCTTGCCCTATTCAAATCTCTGTAGTCCATGCACATTCGTACCTTACCGTCCTTTTTAGGCACAGGAACAACATTGGCAACCCATTGCGAATAAGAGGTGACGACCAAGAATCCAGTGTTGAATTGCTTCATGACTTTAGCTTTAGTCTTCTCTGACATATCTGGTCGCATTCGACAGACCTTTTTCTTTACTGGTGGATAATCCTCTATTGTAGGTAAACGATGTACTACGATATCTGCATCAAGTCCTGGCATGTCTTCATACGACCAGGAAAAGACCTCAACATACTCGTGTAACAACTGAATCAGACGCTCCTTGACACTGGGTTCCAGATTGGCACCCATCTTGACTTCTCTTTTGTCTTCTTTGGTACCTAGGTTGATTGTATCCACTGGCTCTTCGTGGGGCTGAATGGTTCTCTCTTCTTATTGTATTAATCTTGCAAGTTCCCCTGGTACTTCACAATCTTCCTCATCTTCGTCTTCGACTTGGTATATTAGATTTTCAGAGTCACAGAAGGCTATAGCAGAACCGTTACCCATGGGATCCCAAATGGATGTAGACCTGCATTGTGAGTGTGAGTGTGTGTAAGAGTATAGCTATCTTTGAAAGAAATGAAAAATGTAAAAAGAAAAACAATGAGCACAAAGTTTCTATGCAAAAAATGTCCATGATTCATTGATGTCATATGGAAATGAGATAATAACCCTTACAAATGGACCATTGTGCCTCGGGTAAGACACAAGGTTTTTAGAGTCTGAATTGTTTTAATATTACAGATCCAACAAAATGTAAAGATAAATTACTGTGGGATAAAAGTGATCGGGAAGAAATCTCTAGCCTCCCAGTTGTTGAGCCCTCCATTGACAGTTGAGAAGATCCAATCTTCCAAGTTGTAGACATCTTCATCATCTTCCACTGGGTTGACTTCGCGGTTGTTGATCTTCAAGGGTGGTCCTCCAGCACGAGCGTGACGTACAGCCTTATGGGCACCTGAAGTGAAACCCAGGCCAAATTTCTTAGATTTGTATGGGATATCTGGGAGTTGTCCCTAAATAGTGCACTCACCTTCTTCTATCACTGCCTTGGCATCCTTTAATGATGACATCTTGAGTGGAGGCCTTGTAATCTTGGGAACTTGAGACACAGCCTTGGTCACTGCCACATCTTGCGGGAGTTCTTCAAAATGTTAGAATGGAGTTTCAATAAATTCACCATCTAATTCCACATATCTGAAGGAATTGAGATGGTTGATCATATACTCTTCTTCTCCACGAACGGTGATGATTTTCCCTTGAATCGGATACTTCAGCATTTAGTGCAACGTGGAAGTGACAACGCCAGCATTGTGAATCCATGGTCGGCCTAGAAAGTAGGAATATGAAGGGAGGATATCCATTACATAAAAAGTTGAATCAAATGTTTGGGTTCCAACCTTTATGGGGATATCCACTTCCCCATGCACCATCCTTTTTGAGCCGTCAAAGGCTCTCACTACTATGTTGCTTGGCTTCAAAGTCAATCCCTCACAGTCAAGCCTATCAAGAGCTTTTTTAGGCAATACATTCAGAGACGAGCCAGTGTCCACCAAGACATGAGCCAGAGTCGTGCCCCTGTATTCCACTGAGACATGCAATGCCTCATTATGCTTCCTCCCTCTTGGTGTTAAATCAACATCTGAAAAACCTAAACCATTATCTACAGTCAAGCTGGCTACGCAGTCTTAAAACTGATCGACAAATGGTTCTTGGGCAGTTTTCAGGAATTTTACCAAGGCTTTTGCATGAGCCTCAAAATATAGTAATAGAGCCAGCATGGAAATTTTGGATGGAGTTTGTCCCAGTTGCTCGACTACATTGTAGTCGCTTCTTTTTATGATCTTTAGAATTTCCTCCATCTCTTTCCGGGAGGTCTCAGGGATAGCCAATAATTGTGCCTTCGTCCAGACAGGCTCAATCAAAATACTTTTACCTCGAATCTCAGTTGACTTGGAAGCAGGAATGTCAGTAGGAGTGATAACAGGGGTTGTATCAACTTTGTCAGTTGGAGTACTAGTAGAGATGATTGTGGGACTGGGAACAGCCTTAAGAGGAGCAACAACAACAGGGATGATTACGGGTCCATAAACTGCTTTTAGGGGAGCAATTTCTGGAAAGAATATCCTTCCTTTCAGGTAATCTTGCTAGTCCCTGCAATATTACTGATATCAGAGTCAACTTTCTCAGAACTTGAACCTTCTGCGGCTGGCCAATCTTGCTTGATATTGTGGTAGTAGACATCCCCTCCATAATTCCATGGCACGGTTTTGTCTGACAAATACGGAATTGGTCCAGGCATTGTAATTATCAAAGTAGCTACTTTTGGAATTGATGTAATTCTAACGGGTCTTTTGGTGGAGACTCTGGAAGAATTGGGGGAAATGGTAACGATGGAAACATCATTATAAGGAACAGGTGGAACAAAAGTATTTTCGAACATAATTTCCTTGTTATCTATTAGGCACTGAACGCATGTTTTCAACAAAGGACAACTGGTTGGTGAGGACAAACAGAAATGACAGCTTTCATCGCAGCCTGGGAAAACACTGGCATTCAATAAATTCTTTTTGATAGTCAGGAGTGGGGTCATAAGTTCATCAACTGAAGTAACAAATATATCTTCTTCAATGGCTTTAGCATTATGGCCGTGTTTGGGCATAGGGGCAGAGATGACATTGGGCTTTTCTGGCGCATCGAATTCAATCTCTTTGGCTTCAAGGAGGTCTTGTACTTTGTTCTTTAGAGCCCAACAGTTGTTAGTGTCATGGTTGGGACTCTCAGAGTGGTATGCATAACGGGCATTAAGATGATAGTGAGGAGAGGTTGTGTTAGGATTCTTTGGAGCTTCTTTCAAAGTCACTAAGTTGGATCTTAACAGATGTGGCAATACTTGAGATAGGGTCATGTTAATTCTGGTGAATTATCTGACTGGTCTATCCATTCTTGGTTGGTTATTTCTTTGCTGATCAGGCGCATGTTCAGGAATCAAAACAGCCCCCACCATTGGATGACGTTCATCCCTATCTTGATTTCTCTGAGGATATACAACAACCACCTCTTTCTTTCCGATGAATGGCTTCCTTACAGCAACAGAGGATGCATCTTTTTGAATCTTTCCACCTTTTATCCCGACTTCTACCCTTTCTTCGGTCAATATTAGTTCGGTAAAACCCGCCGGTGAACTCCCAGTTAAGTGATTGAATAAGGTACCAAACAAGGTGCCCAAGAACATGTCTACTAACTCTCTTTCAGATAGGTGAGGTTGAACTCTTCCAGCCAAGTCCCTCCATTTTTGCGCATAGTTCTTGAAGCATTCACTTGAAACCATGGCCATACTCTGGAGTTGAGTACGGGTAGGCACAAGATCAGCGTTGTATCGGTATTGTTTGTAGAAGGCTGCAGCAAGATCTTCCGAGTTATGAACATTGGCTCTTTCTAACTGATAAAACCAATCAAGTCGAGTTCCCGACAGGCTGTCTTGGAAGAAGTGTACCCATAAACCTTTGTCAGCGGTATGGGGTTGGATTTTCCTTACATAGGACCGGAGATGCATTTTGGGGCATGAGACTCCGTCATATTTGGCGAACACAGGTGCTTTGAATTTTGGAGGAATGGCAATCCCCGATACTAAGCCTAACTCCTCAAAGTCCAATCCAGGCACTTTTTGGATTTACATTGCACTCAAACGCTCTTCTAGATGTTTATACTTGTCGTCGGCTGGAGGATATTGTTCTTCAGAATAATCTTCTTCTTCCTCTTCCTCGTCTGATTCTGACTGGACAACTGTTTCTTTGCCTTTCCCATCTTGATTGTCTTTCTCACCGGATGTCGTTTCAAAGTCTAAGTCCCTTCTTGTTTTCCCTTGGAATCTTCTTCCCATGTTTAAAACTCCGGTTATCTTTTTCGTCTTCTTTTTCTTCTCCTCAGCCAGCAAGGTCTTCAACTCTTCTTATCCTCTGGCTAGGGTTAAGAACAACTGTTGAAACTGTGCATTCTGAGCTTGGAGATTCTTCATCGTTTTCTCGAGGTCTATCTTACTGAAATAAACAGTAGAGAGATGAGGAGACTTGTTGCAAGAAACCTTCTTATGTTATGATAAATGGTAAATGTATATGCAATGATTCCAAGGATTTTAAGATTCAAATTGGTTTTAGATAAAAAGGAAACACGCGTTATATTAATAAATTAAAGCTTGAGTACATCAGTGTCTCCTTGGG
The DNA here is from genome assembly GCA_948472305.1 of Vicia faba. Lineage (NCBI taxonomy): Eukaryota > Viridiplantae > Streptophyta > Magnoliopsida > Fabales > Fabaceae > Vicia > Vicia faba. Next base: position 475,609,992 of record OX451735.1, read on the forward strand.
CAAAACAGATACAAAAAACTCTAAGATAGAAAAGTAGTACGCATCATCTTTGGTGCAATGTAGGCATTCAGAGTCTGTTCCTCATGAAGTAGCCTAGTGAGTTCCAAAACCTTCTTCTCGTTTGCGTAGAATTGGGCTTCAAAAGTATCTCGCTCCCCCTTGAGTTGTATCCAATCTCTTTGGAGGTCTTCAAGAGAGGTGGGCATGTCAGCATGTAGGACAGTGTATGGAATATCTCCTTCCATGATAGGCTCAATAATTACCGGGAGAATGGAAGGATAAGGCATCATAAGATTATGAGCACGAGTTCGTACCCATTTGAGGTAAGGCTCAGATGGATGGAGTTCTTGTGCCCCAAAGTATTGCTATCTACCTTGTTCAACATCCTCCAAGCTCGGATAAATCTCTAGCGAAGACCTTGATCGTCGTTGTCGTAGTAAAATACCAAACCTTGAATCAACATCTCGTGCAGGCCATCCCTTCGGGCGTAACCAAACTGTCTTAAGGCTAAGCAGGGGTTGTAGGTGATACATCCCCTAATGCCAAGTAAAGGGACATTAGGAAATTCTCCATAACGGTCGACAATAGTAACATTCTCTATGGATCGGGAGCACTAATGAATGTCTGAATGTTTGAGCGTCATTAACCTTTGCGACCACCTTGAACCTTGTTCATTCTTTAATACAGATTGGGGAAGATGTGAAATAAACCATCTTGCCAAGAGAGGAGTAAAACACATAAGGAAACCTCTTTTCCTCATTGTGCGAGTGTGAAAAGAGTGTAGGATGTCTCCTAGCAATGCAGGCATTGGGTTGCGGGATATGAAGATTTTGACGGTGTTCACATCTATGAGTTGGTCAAGATTTGGAAACAAAACCATCCCATAGATGAGGAGAGCCACAATTTCCTCAAAGGCTTGCAAATCCAAGGAGTTCCAACAGTTTTGGGCTTTCTCAAATAAGAACTTTGCTAGGAAACCCTTGACACCACTCCTTGTTTCCCAATGAGTTGTGACATCAGATGAGTGCAAGTGTAGAGCTTGAGCAATCTCTTCTGGCTTTGGGTCTCTTTCCGTACCGTTGAAAGGTAGTTGATTTAGAATGGGAATCCTCAAGAGTCGGGAGAATTCTTCCAAAGTAGGCACAAGTTGATAATCGGGGAAAGTGAAGCAATGGTGTAAAGGATCAAAGAGCTGAAAGAGCACATTCATCATGTCCTGATTTGTGTTGGAGGTGACCAAGTTGAGTATGCAACCATGTCTCTCGGTGAATGGGGAGTTTTCAGGAATCCTTGAGGCTAGCTCCTTAAGTTGTGGATGGATCCTTACAAGATTTACTTGAATAGTTTTCCTGCGAAGAGAATCCATATCCTACAAAACAAGAACAAAGATGAATCCCAAAATCCTTGAAATGGTTAGTGAATATGTATGATGTTATGATGTTCATGATGTTATGTACAAGTATGTATATACAAACAAAGAAAACAAGTCCTTAGGTTTAGGCTTGCATGGAGTTTCATAGGTAAGTACCCTCTTGAAGTTTAGTTGGCTCAAACCTGTCCTAGTAATAGTAACCAGGTGTTGTACCCCAAAATTTGTCCTCTCATGTTTTCAAAGGTCTCCCCTTACATGATTGGTCACCAACACTTTCCTAAAGGAAAATAAAGTTTTTGAAGATGAACAAAGTGTCTTTTGATTGGCATCTGGGAAAAGTCTTCGATTGGGTATCCAAAATCCTTCGATACAGGCTTGGCTCACCAGTTTTCGATTGGGCATTTGGCACTCTTTGATCAGGATTCGATTAGTAAGCTTCGATTAGGTGTTTGGAACCCTTTGATCAAGCTTTGGTCTGCAAGTCTTCGATTGGGCGCTGGACCTCCTTTGATCAAGCTTTGGTCTGCAAGTCTTCGATTGGGCGCTGGACCTCCTTCGATCAAGCTTTGGTCTGCAAGTCTTCGATTGAGCGTTGGACCTCCTTAGATCAAGCTTTGATGTGCAAGTCTTTGATTGAGCGTTGGACCCCTTCGATCAAGTCAATTTCACAATGCTTCGACTAGCACTTCAGAGGGTCCTTCGACTGGAACTTCATACTGTACCTCAATCAGAACATAAGAACGAAATGACCTTCGAATGGCATTTTAGTTTAGAGTTTCCCTTAATAAGAACATCAGAATGAAATGACCTTCGAAGGGCATTTCAGTGCAGAGTTTCGCTTAATCCAAAGTGCTCTGATGAAGGAAGTTCTGGACACTTCGAATCAGAACTCAGACTCATCACAAGGCCAAGGGCTGGGCGAAGTTGTCTAATAGGGAATGTTCTAAATAGATTCGAATTGGACTTTGAAGCTGGAAAAGAAGGCAGATTCGAAGGAATGAAGTAGGCTGGCATGACTAAGCAAAAACACATATCCTAACCTGTCCAGAATACCCAAAGTTCACAATGGCATGTGTCCCTTGCAAATGTGCAATCGAAGCAGGGGGAGTCTCAATCGAAGGGGCTGTGACTGGAGTAGTTCGAATGGGGACCTTGAAGCAATCGAAAAGAGAAAATTCGAAGGGGCAAGTCAGCTTTTGATTTCCATCATATTGGAGGCCCAAACAGCTCATAACAGGCTGGTAGTAATGCCTGAAAATAGATTGGCACCTGATTGAATCAAATATAGCAAGTCTTTATGAAAAAAATCAAATCAAATCTCTTCATCATAATGGAACAAGATTTGATACACAATTGTTGACCTAAATTCCTTGTCTATATAAACCTCATGCTCATAAACAAAACACACACGAAAACCCTGCTGCAGACAAAGGAAGAAAACGCACAAAAACTCTGTGGAAACAGCCATAACAGTTTTGCAAAAAACCTTGAGCAAGTGGTGATCGGATTTTGGTTTAGAGGTGAATTCAGACCAAAAGAAAGACGCAGCTCTCTTGCCAGCAACCTCCTGAAGCGAGGCCAATCAAAAACCAAGCCTTTCATTACCTCTAACGCGCTGTAAGTCTCCATGAAATTTGCTCTGGACATGATATCGTGAAATTATTTTCTTGCATCCTTTCATTAAAATAATTACATAGTCATGCTTTGCGTTGCATTTTGAAACTGTTGGCATCACTGAATTTTATTTTCATAGCCTGTAACGCCATGCCCAGTTCTAGGGTTCGTATACCTTGTTTTTGGGGGTTTTAATTGCAGGGAAAATCAATACAAACTGTGATACGGTGGGAGAACTGACTTGAGGTTTTGCGTTTTGTTTTCGCAAATGTTTCGGTTGAGCAAGAGTCGCCACCGACTTTTTATTTTATCCTAAAGGAAAGGTTAAAAAAAGCACAGCAAAAACCTTTTGAGATATTTCGTGGGTTCGGGGAGTAGATTATAGAAAGGGAAGGTATTAGCACTCTTTCTATCCATGGTTATCCATGGGCTCTTAGTTACTTGCTTAGATCAATTGCCTTTTTTAATTGTTTGAAATGGTGCTTGTGTGTGTGGGTTTGAAAATGTTTTGAAAAGAGGCCAATGTGGTGGCAACCTTTGTGATGATCCATGTTGGGATGTATACAAAGGTGTATGTCTTTTGAAAAGGTTTTCATTTTATTTTTTTGAAAGTTGTTTTTGAAAGTGTTTGTGATGTGTGAAAAACAGGCAAGTGTTTTCATTTTGCAAGTTGGCAAGTACTTAAGAGCGATCTACCCTAAAGTTCTCAAAGATTTTTGCTATATCTTTAACCCTTTTTTAACAATTTTGTTCCACCATTGTATTTGGTGGACAATCTTGTGTTAGGATGTGAAAGGGACAGGCGCGGGTCATCGTTTAGACCATAATTGCAATGGTGCCAAGTATCTTTGGGCATTTTCCTTAAGGGACTTGATCATTTTGTTTTGAAAAATATTATCGAGGGACCATGATCATTCAATTCATTTGTCTTGCCCAAAGAGACCTAACATGCAATATGGCCCAATTTCGAAAGGCAATAAGTGGATGTAACCCTAGGGGTGCTAGTGTGCAAGTGTGTTTTTTTGCATACAAGAGTTTTTCTTTGAATTAGGTTTTTCTATTTCATTGATTTTATCTTGTCATACACGTCCTAATTACTAGCAATAAGAAGCGGAAATGTAAAACCCTACGCTATTACAACAATTAGGGGAGAGGGATACACATTTGTACATGGGGGGTTCAACGAGAAAAATAGACAAAAAGAAAATAGCAAAAAACAAGATATATAGAGAGAGAAAGGGAGCCCGCGCGCTGTTGGTAGGCCATCAGAAGTTCTGACCCAAATCCGCTGTCAGATGATCAACCTGTTGGTGAAACTGGATGAGTCAGAACTTCTGACTCTAGAACCTGCAAAACAGAACCTCGTTAGTGGGGAAACCAGAAGTTCTGATTTCCCTGCGCTGCAAGACAGAAGTTTGTTAGTGGAGAACCCAGAAGTTCAGATTCTGCTGAAAAGGCAATGACTCTCAGAGGTTCTGATGTCATTGACAGCAAAACAGGCTTCAGATGTGCTAACGTCAAAGTCAGTACTGGGCTTTTTCCTGCACTAATCAGAACATCTGCAATCCTGTTGTTACTCCACAAAACATAAAACATATTTGGAACAGATCCAGCAAAATAGCAAAATGTCTCAGAGGTCAGAATCACCAAGGTCACAGGCAAGTCCTAAACTGGCTCAGAACGTTCTGAGGTACGAGAGTCCTCAGAACATAAACAGCAATAACATGAATATTTACATTATGTTTCTTGAATATGCACAGCTGATGATGCTTAACAGTGTGGTGAGGGTCAGCAGGTGCTTACCTGACTGTCTGGAAAATGGTGGGTGAAAGTTAGCTTTTGGTTCTGGTGGTGTTCCGGGCAGATTTGGGAAAGGGGAAGCGAAGGTGTATACGTGTATAGGGTCAGAAGTTTGGAAAGAACGTTTTTGGTTTACAGAAAAGAGCTGGATGTTTGATAAAGTTGAAGGTAAGAAACTTAAAGTTATGAAACAAAGCTGGAGATTTTGGCAGAGTTTCAGAATGTTATGCTGCTAGGAGTTTCGTTTCTCTCTTAGCAATTTTTCTGTTTCTTTTCTTGAACGTCTTTTGCAGTGGTGAAAACTCTCTATTTATAGGCAAAGTTCTTGTGGATGCCTTGAACATTTAAGGCGCCAACAGAGTTTGAACTTTGTTCTTTGACAGAAATTCCTGGGAAGTTGTGATAACAGCTATCTTTCAGCCTAGGTAGCAGCAACAGGCGTAGATTTGGGAGAAGTGACCTCTGAAATGGGCGGTGGCGTGAAGACCCATGCCAGAATCTGTGCAAAAGCATTTTCCAAGCCACACGTGAATGCTCAGGAGTGGTTGGAAGCATTAATGGGCATTAAATGGTGACAAGACCTGTCAATACCAACATTCTGGTTGTTGAATCAGCAGCGTAAACCATGCTCTGGCCTTGGCTACCTGTTGTCTTAGCAAGCTCTGAGATTCTTCTGGTTTTCTGGTACGTTCCTTGGATCTACTTCTGGACAATCTGGACTTAGAGATTCTGTATCAATGTGACACCTATCCCTCTGACCTTTCATCTTCTGATTTCAACCTGTTCTGAAGGAGCCCTCATACTTCCCTGTTTCCCTTGCATTCCTTTAGCAAATTCTGACTGAGCTTGTGTAACTGCTGAAGGGGCATGTTCTGCTTGAGGCTTACACTCTGAACCACGTTTACAACTTCTGATTGAACCGATGTAGCTGCTGAAGAGCCAACTTCTGACCACGGTGAACCAAGCTTGCAACTTCTGACCGTCTTCATCTGGAATGGGTCCAGAAGTTCTGAAGCGCTGATTTTTTCTAAAAACACTTATTTTAAAGAAACATTCTAAGCACTTCGAATTTTGATTTTCCTCAAGATGAAAGCGTTGCTTCGGGAGTTTGTGAGATCATCTTGCTCTTGTAAGTGACTTGCTTGGGCAAAAAGATAACTCAGAACTTGGATTTGTTTCAGGGGAGTTTAAAAAATCTAAGATGGTTTCCTGAAGAAAGGGAGGGCGAATTTTGGGGTACAACAGTTGCCCCTGTTCAATCTTCTTGAACCTGAAGAGTTAGATTGGCGAGTTTGCCTTTCGCGACTCGAAGGTAAAAGGAGATTGGACACCAGAGTGCCCGAAAATTTGCACTCGCCTAGTAGAGTATCAGCAATGGGAATGGGCTTACAGATGCCATTTGGAGAAGCGGTAGAGAGGGAGATGGGCTTATAGATGCCATCCGGAGACGTGACAGAACCTTGTCGGGAATGGGCTTATAGATGCCATTTGGAAGTGTCGATCGCATAAGAGATTCCTTAGCGAGAAATTTGTATATTTGAGAAAGACGGATGTTTTCCTGGCTTGTTACAGGTGTTTGATCTTCAATCTCCTTATGCAGATGTGCCCTGGCTAGATACAGGTATCGAATCTACAATCGGTTGCTCACAGATGTGCCCTGGCTGGATACAGGAATCGAATATGGAAATAGTCGTTAATAGATGTGCCCTGGCTAGATACAGGAATCGAATCTTTGAACTCTTCAGACGTGCCCTGGCTAGATACAGGAATCGAATCTGGAAAATGTTGTAGTTGATAGATGTGCCCTGGCTAGATACAGGAATCGAATCTTTGAACTCTTCAGACGTGCCCTGGCTAGATACAGGAATCGAGTCTGGAAAATGATCACTCTCAGATATGCCCTGGCTAGATACAGGAATCGAATCTGGAATTGTGACTGTTGCTAGATATGCCCTGGCTGGATACAGGAATTGAATCTTTGAACTCTTCAGACGTGCCCTGGCTAGATACAGGAATCGAGTCTGGAAAACGTGACAGTTGATAGATGTGCCCTGGCTAGATACAGGAATCAAATCTTTGAACTCTTCAGACGTGCCCTGACTAGATACAGGAATCGAGTCTGGAAAATGATTACTCTCAGATATGCCCTGGCTAGATACAGGAATCGAATCTGGAATTGTGACTGTTGCTAGATATGCCCTGGCTGGATACAGGAATTGAATCTTTGAACTCTTCAGACGTGCCCTGGCTAGATACAGGAATCGAGTCTGGAAAACGTGACAGTTGATAGATGTGCCCTGGCTAGATACAGGAATCGAATCTTTGAACTCTTCAGACGTGCCCTGGCTAGATACAGGAATCGATTCTGGAAAATGATTACTCTCAGATATGCCCTGGCTAGATACAGGAATCGAATCTGGAATTGTGACAGTTGATGGATGTTGTCTTTGGGATTGTCTTTTTCCCTTAGGAAAAAACATAAGTTGTGTGCAATGTCATGATGTATGATATGCATGTTGTCATGATGTGCAACATGAGATAGTGTTGTATGCACTTTATCATGTACGTAAGCAAGATGTATGAAAGTGTGGAATGTTTATGAATGTATCTTTGCCTTAGGAAAATAGCTCTTTGACGATTGGCTGGGAAGTGGCCCTGTGGCCGAGATACTTTGCTGAAGTTTTGATGAGAGGCCTGCTGAGGACTTTAATGATGGATCCCGCTGGGGATAATGATGATAAACTCTGCTGGGGATACCAAAAGATAAAATCCGCTGGGGATTTGAAAGATAAACTCCGCTGGGGATACCAAAAGATAAAATCCGCTGGGGATTTTGAAAGATAAACTCCGCTGGGGATTTGAAAGATAAACTCCGCTGGGGATTTGAAAGATAAACTCCGCTGGGGATACCAAAAGATAAAATCCGCTGGGGATTATCAAAGATAAAATCCGCTGGGGATTTTGAAAGATAAACTCCGCTGGGGATACCAAAAGATAAAATCCGCTGGGGATTTGAAAGATAAACTCCACTGGGGATACCAAAAGATAAAATCCGCTGGGGATTTTGAAAGATAAACTCCGCTGGGGATTTGAAAGATAAACTCCGCTGGGGATACCAAAAGATAAAATCCGCTGGGGATTATCAAAGATAAAATCCGCTGGGGATTTTGAAAGATAAACTCCGCTGGGGATGATCTTCCGTGGCGATTAGCTGAGGATAACCCAGTTATAAGCCCTCGTGAGGAATGACTCTGAATAAAGTTAGGGAGAGACGTCCGTATTCTGCAAGGAACAAGCTTCCAGAATCTACTGGGGATAAGCTTTAAGACCTGTCGGGATGGTTTTGTCTTTCCAGGATTGACGGGGAATCAACTCAGTTTGGGGAGAGTATTGCCGATTCTTGTTTTATTCTGCGGGGAGTTGATATGATTTGGTCACATCCTTCAGTTGAATCTAACCGGGTACCTTGGCGGACAAAACAACCAGACTGCATTAGACAACTTCACATTGCCCCTGTTTCCGATGTCATCTGTAATTGATCTTTTGTTTCATATGCAAATACTTATGAATCAGCAATTTTAATGTCAAATGCATATATCGAAAATGAACATTGGACGTTCTTCGCAAGACAAAACAGAAAAAAGAAAACAATGGTAATTTGTATGGACAAGTGAATTTGTATTGATTTGAACTTTGCCTGTGAATAGGCGTTTTTTGTACAAGAGGCTGACATCCTAGTAAGAGGACGCCGCCAAATAACATAGAATTTTGAAAAGGAAATAAAACAGCTATGTGAATGATCCCACTGGGTTCCAACTCTGCTATTGCCTTTATGTCTCCGGGCGTCTCATCGCTTTGCTGCCTGGTTGAAGATGAAGCTGATTGGTCGATGCCGAAGTCTGGGCCAGGTAGTGGATACTGAATTCTGGATGCGAAGTGATCCAATGAGACATAGTGTTACGCTCCATCCCTAACTTTTGCCTGGACCGCCCTTTCAGGTTTTCAGTCCACCGGGATACCCATTTTTGCCCAAGCCGCCTTTTCAGGTTTTCGACTTGCCGGGTGTACAGATTTTTTCATTTCATCCCTTATTTTTGCCCGAACCCTTTTGGTTCGTCGGGAAGCCCTTATTTTTGCCTAGGTATGTCAACCTAGCGGGTCTTTCATTTATGCGTAGTATTTTTTCACTATGTCTGCATTGGCGGGGTGAGGAAGGTCGTCACCATCCATGGTGGTTAGGATCATGGCTCCTCCTGAGAACACACGTTTAACCACGAATGGCCCTTCGTAAGTAGGGGTCCATTTGCCCCGGGGATCGCTTTGAGGAAGGATGATGCGTTTGATTACCAGGTCCCCAACTTGATATTCTCGTGGTTTGACTTTCTTGTTAAATGCCCTAATCATCCGTTTTTGATACGTTTGACCATGACAGATAGCAGTGAGCCTCCTTTCGTCAATCAGGTTTAATTGATCGAGTCGAGTCTGGATCCAATCATCTTCATTCAAGTCTGCATCCTTCATTATCCGGAGAGAGGGTATCTGGATTTCAATTGGCAAGACGGCCTCCATGCCATAGACCAAGGAGAAGGGAGTTGCCCCAGTTGACGTTCTGGCTGAGGTGCGGTACCCATGAAGAGCGAACGGTAACATCTCGTGCCAATCTTTATAGGTCACTGTCATCTTCTGCACAATTTTCTTGATATTTTTATTGGCTGCCTCTACAGCCCCATTCATCTTCGGCCGGTAGGGAGAAGAATTGTGGTGTTGTATTTTGAATTGCTCACAGAGTTCGGTGATCATTTTGTTATTGAGATTGGTACCATTGTCCGTAATGATTCTTTCCGGGACGCCGTACCGACAGATCAGGTTATGCCGGATGAAACGTGCCACGACGCTCTTGGTTACTGTGGCGTAGGACGCTGCCTCAACCCACTTCGTGAAGTAATCGATCGCCACCAAGATGAAGCGATGCCCATTGGATGCCGTTGGTCGGATCTCACCGATCATATCGATGCCCCAAATTGCGAAAGGCCAAGGTGCCGTCAGGACGTTCAGAGGAACCGGCGGGATATGCACCTTGTCAGCATAGATCTGGCATTTATGACAAGTTCGGGAGTGTTGGTAACAATCAGCTTCCATTGTGGACCAGAAATATCCTGCCCGAAGGATTTTCTTGGCCATGGTGTGTCCACTGGAATGTGTTCCAAATGTACCTTCATGCAGCTCCATCATGATTTTCTCTGCTTCTGTCTTATCCACACAACGCAGTAGAGTCGAATCATGATTCCGTTTGTAGAGAATGCCGTTGCTGAGGAAGAATTTTGCAGAAAACCTCCTCATGAACTTTTTATCATTGACAGCCGCACCTTCAGGGTATTCCTGAGCTTCCAAGTACCTCTTCACCTCGTGATACCAGGGTTTTTCAATCACCTTCTCAGCTTCTAACTCACAGCAGTATGCCGGTTCATCCAACTTCCAGATAATGATCCGGGGAGCCTCGTTGTCCCATTTAACTTTGAACATTGAAGACATCGTGGCTAGTGCGTCCGCTAGCTGATTCTCCTCTCTTGGGAAGTGCTCAAAAGTTATTTCTTCGAAGTGGGGAAGCAGGGTTGACACATACTCCTTGTAAGGGATAAGATTCGGGTGTTTCGTATCCCACTCGCCTTTGATCTGATTGATCACAAGAGCGGAATCTCCGAAGACACTCAGAAATTTGATCCTCAAGTCGATTGCGGCTCGTAAACCCATGATACATGCCTCATATTCTGCCATGTTGTTGGTGGAGTTGAAACATAATCGGGCGGTGAGTGGAGTATGAGTTCCTTTGGGAGATATGATTACAGCGCCGACGCCGTTACCCAAAGCATTGGAGGCTCCATCAAAGTGCATAGACCATCAGGATCCTTCCTCAGGTTCTTCATCCGGTCCAGGTACTTCACAGTCAGTTACCACCATGATGTCTTCGTCCGGAAAATCAAAGTTTAATGATTGGTAATCGTCCACAGGTTGGTGTGCCAAATGATCTGCCAGTACACTTCCCTTAATTGCTTTCTGAGTAGTATACTGGATATCATATTCTGTCAAGATCATTTGCCATCTCGCTATTCTTCCGGACAGAGCGGGTTTTTCGAATATGTACTTGATGGGATCCATTTTTGAAATCAATAAGGTCGTGTGAGTCAGCATATACTGTCTCAGCCGGCGAGCAGCCCATACAAGAGCGCAGCAAGTTTTCTCAAGCAGTGAGTAATGAGACTCACAGTTGGTAAACTTTTTGCTCAAGTAATAAATTGCGTGCTCTTTTCGGCCAGACTCGTCATGCTGTCCCAGCACACACCCCATTGAATTATCAAGTACTGTCAAGTATAGTATCAGGGGTCTTCCTTCCACCGGTGGCATAAGAATGGGTGGCTCTTGGAGGTAATCTTTTATCTTCTCAAAGGCGGCCTGACATTCATCATTCCAGCGTACCACTTGATCTTTCTTCAGCAATTTGAAGATTGGCTCACAAGTAGCAGTCAGATGCGAGATAAATCGGGCAATGTAATTCAGTCGTCCTAGGAAGCCTCTGACTTCTTTCTCTGTTTTTGGAGTCGGCATCTCTTGTATGGCTTTTACCTTGGCAGGGTCCACCTGAATACCTTTATCACTTACAATGAAACCCAGCAATTTTCCGGATCTTACCCCAAAGGTGCATTTGTTGGGATTCAACCTCAGCTTGTATAACTTGAGTCGGTCAAACAACTTCCTCAGATGGTCAAGGTGCTCCTCCTCAGTTTGAGACCTTGCAATCATGTCATCAACGTATACCTCAATCTCATGATGGATCATATCATGAAATAAAGCAACCATGGCACGTTGATAGGTTGCCCCAGCATTTTTCAATCCGAATGGCATGACCTTATAACAGAAGGTGCCCCACTGAGTCACAAATGTAGTCTTCTCCATATCCTCTGGAGCCATCTTGATCTGATTATACTCTGAAAAACCATCCATGAAGGAGAACACCTTGTGTTGAGCTGTATTGTCAACAAGGACATCAATGTGAGGTAGGGGGAAGTCATCCTTGGGGCTGGCCCTGTTCAGATCCCTGTAGTCAACACACATTCTGACTTTACCGTCCTTTTTCGGCACTGGCACCACATTGGCAACCCACTGGGGGTAAGAAGTCACTGCAAGGAACCCGGCATCCAACTGCTTCATAACCTCGGCCTTGATCTTTTCAGACATTTCTGGACGCATCCGTCGGACTTTTTGCTTTACCGGAGGGCAATCTTCCTTGGTTGGCAGGTGGTGAACTACAATGTCGGCATCCAAACCAGGCATATCTTCATAGGACCAAGCAAAAATCTCCATATAATCATGTAGCATCTGGATCAATCGTTGCCTCACACTGAGCTCTAGATTGGCACCAATCTTGACCTCTTTCCTATCTGTCTCAGTACCCAGGTTAATTGTCTCCACCGGCTCTTCATGTGGTTGAATAGCTCTCTCTTCCTGGAGTAGCAGTCTTGCGAGTTCACCAGGCACTTCGCAATCATCTTCACCTTCATCTTCGGCCAAGTTGATCGGATTTTCGAAGTCATAACTGGCGGTGTCAGAGCTGTTACCAGTGAGATCCAGAGTGGATTGAAACCTGTATAAGTGAGTGTGTGTAAATATAGCTGTTTTGCAATATATATAACACAGAAAGGAAAAAAGAGCACAAGATTTGAAATGCAACAAACGTCCAATGTTTTGATTGATGATATATGAAAATGTCATACAAAAAGCCCTCACAAATGGAGCTACGATGCCCCTGGTAGGACGCCGAGCCAACAAAGTTTTAACATATTGTTTGTTACAAATTGGAAATCAAAAGAAATTAATTACTGTGTGACAAATGTGATAGGGGTAAAATCCTTTGCCGTCCAGTTGCTTGGTCCGTTGCTGGTAGTTGGGTAGATCCAACTGTCAAACTCTGCTTCCTCCACATCCTCCTCGATAGCATTCACCCTTGAGCTGGAGATAAACATCGGAGCCTTTCTGATCTTCTCTTCGTGCACAGCCCTCTGAGCCTCTGCAGTAAAGCCCAGCCCAAAATTGTCGTTCTTCTGAGTGAAGTCGGGAAGTTGACCCCAGTTTGCACAATTGCCTTTCTGAACCACAGCCCGGGCATCCCTTAGGGAAGCCATCCTTAAGGAGACATTCTCTTCAACTGTTGCCTCTGCCGCTCTGAAATCGGATGCACCTCCTCGAAATGCTGAAAGGGAGTTTCAATAAACTCTCCATCCATCTCAATGTATCTGAAGGAATTTAAATGGCTCACCATATACTCCTCTTCTCCTTGCACAGTGACAATCTTTCCCCTGACAGGGTACTTCAGTTTCTGGTGCAAGGTAGAGGTTACTGCCCCAACTTTATGGATCCAAGGTCGACCCAGTAGACAAGAGTACGATGGACGTATATCCATCACATAAAAAGTAGAGTCGAACACCTGAGAGCCCACACGAATAGGGATGTCAACCTCTCCATGAACCATCCTTTTTGAACCGTCAAATGCCCTGACGATGATATTGCTGGGCTTCAGTTTTAGGCCTTCATAATCCAAACGGTCTAAAGCCTTTTTCGGTAGAACATTCAAGGAAGAACCAGTATCCACCAATACATGCGCCAGAGTAGTGCCCCTGCATTCGATAGAGACATGCAGGGCGTCGTTGTGGTCTCTTCCCTTCGCAGTCAGGTCAGCATCTGAAAAACCCAAGCCATTGTCTGTTGTCAGATTTGCTACACAGTCAACGAACTGGACTGCAGATGTCTCCTGGGGTACATGGGCCGTCTTGAGAAACGAAATCAAGGCTTTAGCATGGGCCTCGGAGCATAGCAATAAAGAGAGCATGGAGATCTTGGAGGGCGTATGCCCCAGCTGCTCGACAACATTGAAGTCACTCTTCTTTATTATTTTCAGGATCTCCTCCATTTCTTGTTGGGAGGCCTCAGCATTTACGGGTATTGGTGCCTCCATCCGGGCAGGCTCTTCTGCAATCTCTTTGCCCCGAGCATTAGATGACTCGGCAGCAGGGGAAACAACTTGATCAGCAGCAGGAACAGGTAAACTTGTAGGCTTTATAAGGAGGGGTTTTCGAATAGCGGGCGGTGCAATGTCAGGCGAGAAGAGCCTGCCACTGCGGGTGACCTTGGCTGGACCAGTGATATCGCAGATACTGGCGCCAGTGTCGAATTCTTGTTTGATTCCATTCACATATATATCTGCCCCATAATGCCAGGGGACAGCTTTATCAGATACGTAGGGGAGAGGCCCCGGAACAGTAATAATCACAGGTGCAACAGTCATGATTTGAACAGGCTTTTTCGGGAGAGTCTTGATTGGATTATTGAAGATGGTAACCACGGAAACTTCTTCTGCCGGAACCAACGGAACAGCCGACTTCTTAAACAGAATCTCCTTGCTATCCATTAGGCTTTGGATGCCTATCTTCAGCAAGGGACAACCAGATAGGGAAATAGCACAGAGCAGGCAACCTTCACTGCAACCCGGAAATAAACCGGCCAGCAGTAGGTTCTTCTTGACGGTCTTCAGAGGGGTAACAACTTCATCTACCGAAACAACATACATTTCTTCCTCAATGGCATTTACCCTATGCTGGGGCATAGGAGCAGTTACAACATTTGGTCTCTCCGGGGCTTCAAACTGAATTTCCTTTGCGTCGATCAGATCTTGCACTTTGTTTCTTAAGGCCCAGCAATCATCAGTAGTGTGCCCGGGACCATCAGAATGATAAGCACACCGGGCACTAGGGTTATACTTAGGAGACGCAGTGTTGACGACCTTAGGAGCTTCTTTGAGGGTTACCAGGTTGGTGGATAACAGTTGGGGTAAAATTTGAGATAAGGTCATACTCAATCGAGTATACTGCCTCTTGGGCCTTTCGCTTCTTTGTTGATTGTACTGCTGAGGAGCAGCAATAGGTTTTGAGATGACCAAAGCATTGACGGCTTGACGACTTTCGGGCTTGACTTGTCTTCTAGGACCATAGACGACACTTGCTTCTTTCTTAAATGGCCTCTTCTCAGCACTTGTGGAGGCAGCCTTTTGTATCTTGCCTGACCTGATGCCAGCTTCAATCCTTTCTCCTGTCAATATCAAATCTGTAAACCCAACGGAGGAGTTACCAACCAAATGATTGAAAAACGGACCAGACAACGTCCCTAGAAACATATCAACCAGCTCTCGATCAGTCAATGGAGGCTGCACCCTGCCATCCAAATCTCTCCATTTCTGAGCGTACTCTTTGAACCCTTCACCTGTTCCTATAGACATACCCTGAAGTTGAGTACGCGTAGGAGCGAGATCAGAATTGTATTGGTATTGTCTGTAGAATGCGGTTGCCAAATCTTCCCAGTGTCGGATGCTGGCTCCATCTAACTGGTAGAACCATTCCAGCTGTGACCCCGAGAGGCTGTCTTGGAAGAAGTGAATCCAGAGGTTCTTATCCGCCGTGTAAGGTTGGATTTTCCTTACGTACGACCTCAAATGCAGCTTTGGGCAGGAGACCCCATCATACTTGGCGAAGGCAGGTGCCTTAAACTTGTGTGGAATTACTACCCCAGAAGATAACCCCAAATCTCCGAAATCCAGTCCTGGCACATTCTGAATTTCCATGGCGCTCAAGCGATCCTCCAATTGCTTGTATCTGTCAGCAGCAGGTGGGTATTGTTCGTCGTTATAGTCCGTCTCGTTGTCGGAGACTGCAGGACTAGGAGCTCCTCCCCCTTGGGGACTGTTCTTCTCAGCAGAAGAAGTAGTTGGATCAGCTTCATTATGGAGTGTGTTCCCAAATCTGCGTCCGGTGTTGAACAACACAGTCCTCTTTTTCTTCTTCTTCTTCAGGAGTAGAGTCTTCAACTCTTGCTGACCCTGGGCTAGGCTTAGGACCATCTCTTGAAACTGTGCACTTTGGGCCTGAAGGGCCTTGATTGCTTGCTCACTGGATGAGTCTGGATTCATGATGACTGACTGACTGACTGTTCCAAATAAACAGCGAAGAAGATTAAGCAACCTGTAAAAAAATGGGTACCTGTTATGAACATGATGCATGAGATGCTATCTATGCAATGCATTCAAGGGTTTTGGAAATTCACAATTGTTGTAGACAAAAAGAACGCACGTCATATTAATAAGAAAAGATTTGTTAGTACATAAATGCCCCATGGGCCAAATATTACAAAATAATTTCTCAGGGTAGAAAGACATTGCGCATCCTTTTTGGTGCGATGTAGGTGTTGAGGACCTCTTGTTCATGGAGTTGGCGGGTAAGCTCTAGAACCTTCTTCTCACTGGCGTAGAAGCTAGCCTCAAAAGTATTACGTTCCTCCTTGAGCTGAATCCAGCTTTTCTGCATTTCCTCCCACGATGTAGGCATGTTTGGATGTAGGATGGTGTAGGAAACCTCTCCTTCATTGACGGGCTCTTTAATCACAGGGAGAACATGAGGATAAGGCATCATCAATCTTTGGGCTCGGGCTCGTACCCATTTGAGATAAGGTTCAAGAGGGATGGAGTTCTTGCGTCCCAAAGTCTTGCTATCAACCTTGTTGAGTTTCCCCAAGCTCTGATGAATCTTTGGCGAAGTCCTTGCGCATCGTTGTCGAAGTCAAAAACTAAGCTAGGAATCAACATATCATGAGGGCCATCCCTCCGGGCATATCCAAATTGCCTCAAAGCTAGGCAAGGATTGTAGGTGATACCCCCTCTAATTCCAAGTAAAGGAACATTAGGAAATTCTCCGCAACGGTCGATAATGATGACATTTTCTCTGGACCGAGAACACCAGTGCACATCAGAATGAGTAAGAGCCATCAATCGTTGGGACCACCTTGTACCTCGATCATTCTTCAAGACAGATTGTGGAAGGTGCGAAATAAACCACCTTGCGAGGAGGGGAGTACAGCACATGAGAACACCCCTCTTTCTCATTGTTCGTGTGTAAAATGAGTGAAGGATGTCCCCAAGTAATGTTGGTATTGGATTTCTGGATAAGAAGATTTTGACGGCATTGACATCTACCAATTGGTCAGGATTTGGGAACAAGACCAACCCATAGATAAGGAGTGTCACAATCTCTTCAAAGGCTTGTAGGTCCAATGAGTTCCAAAATTCTTGTGCCTTTTCAAACAAGAACTTGGCTAAGAATCCTTTGACGCCGCTTCTGGTTTCCCAATGCCCCTTGATGTCAGATGGTTGTAGATGTAATGCTCGAGCAACATCTTCCGGCTTTGGTTCCTTTTCCGTACCGTTGAAGGGTAGTTGATTAAGGATAGGAATCCTCAGGAGTTGAGAAAACTCCTCCAGAGTGGGTACCAACTGATAATCGGGGAAAGTGAAACAGTGGTGAAGAGGGTCAAAGAGTTGGAATAGCACTTTCATCATGTCTTCTTCAATGTTGGTGTTGACTAGGCTGAGCAGTCTACCATGTCTTGCACTGAAGGATGAATTTTCTGGAATTCTTGAGGTGAGCTCCTTGAGTTGAGGAGAGATTCTCACAAGGTTGACTTGGATGGTGTTTCTGCGAGGAATTTCCATGTCCTGCAAAACAAGAACAAAGATGAAGATCCAAAACCCTTGACATGGTTAGTAAATGCATATGATGCTTCATGATGTTTATGATGTATGCACAAAACATATGTACAAGCAAATCACACCAAACCCTAGTTTCAGGCTGGCACGAGGTTTCATAGGTAAGTACCCTCTTGAGTGTAGTTGGCTTAAAAACCTGTCCTATAAATAGTAACCGGGTTCTAAGGAGCTCAATATCATTGGATTGTTTTCAATGTTCATTGTTTCGGTTTAGCCACTTAACTAGCGACCAAAATATTCCAAGAAAACAACCCTCAATGAGTGTAGTATCGAGTATCTACCAACTTCGGACTGCACCAAAGCCGGTCATCTCACTACCCCTAATGAAAGGCCAAGATGGTCAAGTAAGGTTCTAGGTCATTAGTGCTTAGTGACATCACTCAGCGGCCCCGTACTCTCCTTGATTGAACTCAAGGGTTACCGGTACTCACAAATATGTCGCACTAATATAGCTATTGCTTAGACCGTGTCGGTATACCCCGCACAGTTTCCACAACGTATTGCTATCTATGAATGTTTCCCAAAATCCGGGTGGAGGATTGTAAACCTAAACAATAGAGCCAAAGTATAAAGCAAGCAAATCAAACAATTTAGTCATGCAAGAGGGTGATCTAAGCCCTAAGGTTACTCCACTTTTGAAGATACGCCCCCAGCAGAGTCGCCAGTTCTGTGATACGGTGGGAGAACTGACTTGAGGTTTTGCGTTTTGTTTTCGCAAATGTTTCGGTTGAGCAAGAGTCGCCACCGACTTTTTATTTTATCCTAAAAGAAAGGTTAAAAAAAGCACAGCAAAAACCTTTTGAGATATTTCGTGGGTTCGGGGAGTAGATTATAGAAAGGGAAGGTATTAGCACCCTTTCTATCCATGGTTATCCATGGGCTCTTAGTTACTTGCTTAGATCAATTGCCTTTTTTAATTGTTTAAAATGGTGCTTGTGTGTGTGGGTTTGAAAATGTTTTGAAAAGAGGCCAATGTGGTGGCAACCTTTGTGATGATCCATGTTGGGATGTATACAAAGGTGTATGTCTTTTGAAAAGGTTTTCATTTTATTTTTTTGAAAGTTGTTTTTGAAAGTGTTTGTGATGTGTGAAAAACAGGCAAGTGTTTTCATTTTGCAAGTTGGCAAGTACTTAAGAGCGATCTACCCTAAAGTTCTCAAAGATTTTTGCTATATCTTTAACCCTTTTTTAACAATTTTGTTCCACCATTGTATTTGGTGGACAATCTTGTGTTAGGATGTGAAAGGGACAGGCGCGGGTCATCGTTTAGACCATAACTGCAATGGTGCCAAGTATCTTTGGGCATTTTCCTTAAGGGACTTGATCATTTTGTTTTGAAAAATATTATCGAGGGACCATGATCATTCAATTCGTTTGTCTTGCCCAAAGAGACCTAACATGCAATATGGCCCAATTTCGAAAGGCAATAAGTGGATGTAACCCTAGGGGTGCTAGTGTGCAAGTGTGTTTTTTTGCATACAAGAGTTTTTCTTTGAATTAGGTTTTTCTATTTCATTGATTTTATCTTGTCATACACGTCCTAATTACTAGCAATAAGAAGCAGAAATGTAAAACCCTACGCTATTACAACAATTAGGGGAGAGGGATACACATTTGTACATGGGGGGTTCAACGAGAAAAATAGACAAAAAGAAAATAGCAAAAAACAAGATATATAGAGAGAGAAAGGGAGCCCGCGCGCTGTTGGTAGGCCATCAGAAGTTCTGACCTAGATCCGCTGTCAGATGATCAACCTGTTGGTGAAACTGGATGAGTCAGAACTTCTGACTCTAGAACCTGCAAAACAGAACCTCGTTAGTGGGGAAACCAGAAGTTCTGATTTCCCTGCGCTGCAAGACAGAAGTTTGTTAGTGGAGAACCCAGAAGTTCAGATTCTGCTGAAAGGGCAATGACTCTCAGAGGTTCTGATGTCATTGACAGCAAAACATGCTTCAGATGTGCTAACGTCAAAGTCAGTACTGGGCTTTTTCCTGCACTAATCAGAACATCTGCAATCCTGTTGTTACTCCACAAAACAGAAAACATATTTGGAACAGATCCAGCAAAATAGCAAAATGTCTCAGAGGTCAGAATCACCAAGGTCACAGGCAAGTCCTAAACTGGCTCAGAACGTTCTGAGGTACGAGAGTCCTCAGAACATAAACAGCAATAACATGAATATTTACATTATGTTTCTTGAATATGCACAGCTGATGATGCTTAACAGTGTGGTGAGGGTCAGCAGGTGCTTACCTGACTGTCTGGAAAATGGTGGGTGAAAGTTAGCTTTTGGTTCTGGTGGTGTTCCGGGCAGATTTGGGAAAGGGGAAGCGAAGGTGTATACGTGTATAGGGTCAGAAGTTTGGAAAGAACGTTTTTGGTTTACAGAAAAGAGCTGGATGTTTGATAAAGTTGAAGGTAAGAAACTTAAAGTTATGAAACAAAGCTGGAGATTTTGGCAGAGTTTCAGAATGTTATGCTGCTAGGAGTTTCGTTTCTCTCTTAGCAATTTTTCTGTTTCTTTTCTTGAACGTCTTTTGCAGTGGTGAAAACTCTCTATTTATAGGCAAAGTTCTTGTGGATGCCTTGAACATTTAAGGCGCCAACAGAGTTTGAACTTTGTTCTTTGACAGAAATTCCTGGGAAGTTGTGATAACAGCTATCTTTCAGCCTAGGTAGCAGCAACAGGCGTAGATTGGGGAGAAGTGACCTCTGAAATGGGCGGTGGCGTGAAGACCCATGCCAGAATCTGTGCAAAAGCATTTTCCAAGCCACACGTGAATGCTCAGGAGTGGTTGGAAGCATTAATGGGCATTAAATGGTGACAAGACCTGTCAATACCAACATTCTGGTTGTTGAATCAGCAGCGTAAACCATGCTCTGGCCTTGGCTACCTGTTGTCTTAGCAAGCTCTGAGATTCTCTTGGTTTTCTGGTACGTTCCTTGGATCTACTTCTGAACAATATGGACTTAGAGATTCTGTATCAATGTGACACCTATCCCTCTGACCTTTCATCTTCTGATTTCAACCTGTTCTGAAGGAGCCCTCATACTTCCCTGTTTCCCTTGCATTCCTTTAGAAAATTCTGACTGAGCTTGTGTAACTGCTGAAGGGGCATGTTCTACTTGAGGCTTACACTCTGAACCACGTTTACAACTTCTGATTGAACCAATGTAGCTGCTGAAGAGCCAACTTCTGACCACGCTGAACCAAGCTTGCAACTTCTGACCGTCTTCATCTGGAATGGGTCCAGAAGTTCTGAAGCGCTGATTTTTTTCTAAAAACACTTATTTTAAAGAAACATTCTAAGCACTTCGAATTTTGATTTTCCTCAAGATGAAAGCGTTGCTTCGGGAGTTTGTGAGATCATCTTGCTCTTGTAAGTGACTTGCTTGGGCAAAAAGATAACTCAGAACTTGGATTTGTTTCAGGGGACTTTAAAAAATCTAAGATGGTTTCCTGAAGAAAGGGAGGGCGAATTTTGGGGTACAACACAAACCATGGTTACAGGGATAACCAGGATGAAGAGACGAGTACGTTGGTACTCTTGGATTTTATTTTCATGGCCTAGGAGAGACGTTTGAGCGACCCTACGAAACTCCCTGCAGAATAAAATCTGCAGGTAAACGAACCAGGCTTTTGTGAGGAAGACGATAACGTGGCATGGCCAGATTGGCCTGTTGGAAATATTAGCGCTTTTTTTATATTTTCCAGCGTATTCATTGATTTTCCCATATATTATTTGTTTCTTAATTCAATAACAATAGTGCAGTGTAGTTGGATTGGTGAAGCGTGCGTTGCAGAACCCCCCTGGGACCTGGATTCGAATCCCAGGTCCCCCAAAACTTTGTTGTGTTTTTCTTCCAGGTATTCAGGCGCAACATCCCAAACGTGGTCCATCATGTGCCTCAGGCGCCCAAGCGCCAGATGTTTCCAGATCCAAATCCAGTGGTTCAGGATGGAGGTTCACCATGAACCTTGATCAACAAATGCCCAGGCAATCTGAAAATCTAGCAGGCTGGACGTTTGGGCCTGGAAATTGCAATTCATACTCCCTTTACGAGCCCAACACCCCTGAGTTTGTTTCTTTTTTTTTCTTTTTTTTCTTTTCACTGTTTTTATTTTACTATCATAATTAATTAATTAACTAATTAACTCTTTTTTCATAAAAAAATTAGAAACAACAAAAATATTTTTATTTTAATTTTATTACTTATTTTTGTAAATAAACCATTAACCAATTAATTTAGTTTTTTTAATTAGGTTTAATCTTAGCATTTTTTACAATAAATTAAAATTAACTTAGACTTAGATTTTTTTATTCTGATTTTACTGCCTTAATTAAAATAAAACTCAAAAAACATTTTTTTATTAATTAATTCCATTATTAATCTAGACTTAATTCTTAATTCAAAAAAGACCAAAATATGCTTTCTTTAAATAAAAAGGGTCAAAACCCTAAAGGACAATCTGATTCAACTTCTCTCGCGCATATTATTTTGATCTATATTTGTGTAATTGCTCTGAGGATGTAATAGTGTTAACTTAGGATTTATTTACCGCTTTTATTTATTTTTCCGCATTTAATTTCAAGGGTTTGTTTTTGGCGATGTAAATACCCGACGCCTTGTAATAGCTTAGCTTTATTTTCCGCAATTTACTTTCTGCAACTATTAACTGTTTAGATGTATTCTAACTAGGCTATGCATGACAAGATTAACTCTTAACTTAAAATCAACAGTAGCTCACCATGACATGCAAAGATAATATAACTGAAAATTGACACACTTGCACATGCCACTCCTAGGGTACGCCTCACTTGGTTGCCTCGAACGTGGTCATTGAGTATCGGAAGTTTTAGAGGTCGCCCTCCTGTCCAATGATCGAAGTTGCCTCGAAATGGTTGCCTCGGATAAAAATGATATAAGACATTAGGGTTACCGCTAAGGCATCCTAACATTGCTTTAGTGACCACACATCCCTTAAATCGAATTGACCCAAAAACTCCAACGACGGTGCTACCTACTCTTCAATAGTGGGATAGCACTGTCTAAAGGACATTTGTACAGTTTAATTCCCTTTTGAGTAGGTAGATGTTCTTAAGTACTTGGTCTTTTGAAAACAAAAACAAACTTTTCGCACTTACACTCTCTTCAAAAACACAAAACTCTTTTCAAAACCCGCAAACACAAAGAAAAGCATACTTTTGAAAACATAGTGAGCAAGTACCTAAGAGCCCGTGGATAACCACGGATAGAAAGGGTGCTAACACCTTCCCTTTTTATAATCTACCTCCCGAACCCGAGAAACATCTCAAAAAGGAATTTTTCTGTGCTTTTGTCCTTTCCTTGTTGGATAAAATAAAAGACGGTGGCGACTCTTGATTACCGCAACATTTTGCGAAAACAAATGCAAACGCGAACCAGCATTCCAAAAACAGTCAATTCTATTCCCACCGATCACACCAGGTTCTAAGGAGCTCAATATCACTGGTTTGTTTCCTTGGTCATTGTTTCAGCACAAGCCTCTTTAATGGCGACCGAAATATCCTAAGAAACCAAACCTCAATGAGTGTAGTATCGAGTATCTACCAATTTTGGACTGCACCAAAGCCGATCATCTCACTACATCCTAAAGGCCAAGTTGGTAAAGTAAAGGTTCTAGAAGTTCATTAGTGCTTCATGACATCACTCAGCCGCCCCGTATTCTCTTTGATTAGCTTAAAGGCTACCGTAACCCACAAATATGTCGCACTAACATAGCTATTGCTTAGACCATGTCGGTATACCCCGCACAATTTCCACAACGTATTGCTACTTACCTATAATGTATCCCAAATCCGGGTAGAGGATTCAAACCCAAACAGGGAACCATAATGTAAAGCATACAAGTCAAAATATGTAAGCAAGTAAATGTGATCTAACCCTAAGGTAACCCCATTTTTAGAAGTATGTCCCCAGCAGAGTTTCCAGTTCAGTGATACGGTGGGAGAACTGACTTGAAGGTTTTGCGTTTGATCGCAAATGTTGCGGTTAGAAAGAGTCGCCACCGACTTTTCTTTTATCCAAAAGGAAAGGTGAAAAATCACAGGAAAGACCTTTGAGATTATTTCTTGAGTTCGGGGGGGGGGGGGGGGGGGGTAGATTATGAAAAGGGAAGGTATTAGCACTCTTTTCATCCATGGTTTTCCATGGGCTCTTAGTTGCTTGCTAGATCACTTGCTTTTGTTTGAAATTGTTCTTTGTGTGGTTTTTGAAAGTATTTTGTAAAGAGGCCATTGTTTAGGCAACCTTTGTAATGATTCTCGTTCGTAAGAATGTATACAAAGTGTTTAGTCTTTTGAAAATGTTTTCAAGTTTGTTAAGATGTTTTTAAAGTGTATGTGTTTGTTTTTGAAAATAGCAAGGATGTTTTGTTTTGAAATGGAGCAAGTAATTAGGAGTATTCTACCCACTCAAAAGTCTTTCTTGTTCATTTTTCTTTTCCTTTTGACATTGTTATCTTACCATTGATTCGATAAGTAACCCTATCTTTGGATGTAAACGGGACGGGCGTGGGTCATCGTACAACCATGATTAGCAATTTTGCAAGGTATCTTAGCATTCTTTTTTAGGGACTAAGATCATTAGAAAGGTAACTTAGATAGCGTCATCGAGGGACTATGATCTTGTATTTGCTAAGATACCTTACATGCGTAATATGGTCATTTTGTATAAGGAAACCAAGTGGAATAACCCTAGGGGTGCTTATGTGCAAGTGTATCATTTTTATGCGTGTTTTTGTCTTGAATTAGAGTTTTATAAGTATTGGTTTCAGTCTTTCCATACAAAACCCTAATTACTAGCATTTGTATATAAAACAATAAATTGCGGAATTTAAAGTTACTAAGCTATTACAAATTTTTGTTGGAGGGGGCTATACAAATTGAATGAGGATTGCAAGAATTTTAAACCTAATTAGTCTATTACAACCATATTGAATGGGTACTAATGTACAAGGAATTAAAATGAATATAATGTACAAAATAAATAAATGTAAAAAAATGCAAAAATGTGAAGTAAATGGATATTTGTTTGATTTTTTAGGAAAAAGGGATTTTGTCTTAACCTAAATAATTAAGGAACATAATTAATTAAACTTAAGTTTATTAAAGAAAATTTTGAATAGAACCCTAATTCTATTTAGTTGATTAAAAGCAAATAAGTTTAGAAAAAAATATTTTTGGTATTTTTGTCTTGAAAATATTTATGGTATTATAAAATATTTTTTGACTTTTTTTTAATATTAAAAAATATATATTTTAATAGGTGTGAAAAGAAAAATAAATACTAACATAGTTTTAATTTAATTTACAAGACTAGTTAATAAAAATAAATAATGTATAGTTAAATAAAATATTTTTTATGAAAAAAATAAAATAAACTAAGTTAAAAATAAAAATCTATTTTTTGTATTTTTTTAATATTAGGAAAAATAATTAAGAAAATATAAATGAAATAAATAAAAATAAAAATAAAAATAAATAAACTTGGGCCAAGGGTGTAAACAGCCTTCAAGGGGGTTAATTAGCAAAATAAACAAAAAAAAA
Organism: Vicia faba; assembly: GCA_948472305.1. Classification (NCBI taxonomy): domain Eukaryota; kingdom Viridiplantae; phylum Streptophyta; class Magnoliopsida; order Fabales; family Fabaceae; genus Vicia; species Vicia faba. The sequence goes on from OX451735.1 coordinate 475,635,007, forward strand.
ACAAGCCCAATAAGGCCCAGGCGCTCAAAAAAGTCAGAAATGTCAAAATGTGTAAAAAAATGCAAAAGGGTACCACTAGGGCTCGAACCCAGGTCCCAAAGGTTACATGCGCGCGCTTCTACCACTGGGGTGACTATACATTTGTTAACATAAGAAAAACAATAAATATACAAGGCAAAACGCGCCCTGATGACTTCATCTTCAACCTCCAGCCAGACCAACTATAACTTGCTCATGGAAATGAGATAATAACCCTTACAAATGGACCATTGTGCCTCGGGTAAGACATAAGGTTTTTAGAGTCTGAATTGTTTTAATATTATAGATCCAACAAAATGTAAAGATAAATTACTGTGGGATAAAAGTGATCAGAACGAAATCTCTAGCCTCCCAGTTACTGAGCCCTCCACTGACAGTTGGGAAGATCCAATCTTCCAAGTTGTAGCCATCTTCATCATCTTCCACCGTGTTGACTTCGTGGTTGCTAATCTTCAAGAGTGGTCCTCTAGCACGAGCGCGACGTACAGCCTTCTGGGCACCTGAAGTGAAACCCAGGCCAAACTTGTTAGATTTGTATGGGATATCTGGGAGTTGTCCCTAAATAGTGCACCCACCTTCTTCTATCACTGCCTTGGAATCCTTTAATGATTACATCTTGAGTGGAGGCCTTGTAATCTTGGGAACTTGAGACACAACCTTGGTCACTGCCACATCTTCTGAGACTTCTTCAAAATGTTAGAATGGAGTTTCAATAAATTCACCATCTAATTCCACATATCTGAAGGAATTGAGATGGCTGATCATATACTCTTCTTCTCCATGAACAGTGATGATTTTTCCTTGAATCAGATGCTTCAGCATTTAGTGCAACGTAGAAGTGACAACGCCATCATTGTGAATCCATGGTCGGCCTAGCAAGTAGGAATATGAAGGGAGGATATCCATTACATAAAAAGTTGAATCAAATGTTTGGGTTCCAACCTTTATGGGGATATCCACTTCCCCATGCACCATCCTTTTTGAGCCGTCAAAGGCTCTCACTACTATGTTGCTTGGCTTCAAAGTCAACCCCTCACAGTCAAGCCTATCAAGAGCTTTTTTAGGCAATACATTCATAGACGAGCCAGTGTCCACCAAGACATGAGCCAGAGTCGTGCCCCTGCATTCCACTGAGACATGCAATGCCTCATTATGCTTCCTCCCTCTTGGCGTTAAATCAACATCTGAAATACCTAAACCATTATCTATAGTCAAGCTGGCTACACAATCTTAAAACTGATCGACAGATGGTTCTTGGGGGTACATGGGCAGTTTTCAGGAATTCTACCAAGGCTTTTGCATGAGCCTCAGAACATAGTAATAGAGCCAGCATGGAAATTTTGGATGGAGTTTGTCCCAGTTGCTCGACTACATTTTAGTCGCTTCTTTTTATGATCTTTAGAATTTCCTCCATCTTTTTCCGGGAGGTCTCAGGGATAGCCAATGATTGTGCCTTTGTCCGGACATGCTCAATCAAAATACTTTTACCTCGAGTCTCGGTTGACTTGGCAGCAGGAATGTCAATAGGAGTGATAACAAGGGTTGTATCAGCTTTGTTAGTTGGAGTACTAGTAGAGATGATTGTGGGACTGGGAACAGCCTTTGGAGGAGAAACAATAACAGGGATGATTACGGGTCCAGAAACTGCTTTTGGGGGAGCAATTTCTGGAGAGAATATCCTTCCGCTTCAGGTAATCTTGCTAGTTCCTGCAATATTACTGATATCGGAGTCAACTTTCTCAGAACTTGAACCTTCAGCAGCTGGACAATCTTGCTTGATACCGTGGTAGTAGACACCCCCTCCACAATTCCATGGCACGGTCTTGTCTGATGAATACGGGATTGGTCCAGGCATTGTAATTATCAAAGTAGCTACTTTTGGAACTGATGTAATTCTAACGGGTCTTTTGGTGGAGACCCTGGAAGAATTGGGGGAACTGCTAACGATGGAAACATCATTATAAGGAACAGGTGGAACATAAGTCTTTTTGAACAAAATTTCCTTGTTATCTATTAGGCACTGAACGCATGTTTTCAACAAAGGACAACTGGTTGGTGAGGACAAACAGAAATGACAGCTTTCATCACAGCCTGGGAAAACACTAGCATTCAATAAATTCTTTTTGATAGTTAGGAGTGGGGTCATAAGTTCATCAACTGAAGTAACAAACATATCTTCTTCAATGGCTTTAGCATTATGGCTGTGTTTGGGCATAGGGGCAGAGATGACATTGGGCTTTTCTGGCGCATCGAATTCAATCTCTTTGGCTTCAATGAGGTCTTGTAATTTGTTCTTTAGAGCCCAACAGTTGTTAGTGTCATGGTCGGGACTCTCAGAGTGGTATGCACAACGGGCATTAGGATGATAGTGAGGAGAGGTTGTGTTAGGATTCTTTGGAGCTTCTTTCAAAGTCACTAAGTTGGATCTTAACAGATGTGGCAATACTTGAGATAGGGTCATATTAATTCTGGTGAATTGTCTGACTGGTCTATCCATTCTTGGTTGTTTATTTCTTTGCTGATCAGGCGCAAGTTTAGGAATCATAACAGCCCCCACCATTGGATGGCGTTCGACCCTATCTTGATTTCTCTAAGGATATACAACAACCACCTCTTTCTTTCCGATGAATGGCTTCCTTACAGCAATAGAGGATGCATCTTTTTGAATCTTTCCACCTTTTATCCCGACTTCTACCCTTTCTCCGGTCAATATTAGTTCGGTAAAACCCGCCGATGAACTCCCAATTAAGTGATTGAAGAAATGACCAGACAAGGTTCCCAATAACATGTCTACTAACTCTCTTTAAGATAGGGGAGGTTGAACTCTTCCAGCCAAGTCCCTCCATTTTTGCGCATAGTTATTGAAGCATTCACTTGAAACCATGGCCATACTCTGGAGTTGAGTACAGGTAGGCGCAAGATCAGCGTTGTATTGGTATTGTTTGTAGAAGGTTGCATCAAGATCTTCCCAGTTATAAACATTGGCTCTTTCTAACTGATAAAATCAATCAAGTTGAGTTCCCGACAGGCTGTCTTGGAAGAAGTGTACCCATAAATCTTTGTCAGCGGTATGGGGTTGGATTTTCCTTACATAGGACCGGAGATGCATTTTAGGGCATGAGACTCCGTCATATTTGGCGAACGCAGGTGCTTTGAATTTTGGAGGAATGACAATCCCCGATACTAAGCCTAACTCCTCAAAGTCCAATCTAGGCACTTTTTGGATTTCCATCGCACTCAAACGCTCTTCTAGATGTTTATACTTGTCTCCGGCTGGAGGATATTGTTCTTCAGAATAATCTTCTTCTTCCTCTTCCTCGTCTGATTCTGACTGGACAACTGTTTCTTTTCCTTTCCCATCTTGATTGTCTTTCTCACCGGATGTTGTTTCAAAGTCTAAGGCCCTTCTTGTTTTCCCTTGGAATCTTCTTCCCATGTTTAGAACTCCGATTATCTTCTTCGTCTTCTTTTTCTTCTGCTCAGCCAACAAGGTCTTCAACTCTTCTTATCCTCTGGCTAGGGTTAAGAACAACTGTTGAAACTGTGCATTCTGAGCTTGGAGATTCTTCACCGTTTTCTCGAGGTCCATCTTACTGAAATAAACAGTAGAGAGATGAGGAGACTTGTTGCAAGAAACCTTCTTATGTTATGATAAATGGTAAATGCATATGCAATGATTCCAAGGATTTTAAGATTCAAATTGGTTTTAGACAAAAAGGAAACACGCGTTATATTAATAATTTAAAGCTTGAGTACATCAGTGTCTCCTTGGGTAAAACAGATACAAAAAACTCTAAGATAGAAAAGTAGTACGCATCCTCTTTGGTGCAATGTAGGCATCCAGAGTCTGTTCCTCATGAAGTAGCCTAGTGAGTTCCAAAACATTCTTCTCGCTTGCGTAGAATTGAGCTTCAAAAGTATCTCGCTCCCCCTTGAGTTGTATCCAATCTCTTTGGAGGTCTTCAAGAGAGGTGGGCATGTCAGGATGTAGGATAGTGTATGGAACATCTCCTTCCATGACAGGCTCAATGATTATCGGGAGAATGGAAGGGTAAAGCATCATAAGATTCTGAGCACGAGTTCGTACCCATTTGAGGTAAGGCTCAAGAGGGATGGAATTCTTGTGCCCCAAAGTATTGCTATCTACCTTCAACATCCTCCAAGCTCGGATAAATATCTAGCGAAGACCTTGATCGTCGTTGTCATAGTCAAATACCAAACCTTGAATCAGCATCTCGTGCGGGCCACCCCTTCGGGCGTAACCAAACTGTCTTAAGGCGAAGCAGGGGTTTTAGGTGATACATCCCCTAATGCCAAGTAAAGGGACATTAGGAAATTCTCCATAACGGTCGATAATAGTAACATTCTCTATGGATCGGTAGCACCAATGAATGTCTGAATGTTTGAGCGTCATTAACCTTTGCGACCACCTTGAACCTTGCTCATTCTTTAATACAGATTGGGGAAGATGTGAAATAAACCATCTTTCCAAGAGAGGAGTACAACACATAAGGAAACCTCTTTTCCTCATTGTGCGAGTGTGAAAAGAGTGTAGGATGTCTCCTAGCAATGCAGGCATCGGGTTGTGGGATATGAAGATTTTGACGGTGTTCACATCTATGAGTTGGTCAAGATTTGTAATCAAAACCATCCCATAGATGAGGAGAGCCACAATTTCCTCAAAGGATTGAAATCCAAGGAGTTCCAACAGTTTGGGGCTTTCTCAAATAAGAACTTTGCTAGGAAACCCTTGACACCACTCCTTGTTTCCCAATGAGTTGTGACATCAGATGAGTGCAAGTGTAGAACTTGAGCAATCTCTCCTGGCTTTGGGTCTCTTTCCGTACCGTTGAAAGGTAGTTGATTGAGAATGGGAATCCTCAAGAGTCGACAAAATTCTTCCAAAGTAGGTACAAGTTGATAATCGGGGAATGTGAAGCAATGGTGTAAAGGATCAAAGAGCTGAAAGAGAACCTTCATCATGTCCTGATTTGTGTTGGAGGTGACCAAGTTGAGTAGGCGACCATGTCTCTCGGTGAATGGGGAGTTTTCAGGAATCCTTGAGGATAACTCCTTAAGTTGTGGATGGATCCTTACAAGATTGACTTGAATAGTTTTCCTGCGAAGAGAATCCATATCCTACAAAACAAGAACAAAGATGAATCCTAAAATCCTTGAAATGGTTAGTGAATGTGTATGATGTTATGATGTTCATGATGTTATGTACAAGTATGTATATACAAACAAAGCAAACAACTCCTTAGGTTTATGCTTGCATGGAGTTTCATAGGTAAGTACCCTCTTGATGTTTAGTTGGCTCAAACCTGTCCTAGTAATAGTAACCATGTTCTAAGGAGCTCAATATCACTGGTTTGTTTCCTTGGTCATTGTTTCAGCACAATCCTCTTTAATGGCGACCGAAATATCCCAAGAAACCAAACCTCAATGAGTGTAGTATCGAGTATCTACCAATTTCGGAATGCACCAAAGCCGGTCATCTCACTACATCCTAAAGGCCAAGTTGGTCAAGTAAATGTTCTACAAGTTCATTAGTGCTTCATGACATCACTCAGCCGCCCCGTATTCTCTTTGATTAGCTTAAAGGTTACCGGTACCCACAAATAAGTCGCACTAACATAGCTATTGCTTAGTCCATGTCGGTATATCCCGCACAATTTCCACAACGTATTGCTACTTACCTATAATGTATCCCAAATCCGGGTAGAGGATTCAAACCCAAACAAGGAACCATAATGTAAAGCATACAAGTCAAACAATGTAAGCAAGTAAATATGATCTAACCCTAAGGTAACCCCACTTTTAGAAGTATGTCCCCAACAGAGTCGCCAGTTCAGTGATACGGTGAGAGAACTGACTTGAAGGTTTTGCGTTTAATCGCAAATGTTGCGGTTAGCAAGAGTCGCCACCGACTTTTCTTTTATCCAAAAGGAAAGGTGAAAAAGCACAGGAAAGACCTTTGAGATTATTTCTTGAGTTTGGGGGGGAGGGGGGGGGGGGGTAGATTATGAAAAGGGAAGGTATTAGCACTCTTTTCATCCATGGTTTTCCATGGGCTCTTAGTTTCTTGCTAGATCACTTGCTTTTGTTTGAAATTGTGCTTTGTGTGGTTTTTGAAAGTATTTTGTAAAGAGGCCATTGTTTAGGCAAACTTTGTAATGATTCTCGTTCATAAGAATGTATACAAAGTGTTTGATCTTTTGAAAATGTTTTCAAGTTTGTTAAGATGTTTTTAAAGTGTAGGTGTTTGTTTTTGAAAATAGCAATGATGTTTTGTTTTGAAATGAAGCAAGTAATTAGGAGCATTCTACCCACTTAAAAGTCTTTCTTGTTCATTTTTCTTTTCCTTTTGACATTGTTATCTTACCATTGATTCGATAAGTAACCCTATCTTTGGATGTAAACAGGACGGGCATGGGTCATCGTATAACCATGATTAGCAATTTTGCAAGGTATCTTAGCATTCTTTTTTAGAGACTAAGATCATTTGAAAGGTAACTTAGATAGCGTCATCGAGGGACTATGATCTTGTATTTGCTAAGATACCTTACATGCGTAATATGGTCATTTTGTATAAGGAAACTAAGTGGAATAACCCTAGGGGTTCTTGTGTGCAAGTGTATCATTTTCATGCTTATTTTTTTCTTGAATTAGAGTTTTCTAAGTATTGGTTTCAGTCTTTCCATACAAAACCCTAATTACTAGCATTTATATATCAAACAATAAATTGCGGAATTTAAAGTTACTAAGCTATTATAAATTTTTGTGGGAGGGGGCTATACAAATTGAATAGGGATTGCAAGAATTTTAAACCTAATTAGTCTATTACAATCATATTGAATGAGTACTAATGTACAAGGAATTAGAATGAATATAATGTACAAAATAAATAAATGTACAAAAATGCAAAAATGTTAAGTAAATGGATATTTGTTTGATTTTTTAGGAAAAAGGGATTTTGTCTTAACCTAAATAATTAAAGAACATAATTAATTAAACTTAAGTTTATTAAAGAAAATTTTGAATAGAACCCTAATTCTATTTAGTTGATTAAAAGCAAATAAGTTAAAAAAAAAGTATTTTTGGTATTTTTGTCTTGAAAATATTTATGGTATTATAAAATATTTTTTGGCTTTTTTTTAATATTAAAAAAATATATATTTTAATAGGTGTGAAAAGAAAAATAAATACTAACATAGTTTTAATTTAATTTACAAGACTAGTTAATAAAAATAAATAATGTATAGTTAAATAAAATATTTTTATGAGAAAAATAAAATAAACTAAGTTAAAAATAAAAATCTAATTTTTGTATTTTTTTTAATATTAGGAAAAATAATTAAGAAAATATAAATGAAATAAAAAAAATAAAAATAAAAATAAATAAACTTGGGCCAGGGATGTAACCAGCCTGCAAGGGGGTTAATCAGCAAAAAAAAAAACAAAAAAACAAGCCCAATAAGGCCCAGGCGCTCAAAAAAGTCAGAAATGTCAAAATGTGTAAAAAAAAAGCAAAAGGGTACCACTGGGGCTCGAACTCAGGTCCCAAAGGTTACATGCGCGCGCTTCTACCACTGGGGTGACTATACATCCGTTAACATAAGCAAAACAATAAATATACAAGGCAAAACGCGCCCTGATGACTTCATCTTCAACCTCCAGCCAGACCAACTGTAACTTCCTCATTTCTCATCAAAAATGAAAACTGTAAACATGAAACTTGTAGTAAATTTTCTCACGGTTTCATAAATGTAAAGTATTAAAACTATAGATCAAATATAAGCATGAATTTTAATGGCCCTAATCTGAACCCTAAAAATATCTGAAATTTCAGTTTCAAAATTCTCTAAGCTCAAGCAAAATTAATGGAAACTATGGACATGGTTAGCTTCAGGGCAATGATATCTACATGTTTTGTTCACAAATAAACTATTGATGATGCCTGTATGAAGAGTTCCAAGTTGAGAAAACTTACCTCAAAACTGGAAATCGTGTTTTGAGTTTGAGCTTATTTCAAGTGATGGTGATGATCAGGTTAGCTTCCTTGAGGTCCTAGGAAGCTAATGCAATGGTTTGCTTGAGTTGAGAGTGGATGAAATGGCCTGGAGAAGTCAAGTTGCAGACTATATTTTTTGGTTATGGAGGTTATGGTAAATGGTGTTACAGTTCTTGAATAAGGATGGGGATGAGTTGTACTTGATGTAAGGAAGCTTTAGGAATGAATTTGAGGGAAAACACACGAGGGAAATGAGAGATACTAGTTTAAGGTCAGAACTGTGTATCAATGGAGTTTTTTGTGCAATTTCTGGCTAGAGGGAATTTGGGAGTGTTTCAGGGTGCTAAAACTCGTCCCTTAGCTCACAAATAGTGACTATATTTATAAGCAACAAGTTTGGAGTACTCTAGTTGATCAGAATTCAAATTTACATGTTTAAGTTCAACATGTGATTTTTTTGACAAAACAAGTTTCCATGCCTTGTCCTTGGTTCATAGAGTGGTTATGCTTTAAACAAGCTTGCTTCTTACTTTGTGGATGGAGTGTGATCATAGGGAGCAAGTTAGAGGCTTAAGAATGGACTTTATGCAAAAAGCTTGCTTTACAAGAATGACAATGTTAACTTTGTGCCATTAATGGAAATGCAACTTGGATAATAGCTCAATTTCTAGGATAAAAGCCCTAACAGTCGTGTAAACATTTAATTATGGAGTGAAAAACAAGTTTGAGGTCTGCAAAGCAAAGATTATGCAGCCTAGCATGGATTTGGTTCATGTGTTCATCAAAAAATGACTTGTAATTCAAGTGATGAAACCCTAACTTCATCTCTTCGATTCTCCCTACTCAAGAATGATCTCAAGGAGTTCTTAGACATTTTTGAAAGCTTGCAATGTTCTCTACAACCCATCTTTGAATTGATTTTGAATATTACCTTTGGAACTATATGAAAAAGTTCCATGAAGTTGGGTCAAAATCCTGACCAAATTAGGGCAAAATTTCACTAAGTGTTTAGTTTCATGACCACATGTTCATAAAATCATAACTTGAGATCCAAGAACTTTTGGAAGGAGTTGTGTAAAGAAAAGTTGTAGATTTCATGGAGATATATAACTTTCATGTTGGAATTTTCTCTTGAATCATCTTGCATCATGGTGAAAATTGTGTTCAAAGTTATGAAAAAACATGAAATTTCCAACACTTAGAAAAATTTCTAAGTTTAGAAATTTTGACTTTTCAAAATGAAATCTTGATTTTTTTGATTCCTTGATGAATAAGTTTCATATTTTGACATGTTTTGATGAATTATGATCTTTGGCACTTGAATTTGACCAAAAAGTCAAAGTTTGACTTTTCAGTATATAATTGACTTTTGATCAGTTGGCTAAAAAATTCATCTGTCAATTCAATAGACTTGCAATATTTTGAACCATTTAATTAGATAAAAATGATGCAGTTGGACTCTTGAGATCATTCCTTAAACTAATTGACCATTTGCTAGGTCAAAAATCTGAAATCCTGATACATATGAGTCTATAATGTTGATGGGGATCAAAATTTATGAAGTTTGACTGTAAGTTGGCCATGGTCGACTTTTTCCCAATACATTTGATTTTTAGGTCAACTGCTCAATTGACTGAGCAAAAATGTGATCCAAGGTTTGAAACTTTACATGAGTGATCTTGGGGGTCCATAATGATCCATGAAAGTCATATAGGGCATTGGAAGTTCAAAAATACTTGTGAAATATCAAACCCTAATTTTGGTTATCAGTGCTTAAGGAGGTGTCTTGAGCTGGTCAAACCCTAATGCAGTCTTGAGTCAAGGAGATCTTGTGAGAAAATTCTTGATAAGAGAGAGGGAAAATTTTAGGGTACAACACTTATCTTCAGTGGGTACAAGAAAGAGCCATCCAGTTGAAGATGTCATATTCCCGTGAAGCACCCATGCCTGACATGTTTGTGAAGACCACTCCTCCCCCATTAGATGACGTGGAAGAACTTCAGCTTGCTTTAGTCAGGATGCAGCAAGAAAAGGAAGCTTGGAAGAAAAATGCCAGACTTTAGAGGTATCCTACCGAGCAGACCTGAAGGAGAAAGACGACTTGATTGAGATTCTTGAGAGCAATGTTGTAGAGGCGATAGAGAGACAAGAGGATTTATTTTCTTCTAATCCTCAATCAGGACTTAGTCGTTCACTTCTTGACTCTGATGATTGGAAGGAGGTCGCCACCAAGTATGCAGAAGAAAACCAGAGGTTGAAGGCTCGGATTTCCAGGATCACAGGGAAGCGTCAGCGTGTAGAGTGATCTCCACCAGCTTTGCTTTTATATGGTTTTAGACTTTATTTTCATCATGTACTTGGGATTATTGAAACTTGTACTAAAAGTGTAATCTGTTTTGAGATTATTATAATGAAATTTTTTCAGTATTTCAGATGTGTTATTACTTTGATATTTGCAAATTGTCTATGAATCTTTGAGTCCCTTGAAATGTTAATAATAAAATAAATCATGTGCATTGCATATTGTGATACGGTGGGAAAGAACTGACTGTTTTTTGGAATGCTGGTTTGCGTTTTGCGTTTGTTTTCGCAAAATGTCGCGGTAAGCAAGAGTCGCCACCGACTTTTATTTTATCCAACAAGGAAAGGAAAAAAGCACAGAAAAATTCCTTTTTCGAGATATTTCTCGGATTCGGGGGGTAGATTATAGAAAGGGAAGGTGTTAGTACCCTTTCTATCTGTGGTTATCCACGGGCTCTTAGGTACTTGCTCATATTGTTTTCAAAATTTTCTTTCTTTGTGCTTGTGGGTTTGAAAAAGTTTCTATTTTGAAACTTCGTTTTAACTCTTGCTTCTGTCCTCAAGAGCGTATGAAGTTTTTTTGAAAACTTTGTTCGAAAAAGTGTAAGTGTGAAAAAGATTTTGTTTTTGTTTTTTTAAAGAGCAAGTACTTAAGAACCATCTACCTACTCGAAAAAGGAATCGTTCTATGCTATCTTCCTTTAGACAATGCTATCCCACTATTGATGAGTAGGTAGTACCGTCGTTGGAGTTTAAGGGTCAATTCGAATGAGGGACTTACGATCACCAAAGCAATGTTAGGACGCCTTAGCGGTAACTCTAATGTCTTAGATTATTTGTTTTGAGGCAACAATATCCGAGGCAACCGTTTCGAGGCGACTATGATCTTTTAGACAAGAGGGCGACCTCTAAAACAACATATACTCAATGACCGTGTACGAAGGCAACCAAATGGGGTGTACCCTAAGAGTGCGCATGTGCGAGTGTGTCGTTTTCAGTTATTTTATCTTTGTACATGTTAATGGTGATCTATGTTGATTTTAGGTTAAACATTCATTCTTATCATGCATCCCTATTATCAAACATCTAACAGTTATATTTTGCGAAAAATAAATTGCGGAAATTAAATTACAAGGCGTCGGGTATTTACATCGCCAAAAGCAACCCTTTGAAATTTAAATGCAGAAAAATAAATAAAGCGATACAAATAATTAAATGGTCCTAATTATCTATTACATTCCGGGAACAAGTACAATATTGAATAAATAGATCGCGTGCGGAAAATTAAATCGAGTGCGAGTTTAGGGTTTTGACCCCATTTGTTATTAAAGAAAAGATTTTTTTGTTGTTTTTATTTTAAGAAAGAAACTATCCTAAATTAATTATTAAATTAATAAATTAATTAATTAATTAATGAAAATAAATATTTTTTGGATTTTTAGTATTTAAAGAAAGAAAATAAAATTAATTAATATTAGTAAAAACCAAATTAAGTCTAATTGATTTTAATTATTTACAAAAATACATTAAAGTTATTCCTAATTAAATCCTAAATTAATTAATAGATTTGTTAAATAAAAAAATAAAATACTAAAATTTAATTTGATAAAGAAAATATTTTTTGGTTTTAATTTTATAAAGAAAAAAAATGATTGGTTAGTTGAATAAATAAAATATAATAAAACAATTAAAACAAAATAAATGAAATAGAAAGAGATAGGGGGTTTGGGCCTGAAAAGGGTGGTTTGAGAAGCAATCTGAGGCCCATCAGGCGCTGGCCTTATTTGACTTTCTTGATTCAGCGGGTACACGTTGACTGGGTCTTTGGTAGACCATCAGCTTCTGGCCACCAGATTTAGCCTATGGCCATCTGGCCATTAGATGCTTGAGGATGTATGATAGGCTTCACGCTTGGATCTGTACCTGATTACATGAAGAAGAAAAATAACAAAGTGCATGGGGGACCTGAGATTCGAACCCATGTCTTGTTGGATATTGGAAAGCATGCTTACCACTTGGCTGTTGTGTCTCATTTGTTAATTATATACAAAATAATAATAATAAGAGAAAACGAATTAATATGCCAACACAACAAAATTAAGCGCGCCATGGTTTGAATTGGCCACTGGGGAGGCGACACGCCAGCGTCCCCTACCTCCAGCCACTGTAATATTTCCTGCGGATTTGGATCCGCAGCTAAATGCGTAGCTCGATCCAAAAATCACTTCCAGGCCATAAAAACGACCTTCTAAGACATGGTTAGATTTCTCTCTCTCTCTCTCTCTCTCTCTCTCTCTCTCTCTCTCTCTTGAGTGCAACCATGCCTATTATAGGAATCAATTTCACCTGAAACAAAAACCCCTAAAAAACAAAACGTAACCCTAGCCATGGCATCTTGAGGTTACAGTCCACATAAACCAAATTGAATATTGCCAAAATCTCATAAATGCTATAAGGATTATAAATATGCCAAGAACTTGTTCGAATGATGCAAGAACAGAGATCTATGATTTCGAATACAGGGCTAAGAAACGTGATACTTACAGCGTGTTTGGGCGTGTATGGGAGCTTGTTTTTTATCAGTTTCAACTCAGTGAACCTCTAGGAGTCGATTGGGATGCTTCTTGGCTTCTGAGATTGCCTCTAAGTATGAATTCGAATTCAAGCTTGTCACCACTTTTTCAAGTTTTGCTTTGCTTGTTCTTGCAGCCTCCAACCCTTGTTTTCGTGTCTTAAGCCTCCTTATGTATTATGGACTGCATTAGGTTAAGAATTATGAATCCAATCTCTCTAAATCAATGCCCCCATATTTGATTTGATCTCCTTTTGAAAGCTTTCCAAATTTGTCAAAAACCAATCCTTTTGCACATGGTTTAATGTGATACGAATTTGATGAGATTAATGATGATGATCTCAACCTGAAATAGCCAAAAAGATCTCAAGTAATCAATATTTGGATTTTATTTGATTTAATTTGATTAAAAATGAAATAATTCAATAAAAAATCAAATAAAATAATAAAAAATAAATATGATCTCAAGGCTAAAGCTAGGACACGTGTGCAATGGGGCAAGCTCAAATCAAGTGGAAACGAATGGGCCCATTTGACAAAATTTGAAGTTTTGGGGATAGTTGACTTTTGGCAATTTTGTAAAAATGCTCAACTTCAACAATGCATAACTTCCTCAGTTTTGAACTTTTGGAGGTGTTCTTGGACTTTTTAGAAATCTTGAGATGTCCTATAAAAAACACTTTTGGTATAATCTCATTTTTATATTCCATGCTCACGTTATAAGCTTTGGAAAAAAGGTGTTTTTGTTGACTTTCAAAAATGACCTATAATGTCCAAATTTATAACTTCTTGTGAGTGCATTTTATGATCTTGGGCTATGAAGATGGATTGTAGGAAATTGCATCCTAGTCAAAATTAGCTTTGGATGGGTCATTTCTCATAAAGTATGAGAAAGTTATGCTTGGTCAAAGTTGAGTTGACTTTTCCTACAAAACCCTAATTTAGCAACTTTTGAGTCTTGATGAATTTTGAACAATCCTTGATGAGTCATGATCAACCCTGGATAAAATGATGAAATATCCTTAAAAATTAGAATGTTGGCAAAAAATCTTGAAGTTTGACTATTTGTAGGTTATAGTTGACTTTTGCCCTAGCACAATCGATTTTTGGATCCTTTGAGCAATTGACTGGCCAAACTTCTTCTACAAGGCTTGAAATTTGATATGGATGACCCTGAGAACATATTAGGACACTGGGGAGCCCTTGAGGTCATTTGGACTTAAGGATCTTGATGCAACACAAAACCCTAATTTGGGGTTGACTGCCTTAGGAGATGACTTGTCTGACCCACTCTTGAGCAACCTTGAGCCACCTGGAGATTTTTCTTGAAATGTTTTGAGGAATATGAGAGGGAAAATTTTGGGGTACAACAGCTGCCCCTGTTCAATCTTCTTAAACCTGAGGATGTAGACTGGCTTTCGCGCCTTTCGTGATCCGAAGGTGGAAGATGATTGAACACTAGAGTGCCCAGAAATTTGCACTCGCATGAAGTGGTATCAGCCTGGTGATGTCGGGAATAGGCTTACAGATGCCATTTGGAGATTGTTGGTAGGAGGATGGGCTTACAGATTCCATCTGTAGGAGTGTCAATTGCATAAGAGATTCCTTAGCAAGAACTTGCATACATGTTGTTGTAGAAGATTCCGCTAGGGAAGTCTAACTTTTGTTGAGATTTAGGAACTTGCCTGTACTTCAGCTGGGAGAACATCTTTGCTGAGTTTTAAGAATTTGTCCGTAATTCAACTGGGGGAAACATCTTCATCAAGATCTAGGAACTGTTCAACAGAGTATACCGTTGAGATTGTAGAACTCGTCCACACTTTGACGGAGGAAAATTGTCGAGATTGAGAACCTTATCTGAAATTCAACCGAGGATAATTCAGTTGAGACTTAAGAACCGGTCCAGTCTTCGACTGAGGGAAACATATTCATCAAGATCTAGGAACTGTCTGGTCTTCAACGGAGTATACCGTTGAGATTGTAGAACTTGTCCATACTTTGACAGAGGAAAATTGTCGAGATTGAGAACCTTATCTGAAATTCAACCGAGGATAATTCAGTTGAGTTTTAAGAACCGGTCAGGTCTTCGACTAAGGGAAACATCTTCATCAAGATCTAGGAACTGTCTGGTCTTCAACGGAGTATACCGTTGAGATTGTAGAACTCGTCCACACTTTGACGGAGGAAAATTGTCAAGATTGAGAACCTTATCTGAAATTCAACCGAGGATAATTCAGTTGAGTTTTAAGAACCGGTCAGGTCTTCGACTGAGGGAAACATCTTCATCAAGATATAGGAACTGTCTGGTCTTCAATGGAGTATACCGTTAAGATTGTAGAACTCGTCCACACTTTTACGGAGGAAAATTGTCGAGATTGAGAACCTTATCTGAAATTCAACCGAGGATAATTCAGTTGAGATTTAAGAATCGGTCAGGTCTTCGACTGAGCTGAGAACTTTAACTGCATCTTTCCTGAAAGGTAAAGGTCAGTCGTATGCAATGCATGATATATATCAAGCAATGATGTTCTCAAAATAAATGATATTTTGTTGTATGATGCGTATATGCATGTATCATGATGTATGTAATGTTTCTAGCTGGGGAAAATAAACCCCGGATAGCTGCTGGAGAATAGAGTTGAATTCTTTGTTTTCGCTGAGGATGGCGAACAAAGATATTTGTGAGAATAAGCCTGTAGGAGAGGATAACTCCGTTGGGGAATATACTGATGAGGAGATCACTTTGTCAGGAAGAGATATTCTGCTGAGGATTCCACTGATAAATTCCGTTGGGGATGAATTACCGTTGCTGGTGATACTGAATCCTATTGGGGATTGAATTCCTGTTTGTGAAAGGAAAGAACTCCGCTGGGGACGATCTTTCAGTTGCGACTTCACCGGGGATAATCTTTTAGACTCTTGTGGGGGTAATCCTTTAAACTTTGCTGGGGATAATCTTCCTTTGAACTCGGCTGGGGATATTTATTTTTATACTCCGCCGGGGACGAACTTCCGGAGTCTACTGGGGATGATTCTTCAACTCCATTGGGGGAGCTTTTTCAGACTGTGCTGGGAAAATTTTAACTCCACTAGGGATATGTTGTATTCTGCTGGGGAATATTCTTATACTCCGTTGGGGAATATTAAGACTGCCGGGGATATTAAGCCTTCTTAGTGTTGATGGTAGATAAACTCTGCTTGGGGAGAATATTACCGACTCATTCACAGTTGCGAGTCTCAGCTGGGGAGAGATATCATTACTGTCTTACTCTGCGGGGAGTGAAAGCACCTTAACCATATTCTTCAGCTGAATTTACCGTTGTACCTTGGCGGATAGAGCAACTGTAAAGCTTGGACAAATCTTATTGCCTCTGTTTCTGATATTACCAGTAATCGTCTTTTGTTTCGTATGTAAGTATTTATGAGCAGCAATTAATGTCAAATGCATATATCAAAAATGAACATTGGACGTTCTTTGCAAAACAAAACAGATAAAGGAAAAACAATTTGAAATTTCTTTGAAAATGAATTGTATTAATTTTGAAGTTCGGCCTGTGAATAGGCGTTTTTGTACAAGAGGCTGACGTCCTAGTAAGAGAACATCGCCGAACAGATATTGTTTATACAATTTGTGAAAAACTAAACAAAACAGCTATGTGAATAATCCCAATGGGTTCCAACTCTTCTATTGCCTTTATGTCCTCGAGCATCTCATCACTTTGCTACTTGGTTGAAGGTAGATCAGATTGATTGGTGTCGTCTGAGCTTGATAGCCAATACTGAAGTCTGGATGCAAGGTGATCCAATGAGACATAGTGTTACGCTTTAATCCCTAATTTTTGCCTGGACCGCCCTTTCAGGTTTTCAGTCCACCGGGATACCCTTTTTTGCCCAAGCCGCCTTTTCAGCTTTTTCGACTTGCCGGGTGTACAGATTTTTTCATTTTCATCCCTTATTTTTGCCCGAACCCTTTTGGTTCGCTGGGAAGCCCTTATTTTTGCCTAGGCCAGTCGACCTAGCGGGTCTTTGATTATGCGTAGTATTTTTTCACTATGTCTGCATTGACGGGGTGAGGAAGGTCGTCACCATCCATGGTGGTTAGAATTATAGCTCCTCCCGAGAAAATATTCTTAACCACAAATGGCCCTTCGTAAGTAGGGGTCCATTTGCCCCTGGGATCACCTTGAGGTAGGATAATGCGCTTGATCACCAGGATGAAATGGCTCTTGTCGTCTAACTTTCTTGTTAAATGCCTTGATCATCAGTTTTTGATACGTCTGACCATGACAAATAGCAGTAAGTCTCTTTTCGTCTATTAAGTTCAGCTGATCAAGCCGGGTCTGAATCCAGTCATCTTCGCTCAAACCTGCATCCTTCATAACCCGAAGAGAGGGTATCTGAACTTCAATGGGCAAGACGGCCTCCATGCCATATACCAAGGAATAGGGTGTTGCCCCTGTTGACGTCCGCGCTGAGGTACAGTACCCATGAAGAGCAAATGGTAACATCTCGTGCCAATCTTTGTAGGTCACTGTCATCTTCTGCACAATCTTCTTAATGTTCTTATTAGCCGCTTCTACAGCCCCATTCATCTTTGGCCGGTAGGGAGAAGAGTTGTGATGTTGTATCTTGAATTGCTTGCAGAGCTCAGTGATCATCTTATTATTGAGATTTGTACCATTGTCCGTAATGATCCTCTCTGGTACACCGTATCGACAAATCAGATTGTGTCGAATGAACCGTGCCACGACGTTCTTGGTTACCGTAGCAAATGAAGCTGCTTCAACCCACTTAGTAAAGTAATCAATAGCCACCAGGATGAAACGGTGCTCGTTGGATGCCGTAGGTCTGATCTCGCCGATCATATCAATGACCCACATTGCAAAAGGCAAAGGTGCCGTTAAGACGTTCAGAGGAACTGGAGGTATGTGCACCTTATCAGCATAGACTCGGCACTTGTGACAGGTCCGAGAATGCTGATAACAGTCGACTTCCATTGTGGACCAGAAATACCATGCCCGAAGGATTTTCTTTGCCATGGTGTGTCCACTGGAATGAGTTCCGAAAGTACCTTCATGTAACTCTGCCATGATTCTTTCTGCCTCGTTCTTATCCACACAACGCAGTAAGGTCGAATCATGGTTACGCTTGTAAAGAATACCATTGCTGATGAAGAACTTCGCCGCGAACTTCCTCAGAAACTTCTTGTCATTAACAGATGCACCCTCGGGGTATTCCTGAGCCTCAAGGTACCTCTTTACTTCATGAAACCAGGGTTTATCTGCTACCTCTTCGGTCTCAATGTCACAGCAATGTGCAGGTTCGTCCAACCTTTCAATGATAATCCGGGGAGCTTCGTTGTCCCAATAGACTTTGAACATAGAAGACATCGTAGCCAACGCGTCTGCCAACTGATTCTCCTCCCTGGGGAAGTGTTCAAAGGTTATCTCTTCAAAGTGGGGAAGCAACGTCAATACATACTCCTTGTAAGGAATAAGGTTTGGGTGTTTCGTATCCCACTCGCCTCTGATTTGACTGATCACGAGAGTGGAATCTCCGAAAACACTTAAGAACTTAATCCTTAGGTCAATTGCTGCTCGAAGACCCATAATGCATGCTTCATACTCTGCCATATTGTTGGTGCAGTTGAAACATAGTCGGGCGGTGAATGGAGTATGAGAGCCCTTAGGAGATATGATCACGGCGCCAATGCCATTACCCAAAGCGTTCGAAGCTCCATCAAAGTACATAGACCATCGGGATCCTTCCTCAGGTCCTTCATCCGGTCCAGGTTCTTCACAGTCAGTCACTATCATGATACTCTCATTCGGAAATTCAAAGTTCATAGACTGGTAATCATCCACTGCCTAGTGTGCCAAATGATCTGCCAACACACTTCCTTTGATTGCCTTTTGGGTCGTGTACTGGATGTCATACTCAATCAAGATCATCTGCCATCTTGCTATTCTTCCGGACAAGGCAGGCTTTTCGAAGATATACTTGATTGGATCTATCTTAGATATCAATAGAGTAGTGTGAGTCAGCATATATTGTCTCAGCCGGCGAGCAGTCCATGCCAAAGCGCAACAAGTTTTCTCGAGCAGTGAGTATCGGGTCTCACAGTCGGTAAACTTTTTGCTAAGGTAATAAATAGCATGCTCTTTTCGGCCAGACTCGTCATGCTGACCCAGCACACACCCCATTGAGTTGTCGAGTACTGTCAAGTATAGGATCAGAGGTCTCCCTTCAACTGGAGGAATCAGAATGGGTGGCTCTTGGAGATACTCTATGATTCTTTCGAAGGCGGCCTGACATTCATCGTTCCATCTTACCACTTGATCTTTCTTCATCAACTTGAAGATTGGCTCACAAGTAGCGGCCAGGTGTGAGATGAATCGGGCAATGTAGTTCAAACATCCTAGGAAGCCTCTGACTTATTTTTCTATTATGGGAGCTGGCATTTCCTGTATAGCCTTCACCTTTGTAGGATCCACTTGAATACCTTTATCGCTTACGACGAAACCCAACAGCTTTCCAGATCTCACCCCGAAGGTGCACTTGTTCGGGTTTAACCTCAGCTTGTACAACTTCAACCTGTCAAATAGCTTCTGAAGGTGGTCAAGATGTTCTTCCTTAGTTTGGGATATTGAATCATTTCGTCAACGTATACCTCAATCTCATGATGGATCATGTCTTGGAATAAAGCGACCATGGCGCGCTGATACGTTGCCCCAGCATTCTTCAGTCTAAAAGGCATGACTTTGTAGCAAAAGGTACCCCATTGAGTAACAAAGGTTGTCTTCTCCATGTCTTCGGGAGCCATTTTAATCTGATTATAACTGGAGAAACCATCCATAAAGGAGAATACCTTATACTGAGCGGTGTTGTCAACCAGAATGTCGATATTAGGTAGAGGGAAATTATCCTTGGGACTTGCCCTGTTCAGATCCCTATAGTCGACACACATTCGAACCTTACCATCCTTTTTCGGCACAGGAACAACGTTGGCAACCCACTGAGGGTAAGAAGTAACTGCTAGAAAACCGGCGTCAAACTGTTTCATAACTTCAGCCTTGATTTTCTGAGACATCTCTGGGCGCATTCAGTGAACCTTCTGTTTCACTGCAGGACAGTCTTCCTTGGTAGGCAGTCGGTGAACCACAATATCGGTATCCAAACCAGGCATATCTTCATAAGACCAGGCAAAGATCTCAACATAGTCACGCAGCATCTGAATTAACCGTTGCTTAACACTAGCTTCTAGATTTGCACCGATCTTGACCTCCTTCTTGTCCTCTTTTGTACCCAGATTTACTGATTCCAACGGCTCTTCGTGCGGCTGAATAACCCTCTCTTCCTGAAGTAACAGTCTTGCAAGTTCACCAGGAACTTCGTAATCATCTTCACCTTCGTCTTCGGCTAAGTTGATCGGACTTTCGAACTCATAACTGGCAGTAGCAGAGTCGTTACCAGTAGGATCCAGAGTGGATCTAGACCTGTATATGTGAGTGTGTGTAAAATAGCTGTTTTGCAATATGTAATAAAAGAAAAACAAGGAGCGCAAAATTTGAAATGCAAGAAACGTCCAATGCTTTTATTAATGATATATGTAGATGACACACATAAAGCCCTCATAAATGAAGCCACAGTGCCCCGGGTAAGACACCGGGCCGTAAAGTTTAAAGCATTGTCTGTTACAAATTCAAAACAAAAGTCTCATTACTGGGTAACAAAAGAAATTGGGATGAAGTCCTTTGCTGTCCAGTTGCTTAGTCCACCATCAGTAGTAGGATAAATACAGCTGTCAAACTCAAACTCTTCAACGTCGTCTTCAATGGCATTCACTTATGCATTGCTGATGAACAGGGGAGGTCTTCCGACCCGTGCATTCCGAACAGCCTTTTGAGCTTCTGCAATGAAACCCAAACCAAACTTGTTAGTCTTATGTGTAAAATCAGGGAGTTGGCCCCAATTTTCACACCCACCTTTCTCAACAACAGCTCGGGCATCCCTGAAGGAAGCCATCTTCATAGGAGGATCTTCAACAACAGTCTCAGTTGATGCCAGCGACTGGGGAACCTCTTCAAAATGTTGGAATGGGGTCTCAATGAACTCCCCATCCATTTCTACATATCGGAAAGAGTTGAGGTGGCTCACCATGTACTCCTCTTCTCCTTGTATTGTCACAATTTCCCTTTGACTGGGTACTTTAGCTTCTGGTGGAGCGTAGACGTCACAGCCCCAACCTTGTAGATCCATGGACGACCCAGCAAACAAGAATAAGATGGCCGAATGTCCATCACATAGAATGTAGACGCAAAAACCTGAGAACCAACCTTAATCGGAATATCCACTTCTCCGTGCATCATCCTCTTAGACCCGTCAAAGGCCCTGACGACAATGTTGCTTGGTTTCAGCTCCAACCCTTCACAGTCCAACCGGTCTAGAGCTTTCTTAGGAAAAACATTCAATGAGGAACCAATATCCACCAATATATGAGCAAGAGTAGTGCCCCTGCATTCAATGGAGATATGCAGGGCATCGTTGTGATTCTTCCCTTTAACAGTCAATTCGGCGTCAGAGAAACCCAACCCATTATCAGCAGTCAGACTAGCCACGCAATCTTTAAACTGATCAACTGATGTTTCTTGAGGTACGTGTGCAGTCTTCAGGAATGCAATCAGAGCCTTGGCATGGGCCTCTGAGCATAGCAACAGTGACAACATAGCGATTTTGGATGGGGTTTGCCCCAGCTGCTCGACTACATTGTAGTCGCTCTTTTTGATGATCTTCAAAATTTCCTCCATCTCTTGTCTAGAGGCTTCAACGGTAATTTTCTTTGGTGCCTCCTTCAGGGCAGGCTCATCAGTGGTCCCTTTGCCCCGAGTATCGCATGACTCGGCAACATGGGTAAGAATGGGAACTTGGACAGGAATAGTAGCAGGTGCACTGGCAAGTGTAATAACAACAGGTTTCTAGGAAGTTGGTGGAGAGATATCAGGGGAGAAAAGTCTTCCACTGTGGGTGACTTTGGCAGGTCCAACAATATTGCTGACATCAGTATCAGCATCCAAATCTTGTTTAACTCCGTGATAATAAACATCAGCCCCGTAGTGCCAAGGGACGGCTTTATCAGATGTATATGGGATAGGCCCTGGAACAGTGATGATCAATGGCGCAATTCTTGGAACAGATGTAATTCTAACAGGCTTTCTCGAGGAAGCCTTGGAAGAATCATCGAAAATGGTGATAATAGCAACTTCTTCAGTATGAACTAAAGGAACAACAGTCTTCTCAAACAGAATTTCTTTATTATCCATCAGGCGTTGGACACCTGACTTCAAACGATGGCAACCGGTAGGTAGGACAGAACACATACGGCGACCTTCGTCACAACCCGAAAATAAACCGGCTAACAAAAGGTTCTTCTTCACAGTCATCAAAGGGGTAACAATGTCGTTCACAGAAACCACAAACGAGTCTTCATCTATAGCATTTACTCCATGCTTGGGCATAGGAGCAGTCACAACATTAGGTCTTTCAAGTGCCTCGAACTAAATCTCCTTAGAATCAATCAAGTCCTGTATTTTGTTCTTCAAAACCCAACAATCATCTGTATCATGCCCCAGACTATCAGAGTGAAAAGCACAACAGGCATTAGGGTTGTACTTCGGTGATGTGGTGTTGGGATTCTGCGGGGCCTCCCTTGGAATCACCAGATTGGTTTTCAATAACTGTGGCAGAATCTGAGATAAAGTCATGTTGAGCTGAGTGAATTGTCTTCGAGGTTTCTCGGCCCTTGGCTGATTGTTGCGCTGAGAAGCACCAGCAGGTCTTGAAATAACAACCGCATTAACAGCTTGGCGGTGTTCAGGTCTATTCCGGCTTTTCGAACTGTAAATAGCACTGGACTCCTTCTTAAAAGGCTTCTTCTCGGTGCCTGATGAAGCACCCTTCTGTATTTTACCAAACTTAATACCAGCCTCAATCCTTTCCCCGATCATGATCAGCTCCGTAAACCCGGATGATGAACTTCCAATCAGATGGTTAAAGTACGGACCAGACAAGGTCCCCAGAAACATATCCACAAGCTCTCGATCAGCCAAGGGTGGTTGCACTCTTCCAGCAAGGTCCCTCCACTTTTGAGCATAACCTTTGAAACCTTCACCCGTTCCCATAGACATACCCTGGAGTTGGGTACGCATAGGAGCGAGGTCGGCATTGTATTGGTACTACTTGTAGAAAGCAGCAGCTAAGTCTTCCCAATTACGGATGCTAGTTCCTTCTAACTGGTAAAACCATTCAAGCTGAGTCCCTGAAAGACTGTCTTGAAAGAAGTGGATCCAGAGATTCTTGTCAGTGGTGTATGGCTGAATCTTCCTAACATACGAACGGAGGTGCAGTTTCAGACAAGAAACTTCGTTGTACTTAGCAAAGGCTGGTGCTTTGAACTTGTGGGGAATTATTACCCCAGATGACAGACCTAGATCTCCAAAGTCCAGACCAGACACCTTTTGAACTTCCATCGCACTCAATCGGTCTTCCAGTTGCTTGTATTTATCCTCAGCCGG
Organism: Vicia faba; assembly: GCA_948472305.1. Taxonomy (NCBI): domain Eukaryota; kingdom Viridiplantae; phylum Streptophyta; class Magnoliopsida; order Fabales; family Fabaceae; genus Vicia; species Vicia faba. The sequence continues at coordinate 475,658,504 of OX451735.1, forward strand.
AGGATACTGGTATTCGTCGAAGTCCGTCTCATTGTCTGAAACCACAGGGCTAGGATCCCTCCATTGTTCCTGACTATCTTTCCCTCCAGATGAGGTGGTCAAATCAACTTCATCTCGTAGCCTGTTTCCAAACCTGTGGCCCATGTTAAACAGGACTGTCTTCTTCTTCTTCTTCTTCTTCTTCTTCTTCTTCTTCTTCTTCTCTTTCAAGATAAGGGCCTTCAGATCTTGCTGACCCTTAGCCAAATTCATGAACAATTCCTGGAACTGGGCATTTTGAGCTTGTAGAGCCTTGATTGCTTGTTCAGTTGATGGTTCAGAAGACATGATGCTGAAATAAACAGCGAAGAAGATGAGAAAACCTGTAAGGGTGCCTGTTATGAGGTGCATGGAATGAAATGTGTATGCTATGATTTCAAAGACATCGAGAGATTCAAATTCGTAAACAAAACATGGAACACACTTTTATTAGATAAACTTAAAATTAAATTGTTCAACAAATGCCCTTAAGGCGTTACAAGAAAGGAAATACTGAAAAGTAAATAAAAACTGGAAATAAACAAAGGACATCAGCGCTCCCATGGTCGTTTGCCTTTAGTGCTGACATAGTCGTTGATGATCTGCTCATTCTCTAACTGCCTTGTCAACTTCTGGATCTTTCGCTCTTGCTCGTGATAATTTTCTCTATAAGTATCCCGTTCTTCTCTTAGCTGCATCCAGGACCTCTTCAATGCCCCAATGTCAGTAGGCATGTAAGGGTGTAAGATAGTAGGAGGAACCCCTTCCTCATCAGCAACTTCAACAATAATAGGCAAGACGGCTTCATAGGGCATTCCCAGCTTTTGGGCATGTATGCGAACCCATCGGAGATATGGCTCCATTGGTAGACAAGTCTTCGCACCCAACTCGTGTGGATCAGATCTGTGTACTCTATCCCAAGCCCTTATGAATCTGCGGCGTTGCTCGTCACTATCCCCTTGGAAATCAAATATTATATTAGGCATTAGCAACTTATGAGGTCCTTCTCTTCTAGCTCGCCCAAACTGTCGTAAGGCCAAGCACGGATTATAAGTGATTCCTCCATTGGTTCCTATCAGTGGAACATTGGGGTATTCCCCACAGCGATCAATAATGGCCACCTCGTCCATACCCTTAATAGTCCAAATGATGTCATTGTGAGAGAGAGACATAACCCTATAAGCCCAGCCCATGCCTTCTTTGTTCTTCAGAACTGATTTGGAGAGGTGAGAAATAAACCACCTCGCCAATAATGGAGCACAACACATCAAGGTTCCCCGCTTCCGAGTTGTACGGGCATAAAGCTGATGAAAAATGTCACCCAAGAGAGTGGGTACATGATTACCAGAGATGAAGATTTTTACCGCATTCACATCGACAAAGGAGTCAGAGTTAGGAAACAATACCAAGCCATATATCAGAAGAGCCAGAATATCTTCGAATGCCTGGAAGTCTAGACTATCCCAGAAATGATTAGCCTTACCAACCAAGAACTTAGTCAAAAAGCCCTTTGCTCCACTTCTAGTCTCCCAATTAGCCATTACCTCATCCTTTGTCAGATGAAGGGCTGAAGCAATCTCTTCCGGCCTAAGGATCTTCTCCCAACCTGTGAACGGGGTCTGCTCCAGAATAGAGATACCAAGCAGATCAGAGAACTCTTCTATGGTGGGGACCAACTGGTAGTCCTGAAAAGTAAAGCAATGGTAAAGTGGATCAAAGAACTGGACTAGGACACTCATCATTTACTCGTCCAATTTGGAAGTGACCAAACCAAGAAGGTGCCCGTGTATTCTGATAAAGGAAGTAGTATCTGACATCTTTGCAACCAAATCTTTAAGCATAGTGGGAACCTGGACAAAGTTGATCCGGATGGTGTTCCTACACATAGGTGCCATGACCTACAAAACAGAACAAAGATGAATCCCTCCTGTCTTTGAAATAGGTTAGTCCAATGCAAGATGTATGCAATGTTATGATGTCATGATAGAAAGCACACCATAAGTATCCACAAATAGCAAACATGGTAAAGGTACACAAGTCACACAGAGAGCCTTTAGATTTCAGGCTGGCAAGGAGTCTAGGTACTACCCTCTTTCAGTTCAGTTGGTTTAAACCTGTCCTAAAAATAGTAACCGGGTTCTAGAGGATCTCAATATCACTGACTACCCTCGATCGGTCATAATTATAGTTTAGTAACCTTTTCTTGCAGCTGGAATCATCGCGAGAGTTTAGTCTCAATGAGTGTAGCATACTGCTACTGTTCTATGGCCAAGTTGGTCAATTTAAAGGTTCTAAGGTTAGTTGGTGCTTAATGACCCCTTAGCAGACCCATATTCTCCTCGTTGCGCCACAAGGGATATCGGTACATACTAAAGTACCACACCAACGTAGCTACTGCTTCAACCGTATCGGTCTACGCCGTACAGTTCCCTCACAATTTATTGCTACTTACCTAAAGGGTATCCCAGATCCGGGTTAGGATCTATAATAACTCCGATACAAGCCCACAAATATAAAGCATATAAAGCAAACAATTGAAAACATTATGAACTATTCCTAAGGTACACCCCACTTATTTAATCCCCAGCAGAGTCGCCAATTCTGTGATACGGTGGGAAAGAACTGACTGTTTTTTGGAATGCTGGTTTGCGTTTTGCGTTTTTTTTCGCAAAATGTCGCGGTAAGCAAGAGTCTCCACCGTTTTTTATTTTATCCAACAAGGAAAGGAAAAAAGCACAGAAAAATTCCTTTTTTGAGATATTTCTCGGGTTCGGGGGGTAGATTATAGAAAGGGAAGGTGTTAGCACCCTTTCTATCTATGGTTATCCACGGGCTCTTAGGTACTTGCTCATATTGTTTTCAAAATTTGCTTTCTTTGTGCTTGTGGGTTTGAAAAAGTTTCTGTTTAGAAACTTCGTTTTAACTCTTGCTTCTGTCCTCAAGAGCGTATGAAGTGTTTTTGAAAACTTTGTTCAAAAAAGTGTAAGTGTGAAAAAGAATTTTTTTTTGAAAGAGCAAGTACTTAAGAACCATCTACCTACTCGAAAAAGGAATCGTTCTATGCTATCTTCCTTTAGAAAATTCTATCCCACTATTGATGAGTAGGTAGCACCGTCCTTGGAGTTTAAGGGTCAATTCGAATGAGGGACTTACGATCACCAAAGCAATGTTAGGACGCCTTAGCGGTAACTCTAATGTCTTAAATCATTTCTTTTGAGGCAACAATATCTGAGGCAACTGTTTCGAGGCGACTATGATCTTTTAGACAAGAGGGCGACCTCTAAAACAACCTATACTCAATAACCGTGTACGAAGGCAACCAAATGGGGTGTACCCTAAGAGTGCGCATGTGCGAGTGTGTCGTTTTCAGTTATTTTATCTTTGTACATGTTAATGGTGATCTATGTTGATTTTAGGTTAAACATGCATTCTTGTCATGCATCCCTATTATCAAACATCTAACAGTTATATTTTGCGGAAAATAAATTGCGGAAATTAAATTACAAGGCGTCGGATATTTACATCGCCAAAAGCAACCCTTTGAAATTTAAATGCGGAAAAATAAATAAAGCGATAAAAATAATTAAATGGTCCTAATTATCTATTACATTCCGGGAACAAGTACAATATTGAATAAATAGATCGCGTGCGGAAATCGAATGCGAGTTTAGGGTTTTGACCCCTTTTATTATTAAAGAAAAGATTTTTTTGTTGTTTTTATTTTAAGAAAGAAACTATCCTAAATTAATTATTAAATTAATAAATTAATTAATTAATTAATGAAAATAAATATTTTTTGGATTTTTAGTATTTAAAGAAAGAAAATAAAATTAATTAATATTAGTAAAAACCTAATTAAGTCTAATTGATTTTAATTATTTACAAAAATACATTAAAGTTATTTCTAATTAAATCCTAAATTAATTAATAGATTTGTTAAATAAAAAAATAAAATACTAAAATTTAATTTGATAAAGAAAATATTTTTTGGTTTTAATTTTATAAAGAAAAAAAATGATTGGTTAGTTGAATAAATAAAATATAATAAAACAATTAAAACAAAATAAATGAAATAGAAAGAGATAGGGGGTTTGGGCCTGAAAAGGGTGGTTTGAGAAGCAATTTGAGGCCCATCAGGCGCTGGCCTTGTTTAACTTTCTTGATTCAGTGGGTACATATTGACTGGGTCTATGGTAGACCATCAACTTCTGGCCACCAGATTTGGCCTATGGCCATCTGGCCATCAGATGCTTGAGGATGTATGATAGGCTTCACGCTTGGATCTGTACCTGATTACATGAAGAAGAAAAATAACAAAGCGCATGGGGGACCTGGGATTCGAACCCAGGTCCTGTTGGATATTGGCAAGCACGCTTACCACTTGGCTGTTGTGTCTCATTTGTTAATTATATACAAAATAATAATAATAATAAGAGAAAACGAATTAATATGCCAGCACAACAAAATTAAGCGCGCCATGGTTTGAATTGGCCACTGAGGAGGCGACACGCCATCGTCCCCTACCTCTAGCCACTGTAATATTTCCTGCGGATTTGGATCCGCAGCTAAATGCGTAGCTCGATCCAAAAATCACTTACAGGCCATAAAAACGACCTTCTAAGACATGGTTAGATTCGTCTCCCTCTCCTAAGTGCAACCATGCCTATTATAGGAATCAATTTCACCTGAAACAAAAACCTCTAAAAAACAAAACGTAACCCTAGCCATGGCATCTTGAGGTTACAATCCACATAAACCAAATTGAATATTGCCAAAAGCTCAGAAATGCTATAAGGATTATAAATATGCCAAGAACTTGTTCGAATGATGCAAGAACAGAGATCTATGATTTCGAATACAGGGCTAAGAAACGTGATACTTACAGCGTGTTTGGGCGTGTACGGGAGCTTGTTTTTGATCGGTTTCAACTCAGTGAACCTCCAGGAGTCGATTGGGATGCTTCTTGGCTTCTGAGATTGCCTCTAAGTATGAATTCGAATTCAAGCTTTTTCACCACTTTTTCAAGATTTGCTTTTCTTGTTCTTGCAGCCTCCAACCCTTGTTTTCGTGTCTTAAGCCTCCTTATGTATTATGGACTGCATTAGGTTAAGAATTATGAATCTAATCTCTCTAAATCAATGCCCCCATATTTGATTTGATCTCCTTTTGAAAGCTTTCCAAATTTGTCAAAAACCAATACTTTTGCACATGTTTTAGTGTGATGCGAATTTGATGAGATTAATGATGATGATCTCAACCTGAAATAGCCAAAAGATCTCAAGTAATCAATATTTGGATTTTATTTGATTTAATTTGATTAAAAATGAAATAATTCAATAAAAAATCAAATAAAATAATAAAAAAGAAATATGATCTGAAGGATGAAGCTAGGACACGTGTGCAATGGGGCAAGCTCAAATCAAGTGGAAAAGAATGGGCCCATTTGACAAAATTTGAAGTTTTGGGGATAGTTGACTTTTGGCAATTTTGCAAAAATGCCCAACTTCAACAATGCATAACTTCCTCAATTTTGAACTTTTGGAGGTGTTCTTGGACTTTTTAGAAAGCTTGATATGTCGTATGACAAACCCTTTTGGTATCATCTCATTTTGATATTCCATGCTCAAGTTATAAACTTTGGCAAAAAAGGGGTTTTTGTTGACTTTCAAAAATGACCTATAATGTCCAAATTTATAACTTCTTGTGAGTGCATTTTATAATCTTGTGGTATGAAGATGGATTGTAGTAAATTTAATCCTATTCAAAATGAGCTTTGGATGGGTCATTTCTCATAAAGTATGAGAAAGTTATGCTTGGTCAAAGTTGAGTTGACTTTTCCTACAAAACCCTAATTTAGCAACTTTTGAGTCTTGATGAATTTTGAGCAATCCTTGATGAATCATGATCAACCCTTGATCAAATGATGAAATATCCTTAAAAACTAGAATGTTGGCAAAAAATCTTGAAGTTTGACTATTTGTAGGTCATAGTTGACTTTTTCCCTAGCACAGTCGATTTTTGGACCCTTTGAGCAATTGACTGGCCAAACTTCCTCTACAAGGCTTGAAATTTGACATGGATGACCCTGATAACATATTAGGACATTGGGGAGCCCTTGAGGTTATTTGGAATCAAGGATCTTGATGCAACACAAAACCCTAATTTGGGGTTGACTGCCTTAGGAGATGACTTGTCTGACCCACTCTTGAGCAACCTTGAGCCACCTGGAGATTTTTCTTGAAATGTTTTGAGGAATATGAGAGGGAAAATTTTGGGGTACAACACATATCATACATCATATTGCACATACTTCTTTCATTTTTTGTACATATCCAGGTGTCTTACTGAGCTTCTTTACTTCATTTAGAAAGTTGCCTCATCAGTACAATACTCAGGCCAATTTCAGAAAGAAGACGGACAATCTAGAACAAGAGAATCGCGAGTTGCGCGAAGAAGTTTTTGCTCTGAAGGCCAATATGTCCAATCTCACTGCTCTAATGGAATCTTTGGTGGCTTCTCATAATCATCCACCAATTGCTCAACCTCAACAAACAATGGTTGCTACTGAAGTTTCGACTGTTCCTGTTTCTACTACTCCACCTCCTGTTGTTTAGAATTGTATGCCTCCGGGATAACCTTGGGGAATGCCAGAGAACTTTATGCCAGAGGTTTGTAATCAGGATGCTCAAGTTGCTCCACTTGCTCAGACTGCTGCTATTCTCACACCTCCTATGGTGCATATCACCCCTGCTACTGAAAATGAGACTCACTACGCTGCACCTCCCTCGGTGAATGTGGTCTCGTTTGCTAATGATGAAGTGTATCGCCCTATTCCTCCACCAAGTGAAAGCCTGAGTTTCTATGATCGAATGGACGATTTTTAAGACCAGTTTGATAAGATGAAGAAAGAGTTGAAGGCCCTCAGAGGAAAAGAGTTGTTTGGGCAGAATGTAAGTGATATGTGTTTGGTGCCGAATGTGAAGATACCTGCAAATTTCAAAATGTCAGAGTTTGAAAAGTACAAGGGAAACACTTGCCCTCGTGCTCATTTAGTAATGTATGTAAGGAGAATGTCTACCCATACAGATGATCAACGCCTATTAATTCATTTCTTTCAAGACAGTTTGACCGGTGCAACGTTGAAATGGTACATGAGTCTGGACAGTACCAATATTCATTCTTTCAACGACTTGGGTGAAGCGTTTATAAGATAGTACAAATACAATATGGACATGGCACCTGACCGTGATAAACCTAGGGCTGTGGTACAGAAGGACAAGGAGTCATTTAAAGAATATGCACAGAGATGGCATGAAGTATCCGCCCAGGTGATTCCTTCAATGGAAGAAAAAGAGATGACAAATATTTTTCTGAAGACACTAGGTGCATTCTATTATGAAAGAATGGTGGCGAGTGCACCCAGTGATTTTACCCAAATGGTGGGAATGGGCGTTCATTTAGAAGAAGCTGTAAGAGAAGGTCGTCTGACAAAGAGTGAAAATTTCGACAATGCAAAAAAACCATCATTTGGATTTGTTAAGAAGAAATAAGGAGAAACAAACGCTGTTGTTCAAGAAAGAAGGAATAATCCTCCTAGAAGAAATCATCAGCGCCATCAATAGGTTGCCTCGGTAACTCCAGTTGTTAATGCTGCTCCAACTACAATCGCTTATCAAAGACCAGCCCCTCAAGGAAGTCAAGGGTAGGGTAGAATATGAGGAGGAAGTGAACATGGTCTTTGGGTGTCCTCGAAAGTTCAGGATCTTTGATGTGGACCATATGAATGATGATATCGTACAATTGCATGCTACTTTCTGCCATATGGCTGGTCAGGTAGAGCACCACTATGGATCTTGTCGGGTTTTCTGCAGGGATTCCCGAGGATGTTCCATTGTAATAACATGTATTCAGTTGTTATTGGATAACGAAACAATCAAGGTATCAAGCTAAATATATGATTACCATGAGGTTAATATGATCGAGGTTTGCGTGGCTAAGGATGAATCAGATGATGAATATGCTTCTGAGGATGAATTCTTTTCCTCAGAAGAGGATATGTTCTCCAAAGGTGATTCTTTGATGTCCAAATTTTTAGAAGAAGGTGTGAACATAATTGTGCCTTGTTTTAATGATTCTTACCCTATTGAAATTGAATATCATAGTAAGTCAGTTGTTGCCCATGTGGTGATATTCTTGCCAGGGCCCGTTCCTTACAAGTCAGATAAAGTTGTACCGTACAAGTACAATGATACTATTTTAGAGGATGGTATGGAAGTTCCCATCCAACCTTTGTCTAGTATTGAGAATATTACTGAAACTAGTAGGGTGACCCGCAGTGGTCGTGTATTTGCACCAGTTATTAGGAGAAATGTCAATGCTGAGAAGAAAGTTACAGAAGGGGTTGAGAATAAGAAAGTTGTAGGAGAGTCCAATGGCGCTAACCTGGAAAAAGATGTGGATGATATTTTGAAGATTATCAAAATGAGTGATTATAGGATTGTAGATCAGTTATTGCATACTCCTTCAAAGATATTTATCTTAGCATTGTTGATGAATTTTACTGCCCATAGGGAATCTTTAATGCAGGTGTTGGATTGAGCCTTCGTGGAGTGTGATATGTCATTAGATCAATTCAGTAGTGTGGTAGGTAATATTACATCTTGTAATAACCTAAGCTTTTGCGATGATGAATTTCCTGATGAATGGAGGAATCATAACCTAGCTCTCCACATATTTATGAACTGTAAAAATGATTCATTATCAAATGTGCTGATTGATAATAGGTCTAACTTAAATGTTATACCAAGGAGTATGCTGATGAAGTTGAAATATCAAGGGGCTCCCATGCGCCCAAGTGGTATTATTGTCAAAGCTTTCGATGGATCAAGGAAGCCAGTTATTGGGGAAGTTAATTTTCCTATTCACATAGGCCCACACTTGTTTCAGATTACTTTCCAAGTCATGGATATTCTGCCCGTATACAATTGTCTTCTGGGAAGGCCATGGATACACGAAGTAGGGGCTGTCACTTCAACTCTTCACCAAAAGCTAAATTTCGTGCGTGAAGGCAAAGTGGTTATTATAAATGGAGATCAAGCATTGTTGATATCTCACCTATCGTCTTTAAGTGTTGTAGAGGCAGATGAAGCTACTGTGGGGACGCAGTTCCAAGCTCTATTCGTTGATAAAGTAAGAGATAATGAGAATTATATGACTTTGTTCAAAGATGCTCAGCAGGTTGTGCGTAATGGTCCAAGTAAAGTATGGGGGAAGATTGTTGATCCTCCGGTAAACAGGAGCAGGGATGGTTTGGGATTCTCTGCAAAGAATGGAAAAGTTGAGATATTAAAGTCAAAGTCTACTAAAAACAGCTATCATGATATTTTCCGCAGCAAAGGCTGTCTCTATCCAACTGCTTCTAGGGTTAATTCCATTGTAGAGGATGGAGAAGAACAGGAGATGCCAAATTATGTGACACCTGGAGTCAAAATCCAGAACTGGGTCACTTATGATGTTCCCTCTTGCATCCATGTCTCAAAGTAATTTGTTTTTGTTTATCTTTGCAAAAAGCTTTCACTCTGCCCAAGGTGAAAGTTAATATTGTATGGGCTTATCTGTTTTCTTTTCTCATTAAAATCAGTAATAAAAGATGTCTTTGATTCTCAAATTGTGTTTTATTTTCTGCTTTTTCTTAGAAAATGGTAATCAGAAAAAACCATTTTTGGAATAAATAATAGCTGTAAATATATATGCATGATCACTTGATATATGTGTCAGTTTCTAAAAAGCAATCATAAATCACATGTGCAGATTAATTAATAAACTTATTGAATACAATGACCTTGCACCCTCTCCCAACTTTAAATATCCCGTGTATGGGGCCGAAGAAGAAGAATATGATGAAATTCCAGAAGAGGTTTCACGGTTTCTCGAGCGCGAGGAAAATTCCATTCAACCGTATAAAGAGTCGTTAGAGACCATCAATTTGGGTTCAGAGGAGGAGCCAAAGGAAGTCAAAATTGGAGCATTGTTGCATCCTGATGTGAACGGAATGTTGACCGAACTATTGAAAGAGTATGTGGACATATTTGCTTGGTCGTACCAAGATATGTCTGGTTTAGATGCTGACATTGTGGAGCATCATTTTCCTTTGAAGCAAGAGTGCCCTCCGGTCAAGCAGAAGTTAAGAAGGACTCACCTCGATATGGCAGTAAAAATTAAAGAAGAAGTGTTAAAGCAGATAAATATTGGTTTTCTTGTGACATCAGTGCATCCTCAGTGGATTTCCAATATTGTCCCTGTACCAAAGAAAGACAAAAAAGTTTGCATGTACCTAGATTACAGAGATCTAAATAAAGCTAGTCCAAAATATGATGTTCCATTGTCACATATTGATATGTTGGTTGATAGTACAGAAAAATTCAAAGTATTCTCGTTCATGGACGGATTTTCTGGATATAATCAAATCAGGATGCCTCCTGAGGACATGGAAAAAACAACGTTTATCACACCCTTGGGAATATTATGTTACAGAGTGATGCCCTTCGGGTTGAAGAACTCTGGTGCAACGTACCAGAGGGCTATGACAACCCTATTCCATGATTTGATGCACAAGGAAATTGAGGTATATGTTGATGATATGATTGCCAAATCCCAGACTGAAGAAGGGCATATAGAGGATTTGTTGAAATTGTTTCAGCGTTTGAGCAAGTATCGTCTCCGTTTGAAACCAAACAAATGCACCTTCGGTGTCCGATCAAGGAAGTTATTGGGTTTTATTGTCATTCAGAAAGGGATTGAAGTTGACCCAGATAAAGTCAAAGAAATTCAAGAAATGCATGAAACAAGAATTGAAAATCAAGTTAGAGGCTTCCTTGGGTGTTTGAATTACATTTCCATATTCATTTCTCACATGACTGCAACGTGTGAACCGATCTTTAAGTTGTTAAAGAAAGATTAGAGTTGTGTGTGGATAAATGATTGCCAAAGGGCATTTGAAAGTATCAAAGAATATTTTCTTAAACCTCCCATCTTGCTCCCTCCCTTTGAAGCAAGACCATTGATCATGTATCTAACAATGTTGGATAGTTCTATGGGCTGTATTTTGGGACAATTGGATGAAACAAGAAAGAATGAATATGCCATCTATTATCTCAGTAAGAAATTTACTGACTGTGAGTCGTGGTATTCTATGTTGGAAAAGACATATTGTGCTCTGGCCTGGGAGGCAAAACGGTTGCGGCAATATATGTTGAATCATACTACTTGGTTGATTTCCAAAATGGATCTAATTAAGTATATCTTTGAAAAGCCTGCCCTTACTGGAAGAATTGCCCGTTGACAGATGTTACTGTCTGAATACGATATTAAGTACCACACTCAAAAGGCCATAAAAAGCAGTGTGCTGGCAGATTATCTTGTTCACCAACCGGTAGATAATTGTCAATCTGTCAAGTTTGATTTCCCTGATGAGGATGTGATGTTCTTGAAAGCAAAAGATTGCGATGAACCTTTGCCTGAGGAAGGTCCTGATCCTGAATCCCGGTGGGGTATGGTATTTGATGGAGCTGTGAACGCTTACGGAAAAGGAATTGGTGTTGTGATTATCACTCCCCATGGATCACACATCCCTTTTACTACAAGGCTGACATTTGATTATACCAATAATATGGCAGAGTATGAGGCTTGTATCATGGGTCTCGAGGAAGCCATTGATCTCAGAATCTAAGTTCTAGATGTTTATGGTGATTCAGCTTTGGCAGTGAATCAGATTAAAGGAGAATGGGATACTCGTCACCCTGGCTTGATCCCTTACAAAGATTATGCTAGGAGATTATTAAACTTCTTTAACAAAGTTGAATTCCATCATATTTCGAGAGATGAAATTAGATGGCGGATGCTTTGGCAACTCTGGCTTCTATGTATCAAGTGAGTACTTGGAAAGATGCGCCTCGTATCACAGTGTGACGTTTGGATAGACCGGCTCATGTGTTTGCGGCGGAGGAAACAACAGATGAAAAACCTTGGTACTATGATATCAGACACTTCCTCCAGACTCAGGAATACCCTGCTAGCGTGTCAAATAAAGATAGAAATACATTGAGAAGGTTAGCATGCAGCTTTTTCCTCAATGGAGATGTGTTGTATAAAAGAAATTATGACATGGTCTTGCTCAGATGTGTGGATAGACACGAAGAAGACATGTTGATGCATGAAGTCCATGAAGGTTCCTTTGGTACTCATGCCAATGGACATTCGATGGCAAAGCAGATGCTTAGGGCAGGTTACTATTGGCTGACAATGGAATCTGACTGTTATAAATTTGTAAAGAAGTGCCACAAATGCCAGATTTATGCAAGCTTTAAGCCCTAGTTTGAGAATATGCATTTATTTTGCATAAGAAGATTTTATTTCCTCAATAGGAATATATTGGCATTTCCCCGGGAAGCAATATTTCTTTCCCCAGAGAATCATTATTGCAATTCCTACTCATAACAGCAAATAACAGGTCTCTTTATTTGAGAAACCTGTATTTCCCCAGTAAATCTGATAGCTCCCAGAGAAGATTCAGATTTGTTACTCCAATGAATGGTAGCCTTGTCATTATGGAAGGTAGTTTGTTGTTGATATTTGTTACTCCAATGAATGGTAGCCTTATCATTATGGAAGGTAGTTTGTTGTTGAGATTTGTTACTCCAATGAATGGTAGCCTTGTCATTATGGAAGGTAGTTTTTTATTGAGATTTGTTACTCCAATGAATGGTAGTCTTGTCATTATGGAAGGTAGTTTGTTGTTGAGATTTGTTACTCCAATGAATGGTAGCCTTGTCATTATGGAAGGTAGTTTGTTATTGAGATTTGTTACTCCAATGAATGGTAGCCTTATCATTATGGACGGTAGTTTGTTGTTGAGATTTGTTAATCCAATGAATGGTAGCCTTGTCATTATGGAAGGTAGTTTGTTGTTGAGATTTGTTACTCCAATGAATGGTAGCCTTGTCATTATGGAAGGTAGTTTGTTGTTGAGATTTGTTACTCCAATTAATGGTAGCCTTGTCATTATGGAAGGTAGTTTGTTGTTGAGATTTGTTACTCCAATGAATGGTAGCCTTGTCATTATGGAAGGTAGTTTGTTATTGAGATCTTTTTCTGATGAATGGTAGCCTTGTCATTATGGAAGGTAGTTCGTCGTTGATATTCTATTTCTCCAAAGAAGTTCATTTGTTTTCAATTATGAGTACTGACTTCTTATTGAAATTTAATGGTGTTATCCTACAATTTCTTTCCACGGTGGGTTGATGTTACTTTTTTCTATCTCCTCAGTGAGTGGATGGTTTGTAGTCATCTGTTGGTCTTCATTATCCTTCACTTTCTCTCCTCAATTTTTTTAGTTGACGATGCTTTATCTCCTCTTAGGGCTCTACCCCAACAGAGTTTTGTCTTTTGTTTACCAGTGATTTATTTCCATGGTCGGGTTTCTCTCTTGATCCCTGTTTTATGTGCTACATCCTCAATGGAGTTTTGCGCCATTTTTAGATTTGTTCATCTACATTCATAATCATAAGCAATGCATGACATCTTAGGGCCAAAAATAGGGCTTATTTTATATTTAAGTATCTCCAATCGTGTTGACACAAAGATTTTTAACCTTCGCATATCCGGATAGAAGACACTTAAATAAAGGCAGCTGTTGTACCCCAATTTTTGACTCTAAGATCCCTCTATCACATCATATCAATTTAATCACAATAAGATCACACACTAGGGTTTTGGTTCTTCTCCCTATATTTAGCTTTGCTCTATGGGGAATCACCAACCACTTTGATTTGTATTTTGTGATCATCTATGTTTTGATTATCCTTTAACTAATGAATACAATAAGTTTTTGCCCCAATTGATGATGATTGTTGTAGAAAGCACAACATATTCCATCAAGATTGATCTATAGATTCATGAGCTCATTTATATGCTTTCCTCAACAAAGCTTCATTGAGGCTCAAGCCTCAACATTGAATATACTTTGAAGCAATATCATGACAAAGTCTATTATGATTCATCATACTTTATGTTTTCAACGATGGATCAAAGGTACAAGGATTGATTGAAGAAGTTTGACTCGACTGGGAAAATCCTTGATTCATTGATCACAAGTGCACATATCCTTCAATTCTCAAGATTTGAAAGTGGTTTTGGTTGCTATGGTTTCTCCTTATCATCCTCAACAACTTATATTCACATTACAAAAGTATTTGTCTAAAGAGGTAGGTCAAAATTGCAAAGGTTTCCCAAGGCATTTTTTGCTCTAAGAGCTAGGGTTTTGAACTTCAAAAGGGCATATCTTACTCATCTTTTGGTATTTTTGAATGATTCCAAAGACATGCTTCTGTTTAAAGGGTTATTAAAAATCACTTCAAATGTTTCAAGGAATTTTTGTGTGGAAGAAACTTGATGATGAAGAAAGATTACAAGTCCTCCAGATGAACCCTCAAATTCCATTAGGTGATTTCAAATGATCATAACTTGGTAAATTTTTATCACTTTGAGCCCATTAGTTTCATAAAATGATCTCAAAGATGTGAACTTCAACCCATATTTTAAGTGCAAAGGTTGAAAATGGATGGAAGATACCCTAAGGATGCAAAAGATTATAGGTCATTTCATGAATTTTTCAACTTCAACAAGTAATAACTTTTTCAGTATTTGGAGGTTTTGAATGGTTCAAGTCTCAAAATGTCATTCAAGAGATCTACTTCATGCCATCTTTTTTAGTCAAGAGTAAATTTCAAGTGGAAGGCCATGTTTGGATGCAAGAGATTATAAGTCATTTTGAAGAAAAACTTAGAAATCTTCTAAGTATAGAAAGTCAACCTCTTTTTCTCAACTTTGACTCATTACAACTTTCAGCTCAAGCATTTATCTGATCCCGTTCTTTGCACATTATAAAGCTTGTAACCTCATCTTTCTAAAGCTTCAAGAATCATGTCTTTAGACCCCATGAGTTGAGAATGCCATTGATTTGAATTTGGTAACTTGAAACTAATGTTTCTCCACAAGTCAGAATTTGAAATCATTGTTTTGGCTTCTAAACACAAAATTGTTGCGCATTTTTGCTTCTAATCACGTTTAGTGAACCTCCAGAAGTGCTTAGCATGATAAAATGAAAGGATTGGATGAGTTTTGATCAAATTACAAGTCACACTTTTCTTGTTTGCAACTTCACACGATTTCCCTCCAAACTTCATCATTTCACACGCTTGAGAATTCCATTCACTTCCCTATAAATAGAGGTTCATCCCTCATTCATTTTCTCAAGCTTGGAAATCCAGAATCACCCTGCCAAACTCTCTCTTGAACACAATTTTCTGCAACTCAGAATTTGATCTTACAACCTTTCTCAATCAGTTTTCTTTGTCAATTCACCTTCCTTGATCCTCACTAAAGCTAACAGAAGAAGAATTAAACTCTAAAACTCCCTGAATCGTGCTAGCCAAGTCCAGTTTCAGAGCTCTGCAACTTAACTTCAATAGGTAGATTCCTTCACAAATTCTCTCAAACTTTGATACTATTGTTAAGCTCTCATCATCCTGATTCTAGTCGCAACATTTATTTTCAACTGGAAACACGTTTTAACCATGAAATTTCAAATCCATTTTCAAAACTTCTCTTCCAAAACAACTGAGCTACAATTTATATAAATTTTTCGTGAAGGTGTGGTTGTCTTCATCTTGATGAGACAAAGCGAATGGTACCAGTCTCGAGCTCTAATTTACAGTTTGAGGAACTTGGTTTCGAGACTGGCTGGAGATTAAAGATGACCAACGTGTCATCCTTCAACCAATGAAAGCGTGCCATTTGGAATTTTCAAAAATCAGATTTAATATTTGATTCAATGCTTTATTCAATAATGATCATGATATGTACAATGCGTCTGATCCATTGGATTAGCTTACTAACACATTTTGACTCTCATCCATTGGTCCACATTTTTTTGACTTTATTTTATTTTCTGATTTTTATATTTAAATTGTTTTAAACTTCAAAAAATCATAAAAAAATCCATTTCAACTTCAAAAAATATGAAAAAATTATGAAAAATACTTTTGATTTTTCTCTTTTTGATTTTTATTTTTTCACAATTTTATTTTTTGTTTTGATTTTTTTAATAATTTATCACTTTATTTGAATTTTTTTAATTGTTAAAAAATACTTTTCTTTATTTTTAAATTCTGGAAAAATTAGGGAAGGATCTAATGATCTTTTGAGAGATATTGGTAAACTCATTTATTTTTTATTTCAAATTTTACTATTTTTCTTCATTTTTGGTTTATTTTTTCTATTTCTTTTAATTTAAAAAAATAGTTTCTGACTTTAAAAATTTACCAAAATTTTTATATAAATATGTGAGCTCATTTTTGATTTTTCTGTGGTCTTGTTTAATTTTTCTTGATTATTTTGAATATAATTTCTATGTTTCTTCTTTATTTCATTTTTAAATCATTTTTTAAAATCTTATTTTCTTATTTTTAATACAATTTTATTTTTTATATATTCTGGATGATCTTGGACTATGAAATTTGGATCATGAACTTTATTAACATCATTGGATCCATGGTGTTGAGTCTAAATCCATAAAAATGGATGAATGATTTTAATAATAGTTTGATTAAATTTTTAGTTCAAATGTGGTTTATTTCTCACTCCATCTCTCTTCATCTTATCCCATTCTTATTGTATTAAATGTTATTGGAGCATGATTCATATATCATGTCTCAAAACATATGGTATATAGATTGCTATTGATCGGCCTCAAAATAGGTGTGACTTCTATATAAGTCCACTTATGATTGCTTAACATAACGCTAAATTTTATCCCGATTCAAGAAATGACCATTCATGGCCCAAACCCATGTTTGCAAGCCCAAGTATGTTGATTTGAACCCTTTGATCCAATAACCTTGAGATTCATTGTTAGGAGGCTTTGGTTCTACCAATCCTCTAATGGATCTTCATCAATTTTGGTCAAAGTGGATCACTTAAACTTCATTGATCATTTAATGTTGCCTTAAGAATTCTTAAATGGATGATATAATTGACAAAAAGAAAATGCAACTTATTGTTGATATGCTTTGGTTCTATCAATCCTCTAATTAGTTCCAAATGCAAGTTTCAAGATGGTCATTAAACTAACCACTAATTCCTAACAATTGACTTTATTTTATGCTTTTACTTTATGTCTTTACTTTAAGCACATTTATTTTAGCATTTACATTTCATGCTATTTTCATCTTTGCTCACTTGAGCATTTACTTTTATGTCATTTTTATTTTGCTCCCTTGAGTTTTTTATTTCTTTTTGAAGATACTTAATAATCAACCTGAACCATAAAAAACTTTAATGTTGCTTGGACTACATGGTTATTATCCTTGGTATTTTTGAGACATGCACTTCTAGGACTTAGGATTAGAAGCCTTGACCTATTCTGGAGACCTTGTGACCTCAACTGTTATTTTGTTTAGAGTTTTTGGGGTTTACCCCAAGACATTGGGTTGTTTGTTTATTTTGTGTGTAGGTTATTGTGATTACATGCTTTGTCTGTGATCTCAAATCCATCTGTATATAGCCGTTAATCTGCCCATTTTTTTTGAAGACTTAATACAAGTGGAGTTTGGTTTCCTTAAGAGGTCCTTTTTGTAATTGTTTGTTTGGTTTCAAATCCAAAGGATTGGAATTCTAAATTGACTCGTTCTGTCAAATGATGGCCTCTTGTTGGTTATATGGTTCTTTTCTCTAGCCTTTATCTTATGCTTTAGGATAGTTCCTTCATCTCCTCCCATCTTCTTTAATTTCAAAAATCTTCTCCCTCCTTTTGAAATTTTTTCTTGTTTTAAAACTTGAACCACTTTCATCATAAACTTGGACTCAAGTCCATGCATTTTCAAAAATATTTTCTTAATCACACTTTAATCAATTTAATAATACCTGGACATTTTTGTGAGAAGACTAAAAGTCAACCAATCTTATTTAAACTATTTTTCCATTTTGGCTTTTATGTTTAAAAATTTTCTCAAAAAGATTAGACTCTTGTCAATCCTTGTAGTGATGCAAACAACTATACTTCTACGATATATAGTGAAGTGAGATATTTTCCACTTGGGTGTCTGTGATACGGTGGGAGAACTGACTTGAGGGTTTACGTTTGTGTTTGCAAAATGTCGCGGTTTAGCAAGAGTCGCCACCGACTTTTATTTTATCCAAAAGGAAAGGTAAAAAAGCACAGGAAAGACCTTTGAGATGTTTTCTTGAGTTCGGGGGGTAGATTATGAAAAGGGAAGGTTCTAGCACCCTTTTCATCCATGGTTTTCCATGGGCTCTTAGTTACTTGCTTAGATCACTTGCTTTGCTTTTCCAATTGTTTGAAATGGTGCTTTGTGTGGTTTTGAAAGTATTTTGAAAAGAGGCCTTTGTTTAGGCGATCTTTGTAATGATTCTCGTTTGTAAGAATGTATACAAAGATGTTTGTCTTTTGAAAAATGTTTTAATGTTTTGAAAGTTGTTTAAAAATGTTTTTGGAATTGTGTGTGTTTGTTTGAAAATAGCAAGGATTGTTTGCAAATTGATCAAGTAACTAAAAGCATCTACCTACTCAATTGTCTTTCTTGTACAGTTTTTATTCCTTTGATGTTGTTGAACTACCATTGTTTTGGTAGGCAACCCTATCTTTGGATGTTAAATGGGACGGGCGCGGGTCATCGTATAGCCATGATGGCAATGTTGCTAGGTATCTTGGCATTTTTTCCGAGGGACTAAGATCATTTGTTTTTAGGCAACCTTATCGAGCGTCATCGAGAGACTATGATCTTTTGTTTTGTTTTGTTTTGCCAAGATACTTTGCATGCATACCATGGCCATTTTTAGGCAACAAAGTGGGTGAAACCCTATAGGGTTCTTGTGTGCAATGTGTTGTCATTTTCATGCATTTTTGTCTTGCATTAGGTCATGCTATTTGTTTGATTTTTTTGTATTTTCATTCAAAACCCTAGTTTACTATCATGGTATATGAAAGCAATAAAATGCGTAAAGTAAATCTAAACTATTACAACAATATTATGGGAAGGGGGGTACAAGTTTTGAATAGGGAATATTGCACAAAAATAAACCCTAAAATATTATTACAACCAAATTGAATTTATTGTACAATAAATAAATAAACAATTATTTAAATATGCAATAAAATGTAAATATGCAAAAAATGTTTTTGTATTAATTTTATGTATGTAAAATAAAATTATTTAAGTCTAAAATGAGAAAAAATATTGTGATTATTTTTGAAAGGGTGAAAAACCCTAATTTTGTTTAAAAGAAATATATTCTATATTATTCATTTTTTGTTCAAAAAAATAATAATAATATGTACAAAATGTTAGAAAAAATGAAATATGTATAAAATAGTATTTTAAGTGTGAAAAAATAATAAAATAAAATGTATGATATTTTTATATTATTTACAAATTATTTTAAGAAAATGGTTTCTATTTATTAAAATAAAACTATTTTTATATGCAAAAAAGAAGATAAAAAATAAAATAAAATGCAAAAAATTAAGAAAATATTTTTGGAATTTTTTAATGTTCAGAAAAAAATAATAAAGTCAGAAAATATAAATTATGCAAGAAAATACAAAAAATATAAAAATATGCAAATGGGGGTGCAAATAGGAAACAGGGGGGTGTGAAAAGTAGAAAAAACAAGGCCCAGGCGCGCCAAGCCCAGACATGTCGTCCATGTCCTCCAGCCAGACAAAACACGCGCGCTTTTACTTCAAATCCTGTTCTTGTTCATGCTTGCATAAAATCAAAAATTTATAACACAAAAAAGGTATCTCATGAACTCACGATTCCAATGATATAAAGAACATGGCCTAACTCTAAAAGACCAAGGAGAATTTTAATGGCCCTAATTTCTGACATAGTTTTTTCAGCAACTTCAACAATCAAATACTCTTAGCTCAGTTAATATAAATGAGAACTACGCATATGTACAGCTCAAGAAAGTTAAGGACTACATTTTTGCTTCACAAACCTAAGCTTAAGGATGCCTAAATAGAGAGATAGAAACTTGACAAATACCTTGTTCAATTGAGTTTGGATATGGCAATGTAGGGACTTAGAGTGAGGCCTGAAGATCGTGTGAGCTTCCTTGAAGTTCCCTCAAACTTCTCCAATGCTCAGCTTGCCTTGTAGATGCTTGAATCTCCCTGTAGAAGTCAACCTGCAAACCTTCAAAATGAAAATGGTGAAGCTTGAAACAGGGCACGCAGTTGCAAGACAAGGGCCTGGACAGTTTAGGTGTGATGTATGGAAGGTGTTTCAAGGGTTGAATCAAGAAACGCACGAGCCAATATTGATTTGGCTTGAGATTTGCAGAAGATGCCCTGTTTGGGCAGAAAAGTGTGATTTTGGTGTTTTAGAGTGTTCAGGATATTGTGAATTCGTGCTTAGGCTTACAACAAATTTTTGAGGTCGTTTGAAATGAAGCCAAGCCTTGCCTTTATCAGATGGACAAGTTGTATTGACTTTTGCAAGTTTGCTTGCTTTTGAAGAAAGTTGAAGTGACAAAGCTCAAGACTTGTACAGGCTAGCTCGTGGGATGTAGAGGGTTGGTATACTTTTCCTGATGTTTGTGGATCTTGTTTGCAACAAAAGATCAGGTCCATGGCTCAAGATTTGCAAAGTTGCAAAAAGCATGCTTTATCAAAGTAGTATTGTTACCTTTATGCCATTTTTGGATTAAACTCTTGTACAAACCTCCATAGGTCAGAATAAAGCCAATATCCAATGTATTTGCATTTAATTATGGAGTGTAGAAGGGATTAGAACCTGTAATTCAAGTACAAGCATGTTTGAAACTGATTTGCAACTTGTAACAGTGTGAAAATGCCTTGTACAAAAGTGATAAATTGCCATTTTCCTTTCTTCGATTCTCCCTAACCACAAATGATCTTGGAGAGTTCTTGGACATTTTGGAAACTTGTAACATGCTCTACAATCCATCTTTGAAATGAAACTGGAGATTCCTCTTGGAACTATGTGAAAAGTTTCCATAAAGTTAGGTCAAAAATCTGCCTAAACTAGGGCAAATTTTCACTAAGTTAAAAAGTTTATGGACCCCTATTCACAAAATTATAACTTGAGATCCAAGCATCATTTGGGAAAACTTTGTGAATCAAAGTTTTAGATTTTGTGGAGGAATACAACTTTCATGTTGGAAGTTTTCTTTGAATCCAATTGCATCATGGTGAAAAAGTTGGGAAAAGTTGGGAAAAAGTAAGAAATTTTCAACACTTAGAAAATTTCTAAGTTATGAAATTTTTCAAACTTAAACCCTAATTTCCAAAATTAAGTTTCTTGGTGGAAAAGTTTCATGTTTTGACACATATTGATGAAATATGACCCTTGGCACTTGATTTTGACCAAAAAGTCAAAGTTTGACTTTTCAGTGTACAATTGATTTTTGATCAGTTGATTGGAAAATTCATCTGTCAATCCTATGCACTTGAGATCTTTTGAACCTTGTGATTAGGTTAAGATGATGCTATTGAGTCCTTGAAACCATGCTTGAACCCAATTGGCCATTGGCTAGGTGAAAAATCAGAAATTTCCCTTCTTCAGTCAAAACCCTAATTTTGACCATTTTGCCCTTTTGATGATCTGATCAAATTTCTTAAGGAGTTGTGGTCCAAACTTGATCAAATGGTTTATATGAGTATATAATGTTGATGTGGGTCAAAAATTATGTGGTTTGACTGTAAATTGGCCATAGTTGACCTTTTCCCCAATACAACTGATTTTTAGGTCAACTGTCCAATTGATTGGTCAAAAATGTGATTCAAGGCTTGAAACTTGGTATGAGAAATCTTAGAGGTCCAACATGAAGTATGAAAGTCACATGAGGAATTGAAAGTCCAAAAATATCTGTGCAAACTCAAACCCTAATTTCAGGTCATCAGTGCAAGATGAGGTCTTGAGTTGAGCAAACCCTAATCTGGTCTTGAGTCCAAGAAGTCTTGTGAGGAGAATCTTGATAAAAATGAGAGGGAAAATTTTGGGGTACAACAGTGTCAAGTGAGGCTTTTGAGATGACGCAAATTCTCCTTTCTCATAATTGTGGGTAGTAAGTATGTTTTCCACTCGGATATGACGATGACGTCTTATCTCTTAAAAATAACCAACACACATGTGTTTTAAACTTTTTAAAGGTGAACTACGAGTAACCTGATCCCCTATTGCACGGAAGATGGTACGTAGGCACTAAAGGTTCACAACCGCAGCGGGTGAAAAAATTATTAAAAAAATTTTTCTCATCCCCACAATCTATTTTTGTATACAACATTTTATAGCCAAAATATGCAAATTTTAAAAGAGGTTCCTGCGGAGTAGCGTAGATGTTTAGGGTGCTAATACCTTCCCTTTGCATAACCAACCCATTACCTAGATTCTTTCCCCCCTCTTTTTGGATTATTCGCTCTTTTCCCATTCCTTTGGAAACAATAAAGCGCGGTGGCGACTTTTATTTTGATCTGAGCGAGTCAAGTTAATCCAATGGCTTAGTCTCAACATTTCTACCGCTACACATAGTCATCGATACATGCAATGCCAAATGACCTATTAGAGAATATGCATATGAAAAATGCAAGATGCATAAGCTAGATAGTTCTTAAAAAGGGGTAGGACAAATTTGGGTTATTACATCGACCTTCTGATGTGAGGTCCTCAATCTCATAAGCATTGTTGGAAAAAATTGCACTACTCGAAATGGTCTTGTTCAATTTGGTGACCATTTTCTCAAGACTATATCCCTTCTATCCATAGACATAATCACTTTCCAAACCATATCTCCAAGGATGAATACCTTTGCATTCACCCTTTTATTATAGGCCCCTGCTACTTGTTCTTTCTACCTGAACAAAGTATTTAATGCTGCTAGCCTATGTTCTTCAACATCTACCAACGCATCATACATCACTCCCCAGTAATATACATTAGGAATATCTGATTTCCTTTGCACTCTCACTGATTGTAGATGAATCTCCAGAGGCAATACTTCTTTGTGCCTATAAACTAAGTTGAAAGGCGTTGTATTAGTGGACTCCTTTGGTGAGTTTAGACATGCCCATAATGCTTGGCCCAGAGTTGTATGCCAGCTTCTAGGCTTTTTGCCAACATGTTTTTTTGATCAAACTTATAATGACTTTATTTGCGGCTTCGACCAGCCCATTTTCCTGGGCGTAATATGGTGTTAATTTTAACAGTTTGAACCCCATTTTTGCAGCGAACTCAGTTAATTTTCAACCTATGAACACAGTTCCTTAGTCAGTTGTTATAGTTTCTAGTATCCCAAACCTATGTATGATTTTATTTAGTATAAAGGCCATTACTTCCTCTTGATCTACTTTAACCAAAGCGACCGCCTCTACCCATTTTGAAAAATAATCAATGCCTACCAAGATGTACATATGGTCTTTCGATTAGGCAGGTTTAATTTCTCCTATAACGTCCAAAGCCCATCCCCTAAAAGGCTAAGGTTTGATGACATAATGTAATTAACTAGCTGGAACATGTTGAATTCCATAATGTTTTTGGCATTCTTGGCATCTTTTGGTGAACTTAGTGTAATTTTTTAACATGGTCGGCCAATATACTCCTGTTCGACACAACAACCATTTCATTTTTTATCTTGCTTGATGTGTACCAAAAGCTCCACTATGTACTTCAAATGTTGTCACATATACTTCATTTTCCCCTAAGCATTTTAACAACACCCCTTCAGGCGTTTTCCTGAACAATTTGTTCCCCATTATTTTTTAACTTAATGCCCTATAATTAACTTTATGCTCTGTTGACCTAACTTGATTTTTTAAGTAGTCGACTATAGGTTTCCTCCAGTCGTTCTCAGCTAATGCATCAATGGCAAAAACTTCTTCCACTATTTCCAAATTTCCAAAATAATCACAATTCAGGAGATCAGGGATCACTTCAGGCTCCGCCCCCAAAGTTTTTGTCATTTGTTTGTTCTCAAATACCATTTTATCTTTTACCTTAACGAACTCGTCTATGCTCTCTTTGGGTATTTTATATCCAGACGCTAATTGGGCCATGTCGTTTGCTTCTTGGTTATCAATACGCCTCATGTGACTAATCGACACGTTATCAAATTTCTGAAGTAATAAAAATGCTTTGGCTACGTACATTACCAAATGATCTTTAACACACTTGTATTATTTGGTTAATTGTTTCACCACTAACTCTGAATCTCCTTTAATGTCAACGTCTTTTATTCCCACGTCTAACATATTTTTCAGTCTAATTAATAAAGCTTCATATTCAGCCTCATTATTAGAGCATTCACCTTTAATCTTATAACGAAATCTAGTTGGAACTCCATCTTGTGATAAGATAAAAATACCGACCCCGGCTCCTTGTTTATGTTTGGAACCATCAAAATAACATTGCCAAGACTTAATACCTACATAGGCTTCATTGATGCCGACCAATGAATGGTCAACTATAAAGTCTGCAATAATTTTCCCTTTGACTGCCTTCAAAGGAACATACGTTAAGGAATATTCAATTAATGCTAGCGCCCATTTGCCAATTCGGCTGTGCAAAATGGGTTTAGATAACATATGCTTAATAACTTCAAAATGAGAATAAACAGAAACTTCAACTGGTTTTATATAATGCTTGAGTTCAGTATATGAAAAATATAAACATAAACATAATTTTTCAATTGCATTATATCTAGTTTCAGCGTCATTTAACACTCGACTGAGGTAATAAATGAATCTTTCGATCCCATTCTCATCTTCCTGGGCTAGCATGCTTCCCAGTGTCGACTCTGCCACTGCAATATAAAGTTTCATGCCTTTGTTTTTGTTTGGGGGTGCTAACATTATAGGCTTCACCAAATAGTATTTCAAATGATCGAATGCCTCTTGATGGTATTTTTCCCACTTGAACTCGGACTATTTGCCTAGTTTTAATGATGGAGAAAACACCAGAGTCTTTCCGCTCATGTTTGATACGAATCGTCTCAAGAAATTTATCTTTCCCAACAAAGATTGGAGCTCTTTCTTTGTTGTTGGTGCTTTGGTACTCAAAATCGCCTTGGTTTTGTTTTGGTTGATTTCTATACCCTTCTTGTGTACTACAAAACCCAGAAAATCTCCTGCACGAACACAAAAAGCACATTTTAATGGATTCATTTTTAATCCATATTCCCTCATTTTAACAAAAGAATGTCGAAGGTGGTCTAAATGACCAACCCCTGAGGATGATTTAACTATAATGTCATCAATGTACACCTGCATGAAGGTGTCTATGAAATCATGAAACATTGAGTTCATTGCCCTTTGATAAGTAGCCACAACATTTTTCAAACCAAAAGGCATGACTACCCACTCATATGTGCCTAGTGCCCCGGGGCATCGAAATGCAGTTTTGTGGGTATCTTCCCCAGCGATAAAAAATTGATTATAGATTGAATATCCATCCAAAAGACTTAAATATTCATATCCTGCAGCTGAATCAAACAACATTTTTTCCATAGGCATTGGGTATTTGTCCTTTGGAGTGGCTTTATTTAAATCCCTAAAATATTTGCAAATTCTTAAAGTTCCATTTTTCTTTACTACAACATTGTATTGGCTAACCATTCAACATAGATGGCCTTTGTGATACGGTGGGAGAACTGACTTGAGGTTTTGCGTTTGTATTCGCACTTGTTCTATTTAGCAAGAGTCGCCACCGACTTTTTATTTTATCCTAAGGAAAGGTTAAAAAGCATAGGAAAAACCTTTTGAGATGTTTCGTGGGTTCGGGGAGTAGATTATAGAAAGGGAAGGTATTAGCACCCTTTCTATCCATGGTTATCCATGGGCTCTTAGTTACTTGCTTAGATCACTTGCCTTTGATTTTCAATTGCTTGAAGTGGTGGTGTGTGTGTGTGTTTTGAAAATGTTTTGAAAAAGATGCCTTGTCTAGGCAACCGTTGTAACAATTCTTTACTCGAATGTTTTACAAAGGTGTGTGTCTTTTTTGAAAAGATGTTTCAAATGTTTTTGGAAATTGTTTTGAAAGTTGTATTGTGGAGTGGGTTTTGAAAGTTTGATCAAGTAACTAAGAGTTGTCTACCCCTAAATTTACTCAAAGATTTTTCTCGTGTTTTAACCCTTTTAACAGTTTTGTTCCACCATTGTATTTGGTAGACAATCTTGTGTTAGGATGTTAACGGGACGGGCACGGGTCATCGTATGGACCATGAATGCAATGGCGCCAAGTGTCTTTGGCAATTTTGCTTGAAGGGACTTGATCATTTTTTAGGCAACTTTCGAAAGCGTCATCGAGGGACTATGATCGTTTGATTTGTTTTGTTTAACTTGACTTGTTTTGGCATATTCACTTTGCAATTAGTTCAGTTTGGACTTTTGGAATAATGCAGCCTATTTGATAATTTGAATTTATGCAGTATTGTAACTTTGTGCATTTCATATTTTATTTGCAAACATAATTCTATCCCTCTTTGTGAACCGAGAGTAATCTTGTGATTTGCAGAGAGGGCAAACAAACTGATTCCGGCCAGTTACTTTTAATGATGAGCCTTAAAATAACTGTCTGCTTCTTTTATTTCATCTGCCTTTGACTTCCTTTTTTCTTCTTTTTGCAGGTAAAAAAAATAATTGGGCAACGGGGAGCAGCAAATAGAAGATGAAGGCTTAGGAAATTTTTAGGATAGAGTTTTATTTTACTTTTAATCAATGTAATAAATATTATTATAAATACTTGTAAATAATTACTGTATTTAAATAATACTTGTACAAATAATTAAAAATAAATAAAAGTCTTTTGTCAATTAATCTCTTTTAACTCTACTGTCTATTTAATTATTTAAGCTTTCTTGAACTAAAATAACTGGAAGTAGATCCAATTATTCTAACTTAGATAACGTAAATAATTAACAAACATTATAGTCTTGCAATCAATTAATAACCTGGCGTCCCAATTAAACATAAGCAATGCACAGTCAAATCCAACAAACATCCACATGCTTATCCCTTTTACTGATTAAATCAAACATTGCAAGTTCTCAATCAACAGCCTCAATCCAAATCTCAGAGTAAACTGAAAAGAACTGCAGAATTAATTCTTTCTGAGAATGCGTGCACAAGACCCTGATTCTTGATTAAATTTTCACATAAGTGCCTGCCTGATCAAACCTGAGTCAACTCAACCAAACCCTAGCAATCTTCTTGAACTGCTTCAAAAGTTAATGGAAACCCTAATTTGGATAGACTGATAAGAAAAAGTCTGTTTGACTGATTCTTACGCCATTCTGAAAAGTCAGGGAAAACCCGAAGCTGTAATTTCTTGTGGAAAAAGAGAGGGCAAATTTTGGGGTACAACAGTTGCCCCTGTTCAATCTTCTTGAACCTGAAGAGTTAAATTGGCAAGTTTGCCTTTCGCGACTCGAGGGTAAAAGGAGATTGGACACTAGAGTGCCCAAACAATTTGCACTCGGTGATGTGATGGTAGAGGGAATGGGCTTAAAGATGCTATTTGGTGATGGGCTTAGAGATGCCATCTAGGGATGTGACAGAATCTTGTCGGGGGATGGGCTTAGAGATGCCATCTGGAAATGTTGGTAGGAGGATGGGCTTAAAGATGCCATCTGGAAATGTATGTTGAACTATATGTCGTTGGTGAGTGGACGAATATCAGAAAGGTATCCATGTTTTGGAACATCTCTGAACTCGGGGTCTGAACAAGAAATAGATTGACATCCATGTCTGGAAGCATCCGTAAATTGTTTTCAGGAGTTGAATAAGCAATAGAGTAGCATCCGTTGTTGGGAAGCGTCCGTAAACTGTTTTCAAAAGTTGAGTCTGAACAAGCGATAGATTAACATCCGTTGTTGGGAAGAATCTGTAAACTGTTTTCAGAGGTTGAAGAATCTGAACAAGCGATAGATTAACATCCGTTGTTGGGAAGAATCCGTGAACTGTTTTCAGAAGTCTTGAAGTTAAATAAGCAATAGAGCAGCATCCGTTGTTGGGAAGCGTTTGTAAACTGTTTTCAGAAGTTGAGAAGTGGAGAAGGAACCAGTGTAGGGTTTCCTGATGATGAGTCAGTGTAAAACTGCATCTGGATGAATCTGGAATAAGTATCAGAATGTCGCCATGTCTGGGTCACATCTGAACTATCTCTGGGTGAATCTGGAATAAGTATCAGAATGTCGCCATGTCTGGGTCACATCTGAACTATTTCTAGAAAGAATCTCGGAAGATGATAACCTTTGTTTGTTGACCGATCTTTCCTGAAAAGGTAAAGAGTTAGTTGTATGCAATGTCATGATGCATGATGCAATGTATGTTTATATCAATGTTTATGATATGAATGTGATGAATGCGCATGTAAGCTGATGAGTTGTCTTGCTGAGGATAGATGAATCCTGGATGGCAGGAGATAAAAGAATCTTGACTGCCGCCGGGGAAAGTAATTCCTTGACTGCTGCAGGGGATTGAAAATCCTTTGATCGTTGAAAATGAGAAGTCCTGGGACCACTGTTGGGGAATCAGGAGCTTGGGTTGTATGCCAATCTACTGGGGATTCCTGTCTTGAGGAGATCTTCACTGGAGAATATTCGAATATCCTGTGAGGAACTGAGAATGAGAGTCTTCATTCTGCTTGGGGATTGATAGTTGGAAGTTTTAGCTTCGCTGGGGATTGCAAGAATCTTTTGATTGCTGCAGGTATTGATCTGGGATAAGTATCGGAATGTCGCCATCTCTGGGTCACATCTGAACTATCTCTAGAATGAAATCTGGAATAAGTATCGGAATATCGCCAAATCAGGGTCACATCTGAAATATCTCTAGAGGGAAATCTGGAATAAGTATCGGAATGTCGCCAAATCTGGGTCACATCTGAAACTATCTCTAGAATGAAATCTGGAATAAGTATCGGAATGTCGCCAAATCTGGGTCACATCTGAAACTATCTCTAGAATGAAATCTTGAATAAGTATCGGAATGTCGCCATCTCTGGGTCACATCTGAACTATCTCTAGAATGAAATCTGGAATAAGTTACGGAATGTCGCCAAATATGGGTCACATCTGAACTATCTCTAGAATGAAATCTGGAATAAGTATCGGAATATCACCAAATCTGGGTCACATCTGAACTATCTCTAGAGGGAAATCTGGAATAAGTATCGGAATGTCGCCAAATCTGGGTCACATCTGAACTATCTCTAGAATGAAATCTGGAATAAGTATCGGAATGTCGCCATCTCTGGGTCACATCTGAACTATCTCTAGAATGAAATCTGGAATAAGTATCGGAATGTCGCTAAATCAGGGTCACATCTGAACTATCTCTAGAGGGAAATCTGGAATAAGTATCGGAATGTCGCCAAATCTGGGTCACATCTGAACTATCTCTAGAATGAAATCTGGAATAAGTATCGGAATGTCGCCATCTCTGGGTCACATCTGAACTATCTCTAGAATGAAATCTGGAATAAGTATCGGAATGTCGCCAAATCAGGGTCACATCTGAACTATCTCTAGAGGGAAATCTGGAATAAGTATCGGAATGTCGCCATCTCTGGGTCACATCTGAACTATCTCTAGATCTTGATTTTGTTAAGGGTCAGAAATTGGGAGTATACCAATCTTCTGAGGTTTTAAGGATGAAAGTCTTCATTTTTTAGTGTTAGATTTTTAGGAGCTTTAATTGTCCGTTATTTTGTTGGTGGTTGTAACTTCCAGCAGGTGATGAAGGAATTGTTGGACACTTTTGACATTCGAATGCCCCAAGTGATGATGACGGAGACTTGCCCCAGGTTACTCTGCAAATTGAGAGATTTCTTGAAATCTTGACTGGACTGCCCCAGGTTAACTGAACTTTGAAAGATCTGTTGAAACCTTGACTGGACTGCCCCAGGTTAATTGGATGGTGACATGTCATACCCCTTTGTTGATAGGAGATTTGTTATCCTTCTTGAAGTGGTTTTACTCACTGAGAGAGTTTTCGTTCCTCCGAACATTCGCTGTATGAATTTCTTCGCTGTCAATCAAATAGCCAAATGCAAACAGTGATATTTAAGCAATGCAAAGTTTATGTTTGTCTCGAAGTTTTGAAAAATGCGTTTTTTAGCAGAAAACTTTTTTTATAAGACAAAATCAACACAAGACTTAGAGCAAAGCCTTACAGGAGTCAGGATACCTTTTGTAACAGTATGCTTTCGAACTAACCCATGCTTCAATTAGGACTTTTGAAGGGTTGTAGCGTGGCTTGGTTCACGGTTTAAGAAACAAAGGATAAAGGCTCAAAGTATATTTGTACCCACCCGCTCTTCGTGATGTTCTTCAATCCTAAGCTCAGTTAATTGTGTGTTGAACTCTATTCGAGTTTGGAACGACTTTTTTGATTGATGGTTCACCAATTGAATTTTGGAAGACAGTCATCATCTCCTTTTTCTTTTGCAACACTTTTCATGTTGTTGAGGATTTGTAGAGACCTCGTTCTTTTGATTTGTTATCCCTAACTTTTGCCTGACTGTTCCTGTTTTCGAGATTACAGTCAGCGGGATGCCCCAGGTTTCTTAAGCCTCCTTTATAGGTTTTGACTTAATGGGCTTTTCTCTTTCGAGAGGTAGTGACTGCCTATGAGATAAGGAATCATCACTGTATTTTGATTCCAAAGGAATGTCTTCCCCTTTTTTTTAATGTCGTTCGTTGTATTATGAACTGAGAGTTTGCGACTTCAATGCGCTCTCTTTTTTTTTTGAATTAACTGAGAGACTAACCTGCCCCAGGTTTATATCAAAGGTTTTGATTTGCTTAGAACAGAAAACTCCTACTTCTTTGGCTTGAAGGGGTTGACTAGGGATTATCTTCCTTATAACTCCAGTGTTTGGGAATTGAAAGAAATGCCTGTACATCATCAGCAAGGTCTGTTCAAAAGCATACTGTATGAGATTACGGTATTGTTTCGTCATCCTCCCTCTAAAGGCTTGCAACTTTTTATCAAGAGTTAAATATCATAAAGAAAGCATAAGAGTAGTGAAAACGAATGGATGAATTCAAGACAAACATATGCAATGCATTAATGAAACAAAGTTTGACATTAAAAGATAATTGTTTGAACAACAAAAGAAATTACAACTTCGAAAATTCAAATGAAAACAAAGACATTCTCAATGATTTGGCGAAGGAGCATTGATTATGCTGGAGTCTCCGGAGGGTCAAACTCGATCTCCTTGGCATCAATCATGTCTTGGACCTTGTTCTTCAGAGGCCAACAGTTGTTTGTGTCATGCCCCGGACTGTCAGAGTGGTATGCACACCTTTCATTGGGATGATAGGTAGGAGCAGAAGTATTTAGGTTCCAGAGGGGAGCCCTCAATGTAATCAGCCCTGCCTGCAACATGCGTTGCAGTGCCTGACCCAGTGACATGTTGATCTTGGTGAACTGTCTCTTAGGCATGACCTCCTTATGTTGACGCCCCTGTCTTTGTTGAGCAGGCGTAGGATTAGAGATCAGGATTGTCCCTACATGTTGGTCAAGACGACCCTTTTGACTGTTCGCAGCATTGGACTCTTTCTTTCCGTTGTAGGGAATTATCTGAGTATCCGAGGATGTAGTTCCTTGGATCTTTCCATTTTTGATTCCAGCCTCGACCCTCTCGCCGGTCAGTATTAGCTCGGTGAACCCGGCTGAGGAGCTTCCAATTAAGTGATTGAAGAAAGGCCCTGTCAAAGTCCCCATGAAGATGTCAATCAGCTCTCTGTCAGTTAAAGGGGGTTGCACCCTACCAGCCAGATCTCTCCACTTTTGGGCATATCCCTTGAAGCTCTCGTTAGGACCCATAGTCATGTTCTGCAATTGGACCCGAGTAGGTGCAAGATCAGCATTGTATTGGTACTGTTTGTAAAAAGCCATAACTAAATCTTCCCAAGTGTGGATGCGAGAACTCTCCAATTGATAGAACCACTCGAGTTGAGCCCCTACCAAGCTTTCTTGGAAGAAATGGATCCAAAGCTTTGGATCAGCTGTGTACGGCTGAATCTTGCGGACATAAGACTTTAGATGCATCTTAGGGCAAGAGACTCCATCATACAGGGCCAAGGTGGGGACTTTGAACTTAGGAGGGATGACTATTCAGGAACCAAGCCCATGTCTCCTAAATCCAAGCCAGGTATTTGTTGAATCTCCATAGCATTGAGGCGATCCTCTAACTGTTTGTACTTGTCATCAGCGGGAGGATATTGTTCCTCAGAGTAGTCAGCTTCATCAATCTCCAAATTGTGGTCTTCTTCAAGACTATCCCCTATGTTGGATGGAGTTGCAAGGTCCAGGGTCTTAGGTCTTCTTCTCAAGTTCAGGATGCTCGCTGCCTTCTTGGACTTCTTCTTCTTGTCTTTGAGGAGGAGAGCTGTCAGATCCTCTTGCCCTTTACCCATAGCCAGAAGCATTTGTTGGAATTGAGCATTTTGAGCTTGGAGATCTTTCACCGTTTGTTCCATATCCATCTTACTGAAATAAACAGTAGGGAGATAAGGAGACCTGTGTGGGAGAAACCTGCTATGCAATGATATGTATGATATATATATATGCAATGTTTTCAAGGATCTCTTGGGGTAAACACAAGAGAATGTTAGAGGTTGAACTTCGATCTTTGATTGGAGAACTTTGCAACTGTGGATGTCTTTCCATGAGAATCAAGCTCACCATGTCAAGTGGGTCATAGCCCCTGATTCAAGTTGTTGCACTTGATCTTTGATGGCATTTGTTTAGAGGGGAAAACCTCTTTCCCCTTGGTAGACGTCTGGTTCAACGTGACCCTGCGTCAAAAGAACCCTCGAGATCCTTGAAATGGTTATTGAAAATGCTATGGCATGATGGCATGATGTCATGATGTACATGTATGCAAAAGCAAGTAAGTGTATATACAGGTAATCATATTCACACAAAGCAAACAAGTCCTC
This sequence comes from Vicia faba, assembly GCA_948472305.1. Classification (NCBI taxonomy): domain Eukaryota; kingdom Viridiplantae; phylum Streptophyta; class Magnoliopsida; order Fabales; family Fabaceae; genus Vicia; species Vicia faba. The sequence goes on from OX451735.1 coordinate 475,691,570, forward strand.
AGGTTTAGGCTTGCATGGGGTTGTAGGTAAGTACCCTCTTGAAGTTAGTTGGCTCATCCTGTCCTAAAAATAGAAACCGGGTTCTAAGGAGCTCAATATCATTGGATTGTTTTCTGTGTTCATTGTTTTGGTTTAGCCACTTAACTGTCGACCAAAATATTCCAAGAAAACAACCCTCAATGAGTGTAGTATCGAGTATCTACCAACTTCGGACTGCACCAAAGTCGGTCATCTCACTACCCCTAAAAAGGCTAAGATGGTCAATTAAGGTTCTAAGAGTTCGTTAGCGCTTCACGACATCACTCAGCGGCCCCGTACTCTCCTTGATTGAACTCAAGGGTTACCGATACTCACAAATATGTCACACTAACATACCTTACTGCTTCAACCATGTCGGTATACCCCGCACAGTTCCCTCACAGTTTTATTGCTATTTACCTAAGAAGGTGCCCCAAATCCGGGTGTAGGATTTACAACAAACCCAAACAAAGACCCCAAAAGTAAATCAATCAAGGCAATAAAAGCAAGTATGTAAAGGTGATCTAAACCCTAAGGTAACCCCACTTTTAAGGACTCCCCAGCAGAGTCTCCAGTTCTGTGATACGGTGGGAGAACTGACTTGAGGTTTTGCGTTTGTATTCGCACTTATTCGGTTTAGCAAGAGTCGCCACCGAATTTTTATTTTATCCTAAGGAAAGGTTAAAAAGCATAGGAAAAACCTTTTGAGATGTTTCGTGGGTTCGGGGAGTAGATTATAGAAAGGGAAGGTATTAGCACCATTTCTATCCATGGTTATCTATGGGCTCTTAGTTACTTGCTTAGATCACTTGCCTTTGATTTTCAATTGCTTGAAGTGGTGGTGTGTGTGTGTGTTTTGAAAATGTTTTGAAAAAGATGCCTTGTCTAGGCAACCGTTGTAACAATTCTTTACTCGAATGTTTTACAAAGGTATGTGTCTTTTTTGAAAAGATGTTTCAAATGTTTTTGGAAATTGTTTTGAAAGTTTTATTGTGGAGTGGGTTTTGAAAAGTAGGCAAGTGTGTTTTGCAAGTTTGATCAAGTAACTAAGAGTTGTCTACCCCTAAATTTACTCAAAGATTTTTCTCGTGTTTTAACCCTTTTAACAGTTTTGTTCCACCATTGTATTTGGTAGACAATCTTGTGTTAGGATGTTAACGGGACGGGCACGGGTCATCGTATGGACCATGAATGCAATGGTGCCAAGTGTCTTTGGCAATTTTGCTTGAAGGGACTTGATCATTTTTTAGGCAACTTTCAAAAGCGTCATCGAGGGACTATGATCGTTTGATTTGTTTTGTTTAACTTGACGTGTTTTGGCATATTCACTTTGCAATTAGTTCAGTTTGGACTTTTGGAATTATGCAGCCTATTTGATAATTTGAATTTATGCAGTATTGTAACTTTGTGCATTTCATATTTTATTTGCAAACATAATTCTATCCCTCTTTGTGAACCGAGAGTAATCTTGTGATTTGCAGAGAGGGCAAACAAACTGATTCCGGACAGTTACTTTTAATGATGAGCCTTAAAATAACTGTCTGCTTCTTTTATTTCATCTGCCTTTGACTTCCTTTTTTCTTCTTTTTGCAGGTAAAAAAAATAATTGGGCAACGGGGAGCAGCAAATAGAAGATGAAGGCTTAGGAAATTTTTAGGATAAAGTTTTATTTTACTTTTAATCAATGTAATAAATATTATTATAAGTACTTGTAAATAATTACTGTATTTAAATAATACTTGTACAAATAATTAAAAATAAATAAAAGTCTTTTGTCAATTAATCTCTTTTAACTCTACTGTCTATTTAATTATTTAAGCTTTCTTGAACTAAAATAACTGGAAGTAGATCCAATTATTCTAACTTAGATAACGTAAATAATTAACAAACATTATAGTCTTGCAATCAATTAATAACCTGGCGTCCTAATTAAACATAAGCAATGCACAGTCAAATCCAACAAACATCCACATGCTTATCCCTTTTACTGATTAAATCAAACATTGCAAGTTCTCAATCAACAGCCTCAATCCAAATCTCAGAGTAAACTGAAAAGAACTACATAATTAATTCTTTCTGAGAATGCGCGCACAAGACCCTGATTCTTGATTAAATTTTCACATAAGTGCTTGCCTGATCAAACCTGAGTTAACTCAACCAAACCCTAGCAATCTGCTTGAACTGCTTCAAAAGTTAATGGAAACCCTAATTTGGATAGACTGATAAGAAAAAGTCTGTTTGACTGATTCTTACGCCATTCTGAAAAGTCAGGGAAAACCCGAAGTTGTGATTTCTTGTGGAAAAAGAGAGGGCAAATTTTGGGGTACAACAGCCTTCCTGATGAATCTTCTCTTCAACAACCATTCGATCTCCATTTTTATTTTGGGTTACACCTCTGGTGCGAACCTCCTTAGCATTTGTTTGACTATTCGCTTTCCTGGATTTATGGGTAGTCTAATTTCTACCATTTCCCTGCTCAAACCAGGAATCTCGTTGTAATCCCATGCATAACAATATTTAAATTTGTTAAGCAGCTCGATTACTTGATCCTTCATCTCACTGTTGATCTTTGTGCTAATGTGTGTAATTCTCTTAGTCGTGCCATCACCCAGATTGACTTCCTCAAATAGATCTTGTGCTTACATCTTCAAAATATTATCTCTCGGGTCTTTCTCAAACCCTAAAGGCTCTTCTTCATATATGCAGTCATGCCTCTGGCTTTCTGAACCTGTTGTTTGGCTTGGTTCTCCAAGCTTTTCCACCATAATGGCTTCAGGAGCCATATTCGAAACCCTTCCAGCCTCTAAGGCCAAATTTATTCTATTTTCAGCCATATAGGCCAAAATCCTTTCCAGAGCATTCAACTCAGGCATCATCATGAGTTTTCTCTTCCCACCTTGTGGGTTCAAACTCCCCTTATGTAGTTAGATATGTATCCAATTTTTCTTGGTCCCAAATGAAACTATGAGTGGGATGTAAGTATAGAAATTTGAGTGCACTAGGATGTGACTTGATCACTTCATCTTCAAGATCACACGAAGGTATGGTAGTTAATGCTTTGTCAAAATTATTCCTATTGACTACATTCACATCAGTGGTAAAATAATTATGGTCTGCCTCAATATTCTCCAGAGTCCCATCCTGACGCCATATGGATAAGCGTTGATGTAGAGTTAATAGTACTGTCATGTAATACGGTGAGAGAACTGACTTGGGTGTTTTGGATTTTATCACAATTGTTTCAGATAGCAAGAGTCTCCACCGACTTTTATTTTATCCAATAAAGGAAAGGGTGAAAAGAACAGGAAAGACCTTTTGAGAATTTTCTTGAGTTCGGGGGGTAGGTTATGAAAAGGGAAGGTGTTAGCACCCTTTTCATCTGTAGTTATCTACGGGATCTTAGTTGCTATCTAACTTTAAAAATTCTTTGTGAAATGTGTTTGTGTTTGTTTGAAAGTATTTTTGAAAAGTACCTTTGTTTATGCGAACTTTGTAATGATTCTCGTCTCTATAAGAATGTATACAAAATGTTGACTTTTGAAAATATTTCATGGAAAGTGTTGGTGTGTTTGAAAGATGTTTTGAAATGTTTGTGAGCAAGCAACTACGGACTTTCTACCTACTTAAAAACTCTTTGTTCTTTTCCTCCTCCTTTAGATAGTGTTATCTTACCATTAGTTAGTAAGCAACCTTATCATTGGATGTGAAGGGACAGGCATGGGTCATCGTGCATTCATAGAAAGCAACATTGTAGGATACCTTAGAAATTTGTTGTGAGGGTCTAAGATCATTTACCGAAGGCAACATTGAAGGATCATCCAGGGACTACGATCTTTTAATCGAGGGTCTTTTGCTAAAACATTCCACGTTCGAGGGACATGACTGTTTATATCTGAGGCAACAAGTGTGGGTTACCCTAGAGGTACATGTGTTCAAAGTGTGTTGTTTTCATTTAAATTGTCTTGAATTAGGGTTTTCTATAGTTTGGTTTTAAGTCTTTCCATACAAACCCTAATTACTAGCAATAATAAGGAAAGCGATAAATTGCGGAAATTAAATGTCCTACGCTATTACAATGCTTTGGAAATGGGGTGTACAAATTTGTGAATGGGGGGAAGATAGAAATAAAACCCTAATTACTATTACAAACGAATAATGATCCAAAAATAATAGCAAAAAGTCTCAAAATCCATATTTTTGGTGTCTGGACAGACACGAACCGTGTCCTGTGACACATGCACCCATTTTAGGAGTTGTAATAATCCATGCATGTTTTTTTCCTGTCCCAGCTGAGTTGACACGGGCCATGTCCTGTGACACGGGCACCCGTGTCAAGACCCTGTCCTGCCATTTTGTTAAGTTTTCAATCCCTGTTGGATTGACACGGGCCGTGTCGTGTGACACGGGCACCCGTGTCAGCCCTTGCCTTGCCTTTTGTCATGTTTTCAATCCTAGTTAGATTGACACGGGCTGTGTCATGTGACATGGGAACCCGTGTCAGCCCCCTGCCTTGCCTTTTGTCCTGTTTTCTCCCTGACACGACCCGTGTTAGGTGACACAACCGACCGTGTCAGGCCTTCTAAAGTGTTTTTTCTGGAATTTTGAGTGTTTGCAACTCTTCTTCTCTGATTTGTCCTATTTTGTTCTTTTGAAAAAAGAAAATAAATGATGTATGGATGAGGATATCACAGTTTGAGAAAACTTGCCTCTTGAATAAAAGTCTGAAGCCTCTTATAGCTGTTCCAGGTGCAATATTATGATTGATTAAGCTCTCATGTTCCTCACTAAAGCTACTTCAGTCCCTGCTTTGTGCTAAAAGTTGTTTGAACCTTCCCAACCAAGTCTACTTGTAATGCAATGTTTTTGAGTTTAGAAGATGGTGATAGTGATATTACATAAGTTGTTCTTTTGTTTGGGAAACTTCTATATGATGTATGTGAAGTATTTGGGTGACTTGTTTGGAAGATACTTGCAAGGTTTGAGAGATTTGAAGATTTGGACTTCAAAGCTCAGAAATGGAGGTTTTGTAGACAATTCTGGTTTTTTGAGAGTATGAGGGGTTTTTTGAGAGCTTGTCAACACAAAATAAAACTTCAGGGTTTTAGATTTCAAAAGGCCTCTCTATTTATAAAGAAGTTTTGGGAGGATGAGAGAGTTTGTTTCACAAGTTGTGAAATTCTGGTTTGGTTGAGATGAAACAACCAAGTTATGTGAAATTTGGTGTTCCAATGCATGGTACAAAAGGGATATAAAGTGGCTAATATTTCTTTGGCATGTTGCTTCTTGCTTTGACATTGTGTGTGTGCAGAAAAAACAGTTGAGGCTCAAGGAGAGCTGACTTTGTATAAAGCATGCTTTATGTGAATGGAAATGGTGCCTTTGTGCCATAAATGGAATGATGCAATGGACAATACTTGAATCACTTGGATAATGGTTCAATCAATTGTGTAAAAATCTAATTATGGATAGATTTTCAAGTCAAAAGGCCTGCAAAGTAAGATTATGCAGCATGGCATAAGGATTTTGTTATGTGTTCATCACAAAATGCCTTGTGTTTCAAGAATGGATGTCCAACTCCATGCCCTTGAATCTCCTAGCTCAAGTATGATAAATTCATGCTCTTGGACATTTTGGAAAGCTTGAAACATTATCTACAACCTTTATTTTAACCACTTTGGCTAAATCATCTTGGAACTATGTGAAAAAATGCCAAGAAGTTGGGATAAAATCCTGACTAAACTTGTTGAAAATTTCACTAAGTATTTAGTGAAAATGTCATGACTTTATGGACTTATATCTCTAAATATAAGCATTTATTTGACATCACCATAAAAATAAAATTTATAGAATTCATTAAGCTCTACAACTTTCATGTTGGAAGTTTTTCTTGAATCATCTTTCATCATAGTGAAAAATTGTCATGAAGTAGTGAATTCATTAAGGCCAAAACACTTAGAATTTTTCTGTGTTGGAAATTTTGACTTTTTGTTGACTTTTATTGACTTTGTTGATTCTTGATGATCAAGCTTGATAATTTTGATTGGTTTGACGATTCTTGATTTTGAAGTTCAATGTTGACCAAAAAGTCAAACTTTGACTTTTTGTGTGACAGTTGACTTTTCATCAGATGATCCAAATTTCAACTATCAATCACTTGTATCTTTAGAGATGTCTTGAGCCATATAATTAGGTCAAGATGTTGTATTTGAGCTATTTAGAAGAAAGTCTTGAAGAAAAATGGGAGGGAAAATTTTGGGGTATGACAGTTGCCCCTGTTCAATCTTCTTAAACCTGAAGAGGTAGATTGGTGAGTCTGTCATTCGTGACTTGAAGGTGGAAGATGGTTGAACACTAGAATGCCCATAAATTTGCACTTGCTTATGCACGAAGTAATGTGTTAGTTGATTGCGTCAGAAATAGGCTTAAAGATTCCATTTGGAAAGGTGATGAAGAGTTGTTCGAAATGGGCTTATAGATGTCATCCACAGTAACTGTTGATAGAGATGAGGAAAAGTATCAAACTAAATATTTGGTCGATTTATACTGAAACAGTAGATGTCCTTCGCCTATTTTTAACTGGAAGAAATAAATCTAACCAAAAGAGGTCTTTGATTCGCCTATCTTTAACTGGAAGAAATAAATCTAACCAGAAGAGGTCTTTGATTCGCCTGTCTTTAACTGGAAGATATAAATCTAAACCAGATGAGGTCTTTGATTCGCCTATCTTTAACTAGAAGAAATAAATCTAACCAGAAGAGGTCTTCGATTCGCCTGTCTTTAACTGGAAGAAATAAATCTAACCAGAAGAGGTCTTTGATTCGCCTGTCTTTAACTGGAAGAAATAAATCTAAACCAGAAGAGGTATTTTATTCGCCTATCTTTAACTGGAAGAAATAAATTAACCAGAAGAGGTCCTTGATTAGAATTTATTTAACTAGAAGAAATAAATATAACCAGAAGAGGTCCTTGATTCACCTGTCTTTAACTGAAATAAATAAATCTAAACCAGAAGAGGTCTTTGATTCACCCGTCTTTAACTGGAAGAAATAAATCTAAACAAAAGAGGTCCTTGATTCGCCTGTCTTTAACTGGAAGAAATAAATCTAACCAGAAGAGGTCCTTGATTCGTCTGTCTTTAACTAGAAGAAATAAATCTAAACCAGAAGAGGTCTTTGATTCACCTGTCTTTAACTAGAAGAAATAAATCTAACCAAAAGAGGTCCTTGATTTGCCTGTCTTTAACTGGAAGAAATAAATCTAAACCAGAAGAGGTCTTTGATTCGCCTGTCTTTAACTAGAATAAATAAATCTAACCAAACGAGGTCCTTGATTCGCCTATTTTTAACTGGAAGAAATAAATCTAAACCAGAAGAGGTCTTTGATTCACCTATCTTTAACTGGAAGAAATAAATTTAACCATAAGAGGTCTTTGATTCGCCTGTCTTTAACTGGAAGAAATAAATCTAACCAGAAGAAGTCTTTGATTCATCTGTCTTTAACTGGAAGAAATAAATCTAAACTAGAAGAGGTCTTTGATTCACCTATCTTTAACTGGAAGAAATAAATCTAACTAGAAAAGGTCCTTGATTCGCCTGTCTTTAACTGGAAGAAATAAATCTAAACCAGAAGAGGTCTTTGATTCACATGTCTTTAACTGGAAGAAATAAATCTAACCAAAAGAGGTCTTTGATTCGACTGTCTTTAAATGGAAGAAATAAATATAACCAGAAGAGGTCCTTTGAAGAATCGCTCATTATTGATGGAACTCATTTGTTGACTGATCTTTTCCCGAAAAGATAAAGAATTAGTTGTATGCAATGTCATGATGCATGCATTGCGTAATGATGTTCTCAAAATAAATGAGATTGTGCTATATGCATTTTGTGTGCATATGTCATGATGTGTGAATGTATAATGTTATTGAAATGTATCTACGTCTGGGAAAATAAATCCCTGACTACTGTTGGGGAATTTTTTTTGGAAGCTAAATCCCGGACTACTGCTGGAGATGAAGAGTATCTGTATCTTCAACCTTGTTTAGAGTGCTTCCGCTGGGAAATCCTGTTTGCTATTTAAGGAAAATCTGCAGGGAATGTTGATTTCTACTTGGGGAGTAGAATTCGGGGACTTTAGTCAATCATTACTCTACTGGGGAATTTTATTCTTATATATCCTGATTGGGGGATAAAAGAGATGGTTAAACTTCCAACTTGCCTGGAGAAAGTAAAGTTAACTAGTATCTAGTTAGGTTCCAGGATTTGCAGTAACTTTCCTGGGATAACATCAACTCTACTGGGGGAGAGGAGTTTTGTCCGTTGATTTGTAGTAGTCTGATGACTGAACTCAAGCTGGGGATATTGTAGTACATTGGGAAAATAAACCTTGTTAAGGAAGGTATTCTGAAGACTTTACTGGGGAAATGAATTCATCTGGGGAAGAATTTTTGCAAGGTTTCTTTCTCAGCTTTGGAAAACCAAACTCGGTTGGGGAAGAGAATTTCTAGGAGATATACTGATTGGAACTCTGGATGGAGAATGTATGGTTTCACTTTGTGGGGATAATCTCATTTAAGTAACTTTGTGGGGATATCCCAAATTCTTTAGTAAATGCTTATTATTGTTCTTGTGCGTACATTTATCAATAGTTAATCATGTTCATATGCATATGCTCATTCAATTTTAGTCATTGGACGTTTTTTTCACTCAAAACAGAAAAAACAAAAAGTTTGCACTTCAAAGTATATTTGTATTGATAATCTGCTTATAAACAGGCGTTTTTGTACAGGGAGACAGAAATCCTAGTAAGAGGAAGTCGTCGAAAAAGATGAAAAGAATACAAAGTGAAAACAAAAATTGTATAGCCATGTGGAAGTGATCGCATTGGGTTCCAACTCTGTTACTACCCCCATGTCTTCGAACATCATCCCTTGTCGTTGAAAGAAGTTGATTGAATTGATCTCGTTCCATTTGAACTTTTGATCTTGGTAATAAAGCTGACTGTTAGTGATCCGACGGGATATAGTCATACGCATTAATCCTTAACTTTTTCCTGGACTGCCCTTTCAGGTTTTCAGTCCACCAGGATACCCATTTTTTCCCAAGTCGCCCTTTCAAGTTTTCGACTTGCCGGGTGTACAATCTTAATTTTTGCTCGAACCCTTTTGGTTCGCTGGGATGCCCTTATTTTTTCCTAGGTAGGTCAAACTAGCGGGTCGTTCTTTATGCGTAGTATTTTTTAACTATGTTTGCGTTCACAGGATGCGGGAAATCTTCGTTGTCCATAGTGGTTAGCATCATAGCACCGCCAGAGAATACTTTCTTGACAATAAATGGACCTTCGTAAGTGGAAGTCCATTTGCCCCTGGGATCGCCTTTTGGTAAAATGATGCACTTTATTACCAAGTCGCCAGCCTGGTATACTCGAGGTTTGATCTTTTTGTTGAAAGCCTTGATCATATGCTTTTGATACATTTGACCATGACAAACAACATCTAGTCGTTTTTCATCGATCAAGTTCAACTGATCTAACCTAGTTTGAATCCATTCGTCTTCTCCCAAGTCTGCTTATTTCATAATCCTCAGAGAAGGAATCTGAACTTCAATAGGCAGGACAACTTCCATGCCATGGACTAAAGAGAAATGGGTTTCCCCAGTTGATGTTCGAGCTGAAGTACGGTATCCGTGAAGACAAAATGGTAGCATCTCATGCTAGTCTGTATAGGTCACCACCATCTTTTGCATAATCTTCTTTATGTTCTTATTGGCAGCTTCCACTGCACCATTCATCTTTGGTTTGTATGGAGAGGAATTGTGATGTTTAATTTCTAACTGCATGTAGAGTTCAATGATTATGGCATTATTGAGGTTGGTTCTGTTGTTAGTCATAATCCTTTCAGGGATGTCGTACCGACAGATGAGGTTATGCTTGATAAACCGGGCTACAACATTCTTAGTGAATGAGGCAAATGAAGTAGCTTCGACCCATTTGGTGAAGTAGTCAATGGCGACGGGGATGAAATGATGTCCGTTGGAGGCAGTGGGCTTGATTTCTACGATCATGTTAATGCCCCATATTACAAATGGCCATGGAGCAGTCATGACATTTAAAGTTATTGGAGGCACATGAACCTTGTCAGCATAGATTTGACACTTATGGAAAGTCCTCTAGTGATGGGGACAATCAGTTTCCGTAGTCGACCAATAGTAACCATTCCTCATAATCTTCTTGGCCATAGTGTGCCCTCTAGAGTGAGTTCTAAAGATACCTTCATGCATGTCTTCCATGATCTTTTATGCTTCCTTCTTGTCCATACAATGAAGCAGAGTATAATCATGGTTGTGTTTGTACAAGATTCCATTGCTTAGGAAGATTTGGCTGAGAACCTTCGCAGGAATTTCTTGTCGTTTATTAAGGCTCCCTCTTGATATTATTGTGCTTCAAGGTACCTTTTCACCTTATGGTACCAAGGCTTCTCCTCATCAGTGTCAATCTCATAACAGTGCACAGGTTTGTCAAATCTTTTGATGGTAATTCTGGGAGCTTCGTTGTCCCAATTGACCTTAAACATAGATGGCATAGTTGCTAAAGCATTTTCCAACTGATTTTCTTCCCTCGGGATATGTTTAAAGGTGACCTCCTTGAAGTAGGGGGTCAAGGTTAGCACAAGCTCTTTGTAAGGGATCAAATTTGGATACTTAGTATCCCACTCTCCTTTAAATTGACTTACCACTAGGAGTGAATCTCCATATACACTCAAGAATTTTATTCTTAGGTCAATGGCAGCCTTTAGACCCAAGATGCATTCTTCATACTCAGCCATGGTGTTGGTACAATCGAAGCAAAGTATGGTCGTGAAAGGTGTATGGCAACCTTCGGAAGAAATGATCACAACACCAATTCCATTACCCAAAGCATTGGAAGCTCCATGAAAAACCATAGTCCATCGGGATCCTTGTTTAGGTCCTTCATACTGTCCAGGCTTTTCATAGTCAGTTGTCAACATGATATTCTCATCTGGGAATTCGAAGTTTATGGATTGGTAGTTCTCAACAGCTTGATGGGCCAAATGATCCGCCAATAAACTTCCCTTTATTGCTTTTTGTGCAGTGTACTGGATATCGTATTCAGTCAATATCATTTTCCATCTAGCTATTCGTTCAGAGAGAGCTGGCTTCTCGAAGATATTCTTGATGGGATACATCTTAGAAATCAATAAAGTGGTGTGAGTCAACATATACTGTCTTAGCCGGCGAGCAGCCCATGCCAAAGCACAACAAGTTTTCTCGAGCAATTAATATCTGGTTCCACAGTTGGTAACCTTTTTGCTAAGGTAGTATATCGCATGCTCTTTTCGGCCAGACCCGTCATGTTGGCCCAACACATACCCCATTAAATTTTCTAATACAATCAAGTACATAATCAGAGGTCTTCCTTCAAATAGAGGCATCAGGATTGGAGGTCTTTGTAAGTACTCCTTAATCTTGTCAAAAAGTTGTTTGGCAATCGTCGTTCCATCTGACTACTTGATCTTTCTTTAATAGTTTAAAGATTGATGCACAAGTAGTAGTTAAGTGAGATATGAACCAAGCAATGTAGTTGAGTCGGCCTAAGAAACCCCTGGCCTCCTTCTCAGTACAGGGAGCTGGAATTTCTTGTATGGCTTTGACTTTTGCAGGACCGACTTCAATACCTTTGCCATTGATGACAAACCCTAGGAGTTTTCCTGATCTCACTCCAAAGGTGCATTTGTTGGGATTTAGCCTCAACTTGTATTTTTTTTAACCTTTTAAATATCTTGTGTAAATAATCAAGATGCTCTTCCTCAGTCCGTGACCTTGCAATCATATCATCCACATGGACTTCTATCTCATGATGGATGAATCATGTCATGAAATAGTGCTACCATAACTCGTTGATAGGTTACCCATGCATTCTTCAAACTGAAAGGCATGACCTTGTAACAGAAGGTGCCCCACTGTGTGACAAAAGTGGTCTTCCCCATGTCTTCGGGAGCCATTTTGATTTGATTGTAACCGGAGAAACCATCCATTAAGGAGAAAACTTTGTGTTTAGCCATGTTTTCAACCAAAACGTCAATGTGTGGTAGTGGGAAATCATCCTTGGGGCTTGCCCTTTTCAAATCCCTATAGTCTATGCACATACGGACTTTTCCATCTTTCTTAGGCACCAGGACCATATTTATAACCCATTATGGATATGACATCACTGCCAGGAAACCTACATTAAATTGTTTCATTACCTCAGCTTTTATTTTCTCTGACACATTTGGCCGCATGCGACAAACCTTTTGCTTGACTGGAGGATAACCTTCCTTCATTGGAAGACGATGAACTACGATATCAGTATCGAGCCCCGACATATCTTCATATAACTAAGCAAATACATCAACATAATCTTGCAACATTTGGACCAATCTTCTCTTGACACCGTCTTCCAAGTTGGCGCTGATATTTACTTCCCTTTTGTCTGCCTCGGCACCTAGGTTAATCACTTCAACTGGTTCTTCGTGCGGTTGAATGGTATTTTCCTCTTGTATTAGAAGTCTGGTGAGTTCCCCAGATATTTCACAATCTTCCTCGTCTTCATCTTAGGCTTGACAGATTGGATTTTCAAAGTCATAGATGGCAATAGCAGAGTCGTTGTCAATGAGATTCAGAGTGGATGTGGATCTGCAAATATGTGTGTGTGTGCATGTAAGGTCACATGGCTATTTTTTTTTTGAAAATGCAATAAAGTAAAGAAAGACAAAGAAGGCAGAATTTGAATGTAAAATAGTCTAATGTTTTTCATTAAAATGAGCATATGGCATGAAAATGACAAACCCTTAACAAATGGACCATTGTGCCCCGGGCAAGGGACATGGCTTAAAGTCATTCTTTCAATAGAAATTACAGACAAAGTTCTTAAAGTAATAAAAAAATAAAATGGCATTTACTCCTGGTTGAAGGAGAATGGGATGAAGTCCTTAGTCTTCCAGTTGTCGAGTCGTCCGTCAACAGTCGGGTAGATCCAATCATCAAAGTCACAATCAGCATCAGAGTCTTCAAGGGCATTAATCTCATGGTTACTAATGTGGAGAGGTGGTTTCCCTATGCGAGGACGTAGAACCTCCTTTTGAGCTTTGGAAGTGAAGCCCAATCCCGATTTGTCTGACTTGAAAGGGAAATCGGGAATTTGTCCCTAAATGGCACAACCTTCTTCTTCAATAACAACACAGGCATCTTTGAGAGAAGCCATCCTTGGTGTATCTTTAGCAACTTCGGGAGTGTCAGGAGTGGCCTTGGCAACAAAAACCATGGGAGAGACCACTTCAAAGGCTTGACAAGGAGTTTCAATGTACTCACCTTCCATTTCAACATATTTGAATGAATTTAGATGACTAATCATAAACTCTTCTTCACCACAGACGATAACAATTTTCCCCTTGACCGAATATTTCAACTTTTGATGTAACATATAAGTCATCGCACCTGCCCCATGTATCCATGGGCATCCAAGCGGGAAAGAATAAGAAGGACGGATATCCATCACATAGAATGTCGAGTTGAATACTTGAGACCCAACTTTGATAGGGAGATCAACCTCTCCATGGACCATCCTCTTTGATCCGTCAAAAGCTCTCACTACGATGTCACTAGGCTTTAGTACCAAACCTTCAAAGTCTAACCTATCTAGGGCACCATTTGGTAAGACATTCAGGGAGGAACCAGTATCCACCAACACACGGCTAAAGTGGTGCCTTTACACTCGATGGAAACATGCAGAGCTTTATTGTGATTTTTTCCGGCTGGAGTCAGATCTGCATCCGAGAATCCCAAACCATTGTTGACAGTCAAACTCGCTACAAAGTTTTCAAATTGGTCGGCCGTGGTTTCTTGAGGAACAAGTGCATTTTTCAAGAATTTTATCAATGCTTGAGCATGCGCATCGGAGCATGGCAACAAAGATAGCATAGAAATCTTCGAGGGTGTTTTCCCCAACTTTTCCACTATCTTGTAATCACTTTTCCTGATAATTTTCAAAATCTCCTCCATATCTTGGGTAGATGGTTCCTCAATGATAGTATCTTTTGTGTGTGCCTCCGTCAAGATAGGCTCAGTCATTTTTACTTTTCCTCGAGTATCAGCAACAGGTTTAACAACAGTAATACGAATAAGTGTAGTAGTGTTTGTTAGAGGTGAAATTTCTGGAGAGAAGATCCTCCCCGTCCTAGTAACTTTACTTGATCCAACGATGCTGGTAATGTCAGAAGTTTCATCTTCATCAATCCAGAAATCTTGTTTGATACCATGGTAGTACACTTCCGCCCCATAATTCCAGAGCACAGCCTTACTAGAAGAGTAGGGGACTGGCCTCGGTGTGGTGATAATTAGTGGAGCTATTCTTGGTTGAATGGGAATCCTAATAGGACCTTTGGAGGTGATCCTAATAGGTTTGTTTGAGATAGTAATAATGGATATGTCTTCAACTTCTTGAGATACAACTTCGGTCAAACTTTTCATAGATGGAGTTCTTTCAAATAGAATCTCATGGCTATCCATCAGTTGTTGGACACCTTTCTTCAGCTATTCACAACCATTAATGTGTACAACACAACAACAACAATCTTCCAGGCAGCCAGGGAATACTCCAGCTTTCAACAAATTCTTTTTAATAGTCTTCAAAGGAGTGGTCAAATCTTTGATAGAGGAAACTAAAGAGGCATCTTCAATAGCATTGTCACCCTTACCATGATTTGGAATGGGTGCAGTGATCACGTTAGGATTTGGAGGAGGGTCGAACTCAATTGTCTTGTTATCAATAAGATCTTGGATTTTGCATTTCAGCGCCCAACAATGATCAGTGTCATGTCCGGGACTATTGGAGTGGTAAACACATTTGGAATTCGGGTTATATTTTGGTGATGAAACATTGGGATTTGAGGGGGGATCCCGCAATGTTACCAAATTAGATTTCAATAGGTGTTGCAGAGCTTGAGATAGTGACATGTTGATTCTGGTAAATTGTCTTCTCGGGATGTCAGGCCTTTGTTGATTAGCTTGTTGTTATGGTTGTTGAGTAGAAGTTAGATTGGAGATTAGAACTGCACTTACTGACTAATGATGGTCCTTCCTAGCATGACTCCTTGACCCATACACAACTTTAGTCTCTTTTTTTTTACCAATAAATGGATTTTTTACAACATTTGAGGTGGAGGCCATGGGTACCTTCCCGCTTTTAATCCCACTTTCAACCCTCTCACCAATCAAGATCAATTCAGTGAATCCGGATGATGAACTTCCAATCAGTAAGTTTAAAATGGTCCAGTCAATGTTCCCATAAACATGTCTACCAAATCTCTATCATTTAAAGGTGGTGGCACCCTTCCAGCCATGTCTCTCCATTTTTGAGCGTATTCTTTAAAGCCCTCGTTTAAACTCATGGTCATTCCTTGTAATTGCACCCTAGTTGGCGCAAGATCAGCGTTATATTGATATTGGCGGTAAAAGGCAGTGGCCAAATCCTCCCAAGTATGGATGTTAGTCCTTTCCAATTGGTAAAACCACTCCAACAACGTCCCAGCTAGACTTTCTTGAAAAAGTGCACCTACCGTTTCTTATCAGCGGTATGCGGCTGAATTTTATGGACATAAGATCTTAGATGAAGCTTCATGCATGAGGCACCATCATACTTGGAAAAAACAGGGATCTTGAATTTGTGGGGAATGACTACCCCAGGAACCAAACCCAAGTCACCAAAGTCTAAGCCAGGCACAACTTGGATTTCCACAGCTTTCAATTTGTCTTCTAGTTTCTTATACTTGTTGTCTGCCGGTGGATATTACTCGTCAAAATAATCCCTGTCTTTAGAGATTTGATTGTTTCCAACCCTAGCACGGGTGCTCCTAGCATCTTCATCTTGATTCTCATCCTCTTCGGAGGAGTCTTCTTCAACTTGAACTTGTCTGGAGGGCCCTTTAAACCTCTTCCCCATGTTGATTATGACTTTCTTTTTTGTCATTTTCTTAGTGACAAGAAGTGTCATCATTTCTTGCTGCCCCTTTGCTAAGTTGAGTAGAGTTTCTTGAAATTGAGTGTTTTAAGTCTGCAATTCTTTCACAATTTTCTCGAGATCCATCTTGTACTGAAATAAACAGTAGAAAGATGAGGAAACATGTGTTGCAAAACCTTCTTATGATATGATGCATGTTATATGAATGCAACGTTTTCAAGGATTTTATGGAATTTAAATTTTCTAGACAAAGAGAAAATAACAAACATTAATTGCATTAATAAGTTCATGAATTACAAATGCCTCTTGGGCTTACAAAGGTTACAAAATAAACTCCTAAGACAAAAAATAAAGGCTCAAGTTTCCCATGAGTGCATCCTCTTTGGTGCAATGTAGGAATTCAGGATTTTCTCTTCATGAAGTTGCCTTGTGAGCTCCAAAACCTTCTTCTCGCTTGCGTAGAATTTTGCTTCAAAGGTATCTCGTTCCCCTTTGAGTTGAATCCATGATCTTTGCAATTCCTTAAAGTTAGTAGGAATGTGAGGATGAAGAAGAGTGTAAGGGGTGTCTCCCTCAGCAACAGGCTCCATAATCACATGTAGGATGGCTGGGTAAGGCATCATGAGACTTTGAGCATGATTCTGTACCCACTTGAGGTAAGGCTCAAGAGGGATGGAATTTTTATGCCCCAAAGTCTTACTATCCACCTTGTTTACCATTCCCCAATGTGATACGGTGGGAGAACTGACTGTGAGTTTGCGTTTGTTTTCGCAAATGTTTCGGTTGAGCAAGAGTCGCCACCGACTTTTTATTTTATCCTAAGGAAAGGTTTAAAAAGCACAACAAAAACCTTTTGAGATGTTTTCTTGGGTTCGGGGAGTAGATTATAGAAAGGGAAGGTATTAGCACCCTTTTTATCCATGGTTATCCATGGGCTCTTAGTTACTTGCTTAGATCAACTTGCCTTTTGTTTCAATTATTTGAAATGGTGCTCTTGTGTGTGTGGGTTTGAAAATGTTTTGAAAAGAAGCCAATGTGGTGGCAACCTTTGTAATGATCCATGTTAGGATGTATACGAAGGTGTACGTCTTTTGAAAAGGTTTTCATTTGTTTTTGAAAGTTTGTTTTGAAAGTGTTGTGAGGTGTGGTTTTAGAAAATAGGCAAGTGTTTTGTTTTTGCAAGTTTGATTCAAGTAACTAAGAGGTCATCTACTCCTAAATTTCTCAAAGATCATTGCTATGTTTTAACCCTTTTAACAAGTTTGTTCCACCATTGTATTTGGTGGACAATCTTGTGTTAGGATGTGAAAGGGACGGGCGCGGGTCATCGTTTAGACCATAATTGCAATGGTGCCAAGTATCTTTGGGCAATTTTCTTTAAGGGACTTGATCATTTGTTTAGGCAACTTTTTTGAAAGCGTCATCGAAGGACTATGATCATTTGATTGTTTGTTTTTCCCAAAGAGACCTAACATGCAATATGGCCCATTTATTGAAGGCAACAAGTGGAATACCCTAGGGGTGCAAGTGTGATTAGTGTTGTCCATTTTCATGCTTGTTTATCTTGAAATTAGGTCAAACTATTTTTGTTGTTTTTGATTCGCATACAAACCCTAATTCTAACATGGTATAATTAGAAAGCAATAAAGTGCGAAAAATAAATTTACTAAGCTATTACAACACAATATATGGGAAGGGGGGTACAAATGCTCAAATGGGGATTTTTGACAAGGAATTTAAACCTAGACTATTACATCAATATTGAATTATTTACAAGACATTTAATTGCACAAATTAAATAAAATAAGAATAAATATGCAAGATGCAAAAAAAATGGTTTTTGTATGTATGAAAAAAAAAGTATTTTTATATGTCAAATAAACAAAATAAAAAGTATGAATTTTTTAGAGTTTTTATGTATTTTAGGGCAAAACCCTAATTTCATTAAGTAAATAGTATTATTTATTAAATATGTATAATATTTATTATTATATACAAAAATAAAATAAAAATGAAGTATATTTGTCAAAAAGGTATTTTTTATATTAAATATTAATAAAAAATAGAGGTGTGTATATTTTGTATTTTAACCTAAATATTCTAATAAATATATATATATATATATATATATATATATATATATATATATATATATATATATATATATATATATATATATATATATATATATATATATATATATATATATATATATATATATATATATATATATATATATATATATATATATATATATATATATATATATATATATATATATATATATATATATATATATATATATATATATATATATATATATATATATATATATATATATATATATATATATATATATATATATATATATATATATATATATATATATATATATATATATATATATATATATATATATATATATATATATATATATATATATATATATATATATATTATTTACTAAATATATATTATATATACAAGAATAATAATATTTAATATTTATGAAAAAAAAGTATATTTTATATAAAATATTTTCAGAAGATAAAAGAAAATAAAAATGGAAAATAAAATGGGTTTGCATTATTTTTAGTATTTTAAGTAAAAGTATATATATTTATTTATTTATGTACAAAATGTTAACCTAAACAAATAAATACTTAATAAATATGAAAATGGTGTAAAAAATATTTTTTATATTTTTAATATCGTAAGAAAAAATAAATAAGTCAAACCAAAAAAGAAAAAAGTCAAAAAAATCATTAAAATAAGCAAAATGGGCTCAGGGGGTGCAGAAGTAAAAATATGGTGCAAAAAGAAAAGTCAAACAGGCCCAGCCCAGAATCCTGTCATCTTCAACCTCAGAACACATTTGTTCAAGAAAACACGCGTTTTCTAACTTCCAATTCCTTGATCTTTTGCCAAATCTTCCAACATGAAACCTGTAGAACTTGAAGCCACGATTCTAGACATATAAAGAAGTCAATCTAACTCTCCGAAATGAGAGAGAATTTCTTCTCTCCCAAATCCTGACCTAGTTTTTATGCCATGTTCAGACTTAAAATTCTCTAAGCACACATAATATAAATGAAATCTAATCATATGGGCATGTTCAGGGCTATGAATGTGACATGTTTTCTTCACAAACCTAAAGCTAACAATGCCTGGATAAAGAGATTCGTGTTCTTGAACTTACCTGTTCAGTTGAAGTTGTATCTGATGATTGAGCTACTTTCAGTGCAAGGTGATGATTGGTACAACTTCCTTGATGTCCAGGGATGCTATTCCAAGCTTTACTTTGTCTTGAAACCTTTTGAATCGTGCTATAGAACTTCAACTGCAAAAAAAGAAAATGAAAATGGTGATGTTGCCTGGGAGTGTTACAGGTCATGTTTGAGGTTTTGATTAGCTTCAAGGGATGTTATGGAATGTGTTTGATGAGTTTTTAGCAAGAATGCATGGAAGGTTTGAGCTATGGAACTCAAACTGCAGCAGATGCTCTGTTTGGACAGTTTGAGGGTGATTCTGGGAATGAGAGTGTTTGGGACTTGGTTTGCTCGTGTTCTAGCTCAGAATGGATGTCTTGAATATGTTTGATAAGTTTGCTTAAGGGTTTTTTAGCTGATATCAGAATTGGTACATGTTATGCTATGTTTCTTAAACTTTAAGCAAGCAATGGCCAAGTTGAGTTCTAGACAGGTAGAGGCCCCCAATCTATGCTGCTAACCTTCCCCTTGATCAGTGTGTTTAGTCCATAAACTTGTGCCAAAGAGATTTGATCTGTACTTGCTTGGATTGTTAATTTGACATAAAGTGCAACTTTATCAAAATGGATATAATGCTTTTTCCAATTTGGGATTAAACCTTTAGGCAATGCTTGAACACATAGAACATGGTCTTGGCACAAAGGATTGGCATTAAATTTATGAGTGTAATTGAGATAAAAGACCTGTAATCAAAGGAAGCATGCTGAATTCAAAGTGGCACAAATGTATGAACATGTAACTTGGCCAATTCAAAAGTGTGTTTTTCCCATATTGCAAAATTCGATTCTCCCTAACCATGAGGTTGTTTGAGAAGTTCTTGGACATTTTGGAAAGCTTGTAATGTGTACTACAATCCATCTTTGAAATTAAAATTTAAATTCCAAGTGGAAGTGTATGAAAAATGGTCTTGAAGTTAGGTAAAAAACTTGCCTAAAATAGGTCAAATTTTCTCTAAGTTAAGAATGGTTTGGTACCCTTGTTCCAAAAATTGTAACTTGAGCTACAAGCTTCTTTTGGGAAAACTTTGTGAATCAAAGTTGTAGATTATGCAATAGGCTACAACTTTCATGTTTTGACTTTTGCTTGAATCCAAATGAATCTTGGTGAGAAAGTGGGGCAAAGTTAGGAAAAAATTAGGGTTTTTCATAACTTAGAAAAATTCTAAGTTATGAAAAATCTTCATTTCCAACCCTAATTTGCATTTCTTGATTTCTTGATGAACAAGTTTCATGATTTGGCATGTTTTGATGAATAAAGAATCTTGGCCCTTGATTTTGACCAAAAAGTCAAAGTTTGACTTTTCAGTATACAGTCAAAATTGATCAATTGACTGGGAAATTCAACTGTCAATCTTGTGTATTTGGGATCTTTTGAACTTGTTGAGCATGTCAAGATAATTCCATGGGGTCCTTGAGTCCATATGTGAGCTTGGTTTGCCATTGGCTAGGTCAAACAGTCAAAAATTGCCTTTGTGCAGTCAAAACCCTAAAAATGACCATTTTGCCCTTTTGATGATCTGATCAAATTTCTTGTGGAATTGTGATCCAAACTTGATCAAATAGTCCATGTGAGTTCATAATGTTGATGTGGGTCAATTTTCATGAGATTTGACTGTCAATTGGCCACAGTTGACTTTTTCCCCAATATAGTTGATTTCTAGGTCAACTGTCCAATTGACTGGGCAAAATTTGGAATCAAGACTTGAAACTTGGTATGGATAAACTTAGGAGTCCAATATGAAGCATGAAAGTCATCTTAGGCAATTTTGGTCAAAGCATCTTTGTGCAAACACAAACCCTAATTTGGGTCAACAGTGCAAGGAGAAGTCTTGAGCAGAGGAAACCCTAATTGGATCTTGAGCTCCAAGGGTCTTGTGATGAGAAAATGTTGAGGAAATGGGAGGGCAAATTTTGGGGTACAACAGTTGCCCATGTTTAATCTTCTTGAACCTGAAGAGTTAGGTTGGCAAGTTTGCCTTTCGTGACTCGAGGGTAAAAGGAGATTGGACACTAGAGTGCCCGGAAATTTGCACTCGCATGTTGGAGTATCAGCAATGTGATATCGGGAATGGGCTTATAGATGCCATTTGGAGAGATGGTGGTTAGGGAGATGGGCTTATAGATGCCATCTGGAGATGTGACAGAACCTCGTCGGGAATGGGCTTATAGATGCCATTTGGAAGTGTTGATCGCATAAGAGATTCCTTAGCGAGAACTTGTGTATTTGAGAAAGACAAATGTTTTCCTGGCTTGTTACAGGTGTTTGATCTTCAATCTCCTCATGCAGATATGCCCTGGCTAGATACAGGAATCGAATCTGGAAATCTTCAGACGTGCCCTGGCTAGATACAGGAATCGAGTCTGGAAATATGGTCAACAGATATGCCCTGGCTGGATACAGGAGTCGAATCTGGAATTGTGATAGTTGCTAGATATGCCCTGGCTGGATACAGGAATCGAATCTTCGAACTCTTCAGACGTGCCCCGGCTAGATACAGGAATCGAGTCTGGAAACTGATCACTCGCAGATGTGCCCTGGCTAGATACAGGTATCGAATCTGGAATTGTAACAGTTGAAGGTAGTTGTCTTTGGGATTGTATTTTTCCCTGAAAAAAACATCAGTTGTATGCAATGTCATGATGTATGAAATGCATGATGTCATGATGTTCAACATGAGATAGTGTTGTATGCACTTATCACGTATGTAAGCAAGATGTATGAAATGTGAAATGTTTATGAATGTATTTTCGTCTAGGAAAATAAATCCTTGACGACCGGTCGGGGAATTAAATCCTGGGCTGACATTGAAGAGTAGAGCTCTTTGCTTCCGCTGGGGAGGATGGTTGCAAGAATACACAGGTAGGAGAAGATGACTCCATTGAGGAATAAACTTGTTGGAGAGATCACTCTGCGGGGAATTGCTCTGTGGAAGAGATACTTTGCTGAAGTTTGATGAGAGCTTCACTGAGGATTTCAATGATGGACTCCGCTGGGGATAATGATGATAAACTCCGCTGGGGATACCAAAGATAAACTCCGCTGGGGATTGTGTTGATAAGTTATGTTGGGGAGCTTTGATGAACTCCGCTGGGGATTGAAAGAACTCTGCCGAGGGCGATCTTCCGTGGCAATTAGCTGAGGATAACCCAGTTATAAGCCCTTGTGAGGAATAACTTTAAATAAAGCTCGGGAGATACGTTCGTACTCTGCAGGGGATAAGCTTCCAGAATCTACTGGGGATAAGCTTCAAGACCTGCTGGGGATATGGATTCCACCTTCCTGGGGACACTGGGGTATTGATATTCTGCCGGGGAATGTTGCTATATTATCTTATTCTGTGGGGAGCTGAGATAACTTGGTCATATCCTTCAGTTAGATCTACCTTGGTACCTTGGTGGACAAAGCAACCAGACTGCATTAGACAACTTTACATTGCCCCTGTTTCTGATGTCACCTGTAATTAGTCTTTTGTTTCATATGCAAATATTTATGAATCAGCAATTTAATGTCAAATGCATATATCAAAAATGAACATTGGACGTTCTTCGCAAGACAAAACAGAAAAAGGAAAAACAATGGCCATTTGTATGGAAAAGTGAATTTGTATTGATTTTGAAATTTGCCTGTGAATAGGAATTTTTGTACAAGAGGCTGACATCCTAGTAAGAGAATGCCGCCGAATAACATAGAGTTTATACAATTTTGAAAAGGAAACAAAATAGCTATGTGAACAATCCCACTGGGTTCCAACTCTGCTATCGCCTTTATGTCTTCAAGCGTCTCATCACTTTGCTGCCTAGTTGAAGATGAAGCTGATTGATCGATGCCGAAGTCTGAGCCAGATAGTTGATGCCGAATTCTGGATGCAAGGTGATCCAATGAGACATAGTGTTACGCTTTATCCCTAACTTTTTCCTGGACCGCCCTTTCGGGTTTTCAGTCCACCGGGATACCCATTTTTGCCCAAGCCGCCTTTTCAGGTTTTCGACTTGCCGGGTGTACAGATTATTTTTTTTTTCTTCCCTTATTTTTGCCCGAACCCTTTTGGTTCGCCGGGAAGCCCTTATTTTTGCCTAGGTATGTCAACCTAGCGGGTCTTTTATTCATGTGTAGTATCTTTTCACTATGTCTGCATTGGCGGGGTGAGAAAGGTCGTCACCATCCATGGTGGTCAGAATCATGGCTCCTCCTGAGAACACATGTTTAACCACAAATGGCCCTTCGTATGTAGGGGTCCATTTGCCCCGGGGATCACTTTGAGGAAGGATGATGCGTTTGATTACCAGGTCCCTAACTTGATACTCTTGTGGTCTGACTTTCTTGTTAAATGCCCTGATCATCTGTTTTTGATACGTCTGACCATGACAGATAGCAGTGAGTCTTTTTCGTCGATCAGGTTTAATTGATAAAGTCGAGTCTGGATCCAGTCATCTTCACTCAAGTCTGCATCCTTCATTATCCGGAGAGAGGGTATCTGGACTTCAATTGGCAAGACTGCCTCCATGCCATAAACCAAGGAAAAGGGTGTTGCCCCGATTGACGTCCTTGCTGAGGTACGGTACCCATGAAGAGCAAACGGTAACATCTCGTGCCAATCTTTATAGGTCACTGTCATCTTCTACACAATTTTCTTGATATTCTTATTAGCTGCTTCTACAACCCCATTCATCTTCGGCCGGTAAGGAGAAGAATTGTGGTGCTGTATCTTGAATTGTTCGTAGAGCTCAGTGATCATCTTGTTGTTAAGATTGGTACCATTGTCCGTAATGATTCTTTCCGGGACGCCGTACCGACAGATCAAGTTATGCCGGATGAAACGTGCCACGACGCTCTTGGTTACCGTTGCGTAGGAAGCTGCCTCAACCCACTTCGTGAAGTAATCGATCGCTACCAAGATGAAGCGATGCCCGTTGGATGCCGTTGGTCGGATCTCACCGATCATATCAATGCCCCACATTGCAAAAGGCCAAGGTGCCGTCAGGACGTTCAGAGGAACCGGAGGGATGTGCACCTTGTCAGCATAGATCTGGCATTTATGACAAGTTCGAGAATGTTGGTAGCAATCGGCTTCCATTGTGGACCAGAAATATCCTGCCCTAAGGATTTTCTTTGCCATGGTGTGTCCACTGGAATGTGTTCCGAATGTACCTTCATGCAGTTCTATCATGATCTTCTCTGCTTCAGCCTTATCCACACAACGCAGTAGAGTTGAATCATGATTCCGTTTGTAGAGAATGCCGTTGCTGAGGAAGAATTTTGCAGCAAACCTTCTCATGAACTTCTTGTCATTGACAGATGCACCTTCAGGGTATTCCTGAGCTTCCAGGTATCTCTTCACCTCATGATACCAGGGTTTTTCAGTCACCTCTTTGGCCTCAAGATCGCAGCAATATGCGGGTTCGTCCAATTTCCAGATAATGATCCGGGGAGCTTCATTGTCCCATTTGACTTTGAACATTGAAGACATCGTAGCTAGGGCGTCCGCTAGCTGATTCTCCTCTCTTGGGAAGTGTTCAAAAGTTATCCCTTCAAAGTGGGGAAGCAAAGTCAGCACATACTCCTTGTAAGGAATAAGATTTGGGTGTTTCGTATCCCACTCGCCTTTGATCTGATTGATCACGAGAGCGGAATCTCCGAAGACACTCAGAAATTTGATCCTTAAGTCAATTGCAGCTTGTAGACCCATGATACACGCCTCATATTCTGCCATGTTGTTGGTGCAGTTGAAACATAATCGGGCGGTGAGTGGAGTGTGAGTTCCTTTGGGAGATATGATTACAGCGCCGACGCCGTTACCCAAAGCGTTGGAGGCTCCGTCAAAATGCATAGACCATCGGAATCCTTCCTCAAGTCCTTCATCCGGTCCAGGTACTTCACAGTCAGTTACTACCATGATATCTTCGTCCGGAAAATCAAAGTTCAATGATTGGTAATCGTCCACAGGTTGGTGTGCCAAATGATCTGCCAGTACACTTCCTTTGATTGCTTTTTGAGTTGTATACTAGATATCATATTCTGTCAAGATCATTTGCCATCTCGCTATTCTTCCAGACAGAGCAGGCTTTTCGAATATGTACTTGATGAGATCCATCTTTGAAATCAGCAAAGTGGTGTGAGTCAGCATATACTGTCTCAGCCGGCGAGCAGCCCATACCAGAGCGCAGCAAGTTTTCTCGAGCAGTGAGTAACGAGACTCACAGTCGGTAAACTTTTTGCTCAGGTAATAAATAGCGTGCTCTTTTCGGCCAGACTCGTCATGCTGCCCCAGCACACACCCCATTGAATTGTCAAGCACAGTCAAGTATAGTATTAGAGGTCTCCCTTCCACTGGTGGCATAAGAATGGGTGGCTCTTGGAGGTACTCCTTTATCTTTTCAAAAGCAGCCTGACACTCATTATTCCAACGTACTACTTGATCTTTCTTCAGTAATTTGAAGATTGGATCACAGGTAGCAGTTAGATGTGAGATGAATCGGGCAATGTAATTCAGTCGCCCCAGAAAGCCTCTGACTTCTTTCTCTGTCTTGGGAGCGGGCATCTCTTGTATGGCTTTTACCTTGGCAGGGTCCACCTGAATACCTTTATCGCTTACAATGAAACCTAGCAATTTTCCGGACCTCACCCCAAAGGTGCATTTGTTGGGATTCAACCTCAGCTTGTATAACTTCAATCGGTCAAACAGCTTCCTCAGATGATCAAGGTGTTCTTCCTCAGTTTGAGACCTTGCAATCATGTCATCAACGTATACCTCAATCTCATGATGGATCATATCATGAAATAAAGCAACCATGGCATGTTGGTAGGTTGCCCCAGCATTTTTCAATCCGAACGGCATGACCTTGTAGCAGAAGGTGCCCCACTGAGTCACAAAGGTAGTCTTTTCCATATCTTCCGGAGCCATCTTGATCTGATTGTACCCTGAAAAACCATCCATGAAGGAGAACACCTTGTGTTGAGCAGTATTGTCAACAAGAACGTCAATGTGAGGTAGAGGAAAATCATCCTTGAGGCTTGCCCTGTTTAGATCCCTGTAATCGACACACATTCTGACTTTACCATCCTTTTTCGGCACTGGCACTACGTTGGCAACCCACTGAGGATAAGAAGTTACTGCTAGAAACCCGACATCGAATTGCTTCATAACCTCAGCCTTGATCTTTTCGTACATCTCTGGGCGCATACGGCGGACCTTTTGCTTTACCGGAGGGCAGTCTTCCTTGGTTGGCAGGTGATGAACTACAATGTCGGCATCCAAACCAGGCATGTCTTCGTAGGACCAAGAAAATATCTCCATGTAATCATGTAGCATCTGGATCAATCGTTGCTTCACGCTGAGCTCTAGATTGGCACCAATCTTGACCTCTTTTCTATCTGTCTCAGTACCCAGGTTGATCGTTTCCACCGGCTCTTCATGCGGCTGAATGGCCCTCTCTTCTTGAATTAGCAGTCTTGCGAGTTCACCAGGCACTTCGCAATCATCTTCACCTTCGTCTTCGGCCAAGTTGATCGGATTCTCGAAGTCATAACTGGTGGTAGCAGAGCTGTTACCAGTGAGATCCAGAGTGGATTGAAACCTGTATGAGTGAGTGTGTGTAAATATAGCTGTTTTGCAATATATAACACAGAAAGAAAAAGAGCACAAGATTTGAAATGCAACAAACGTCCAATGTTTTGATTGATGATATATGGAAATGTCATACAAAAAGCCCTCACAAATGGAGCTACGATGCCCCGGGTAAGACACCGAGCCAATTAAAGTTTCAACATTTTGTTTGTTACAAATTGAAAATCAAAAGAGTTAATTACTGCGTGACAAATGTGATAGGTGTAAAATCCTTTGCCGTCCAGTTGCTTGGTCCGTTGCTGGTGGTTGGATAGATCCAACTGTCAAACTTTGCTTCCTCTACGTCCTCCTCGATAGCATTCACCCTAGGACTGGTGATAAACACTGGAGCCTTTCTGATCTTTTCCTTGCGCACAGCCCTCTGAGCCTCTGCAGTAAAGCCCAGCCCAAACTTGTCGTTCTTTTGAGTGAAGTCAAGAAGCTGACCCCAGTTTGCACATTTGCCTTTCTCGATTACAGCCCGGGCATCCTTCAAGGACGCCATCTTCAACGGAAAGTCTTCTTCAACCACTGTTTCAGCCGATGCCAAAGTTGGAGGAACCTCCTCAAAATGCTAAAAGGGGGTTTCAATAAACTCCTCGTCCATCTTGATATACCGGAATGAATTCAAGTGACTAACCATGTATTCCTCCTCACCCTGCACAGTAACAATCTTCCCTTTGACAGGGTATTTGAGCTTTTGGTGTAGAGTGGATGTTACTGCCCCAGCCTTGTGAATCCAGGGTCGACCCAACAAGCAGGAATAAGATGGACGAATATCCATTACATAGAACGTTGAGTCGAAGACTTGGGAACCCACACGAATAGGAATGTCTACTTCACCGTGCACCATCCTCTTAGAACTGTCGAAGGCTCTAACAATGATGTTACTAGGTTTCAATTCCAGGCCCTCACAATCCAAGCGATCCAATGCCTTCTTGGGCAAAACATTCAGGGAAGAACCGGTATCCACCAACACGTGTGCGAGAGTAGTGCCCCTGCATTCTATGGAAACATGCAGGGCATCATTGTGATTTTTCCCTTTGGCGGTGAGGTCAGCATCCGAGAACCCCAAACCATTGTCAGCTGTCAAATTAGCCACACAGTCAGTGAGTTGATCCGCAGAGGTCTCTTGCGGCACATGGGCCGTTTTCAGAAATGAAATCAGGGCCTTTGCATGGGCCTCTGAGCATAGCAGCAATGATAGCATAGAGATTTTGGAGGGAGTATGCCCCAACTGTTCAACAACATTGAAGTCACTCTTTTTAATGATCTTAAGAATTTCCTCCATCTCTTGTTGGGAGGCCTCAACAGCAGTCTTTTTTGGTGCCTCCGTCCTGGAAGGCAAATCGGTAACAACTTCTTTGCCCCGAGCATCAGAGGACTCGGCGGCAGTAGTGGACACAGGAACTTGAATTGGAACATGCACACTTGCGGGTGTGTGATAAGAGGCTTTCGGATAACTGGTGGTGCAATGTCAGGCGAGAAGAGCCTGCCACTGCGAGTAATCTTGGCGGGACCAGTGATGTTACTGATACCGGTACCGGTGTTGAACTCCTGCTTCACTCCAAGCACATACACGTCGGCCCCATAATGCCATGGGACAGCTTTATCTGACTCATAGGGGAGAGGCCCCGAAACAGTAATAGTAATGGGTGCAACAGACATAATTTGGACTGGCTTCCTCGGGGGAGCTTTGGTAGGATTGAAAATTGTGACGACAGATACTTCTTCAGCGGAAACAAATGGAACAACAGTTTTCTTGAACAGAATTTCTTTGCTATCCATCAGGCTTTGGATGCCTGATTTCAGCAGCGGACAACCGGTAGGGATAACAGCACACAGGAGGCAACCCTCGCTATAACCCGGAAATAAACCGGCTAGTAGTAAGTTCCTCTTAACAGTCAATAGAGGGGTAGCAACATCATTCACCGAAACAGCATGCAAATCTTCCTCAATGGCATTTACTCTATGCTGGGGCATAGGAGCAGTTACAACATTTGGCCTCTCAGGCGCTTCAAACTGAATTTCCTTCGCATCGATAAGGTCTTGCACCTTATTTCTCAAGGCCCAACAATCATCAGTAGTATGCCCGGGGCTATCGGAATGATAAGCACAACGGGCATTTGGGTTATACTTAGGAGATGCGGTATTCACGACCTTCGGAGCCTCTTTGATGGTCACCAAGTTGGTTGATAACAGTTGCGGTAAGATTTGTGACAAGGTCATACTCAGCCTAGTATACTGCCTCTTGGGCCTTTCACCTCTTTGTTGATTGTACTGCTGAGGAGCAGCAACAAGTTTTGAAATGACCAAGGCATTGACGGCTTGGCGGCTTTCTGGCTTGACTTGTCTTCTAGGACCATAGACGGCACTTGCTTCTTTCTTGAAAGGCCTCTTCTCAGTACTTGCGGAGGCAGCTTTTTGTATCTTTCCTGATCTGATGCCAGCTTCAATTCTTTCACCCGTCAGGATTAAATCTGTAAACCCAACGGAGGAGTTACCAACCAAATGATTGAAAAATGGACCAGACAAAGTCCCTATAAACATATCAACCAGCTCACGATCAGTCAATGGAGGCTGCACCCTGCCAGCCAAATCTCTCCATTTTTGTGCATATTCTTTGAACCCTTCGCCCGTTCCTAGAGACATACCCTGAAGTTGGGTACGCGTAGGAGCAAGGTCAGAATTGTATTGATATTGTCTGTAGAATGCGGTTGCCAAATCTTCCCAGTGTCGGATACTAGTTCCATCTAATTGATAGAACCACTCAAGCTGTGACCCCGACAGGCTATCTTGGAAGAAGTGAATCCAAAGGTTCTTATCTGCCGTGTAAGGCTGGATCTTCCTTACGTACGACCTTAGATGCAGCTTTGGACAGGAGGCCCCGTCATATTTGGCAAAGGCAGGCGCCTTAAACTTGTGTGGGATTACTACCCCAGAAGATAACCCCAAATCTCCAAAATCCAGCCCCGGTACATTCTGAATCTCCATGGCGCTCAAGCGGTCCTCTAATTGCTTGTATCTGTCAGCAGCAGGAGGGTATTGTTCGTCATTGTAGTCCGTCTCGTTGCCAGAGACTGCAGGACTAGGAGCTCCTCCCCCTTGGGGACTGTCTTTCTCAGCAGAAGAAGTAGTTGGATCAGCCTCATTATGGAGTGTGTTCCCAAACCTGCGCCCGGTGTTGAATAATGCAGACCTCTTTTTCTTCTTCTTCTTCAGGAGTAGAGTCTTCAATTCTTGCTGACCTTGGGCCAGGCTCAGGACCATCTCTTGAAACTGGGCACTTTGGGCCTGAAGGGCCTTGATTGCTTGCTCACTGGATGAGTCTGGATTCATGATGACTGTTCAAAATAAACAGCGAAGGAGATTAAGCAACCTGTGAAAAAGGGTACATGTCATGCATATGATGCAATGAGATGCATATGTTTTATGTTTTCAAAGACAAACAAGATTCAACTTTGTAGACAAAAGGGAAACACACTTCATTAGATTCAAATTTTAAATTGTTTCAACAACTTGCCCTTAGGCATTACAGGAATGAAAAATACTGAAAAGGAAATAAAAGCTATAAAAGGAAATATCCAAAGCCCATCAGTGCTCCCATGGCCTCCTCTTCTCAGTGTGGATGTAGTTATTCAGGACCCGCTCCTCCTCCAATTTCTTAGCCAGCCTCTGGATCTTCCGTTCCTGTTCATTGAACTTTTCCCGATAAAAATCCCGTTCTTCCTTTAGCTGCGCCCAAGATCTCTTCATTGTGTCAAAATCAGTGGGTATCCGAGGAGGGAGGACAGTTGGAGGAACCCCATCTTCATCAGGAGATTCAAGAATGATAGGTATGACAGCTTCGTACGGCATACCTAACTTCTGAGCACGGATGCGGACCCATCTGCAATAGGGTTCCATTGGTAGAGAGGTCTTTGGTCCCAACTCATGTGGGTCAGCTTTGTGAATTCTGTCCCAAGCCTTAATGAATCCATGGCGTAGTTTGTCACTGTCCGCCTGAAACTCAAAATGGAAATGAGGAACCAACATTTCATGAGGCCCTACTCTTCTGGCTCTTCCAAACTGGCGGAGAGCTAAACATGGATTATAAGAGATTCCTCCTTGGATACCAATCAACGGAACATTAGGGTATTCTCCGCAACGATCAATAACAGCTACCTCATCCAAACCTCTGAGAGTCCAAGTGATGTCATTATCAGTAAGAGACATTAACCTATGAGCCCAACCCTTTCCTTCTTCATTCTTCAGCACGAACTTAGGAAGGTGCGAAATAAACCACCTCACTAGCAAAGGAGCACAACACCACAGAGTTCCCTGTTTTCGGGCAGTACGAGCATAGAGTTGCTGCAGGATATCACCCAAAAGAGTGGGTACAGGATTCTGAGACATGAAGATCCTTATGGCATAGATACTGATAAAGGTGTCAGGATTGGGAAACAATACCAGGCCATAGATTAAAAGAGCCAGAATGTCTTCGTACGCCTTGAAGTCCAAGTCATTCCAGAAATCATTAGCTTTGCCAACCAGAAATTTGACCAAAAAACCTTTAACTCCACTTCTAGTTTCCCAGTTAGCCAATACCTCTTATTTGGTCAAGGGGAGAATTGCAGCAACCTCTTCAGGCCTAGGAGTCTTTTCCAAACCAGTGAATGGAGTTTGCTCCAAGACAGGGATACCAAGCAAATAGGAGAATTCTTCCAGGGTAGGGACCAGCTGGAAGTCTTGAAAGGTGAAGCAATGATACAGGGGGTCATAAAACTGGGTCAGAACACTTATCAGTTGTTGGTCCCATTTTGCAGTGATCAAGCCAAGGAGAGAACCATGCCTGTTGATGAAGGAAGAAGTGTTTGGAATCCTACCAACCAAATCCTTGAGCAAAGTTGGTGGTTGAACAAAGTTGAGCCGGACAGTATTCCTACGCACGAGCATCATGATGTCCTACAAAACAGAGCAAAGATGAAACTTTTTTGTCTTTGAAATGGGTTAGTCCTTTATACAGGATGCATGCAATGGTATGATGGCATGATGCTATGATGAAGCACACCACAAGTATTCACACAGGCAAACATGATAAGGCACACAAGTCACACAAGACAACCCTTAGTTTTCAGGCCAGCATGAAGTTTATTACCCTCTTTTGGTTTCGTTGGTTAAAACCTGTCCTATCAAAAGTAACCGGGTTCTAGAGGATCTCAAATCATTGACTACCCTCAATCGGTCATAACTCCATCATCGCAATCTTTTCTTGCGGCCAGAACCATCGCGAGAGTTTAGCCTCAATGAGTGTAGCATACTGCTACTGTCCTAATGGCCAAGTTTGGTCAATTTAAGGTTCTAAGGTCGGTTGGTGTTTAATGACTCCTTAGAAGACCTATATTCTCCTTGTTTCAACACAAGGGATATAGGTACAGACCAAGGTGCCACACCAACGTAGCCACTGCTTCACCCATGTCGGTCTACGCCGGACAGGTCCCTCACAGATTATGCTACCTAAAAAGGGTATTCCCCAGATCCGGGTTAGGATCTATGAAACTCCGATGCAAAGCCCACAATTATAAAAGCAAACAAGTTAAACAATTGAAGACAAGGGTGATCTAAGCCCTAAGGTTACTCCACTTTTAAGTCATCCCCAGCAGAGTCACCAGTTCTGTGATACGGTGGGAGAACTGACTGTGAGTTTGCGTTTGTTTTCGCAAATGTTTCGGTTGAGCAAGAGTCGCCACCGACTTTTTATTTTATCCTAAGGAAAGGTTTAAAAAGCACAGCAAAAACCTTTTGAGATGTTTTCTTGGGTTCGGGGAGTAGATTATAGAAAGGGAAGGTATTAGCACCCTTTCTATCCATGGTTATCCATGGGCTCTTAGTTACTTTCTTAGATCAACTTGCCTTTTGTTTCAATTATTTGAAATGGTGCTCTTGTGTGTGTGGGTTTGAAAATGTTTTGAAAAGAAGCCAATATGGTGGCAACCTTTGTAATGATCCATGTTGGGATGTATACGAAGGTGTACGTCTTTTGAAAAGGTTTTCATTTGTTTTTGAAAGTTTGTTTTGAAAGTGTTGTGAGGTGTGGTTTTAGAAAATAGGCAAGTGTTTTGTTTTTGCAAGTTTGATTCAAGTAACTAAGAGGTCATCTACTCCTAAATTTCTCAAAGATCATTGCTATGTTTTAACCTTTTTAACAAGTTTGTTCCACCATTGTATTTGGTGGACAATCTTGTGTTAGGATGTGAAAGGGACGGGCGTGGGTCATCGTTTAGACCATAATTGCAATGGTGCCAAGTATCTTTGGGCAATTTTCTTTAAGGGACTTGATCATTTGTTTAGGCAACTTTTTTGAAAGCGTCATCGAAGGACTATGATCATTTGATTGTTTGTTTTGCCCAAAGAGACCTAACATGCAATATGGCCCATTTATTGAAGGCAACAAGTGGAATACCCTAGGGGTGCAAGTGTGATTAGTGTTGTCCATTTTCATGCTTGTTTATCTTGAAATTAGGTCAAACTATTTTTGTTGTTTTTGATTCGCATACAAACCCTAATTCTAACATGGTATAATTAGAAAGCAATAAAGTGCGAAAAATAAATTTACTAAGCTATTACAACACAATATATGGGAAGGGGGGTACAAATGCTCAAATGGGGATTTTTGACAAGGAATTTAAACCTAGACTATTACATCAATATTGAATTATTTACAAGACATTTAATTGCACAAATTAAATAAAATAAGAATAAATATGCAAGATGCAAAAAAAAAAATGGTTTTTGTATGTATGGAAAAAAAAAGTATTTTTATATGTCAAATAAACAAAATAAAAAGTATGAATTTTTTAGAGTTTTTATGTATTTTAGGGCAAAACCCTAATTTCATTAAGTAAATAGTATTATTTATTAAATATGTATAATATTTATTATTATATACAAAAATAAAATAAAAATGAAGTATATTTGTCAAAAAGGTATTTTTTATATTAAATATTAATAAAAAATAGAGGTGTGTATATTTTGTATTTTAACCTAAATATTCTAATATATATATATATATATATATATATATATATATATATATATATATATATATATATATATATATATATATATATATATATATATATATATATATATATATATATATATATATATATATATATATATATATATATATATATATATATATATATATATATATATGTATGTATTATTTACTAAATATATATTATATATACAAGAATAATAATATTTAATATTTATGAAAAAAAGTATATTTTATATAAAATATTTTCAGAAGATAAAAGAAAAT
Source organism: Vicia faba (assembly GCA_948472305.1). Lineage (NCBI taxonomy): Eukaryota > Viridiplantae > Streptophyta > Magnoliopsida > Fabales > Fabaceae > Vicia > Vicia faba. Next base: position 475,725,777 of record OX451735.1, read on the forward strand.
AAAAATGGAAAATAAAATGGGTTTGCATTATTTTTAGTATTTTAAGTAAAAGTATATATATTTATTTATTTATGTACAAAATGTTAACCTAAACAAATAAATACTTAATAAATATGAAAATGGTGTAAAAAATATTTTTTATATTTTTAATATCATAAGAAAAAATAAATAAGTCAAACCAAAAAAGAAAAAAGTCAAAAAATCATTAAAATAAGCAAAATGGGTTCAGGGGGTGCAGAAGTAAAAATATGGTGCAAAAAGAAAAGTCAAACAGGCCCAGCCCAGAATCCTGTCATCTTCAACCTCATAACACATTTGTTCAAGAAAACACGCGTTTTCTAACTTCCAATTCCTTGATCTTTTGCCAAATCTTCCAACATGAAACCTGTAGAGCTTGAAGCCACGATTCTAGACATATAAAGAAGTCAATCTAACTCTCAGAAATGAGAGAGAATTTCTTCTCTCCCAAATCCTGACCAAGTTTTTATGCCATGTTCAGACTTAAAATTCTCTAAGCACACATAATATAAATGAAATCTAATCATATGGGCATGTTCAGGGCTATGAATGTGACATGTTTTCTTCACAAACCTAAAGCTAACAATTCCTGGATAGAGAGATTCGTGTTCATGAACTTACCTGTTTAGTTGAAGTTGTATCTGATGATTGAGGTACTTTCAGTGCAAGGTGATGATTGGTACAGCTTCCTTGATGTCCAGGGATGCTATTCTAAGCTTTACTTTGTCTTGAAACCTTTTGAATCGTGCTATAGAACTTCAACTGCAAAACAAGAAAATGAAAATGGTGATGTTGCCTGGGAGTGTTACAGGTCGTGTTTGAGGTTTTGATTAGCTTCAAGGGATGTTATGGAATGTGTTTGATGAGTTTTTAGCAAGAATGCATGGAAGGTTTGAGCTATGGAACTCAAACTGCAGCAGATGCTCTGTTTGGACAGTTTGAGGGTGATTCTGGGAATGAGAGTGTTTGGGACTTGGTTTGCTCGTGTTCTAGCTCGGAATGGATGTCTTGAATATGTTTGATAAGTTTGCTTAAGGGTTTTTTAGCTGATATCAGAATTGGTACATGTTATGCTATGTTTCTTAAACTTTAAGCAAGCAATGGCCAAGTTGAGTTCTAGACAGGTAGAGGCCCCTAATCTATGCTGCTAACCTTCCCCTTGATCAGTGTATTTAGTCCATAAACTTGTGCCAAAGAGATTTGATCTGTACTTGCTTGGATTGTTAATTTGACATAAAGTGCAACTTTATCAAAATGGATATAATGCTTTTTCCAATTTGGGATTAAACCTTTAGGCAATGTTTGAACACATAGAACATGGTCTTGGCATAAAGGATTGGCATTAAATTTATGAGTGTAATTGAGATAAAAGACCTGTAATCAAAGGAAGCATGCTGAATTCAAAGTGGCACAAATGTATGAACATGTAACTTGGCCAATTCAAAAGTGTGTTTTTCCCATATTGCAAAATTCGATTCTCCCTAACCATTAAGTTGTTTGAGAAGTTCTTGAACATTTTGGAAAGCTTGGAATGTGTACTACAATCCATCTTTGAAATGTAAATTTAAATTCCAAGTGGAAGTGTATGAAAAATGGTCTTGAAGTTAGGTAAAAAACTTGCCTAAAATAGGTCAAATTTTCTCTAAGTTAAGAATGGTTTGGTACCCTTGTTCCAAAAATTGTAACTTGAGCTACAAGCTTCTTTTGGGAAAACTTTGTGAATCAAAGTTGTAGATTATGCAATAGGCTACAACTTTCATGTTTTGACTTTTGCTTGAATCCAAATGAATCTTGGTGAGAAAGTGGGGCAAAGTTAGGAAAAAATTAGGGTTTTTCATAACTTAGAAAAATTCTAAGTTATGAAAAATCTTAATTTCAAACCCTAATTTGCATTTCTTGATTTCTTGATGAAAAAGTTTCATGATTTGGCATGTTTTGATGAAAAAATAATCTTGGCCTTTGATTTTGACCAAAAAGTCAAAGTTTGACTTTTCAGTATACAGTCAAAATTGATCAATTGACTGGGAAATTCAACTGTCAATCTTGTGTATTTGGGATCTTTTGAACTTGTTGAGCATGTCAAGATAATTCCATGGGGTCCTTGAGTCCATATGTGAGCTTGGTTTGCCATTGGCTAGGTCAAACAGTCAAAAATTGCCTTTGTGCAGTCAAAACCCTAAAAATGACCATTTTGCCCTTTTGATGATCTGATCAAATTTCTTGTGGAATTGTAATCCAAACTTGATCAAATAGTCCATGTGAGTTCATAATGTTGATGTGGGTTAATTTTCATGAGATTTGACTGTCAATTGGCCACAGTTGACTTTTTCCCCAATATATTTGATTTATAGGTCAACTGTCCAATTGACTGGGCAAAATTTGGAATCAAGACTTGAAACTTGGTATGGATAAACTTAGGAGTCCAATATGAAGCATGAAAGTCATCTTAGGCAATTTTGGTCAAAGCATCTTTGTGCAAACACAAACCCTAATTTGGGTCAACGGTGCAAGGAGAAGTCTTGAGCAGAGGAAACCCTAATTGGATCTTGAGCTCCAAGGGTCTTGTGATGAGAAAATGTTGAGGAAATGGGGGGGCAAATTTTGGGGTACAACACCCAAGCTCGTATAAACCTTTGGCGATAGCCTTGGATGTCGCCTTCATAGTCGAATACCAAACCTTGGATGAGCGCATCATAGGGACCATCTCTTTGCGCATACCAAATTGTCGTAATGCAAGAGAATGGTTATAGGTGATACCTCCCCTAATGGCCAAGAGTGGAACATTAGGGAATTCCCTATAACGGTTAATGATGGTAACATCCTCCAAAGATTGGGAACACCAATGAATATTCGAGTGTGAGAGTGACATCATCCTTTGAGACCATGTCAAGCCTTGCCCATTATTCAACATTGATCGAGGTAGGTGCAAAATAAACCACCTATACAACAATATAATGCAACACAAAAGAGTCCCCCTCTTCTTCATGGTGCAAGTATGGAAACAATGTAGAATGTCTCCAAGCAAAGTAGGTACGCGATTACGAGAGAGAGAAACCTTGACGACATTCACATCTAAGAGTTGGTCCGGATTGGGAAATAGAACCAAACCATAGATTAGAAGGGCCAAGATATCCTCAAAATATTAAAAGTCCATATCTTCCCAAAAAAAACGAGCCTTTTCCAATATGAACTTGGCTAAGAAACCCTTAACTCCACTCCTTATTTCCCAATTTGCCATAATGTCGGATCTCTTCACATGTAGGGTATGATACGGTGGCAGAACCGACTGTTATATTGGTTTTGTGTTTTTTGTTTGCAAATGTACGGTAAGCAAGAGTCGCCACCGACTTTTATTTCATCCAACAAAGGAAAAGGAAAAAGAACATAAAAAACTTTTTCGAGATGTTTCTGAGTACGGGGGGTAGATTATGGAAAGGGAAGGTGTTAGCACCCTTTCCATCCATGATTTTCCATGGGCTCTTAAGTACTTGCTCATTTTGAAATTGCTTGTGTGTGTTTTGAAAAGTTTTTGTTTAACTTCGTGGTAACCCTTATATCTGTCCTCAAGAGTGTGACGAAGTTATTTTTGAAAACTTTTTGAAAGTGTTCGTGTGAAAGAGTTTTTGTTGTTTTGAGAACGTACCTAGGAGTTTCTACCTACTCGAAAAAGTCTATTCATTTTATTATTCCTTTAGACAGCGATATCCTACTATTAAGGAGTAGGTAGCCCCATCGTTGGAGTTTAAGGGACATTCAAAGGGACAAGTACGGTCACAAAAGCAATGGTTAGGAAACCTTAGTAGTTACCCTAAAGTCCTAAAGATCTTTCCGAGGCAACATTCAAATGGGTCATTTTGATCTTTCAATACTAGAGGGAAACCACTAAAACTCCCTATACTTCACGACCATTTACCGAAGGCAACCGAAGTGGGGAAAACCCTAGGAGTGAGCATGTGCAAGTGGTTATTTTTCAGTTTATTTATCTTTGCACAATTAGGGTTTTCTACCTTTTTAATTTCATTTGTCTTTCGCATACAATCCTATCATCAATCATCTAGCAGTTTATAATAGCAGAAAGTAAAAGTGCGAGAAATTAAAGTCCTAACTATTATAAGGCTTCGGGGAGGGGTTACATAACCAAACTTGGGGAATAAGTAGTAAATAAAAAGCGGTAAACAAAACCTAATTTAAAACTATTAAAAACCCGATGCAGATACAATAATTGGAAAATAAAGTGAAAATAAATAAGCGCGTGAACGTTAAGACGGGAACAAATTAGAAGCCTAAAAAATCTAATTAATTAAAAAATATTTGTGTATTTTTTATTGAGAAAATAATTAAATTGCAAATTAAACCTAATTTCTAGTTAATTTTAATTAATAAAAAATAATCAAATTAATCTAATTAGACTAATTTATTTTCAATAAAATTAATTTAAATTAAAAAAAAAACCCTAATTCTACATTTTTGTGATTTTATATTTCATGATTAGTAAAAAAAAGATTTATTTTAAGAAATATAAAAATAATCAAAGCAAATAAAAAAATTTATGAAATCAAAAACGAAAAAGAAATGGGCCTACTGATGTTGTTAGTAATCTGGGGGTGCGCCTGCTTTTTTGTACTAGGCCTGAGATTCATAAGCCCAATTCCTTGTTTGATTCAGTGCAATCAGATCTGGAATGTCCACCATGCGTTGCACTCACTGAGTGTTGGATCTGGATCTATGGATGATCCAATGGCTGGATCTGGAGGATGCAAGGTGGACCTCATGGGTAACACACACTGAAACTTGTAAAGAAATAATGGAAAAAACAAAATGCTTGGACCTGGGATCAAACCCAGATCATTCCTTTCACATGCCTTGCCCTTTTTACCATCAGCGCTAGTTAGTCACTCATATATATATAATTAAGCAAAAATAATATAATGGAAACATAGATCTATTGCTGAATCAGCCTGACACGCATGCATTGTGAGGCCCTGGTAACTCAAAGGGCCAATCAGATATGGAGAGAGGGATCTATGATTTGATCCAGCTAATGGGACGCAGGGAATTAGCCATGCAAGCTTGGACCACCGCCTGTAATAAGTCAAACCACGTGCCACGGTGGTTATGGTCACCTTCTCCGGTGATATCAAAAATCAAACCCATGCAAAACACGCCATATTAAAGCATATAAAACACCCTACCCCCCTTAAAATTTTCCCAGGAACCAATGGTGGTATTTGTTTAATCTAAAAGTCCCTGTATCACTAAAACTGAAGCTTACTTCTCTCCAAGCCCTAACAATGGTGATTTGCAACCCTGACCTTGTTCCTTGCATGTAATACGTCAGAAAATTTACAAATAATCATAATAACATGAATGTGTATTCAAAAGGAATTGATATCAAGAATTAAGTGAGTTTGAAATCCAAATTCTTAACAAAAGAGGGAGGATCAGACTGGGGTGATGCAGCGTGCTTTGGCCTTTGCAAACAGACTGGTTCACCTCCTGGAATCCTCAAAAGGGTGATGGAATAGATGGAGGTGATTGAATGAGGATGGATCGTGCCTTTTGAAAATTGCATTATCTTTGAAATTTTGGAATTTTTGTTTTCTCTCTTGAGGAAGGTTGCGCATTTCTGTCTTGTCCTTTAGGGTTGGAGAGTCTTTGCTTATGTATGAGAATTAGATTAGGGTAACATTTATGGAAGGAATCCAAAGAATAATGGAGTTTTAATTTTGCTTAAAATCTTTCCATTTTTGCATATTTTGTTTCCCATTCCAAGCTTGCACGATCTCATTGCCATGTGACAACATATTTTGTTCCACATTTAATGAAAAAAAAGATTTCAAATTAAACTTAACATTATTTCCATCATTTACTTATTTAATTTTGATTTTTAATGAATAAAATATCAAAATAAATAGAATAAATGATAGAATAATGCATGTGAGGGCTTATGGGTCGTGGACCGTGTTAGGAACAAGATTCAAACTTGAAAATATAGGCCCATTTGGAGAAAATTCAAATTTGGTCAATTTTGGCTTTATGCAATTTTCCAAAAAATGGTCAACTTTGACAATGCATATCTCCCTTAATTTTAACCTTAAGAGAGTGTTCTTGGAGTTTTTAGAAAGCTTAGGATTTCCCCTAAACAACCCTTTTGGTTTCATCTCAATTGGGTCTTCCATGCTCATGTAAGGAGCTTTGACCCAAAAGGTGTTGTTGTTGACTTTTGAAAAGGACCTATAATGTCTGAATTTATATCTTTTCATGAGTGCATTTCTTGAACTTGAGGGCTTAAGATGAGTTGTAGGGAAATTAATCCTCTTCAAAATGAGCCTTGGATGGGAAATTTCTGATAAAGTATGAGAAAGTTATGCCTGGTCAAAGTTTGGTTGACTTTTCCTATAGAAACCCTAATTTAGCAACTTTTGAGTTTTGATGAATTTGGGGAATTCCTTGAGGAATCATGATTAACCTTTGATCAAATGATGGATGTTACTTCAAAATGTTGATGTTGACCAAAAATCTTGAAGTTTGACTGCATGAGGGCCATAGTTGACTTTTGACCTAGTACATGTTATTTTTAGGCATTTGAGCAGTTGACTGAGCAAACTTCTTGTGCAAGGCATGAAACTTGACATGGATGGTCTTGAGAACATATTAGGACCATGGAAAATATTTGATACCTTTGTAGTTCACATATCTTGATGAAAGTGGAAACCCTAGTTGAAGGTTCATTGCCTTAGGAGAGAATTTTTCTGTTAATTCTTGGGTATCCTTGAGCAATTGAGGATCTCTAGGAGTATGTTTTGTGTAAGAATGGGAGGGAAAATTTTGGGGTACAACAGCTGCCCCTGTTTAATCTTCTTAAACCTGAGGATGTAGATTGGCTGGTGTGATCGGTGGATCTGGAACTGACTGTTTAACGCTGGTTCGCGAAATGTCGCGGAAGCAAGAGTCGCCACCGTCTTTTATTTTCTCCAAATGGAAAGGACAAAAGCACAGAAAAATTCCTTATAGAGATTGCTCTCGGTTCGGGAGGTAGATTTATAGAAAGGGAAGGTGTTAGCACCCTTTCTATCCATGGTTATCCATGGGCTCTTAGATACTTGCTCATTTGTGTTTTCAAAATGTTTGTTTGCTTTTCAACTGTGAGTGGGTTTGAAAAAGTTTCGTTTAAAATTTCAGATCGACTCTTGTATCAGTCCTCAAGAGTGTTTGAAAAGTTGTTTTTGAAAGCTTTTTGAAAGGTGTCGGTGTGAAAAGAAGTTTTTAATTTGTTTTGAAATTAGAGCAAGTATCTACGAGTCATCTACCTACCCTAAGGAATTCGTCTGTGTAAATGTCCTTAAGATAGTGCCATCCCACCATTAAGAGGTAGGTAGCACCACCGTTGGAGGTGTTCGGGTCAATTCGAGGGTTCGGGACATGGTGATCACCGGAGCAATAGGAAGACACCTTAGAAGCTACCCTCATGCCATGTTCATGGACATGAGGACTTACTAAAACATCCTCTACTCGACGACCACCTTTCGAGGGGCAAGGCAACAGTGAGGCGTACCCTAGGGGTGGTGTGTGATTTGTGTGTCATTTTCAGTTATGTTTATCTTGTTCATGCACTGGTGATCTACGCTTCGTTTTTATTTTTGGCATTCATTCTTTCATGCAAGTTATTAACAGTTAAAAGAGGTGCGGAATTAAAAGTCCTACGCTATTACAAAGGCGCGGGTCTACATCGCCAAATTAATCCAAGACCCGATTTGAAATAAAATAAAATGCGGAAAATAAATACCCTAATTAATCTATTACAAGGCTTTGGGATAAATACATGAAATTTATAAAAAAGGAAATAAAATAAGCGCGCGAAACGAAATTATAATCGAAAGCGAGGGCGTTGGACCCTTTTAAAGAAATTAAATTAAAATTATGAAATTAATCAAATTTAAATAAAAGAAAGAATTTTTTTGGAGTTTTTGTATTTATGGAGTTTAATGAGAAAATTAAATTGGAATTAAAAAGTTAATTAAACCCTAGTTCTAAATTGTTTTTAATTTATTAAAAAAATATTTTTAGTTTGACCTAATTTACATTAATTATTTACATGGCATATTTATTTATAAAAATAATTAATATTTAATAATGGTAAAAGAAAAGAAAAATAATAAAAGTATTTAAAACCCTAATTCTACATTTTTTAGTTTATTAAAAAAACATTAAAATTAAACCTAGAATTAAAACTAAATTAGTTAATAAAATTTATTTACAAAAACATTTAAATAAAATATATTTTTATTTTTGTCTTTCTGATTTTTGTATTTTTATTATTTCAAATTAACTTAAAGAAATTAAGAGAAAAGAATTAAAACAAAATAAAAAAAGGAAAAGAACAAAGGGAAGAAAATACAAACAAAGGGGGGTTCGTTGGCCCTTTTGGAGGTTTGTAGCAAGCAATTAGGCCCACTGATTCCTGGCCTTGTTTGACTTTCTCAGCGCGCGTGTGGCATGTTTGACTGATGTCTATGGTGGACTCCAGATCATGGCCATTGGATTGATGTTGTGGGACGCGTGGCCAGCTTGAGCGTAGGGTGCATGGTGGACTTCTGAAAGGAACGCTGCATGGAAATACGTTAAACAAAACAATATTGAGGAAGAGAGGGGACCTGGGAATCGAACCCAGGTCCCAGTACCTATTGTCCACGTTGCCCACCAACTGTGCTAAGCGCGCTCTTTGTTTATTATGTGGAACGCAAATATTATAATGGAACATAAGCATTATTCTGGAATTTCAACAAAACGCGCGCCAGGATTTGAACTGGCCAACCATATGATGACAACTAATCTTCTTCTTCGTTCGTTCTTTATTTTTCCTGAAAAATAAAACAACATTGCGGGGGTTTTAAACCCCCACTAGATGATACATACAAAAATAGCGAATAGAACCCTGTTGATCATAAATTGAGCGCGACATATGGAATTGATTCGTCATGAGCTTCTGGTTTCAATGTTGCCACTTAGGTTGGCCAATTTTTCCCCAAGCGTAAAGCCCCAATTCGTGGTTCCTGAAACCCTAAAAAATAGCCATGGCAATTTTCTATACACGCAATATCAATTCAATTCAATGATACCATGAGTTTCGTTGAGTTCATGTTAGTGTAAAACAAGCATTAGAATGTATGAAGATGGCATGGAAAGGCAAATACGATTATGCAAAATATCAAGAACAGGGCGGCTTCGTTCTACCCGTTCTTTGTGTATGGAGATGTGATTTTGATTGGGTTATGATCAGAGAGGTCTCAGCAAACTTTTGAGGTACTTTTCACGCCTTGAAATGCCTTGCAACCAAGAAAACAGGTTTGAAGTTTTTAAGGAAAAAAGTGAGTTTTTGTTCTTGAGTATGAGCGCAGCCTGAAGGTTCTGAGCATTAGGTTTAGGTTTATACTTATGTGAGGAATGAATTAGGGTAGAAATTTCAACCAAAAACCTTTGCATTCAATGCTTTTGAGATTTGATTTCCATGGATCTTTTTCAATCTTTTCCATGCCCTTTTGATATCAATCATGGCCAAATCTTTCCAAATTGAGTGTGCACGAAATCTTGGAGTTATGATAGACCTATTAGCTGCATAAAAAGATTTAAAATGCATGCTTGAGTATTTTTGTCATATTTTATTTACTTCAATGAATTAATGGTGATAAAAATTCAAATAAATAATAAAAAATGATGAAATAAATCCCCTTTGGGTCAAATGGTCGTGCATAGCTCTTGGATGATGATTCTTGGAAGAAAATGTGGCCCATTAGCAATTTTGAGGCATTTGAAGCAAAGTTGACTTTTCAAAATTCCCAAAGATTTCCCAACTTCCACAAGGCATATCTTGCTCAATTTTTAAGCTTTGATCATGTTCTTGGACATTTTGGAAAGATCTTGAAGTCTTCTAACCAATGCCTTTGGTCCCATGTCATTTTGATTTACCAATCTCAAGTTATTGTCTTTGACTTAAAGTGCCTTTTTGTTGACTTTTGAAAATGACCTATAATGTTGAGATTGATAACTTTTTGTGAGAGCATTTCTTGGACTTGAAGTGTGAAGAGGAGTTGTAGGAAATGTATTTCTCTTCAAAATGAGCCTTGGATGGAATTTTTCTGATAAACCATGTGGAAGTTATGCCTTGGTCAAGTTACAGTTGACTTTTTCAACTGTCCAAATATGGAACCTTTTGCATCTTGAGACCTTTTGAGCCATACCTTGAAAATCATGATCAAGAATTGATCAAATGATGTTTGTGGCTTCAAAATAAGATGTTGACCAAAAATTTGGACTTTTGACTGTCAAATGACCATTTTGCCCCTGCAGTTGACTGTTGAGCAATTAGGGTTTTTGACTGTGCAATTTTGTGCTGTAAGTCTTGAAACTTGACATGTGGATGCTTGAAAATGTTTATAGGCATGTGGGGCTTGTTTGGACCCTTGGAAACTTCAACTTCTTTGCCAGAACCAAAACCCTAGTTTTTGACTGTTATGAGGCCCTTGAACTGTGCAACCCTTGGGATATTTTGAAGCATGCTTTTGGCAAATCTTGAAGAACATGGGAGGGCAAATTTTGGGGTACAACAGTTGCCCCTATTCAATCTTCTTAAACCTGAGGATGTAGATTGGCTGACGTGCCTTTCGTAATCCGAGGGTGGAAGATGATTGAACACTAGAGTGCCCAGAAATTTGCGCTCACATGTTGGCAGTATGATGGTGGGAATGGGCTTATAGATGCCATTCGGAGATTGATGGATAGGATGATGGGCTTATAGATGCCATGCTAAGAGATGATGGATAAGTGGATGGGCTTATAGATGCCATCGGGGTGTCGATCGCGTAAGAGATTCCTTAGCGAGAACTTGCGTACCTGAAAAAGAAAATGGTTACCTGACCTGTTACAGAAGTTGGTCTTCAAACTCTTACGTAGATGTGTCCTGACTGGTTACAGGAATTGAATCTGGAGCTTCAAAAGGTGATGAATGAACCAGGGATGGGTACTACCTCAGCGGGACGATGAGAGAACCTGGGGCGATTACTACCTCAACAGTAACGATGAGAGAACCTGGGGCGATTACAACCTCAACAGTAACGCTGAGAGAATCATAGGCGACTTCAACCTCAACAGTAACGATGAGAGAATCTTGGGCGACTTCAACCTCAACAGTAACGTTGAGAGAATCTTGGGCGACTTCATCCTCAACAATAACGCTGAGAGAATCTTGGGCGACTTCATCCTCAACAATAACGCTGAGAGAATCTTAGGCGACTTCAACCTCAACAGTAACGCTGAGAGAATCTTGGGCGACTTCAACCTCAACAGTAACGCTGAGAGAATCTTGGGCGACTTCAACCTCAACAGTAATGCTGAGAGAATCATAGGCGACTTCAACCTCAACAGTAACGATGAGAGAATCTTGGATGTCTTCTACTGGGGTAAGAATCAGGGAGATCTTAGGGTCAATCTGACTGAACCAGAGAAGGCCTTTGACTGGATAAGAATCATAAAAATCATAGGGTCGATTTAACTGAACCGGACAAGGTCTTAGAATCTTCAACTGGGTAAGAATCAGGGAGATCTTAGGGTCGATCTGACTGAACCAGAGAAGGCCTTTGACTGGATAAGAATCAGGAAAATATTAGGGTCGATTTATCTGAACCGGACAAGGTCTTGGAATATCTTCAACTGGATAAGAATCAGGGAGATCTTAGGGTCGATCTGACTGAACCAGAGAAGGCCTTTGACTGGATAAGAATCAGGAAAATCTTAGGGTCGATTTAACTGAACCGGACAAGGTCTTGGAATATCTTCAACTGGATAAGAATCAGGGAGATCTTAGGGTCGATCTGACTGAACCAGAGAAGGCCTTTGACTGGATAAGAATCAGGAAAATCTTAGGGTCGATTTAACTGAACCAGACTAAAGTCTTGAAATATAGCTGAGAACTTAACTGGATCTTCCCTGAAAGGTAAAGGTCAGTCATATGCAATGCATGATATGGATCAAGCAATGACGTTCTTAACATAAATGAGATTTGTAAGATATGATGCGTATATGCATGCTATAATGTATGGAAATGTGATGTTTATGAATGTATGTTTCTGTCTAGGAAAGTAAATCCTTGACGGGTGCCGGGAAGTCACATCCTGGGCTGATGTTGGAGAATAATGCTTTGTTGTCTCCGCTGGGGATGATAGTTGCAAGAATACCGGTAGGAGAAGATAACTCCGTTGGGGGATAAACTTGGCGAATAGAACACTCTGCAGGGAGAAAATTACTCTAGCGATCTTGCTGGGGAGCAATGCTCTGTGGGGAGAGAGATACTTTGCTGGAATGTTGATGTGATTTCGCTGGGGATACCATTGATGTTGGAAGTGTTAATAGACTTCGCTGGGGGATAAGAAGACTTTGCCGAGGACTATCTTTCCATGGCTTTTAGCTGAGGATAACCCAATTATATCCTGGTAGGGAAATAACCTTTAAATAAAGCCGGGGGACGCATTCGTGCTCTGCGAGGGAGAAGCTTCCAGAATCTACTGGGGATAAGCTTCCTGCTTGGGGAGATGGATTCCAACTTTCCTGGGGAAACTGGATTGGACTCTCCTGGGGAAATTTTGAACTATATTGGGGAAGTGACTCCATTGAATGTTTTGATATACCGCCGGGGAACAATCTTTAGGTCAAGACTGTCGAGGATGCTTGTTAAGAATATTTGTATGATATGCTTGGGAATGTTGAGATCTGCTAGGGATACCCAACTTCCTTAAGGCTGGCTGTATAACTTGGGGAGAGTGCATTGACTTGCTGACTCACTCTCTAGGGAATTAAGATATCTGGTCATGTTCTTCAGCTGAACCTACCTTGGTACCTTGGAGGACAGAACAATTAGATTGCTTAGACAACTCTTTATTGCCCCTGTTTCTAATGTTACTTGTAATTAATCCTTTGTTTCGTATGCAAAATATTTATGAGTTAGCAATTAGTGTCAAATGCATATACCACAAATTGAACCTTGGACGTTCTTCGAAAAACAAAACAGAAAAGGAAAACAATTGGCAATTTTAACTGAAAAGTGATTTTTTGTATTGATTTTTGAATTTGCCTGTAAATAGGCGTTTATGTACAAGAGGCTGACGTCCTAGTAAGAGAACGCCGCCGAATAAAAGAGTTTATACAATTTGTACAAAGGAAAATAAAACAGTTGTGTGAATAGAATGATCCCACTGGGTTCCAACTCGGCTATTGCCTTTATATCCTCGAGCGTCTCATCACTTGATGACCTAACCGAAGATGAAGCTGATTGATCAATGCCGTCTGAACTTGATGTAGATACCGGATTCTGGATGCAAAGTGATCCAATGAGACATAGTGTTACGCTTTATCCCTAACTTTTGCCTGGACCGCCCTTTCGGGTTTTCAGTCCACCGGGATACCCATTTTTGCCCAAGCCGCCTTTTCAGGTTTTCGACTTGCCGGGTATACAGATTTTTTTCATTTCATCCCTTCATTTTGCCCGAACCCTTTTGGTTCGCCGGGAGCCCTAATTTTTGCCTAGGTATGTCAACCTAGCGGGTCTTTTTTATGCGTAGTATCTTTTTACTATGTCTGCATTGGCGGGGTGAGGAAGGTCGTCACCATCCATGTTGGTTAGAATCATGGCTCCTCTTGAGAACACATGTTTAACCACAAATGGCCCTTCGTACGTAGGGGTCCATTTGCCCCTTGGATCACTCTGAGGAAGGATGATGCGCTTGATTACCAGATCCCCAACTTGATACTCTTGTGGTCTGACCTTTTTGTTAAATGCCCTGATCATCCGTTTTTGGTACGTCTGACCATGACAAATAGCAGCAAGTCTCTTTTCGTCAATTAAGTTTAACTGATCAAGTTGTGTCTGGATCCAATCATCTTCGCTCAGATCTGCATCCTTCATTATCCGGAGAGAGGGTATCTGAACTTCGATCGGTAAGATTGCCTCCATACCATAGACCAAGGAGAAAGGAGTTGCCCTGGTTGACGTCCTTGCTGAGGTACGGTACCCATATAGGGCGAACGGTAACATCTCGTGCCAATCTTTATAAGTCACTGTCATCTTCTGCACGATTTTCTTGATATTTTTATTTGCTGCTTCTACAGCCCCATTCATCTTCGGTCTGTAAGGAGAAGAGTTGTGGTGCTGTATCTTAAACTGCTCGCAGAGCTCAGTGATCATCTTGTTATTAAGATTGGTACCGTTGTCTGTAATAATCCTTTCAGGGACACCGTATCGACATATCAGGTTGTGCTGAATGAACCGTGCCACAACAGTCTTGGTTACCGTAGCGTAGGAAGCTGCCTCAACCCACTTCGTGAAGTAATCAATCGCCACCAGAATGAAGCGATGCCCATTGGACGTTGTAGGTTTAATCTCACCGATCATATCTATGCCCCACATTGCAAAAGGCCAAGGCGCAATCAGAACATTTAGAGGAACTGGAGGAACATGCACCTTGTCTGCATAAATCTGGCATTTGTGACATGTCCGAGAATGTTGGTAGCAGTCGGCTTCCATTGTGGACCAGAAATACCCTGCCCGAAGGATCTTATTTGCCATAGTGTGTCCACTGGAATGTGTTCCGAAGGTCCCTTCATGTAGCTCTTCCATGATCCTTTCTGCTTCAGTCTTATCCACACAACGCAGTAGGGTCGAATCATGGTTTCGCTTATACAGAATGTCGTTGCTAAGGAAGAACTTTGCTGCGAACCTTCTCAGAAACTTCTTATCGTTGATAGATGCACCTTCAGGGTATTCCTGAGCTTCCAAGTATCTCTTCACTTCATGGTACCAAGGCTTCTCAGTCACCAATTCAGTCTCAAGATCGCAACAGTATGCCGGTTCATCCAGTTTCCAGATGATGATCCGGGGAGCCTCATTGTCCCATTTGACTTTGAACATGGAAGACATCGTAGCTAACGCGTCCGCCAGCTGATTCTCCTCTCTTAGAAAATTTTCAAAAGTTATCTCTGTGAAGTGGGGGATCAAGGTCAACACACATTCTCTGTAAGGAATAAGATTCGGATGTTTCGTATCCCACTCCCCTTTGATCTGATTGATCACGAGAGCGGAATCTCCGAAGACACTCAGATACTTGATCCTTAGGTCGATCGCAGCTTGAAGACCCATGATGCATGCCTCATACTCCGCCATGTTGTTGGTGCAATTGAAACATAGCCGGGAAGTGAGTGGAGTATGAGTGCCTTGAGGAGATATGATCACAGCGCCGATGCCGTTACCCAAAGCATTGGAGGCTCCGTCAAAGTGCATAGACCATCGGGATCCTTCCTCAGGTCCTTCATCCGGTCCAGGTACTTCACAATCAGTCACTATCATGATACTCTCATCTAGAAACTCGAAGTTCATTGACTGATAGTCGTCTACTGCCTGATGTGCCAAGTGGTCTGCCAATACACTTCCCTTGATGGCTTTCTGAGTTGTGTACTGGATGTCGTATTCCGTCAAGATCATTTGCCATCTTGCTATTCTCCCAGACAGAGCATGCTTTTCAAATATGTACTTTATAGGATCCATCTTTGAGATCAACAAGGTAGTGTGAGTCAGCATATACTGTCTCAGCCGGCGAGCAGCCCATACCAAAGCGCAGCAAGTTTTCTCGAGCAGTGAGTATCGGGTCTCACAGTCGGTAAACTTTTTGCTAAGGTAATAAATGGCATGCTCTTTTCGGCCAGACTCGTCATGCTGCCCCAGCACACACCCCCATTGAGTTGTCAAGTACTGTCAGGTATAATATCAGAGGTCTCCCTTCAACCGGTGGCATAAGGATGGGTGGTTCTTGGAGATACTCTTTGATTCTGTCAAAAGCAGCCTGACATTCATCATTCCAACATACTACCTGATCTTTCTTCAGCAGCTTGAAGATTGGCTCACAGGTAGCAGTTAGGTGCGAGATGAATCGAGCAATGTAATTCAGACGTCCTAGAAAGCCTCTGACTTCTTTCTCTGTCTTAGGAACTGGCATCTCTTGAATGGCTTTAACCTTGGCAGGGTCCACTTGAATACCCTTATCGCTTACAACGAAGCCTAGCAATTTTCCGGATCTTACCCCGAAGGTGCACTTGTTCGGGTTCAACCTCAGCTTGTACAACTTCAGACGGTCAAACAATTTCTGCAGATGATCAAGGTGTTCTTCCTCAGTTTGGGACCTTGCAATCATGTCGTCGACATACACTTCTATCTCATGATGGATCATGTCATGAAATAAAGCAACCATGGCCCGTTGGTAGGTTGCCCCAGCATTTTTCAACCCGAAAGGCATGACCTTGTGGAAGAAGGTGCCCCACTGAGTAACAAAGGTCGTCTTTTCCATGTCTTCCGGAGCCATCTTGATCTGATTATACCCTGAAAAACCATCCATGAAAGAGAACACCTTGTGCTGAGCCGTATTGTCAACCAGGACATCAATGTGAGGTAGGGGAAGTCATCTTTGGGGCTGACCCTGTTCAGATCCCAGTAGTCGACACACATTCTGACCTTTCCATCTTTCTTTGGTACTGGCACCACATTAGCGACCCACTGAGGATAAGAAGTCACTTCCAGGAACCCGGCATCAAACTGTTTCATAACCTCAGCTTTGATTTTCTCAGACATCTCTGGACGCATACGGCGGACCTTTTGCTTAACCGGAGGGAAGTCTTCCTTAGTAGGCAAATGATGGACCACAATGTCAGTATCCAACCCGGGCATGTCTTCGTAGGACCAGGAAAATATCTCCATATAATCATGTAACATCTGAGTCAACTGTTGCTTCACGCTGAGCTCTAGGTTGGCACCAATCTTAACTTCCTTTCTGTCTGTATCGGTACCCAGATTTATTGTTTCCACCGGCTCTTCATGTGGTTGAATTGCCCTCTCTTCTTGGAGTAACAGTCTTGCAAGCTCGCCAGGCACTTTGCAATCATCTTCACCTTCGTCTTCGGCTAAGTTGATCGGATTTTCAAAGTCATAACTGGTAGTAGCAGAGTCGTTACCAGTGAGATCCAGAGTGGATTGAAACCTGTATGAGTGAGTGTGTGTAAATACAGCTGTTTTGCAATATATAAAGAAAGGAAAGAAAGAAAAGGAGCATAAGATTTGAAATGCGAGAAAACGTCCAAGGTCTTTATTCATGATATATGAAATGACAATTAATATACCCTCACAAATGAAGCCACGGTGCCCCGGGTAAGACACCGGGCCATAGAGTTTTAATTCATTGTTTATTACAAATAACAAAAAACGAAGGAGTTTATTACTGCGTAACAAAAGTAACAGGAGTATGATCTTTAGCAATCCAATTGGTCAATCCACCATCAGTCGTCGGGTAGATCCAGCTATCGAACTCTGATTCTTCCACCTCATCTTCATCCCCAATGGCATTCACTCATGGATTGGTAATGAGCACAAGAGGTCTTCTGGTCTTTGCCTTGCGCACCGCCCTCTGAGCCTCTGCAGTAAAACCCAGTCCAAACTTGTCAGTTTTCGGTGTAAAATCAGGGAGCCTGCCCCAGTTAGCACATTCACCTTTCTTGATTACAGCCCGGGCGTCCTTCAAGGAGTCCATCTTCAAAGGAACATCCTCTTCAACCATTGTTTCTGCTGCTGCCAATGTTGGAGGTACCTCTTCAAAATGCTGAAAGGGGGTTTCAATAAACTCCCCGTCCATCTCAATATACCTGAAGGAATTCAAATGGCTCACCATATACTCCTCCTCTCCCTGCACAGTGACAATCTTCCCTTTGACGGGGTACTTGAGCTTTTGGTGTAGGGTAGAGGTCACTGCCCCGGCTTTGTGAATCCAAGGTCGACCCAGTAAACAGGAATAAGATGGACGAATATCCATCACATAGAAAGTTGAGTCGAATACTTGAGAACCCACACGAATAGGAATGTCTACCTCTCCATGAACCATCCTCTTAGAACCTTCAAAGGCTCTGACAATGATGTTGCTAGGTTTCAGCTCCAGGCCCTCACAATCCAACCGGTCTAAGGCCTTTTTGGGTAGCACATTCAGGGAAGAACCGGTGTCCATCAACACGTGCGCAAGAGTAGTGCCCCTGCATTCTATAGAGACATGCAGGGCGTCATTGTGGTCCTTTCCCTTAGCAGTAAGGTCAGCATCCGAGAAACCCAAACCATTGTCGGCTGTCAAATTGGCTACGCAATCAGTAAACTGGACTGCAGATGTCTCCTGTGGCACATGGGCCGTCTTGAGAAATGAAATCAAGGCCTTAGCATGGGCCTCTGAGCACAGCAGCAAGGAGAGCATAGAGATCTTGGAGGGGGTATGCCCCAGCTGTTCAACAACATTAAAGTCGCTCTTCTTGATTATCTTCAAAATTTCCTCCATCTCTTGTTGGGAGGCCTCAGCATTCACAGATTTTGGCGCCTCCATCCGGGCAGGCTCGTCTTCAATCCCTTTGCTTCGAGCATTAGATGACTCGGCGGCAGGGGGAGCAACTTGATCAGAAACGGGAACAGGTACACTTGCAGGTGTTATAGTGAGAGGTCTTTGAATAGTAGGTGGCGCAATGTCAGGCGAGAAGAGCCTGCCACTGCAGGTAACTTTGGCTGGACCAGTGATATTGCTGATGCTGGTGCCAGTGTTGAACTCTTGCTTTATTCCATGTACATATACATCTGCCCCATAGTGCCATGGGACAGCCTTATCGGATTCATAGGGGAGAGGCCCCGGAACAGTAATCACAATGGGTGCGATAGTCATGATTTTAACCGGCTTCCTTGGGAGAGCCTTGATCGGATTATTGAAAATTGTAACAACAGAAACTTCTTCCACCGGAACAAACTGAACAGCAGTCTTCTTGAACAGAATCTCTTTGCTGTCCATCAGGCTTTGGATGCCCAACTTCAGCAAAGGACAACCAGAAAGGGAAACAGCACAGAAAAGGCAACCTTCACTACAACCCAGAAATAAACCGGCCAGCAATAGGTTCCTCTTAACAGTCATCAAGGGAGTAGCTACATCATTCACAGAAACGGCATACACATCTTCATCAACGGCATTCACTCCATGCTGGGGCATAGGAGCAGTTACCATATTTGGCCTCTCAGGCGCTTCAAATTGTATCTCCTTTGCGTCAATAAGGTCTTGCACCTTATTCCTTAAGGCCCAACAGTCATCAGTGGAATGCCCCAGGCTATCGGAGTGATAAGCACAGTGGGCATTTGGATTGTACTTGGGAGAGGTAGTGTTCACAACCTTCGGGGCCTCTCTAACAGTCACCAAATTGGTGGATAGCAACTGCGGCAAGATCTGCGACAAGGTCATACTCAGCCGGGTAAACTCTCTTCTGGGTCTTTCAGCCCTTTGTGGATTAGTTTGCCGAGGAGCGGCAGCAGGCTTTGCAATCATCACCGTGTTGACAGATTGGCGGCGTTCTGGTTTCTCTTGCCTCCTAGACCCATACACAGCACTGGCCTCCTTTTTAAAGGGTTTCTTCTCAGAACTTGCAGATGCACCCTTCTGAATTTTGCCAGACTTCATTCCAGCCTCTACTCTCTCTCCAGTCAGAATAAGATCAATGAACCTTGCAGACGAGTTACCGATAAGATGATTGAAAAATGGCCCAGATAGGGTCCCCAAGAACATATCTACCAGCTCAAGGTCAGTTAACGGAGGCTGCACCCTGCCAACCAGATCCCTCCACTTCTGTGCATACTCTTTAAAACCTTCGCTTGATCCTAGCGACATACCCTGGAGTTGGGTACGTGTAAGAGCAAGGTCGGCATTATATTGATACTGCTTGTAAAAAGCAGTAGCCAACTCCTCCCAGTTACGAACTTTGGTCCCATCCAGCTGATAGAACCATTCGAGATGAGTCCCTGAAAGACTCTCTTGGAAGAAGTGGATCCACAAATTCTTATCCACAGTGTACGGCTGAATCTTCCGCACATAAGATCTGAGGTGTAGCTTGGGACAAGACGCCCCGTCATACTTGGTGAAAGAAGGTGCCTTAAACTTGTGAGGAATAATCACACCAGTAGATAAGCCCAAATCTCCGAAATCCAGCCCAGGCACTTGTTGGATCTCCATTGCATTCAATCTGTCTTCCAACTGCTTATACCGGTCTTCAGCAGGAGGATACTGTTCCTCATTAAAGTCAGTCTCGTTGTCAGAGACTACCGGGCTTGAAGCCTTTCCCCCCTGGGGACTGCCTTTACCTACAGAAGAACCAGCTTCCTCATTCTGCAGAGTGTTACCAAACCTCCTGCCCGAGTTGAACAGAACAGTTCTCTTCTTCTTCTTCTTCTCCTTCTTCAGGAGCAAAGCCTTCAGCTCTTCTTGACCTTGAGCCAAACCCATGATCAGCTCCTGAAATTGTGCGTTCTGCGCCTGAAGGGCCTTGATAGACTGCTCGGTTGATGATTCAGGGTTCATGATGCTGAAATAAACAGCGAAGAACAGTAAGCAACCTGAAAAGAAGAGTACCTGCTATGCACATGATGAATGATATGTGTTTATGCAATGCATTCAAGGGTTCGAAAGTTCAAATTTGTTGTAGACAAAAAAGGAACACACATTATCATTAAGAAAATAATTGTTTGGTACATCAAAGCCTCATGGGCAAACATTACAAAACAAATCAATCCCAAAAGACACTACGCATCCTCTTTGGAGCTATGTAAGTGTTGAGATTCCTCTCCTCGTGCAGCAGGCGGGTGAGCTCCAAGACCTTCTTTTCACTAGCATGTAGACTGGTCTCAAGAGAATTCCGTTCTTCCTTAAGCTGGATCCAGCTCTTCTGCATCTCTTCCCAGGACGTGGGCATGTCAGGATGTTGAATGGTGTAGGACACTTCACCTTCCAAAACTGGCTCCTTGATCACAGGGAGAACATGAGGATATGGCATCACTAACTTCTGGGAGCGGGCTCGTACCCGCTTGAGATAAGGCTCCAACGGGATGGAATTCCTGTGCCCCAGGGTTTTGCTGTCTATCCTATTTGGCATCCTCCAAGCTCTGATGAATCTCTGGCGAAGTCCTTGTGCATCGTTGTCGAAGTCGAACACTATGTCAGGAATTAACATGTCATGAGGGTCGTCCCTCCGAGCATAACCAAATTGTCTCCAAGCCAAGCATGGGTTGTAAGTAATACCTCCCCTGATTCCAAGTAAAGGAACATTAGGGTACTCCCCGCAACGATCAATGATAGTGACATCCTCTATGGACCGAGAGCACCAATGTATATCTGCATGTGTAAGAGTCATCAATCGTTGTGACCATCTCAAACACCGCTCATTCTTCAAGACTGATTGTGGAAGGTGCGAAATAAACCACCTTCCCAGGAGAGGAGTACAACACATAAGAACACCCCTTTTTCTCATGGTTCGAGTGTAACATGAGTGAAGGATGTCCCCGAGCAAAGTAGGTATAGGATTCCTGGACA
This sequence comes from Vicia faba, assembly GCA_948472305.1. Classification (NCBI taxonomy): domain Eukaryota; kingdom Viridiplantae; phylum Streptophyta; class Magnoliopsida; order Fabales; family Fabaceae; genus Vicia; species Vicia faba. The sequence continues at coordinate 475,747,256 of OX451735.1, forward strand.
TGAAGATCTGGACAGCACTGATATCTATAAGCTGATCTGGGTTAGGGAACAACACTAAACCATAGACAAGGAAGGCCACAACTTCTTCAAAAGCTTGTAAGTCAAGGGAGTTCCAACATTCCTGGGCCTTTTCAAACAGAAACCTGGCTAAGAACCCTTTGACGCCACTTCTAACCTCCCAATGTCCCTTGAGGTCAGATGATTGCAGGTGTAAGGCTTTAGCAATCTCTTCAAGCTTGGGTTCCTTTTCCGTACCGTTGTAGGGTAGTTGATCAAGGATAGGGATCTTCAGAAGCCGGGAGAACTCTTCCAATGTAGGCACCAGTTGATAATCCAGGAAAGTGAAACCATGATGCAGAGGGTCAAAGAACTGGAACAGGACCTTTATCATATCTTCCTCAATGTTGGTATTGACCAAGCTGATGAGTCTTCCATGTCTTTCACTGAATGAAGAGCTCTCGGGAATCCTGGATATAAGCTCCTTAAGCTGAGGAGGGATCCTTACAAGGCTGATTTGAATTGTCTTTCTGCGAACAGTTTCCATGTCCTACAAAACAAGAACAAAGATGAAGATTCGAACCCCTGAAATGGTTAGTCAATGCATATGATGCTGGATGATGTCATGATGCTATGATTAAACACACCACAAATATTTACAAAGGCAAACATGTAAGGCACACAAGTCACACAAGACAAGCCCTTAGAGTTTAGGCCAGCATGGGGTCTGGGTATTACCCTCTTGAAGTTGGTGGGCTCAACCTGTCCTATTAGAAGTAACCGGGTTCTAAGGGTCCCAATATCACTGGGTTACTTTCATTGTTCATCGTTTCGATTTAGCCACTGAACTGGCAACCGAAATATTCCAGGAAAGCAACCCTCAATTGAGTGTAGTATCGAGTATCAACCAACCTCGGACTGCACCAAAGTCAGTTATCTCACTACCCTAAAGAGGCCAAGATTGTTCAATTAAGGTTCCTAAGGTCAGTTGATGCTTCACGACACCACATGGAGGCCCCGTACTCTCCTTGACTGAACTCAAGGGTTACCGGTACACACCAAAGTGCCACATCAACATAGCAGACTGTTTCAACCATGTCGGTATACCCCGCACAGTTCCCTCACAACCTTGTTGCTACTTTCTAAGAAGGTATCCCCCAGATCCGGGTTAGGATCTATAGAACTCCCAAGACAGTCCCACAATTTAAAGCAAACAAGTCAAAGCAATTGAAAACACAGTGATCTTAGTCCTAAGGTACACCTCACTTTAAAGAATCCCCAGCAGAGTCGCCAGTTCTGTGATCGGTGGATCTGGAACTGACTGTTTAACGCTGGTTCGCGAAATGTCGCGGAAGCAAGAGTCGCCACCGTCTTTTATTTTCTCCAAATGGAAAGGACAAAAGCACAGAAAAATTCCTTATAGAGATTGCTCTCGGTTCGGGAGGTAGATTTATAGAAAGGGAGGGTGTTAGCACCCTTTCTATCCATGGTTATCCATGGGCTCTTAGATACTTGCTCATTTGTGTTTTCAAAATGTTTGTTTGCTTTTCAACTGTGAGTGGGTTTGAAAAAGTTTCGTTTAAAATTTCAGATCGACTCTTGTATCAGTCCTCAAGAGTGTTTGAAAAGTTGTTTTTGAAAGCTTTTTGAAAGGTGTCGGTGTGAAAAGAAGTTTTTGATTTGTTTTGAAATTAGAGCAAGTATCTACGAGTCATCTACCTACCCTAAGAAATTCGTCTGTGTAAATGTCCTTAAGATACTACCATCCCACCATTGAGAGGTAGGTAGCACCACCGTTGGATGTGTTCGGGTCAATTCGAGGGTTCGGGACATGGTGATCACCGAAGCAATAGGAAGACACCTTAGAAGCTACCCTCATGCCATGTTCATGGACATGAGGACTTACTAAAACATCCTCTACTCGACGACCACCTTTCGAAGGGCAAGGCAACAGTGAGGCGTACCCTAGGGGTGGTGTGTGATTTGTGTGTCATTTCCAGTTATGTTTATCTTGTTCATGCATTGGTGATCTACGCTTCGTTTTTATTTTTGGCATTCATTCTTTCATGCAAGTTATTAACAGTTAAAAGAGGTGCGGAATTAAAAGTCCTACACTATTACAAAGGCGCGGGTCTACATCGCCAAATTAATCCAAGACCCGATTTGAAATAAAATAAAATGCGGAAAATAAATACCCTAATTAATCTATTACAAGGCTTTGGGATAAATACATGAAATTTATAAAAAAGGAAATAAAATAAGCGCGCGAAACGAAATTATAATCGAAAGCGAGGGCGTTGGACCCTTTTAAAGAAATTAAATTAAAATTATGAAATTAATCAAATTTAAATAAAAGAAAGAATTTTTTTGGAGTTTTTGTATTTATGGAGTTTAATGAGAAAATTAAATTGGAATTAAAAAGTTAATTAAAACCCTAGTTCTAAATTGTTTTTAATTTATTAAAAAAATATTTTTAGTTTGACCTAATTTACATTAATTATTTACATGGCATATTTATTTATAAAAATAATTAATATTTAATAATGGTAAAAGAAAAGAAAAAGAATAAAAGTATTTAAAACCCTAATTCTACATTTTTTAGTTTATTAAAAAAACATTAAAATTAAACCTAGAATTAAAACTAAATTAGTTAATAAAATTTATTTACAAAAACATTTAAATAAAATATATTTTTATTTTTGTCTTTCTGATTTTTGTATTTTATTATTTCAAATTAACTTAAAGAAATTAAGAGAAAAGAATTAAAACAAAATAAAAAAAAGGAAAAGAACAAAGGGAAGAAAATACAAACAAAGGGGGGTTCGTTGGCCCTTTTGGAGGTTTGTAGCAAGCAATTAGGCCCACTGATTCCTGGCCTTGTTTGACTTTCTCAGCGCGCGTGTGGCATGTTTGACTGATGTCCATGGTGGACTCCAGATCATGGCCATTGGATTGATGTTGTGGGACGCGTGGCCAGCTTGAGCGTAGGGTGCATGGTGGACTTCTGAAAGGAACGTTGCATGGAAATACGTTAAACAAAACAATATTGAGGAAGAGAGGGGACCTGGGAATTGAACCCAGGTCCCAGTACCTATTGTCCACGTTGCCCACCAACTGTGCTAAGCGCGCTCTTTGTTTATTATGTGGAACGCAAATATTATAATGGAACATAAGCATTATTCTGGAATTTCAACAAAACGCGTGCCAGGATTTGAACTGGCCAACCATATGATGACAACTAATCTTCTTCTTCGTTCGTTCTTTATTTTGCCTGAAAAATAAAACAAGATTGCGGGGGTTTTAAACCCCCACTAGATGATACATACAAAAATAGTGAATAGAACCCTGTTGATCATAAATTGAGCGCGACATATGGAATTGATTCGTCATGAGCTTCTGGTTTCAATGGTGCCACTTAGGTTGGCCAATTTTTCCCCAAGCGTAAAGCCCCAATTCGTGGTTCCTGAAACCCTAAAAAATAGCCATGGCAATTTTCTATACACGCAATATCAATTCAATTCAATGATACCATGAGTTTCGTTGAGTTCATGTTAGTGTAAAACAAGCATTAGAATGTATGAAGATGGCATGGAAAGGCAAATACGATTATGCAAAATATCAAGAACAGGGCGGCTTCGTTCTACCCGTTCTTTGTGTATGGAGATGTGATTTTGATTGGGTTATGATCAGAGAGGTCTCAGCAAACTTTTGAGGTACTTTTCACGCCTTGAAATGCCTTGCAACCAAGAAAACAGGTTTGAAGTTTTTAAGGAAAAAAGTGAGTTTTTGTTCTTGAGTATGAGCGCAGCCTGAAGGTTCTGAGCATTAGGTTTAGGTTTATACTTATGTGAGGAATGAATTAGGGTAGAAATTTCAACCAAAAACCTTTGCATTCAATGCTTTTGAGATTTGATTTCCATGGATCTTTTTCAATCTTTTCCATGCCCTTTTGATATCAATCATGGCCAAATCTTTCCAAATTGAGTGTGCACGAAATCTTGGAGTTATGATAGACTTATTAGCTGCATAAAAAGATTTAAAATGCATGCTTGAGTATTTTTGTCATATTTTATTTACTTAAATGAATTAATGGTGATAAAAATTCAAATAAATAATAAAAAATGATGAAATAAATCTCCTTTGGGTCAAATGGTCGTGCATAGCTCTTGGATGATGATTCTTGGAAGAAAATGTGGCCCATTAGCAATTTTGAGGCATTTGAAGCAAAGTTTACTTTTCAAAATTCCCAAAAATTTCCCAACTTCCACAAGGCATATCTTGCTCAATGTTTAAGCTTTGATCATGTTCTTGGACATTTTGGAACGGTCTTGAAGTCTTCTAACCAATGCCTTTGGTCCCATGTAATTTTTATTTACCAATCTCAAGTTATGGTCTTTGACTTAAAGTGCCTTTTTGTTGACTTTTGAAAATGACCTATAATGTTGAGATTGATAACTTTTTGTGAGAGCATTTCTTGGACTTGAAGTGTGAATAGGAGTTGTAGGAAATGTCTTTCTCTTCAAAATGAGCCTTGGATGGAATTTTTCTGATAAACCATGTGGAAGTTATGCCTTGGTCAAGTTACAGTTGACTTTTTCAACTGTCCAAATATGGAACCTTTTGCATCTTGAGACCTTTTGAGCCATACCTTGAAAATCATGATCAAGAATTGATCAAATGATGTTTGTGGCTTCAAAATAAGATGTTGACCAAAAATTTGGACTTTTGACTGTCAAATGACCATTTTGCCCCTGCAGTTGACTGTTGAGCAATTAGGGTTTTTGACTGTGCAATTTTGTGCTGTAAGTCTTGAAACTTGACATGTGGATGCTTGACAATGTTTATAGGCATGTGGGACTTGTTTGGACCCTTGGAAACTTCAACTTCTTTGCCATAACCAAAACCCTAGTTTTTGACTGTTAGGAGGCCCTTGAACTGTGCAACCCTTGGGATATTTTGAAGCATGCTTTTGGCAAATCTTGAAGAACATGGGAGGGCAAATTTTGGGGTACAACAGCTGGTCTGCCTTTCGTGATCTGAATGTGGAAGGTGATTGAACACTAGAGTGCCCAGAAATTTGCACTCGCATAAAGTAATACTGATTGGTGATATCGGGAATGGGCTTACAGATTCCATTTGGAAGTCGACAGAGAATCGTTGGAGATGGTCTTAAAGATGCCATCCAGAAAAGATATCGGTTGCTTAAGAGATTCCTTTGCAAGAATTCATGTACCTGCCGTTGAGAAGGACTTCACTGGGGAATGTTGATTTATGTCCTGGGAAATAGAGTATAAGAGCTTCGGTTGTCCATTACTCTACTGGGGAATTAACTCTTGATTGATGAGACAAAAGTGAGCTGCATATCTGGTTAGGGTCCAGGCTGTACAATGACTTACTGGGGAAATGTGAAATCGTCTGTGTCTGGTCGGGTCCAGGTCTTATAGTGTTGTAAACTGTTGTCTGGAGATAAGAGATAAGGAACCTGGATAGTAGGGTTGCTTCGAAATGAAAGCCTGGATAGTAGGGATATGAGAAGGAACCTGGATAGTAGGGTTACTTCAAGATGAAAGCCTGGATAATAGGGCTTATGGGAAGGAACCTGGATAGTAGGGTTACTTCGAGGTGAACGCCTGGATAGTAGGGATTATGGGAAGGAACATGGATAATAGGGTTACTTCGAGGTGAAAGCCTGGATAGTAGGGCTTATGGGAAGGAACCTGGGTCGTAGGGTTACTTCGAGATGAAAGCCTGGATAGTAGGGCTATGAGAAGGAACCTGGATAGTAGGGTTACTTCGAGATAAAAGCCTGGATAGTAGGGCTTATAGGATGGAACCTGGGTCGTAGGGTTACTTTGAGATGAAAGCTTGGATAGTAGGGTTTATGGGAAGGAACCTGGGTCGTAGGGTTACTTCGAGATGAAAGCCTGGATAGTAGGGCTTATGGGAAGGAACCTAGATAGTAGGGTTACTTCGAGATGAAAGTCCAGATAGTAGGGCTATGAGAAAGAACATGGATAGTAGGGTTACTTCGAGATGAAATCCAGGATAGTAGGGCTTATGGGAAGGAACCTGGACAGTAGGGTTACTTCGAGGTGAAAGCCTGGATAGTAGGGCTTATGGGAAGGAAACTGGGTCGTAGGGTTACTTCGAGATGAAAGCCTGGATAGTAGGGCTTATGGGAAGGAACTTGGGTTGTAAGGTTACTTCGAGATGAAAGCCTGGATAGTAGGGCTTATGGGAAGGAACTTGGGTCGTAGGGTTACTTCGAGGTGAAAGCCTGGATAGTAGGGCTTATGGGAAGGAACCTGGGTTGTAGGGTTACTTCGAGGTGAAAGCCTGGATGGTAGGGCTTACAGGAAGAAACCTGGGTAAAGTTGCTTCGTGGGAAGTTTGGGTAAAACTGCATCTGAATCGGGAAGGAACCTGGGTAAGGTTGCTTCGTGAGGAGTTTGGATAAAACTGCATCTGAACCGGGAAGGAACCTGAGTAAGGTTGCTTCGTGAGGAGTTTGAGTAAAACTGCATCTGAACCGGGAAGGAACCTGAGTAAGGTTGCTTCGTGAAGAGTTTGGGTAAAACTGCATCTGAACCGGAAGGAACCTGAGTAAGGTTGCTTCGTTTGATCACGTAGGTTGGTTGACCCGTTTGGTTTCGGGAACTGATTTTCCATTAGTTGTCTGTAGATGTGACATGTATAACTGATGGGATTGTTGATGATGATTGTCTTTCCTGAAAAGATAACAGGGTTAATTATATTAAATGCATGAAATGCATGGTGGGATGATGTTCTCAAAATAAGTGAGATTATGTTGCATGCGATATGTATGTGCATGTCATTATGTATGAACACGAGATGCTATTGTGACATATCCGAGTCTGGGAAAATAAATCCCTGGCTGCTGCTGGAGAGTATTGGAAATAGCATTCCTGACTATTGTAGAAAACCGTGGTTCTTCTACTTCCGCTGGGGACGGTGAACAGAGATGACTATGTTGGAGATTTGCTCCTTGTTCACGGATATTTTGCCGGGGAGAGACTTTTCTTGATAATAACTCTGCGGGGAAATGACTTTGTTGGAGGATGGACTTCTATAGCTGAAGGGATAAGCTTTGTCGGGGATTGAGCTTCTGTAAATGTAATTTTCTGAAGGAACTCGGCTGGGGAGAGTACCTCCTATTTTGGGGAAGCCAGTGACAAAACTTTAATTGCCTCTACTTTGTGGGGAGTATAGACGTCATGGGGTCGTATGTACTGATGACTGTTTCAAAGTTGTCTCTGCCCCGGTACCTGCTGGACATAGTAACTGTCGGGTTTGACATTTTTTAGTTTTTTCCCCTGTTTCTTAAGTTACGAGCAATTGTCTCTCTGTTTCTCATGCGAATATTTGTGAATAGAAGTTATATTCAAATGCATATCTCAAGAATAGATCATTGTATGTTTTTGCTAAACAAAACAAAAAAATAAAAACAAATGGTTTTGTAAAAATGACTTGTATTAATTTTTCGAAGTTGGCCTATAACAGACGTTTTTGTACAAGGAAGCTGACGCTCTAGTAAGAGAACACCGCCGTAAAAATGGAAGCTATACAATATTGTGTACAACGAAAAGAAAATAGCTAGGTGCAATAATCCCATTTAAGTTTCAATTCTGATATTGCCGCTATGTCTTCGAGCGTCTCATCATTTTGCTACTTGTCCAAAGCTGATTAGATTGATCGGGGTCGTTCGAGCTTGACAGTTGATACTGAGGTCTGGTTGCAAGGTGATCCAATGGGACATAGTGATACACTTTGCATCCCTAACTTTTGCCTGGACTTCCCATTCGGGTTTTCAGTCCACCGGGATACCCCTTTTTGCCCAAGCCGCCTTTTCAGGTTTTCGACTTGCCGGGTGTACAGATTTTTTTCGTGTTCATCCCTTATTTTTGCCCGAACCCTTTTGGTTCACCGGGAAGCCCTTATTTTTTCCTAGGCCAGTCAACCTTGCGGGTCTTTAATCATGCATAGTATCTTTTCACTATGTCCGCATTGACAGGGTGATGAAGGTCGTCGTCGTCCATGGTGGTTAGAATCATGGCTCCACCCGAGAAAATGTTTTTAATCACAAATGGCCCTTCGTATGTGGGAGTCCATTTTCCCCTGGGATCACCTTGCGGCAGTATGATGCGCTTGATTACTAGATCCCCAATGTGATATTCTTGGCGTCTGACTTTTTTGTTGAAAGCCTTGATCATCCATTTTTTATACATTTGACCATGGTAGACAGCAGTAAGTCTCTTCTCATTGATCAGATTCAGTTGATCAAATCGAGTCTGGATCCATTCGTCTTTGTTCAATCCTGCATCCTTCATGATCCTTAAAGAAGGGATCTCGACCTCAATAGGTAGGACTGCCTCCATGCCATATACCAAAGAATAGGGTGTTTCCCCTGTTGACGTCCGTGCTGAGGTACGGTACCCATGAAGAGCAAATGGCAACATCTTATGCCAGTCTTTGTATGTCACCGTCATCTTCTGTATAATCTTCTTGAGGTTCTTGTCAGCCTCTTCAACAGCGCCATTCATCATTGGTCGGTAGGGAGAAGAGTTATGATGTTGTATCTTGAATTTCTTACAGAGCTCGGTGATCATCATGTTATTGAGATTTGTACCATTGTCAGTGATGATTCTCTCTGGCACACCGTACCGACAGATCAGGTTATGCTTGATGAACCACGCCATGACATTCTTGGTAACCGCTCCACTTCGTGAAGTAATCAATGGCCACCAGGATGAAGCGATGCCCATTGGAAGCGGTAGGTATAATCTCTCTGATCATGTCAATGCCCCACATTGCAAAGGGCCAAGGAGCCGTCAAGACATTTAAAGGAACCGGAGGCACATGCACCTTATCATCATAGATTTGGCACTTATGACAATTTCGGGAGTGCTGATAAGTATCTGCTACCATAGTGGACCAGTAGTATCCTGCCCGTAGGATCTTCTTAGCCATGGTATGTCCGCTTGAATGGGTTCTGAAGGTACCTTCATGTAAATCTGTCATAATCCTTTGTGCTTCGCTCTTGCCTACACACCACAGTAAGGTTGAGTCATGGTTACGCTTGTAGAGGATTCCATTACTGAGGAAGAATTTCACGGCAAACCTTCTCAGAAACTTCTTATCGTTGACAAATTCCCCTTCGGGATACTCTTGAGTCTCAAGATACCTTTTTACTTCGTGAAACCAAGGTTTATCTGCTACCTCTTCAGTATCAATCTCACAGTAGTGCGTTGGTTCATCCAACCTCTCAATGGTGATTCAGGGAGCTTCGTTGTCCCACCTGACCTTGAACATATAAGACATGGTAGCTAGCACGTCTGCTAACTGATTCTCCTCTCGTGGGAAATGTTCAAAGGTTACCTCCTCAAAGTGTGGGAGCAACGTCAGTACGTGCTCTTTGTACGGGATGAGGTTTGAATGCTTCATATCCCACTCTCTTTTGATATAACTTATCACCAAAGTTGAATCCCCTAAAATGTTTAAGAACTTGATCCTTAAGTCGATAACAGCTTTGAGACCCATGATACAGGCTTCATACTCTGCCATGTTGTTAGTACAGTTGAAGCATAGTCGGGCGGTGAAAGGAGTATGACAACCCTCAGGAGATATGATTACATTGCCAATGCCATTACCAAGTGCGTTTAAAGCTCCGTCAAAAACCATAGTCCATCGGGATCCTTCTTCAGGTCCTTCATCCGGTCCAGGTTCTTCATAGTCCGTCACTAGCATAATTTTCTCGTCCGGGAACTCAAAATTCATGGACTGTGTTGTACCCCAAAATTTTCCCTCTGACTTATCAAGAATTTGCTCACAAGATCTCCTATTGGCTCAAGACTGCACTAGGGATTGACTAGTTCAAGACACCTCCTTAAGCACTGATGACCAAAATTAGGGTTTGAGACTGCACAAGGATTTTTGAACTTCCAATGCCCCATATGACTTTCATGGATCATTATGGACCCTCAAATATTACTCATGTCAAGTTTCAAGCTTTGGATCACACTTTTGCTCAGTCAATTAAGCAGTTGACCTAAAAATCAGTTGTATTGGGGAAAAGTCAACTATGGCCAATTTACAGTCAAACTTCATAATTTTTTATCCACATCACCATTTTAAACTCATATGTATCATTTGATCAAGTTTGGACCATGAATCCTCAAGAAATTTGATCAAATCTTCAAAAGGGCAAAATGGTCAAAATTAAGGTTTTGACTGGGAAAGGGCAATTTCTGATTTTTGACCTAGCAAAAGATAAATTTGTTTAAGGCATGATATAAAGAGTCCAATTGCATCATTTTTACCTAATGGCATGGCTCAAAACATTGCTCAAGTCCAATGGATTGACAGATGAATTTCCAGTCAACTAATCAAAAGTCAATTGTATACTGAAAAGTCAAACTTTGACTTTTTGGTCAAAATCAAATGCCAAAGATCAAAATTCATCAAAGCATGTCAAAATATGAAAATTATTCATCAATAAATCAAAAATTCAAGATTTCATTTTGAAAAGTTAAAATTTCTAAACTTAGAAAATTTTGGTTGGAAATTTCTTATTTTTTCATAACTTTGAGTAAACTTTTTATCATGATGCAAGATGATTCAAGAGAAACTTCCAACATGAAAGTTGTAGTTCTCCATTAAATATAAAACTTTTCTTTACACAACTCCTTCCAAAAGGGCTTGGATCTCAAGTTATAATTTTAAGAATACATGGTCATGAAACAAAACACTTAGTGAAATTTTGCCCTAATTTGGTCAGGATTTTGACCCAACTTCATGGAACTTTTTCATATAGTTCCAAGGGGAATTTCAAAAGTGATTCAAATATGGGTTGTATAGCACATTTCAAGCTTTCCAAAATTTCAGAGAACTCCTTGAGATCATTTTTGAGTAGGGAGAATCGAAGAGATGAAGTTAGGGTTTTATCACTTGAATTACAAGTCATTTTGTGATGAACAAGATTTAAAATTCAAACTTGTGTTGCATAACCTTTACTTTGCAGGCCTCAAACTTATTAGGAACTCCATAATTAATTTCTTGCGCAACTGTTAGACGTCTCATTTCAAGTATTCAATGCAAGGCCATGCTTTATATTCATTTTGGGAAGAAAGTGCACAATGCCATTTTGATAAAGTGACTATTTACACAAAACTTGTTCTTGAGCTTTGCACTTGTTCTTTTCTGATCATACATGTCTTATAACACAAGAGAAACTTGTTAGACACTTACAATCACTCAGCCCATGCTTGTACCTCCTCTTGAAACTTGTTTTCCCACTTTTCTTCAAAATCAAGTAACTTAACAATTAGCTTGTAACTTGTACTTCTGGCTTTCAAAACCACTCAAGACCTTTTGATTATATATACACAAGCCATTTTCCACAAATCCCATGCATGCTAAAGCTCTGAAAAGACCTAGAACACATAATCACCAAAAACACTTCAAAACTTGTCATGTATGAGTTTTGAATCCAATCTTCAAATTTGCTCGTTCATTTCTTGGCCTTTTACTTTCAAAAGCTTCTAAACAACATACACAAACAATCCCAACACCTGCAGCACCACTGTAACACCTCCATCATCATCCACCATTTTCAAAAACAGCACCTTGCACCTTGACTTCTCCAGAACTCCTCAGGCACTTTCAGCTCAAGCTAAGCATCACATTAGCTTCCTGGGAACTTGAGGAAGCTTATCCAATCATTGGAACTCACTGAAAGCTACTCAAACTCCAAACCCGATACCCTCTTGCAAGGTAAGTTTTCTGACTTTGGAACTTTTCATACAGGCATCATTAATGGTTTACTTGTGAATGAAAAATGTAGATATCATTGCCCTAAAGCTAACCATGTCCATGGTTTTCATTTATTTTTCTTGAGCTTAGAGAATTTTAAGATTGAAGTTTCTGAAATTTTTAGGGTTCAGATTAGGGCCATTAAAATTCATGCTTATCTTTGATCTATAATTTTATTGTTTTGCATTTCTGAAATCATGAGGAAATTTGCTACAAGTTTCCTGTTTACAGTTTTCATTTTTGTTGAGATTTGAATAAGATACAGAGGCTCTGGCTGGGCGTGAGGCTAAAGATGAAGTTCATGCCATAGACTTGTTTACTATCATATATTTATTGTTTTGATTATAAAAACGGATGTATAGCCACCCCAGTGGTAGAAGCGCGTGCCTGTGACAAGAGGAACCTGGGTTCGAGCCCCAGTGGTACCCTTTTGGATTTTTTACATTTTTCACACTTTTTGACATTTTTGGACAGGCGCCTGGGCCTCCCTTGGGCCTTATTGTTTTTTTTCTTACTTCTGACCCCCCGTTGGCTATTTACACCCTGGCCCATTTTTATTTCTTTTTTCTTATTTTTATTTATTTATTTTCTTAAATATTTTATTTAATATTAAAAAATTAGAAAATATATAAAAATATTAGATTTATATTTTAATAAAGTTTATTTATTTTTTACACAAAAAATTATTTTATTTAATCATAATTTATTTATTTCACTAATTGTTTTGTAAATTTAATTAAAAAACTAGGTTTTTAGTTATTTTCTTTTACACCATTTAAATATGTCATTTAAAAATGTAAAAAGACCAAAAATATTTTATAATACTATAAATTATTTTTAAGACAAAAATACCAAAAATATTCTTCTTATAAATTTAATTTCTTTTTTAATCAATTAATAGATTAAGGTTTTATTTAATTTCTTTTCCTAGTAAATTTAGGTTTACTTCTTTTTACTAATTTACTTAATTATTTTTCTTTCAATTAATTAGGTTAAAACAAAACCCCCCTTTTTCCTAAAAAAAAAATCCAAACAAAGATCCATTTTCTTTACATTTACATTCTTGTATATTTATTCATTTTGTACATTATTTATTTCAATTCTTGTACAAATTCAATATGGTTGTAATAGATTAATTAGGTTTATTTTCTTGCAATCCCCATTTATAATTTGTACACCCCCCTCCCACAAGTATTGTAATAGCGTAGTAATTTTAAATTCAGTAATTTATCGTTTTATATACAAATGCTAGTAATTAGGGTTTGTATGGAAAGACTAAAACCAATCAATTAGAAAACCCTAATCAAAGACAAAATCAAGCATGAAAATAATACACTTACACACAAGCACCCTCTAGGGTAAATCCACTTGGTTGCCTTACAAAATGGCAATATTATGCATGTATAAGATCATAGTCCCTCGATGACGCTATCCATGTTGCCTTTCAAATGATCTTAGTCCCTAAAAGAGAATGCTAAGATACCTTGCAACATAGCTAATCATGGTTATACGATGACTCACACCCGTCCTGTTAACATCCAAAGATAGGGTTACTTACCAAATCGATGATAAGATAACAATGTCAAAGGAAAGAGGAAATGAACATGAAAGACTTTTGAGTAGGTAGAATGCTCCTAGTTACTTGCTCAAATTTCAAAACAAAATATGCTTGCTATTTTCAAAAAAAACACCTACACTTTCAAAACATCTTACAAACTTGAAAACATTTTCAAAAGATCAACATCTTTGTATACATTCTTACGAACGAGAATCATTACAAAGTTTTCCTAAACAAATGGCCTCTTTACAAAATACTTTCAAAAACCACACAAAGTACAATTTCAAACAAAAGCAAGTGATCTAGCAAGTAACTAAGAGTCCATGGAAAACCATGGATGAAAAGGGTGCTAATACCTTCCCTTTTCATAATCTACCCCACGAACTCAAGAGACAATCTCAAAGGTCTTTCCTATGCTTTTTTACCTTTCCTTTTGGATAAAAGAAAAGTCGGTGGTGACTCTTGCTAACCGCAATATTTGCAATAAAACACAAAACCTTCAAGTCGGTTCTCCCACGCTATCACAGAACTGGCGACTCTGCTGGGGACAATATTCTAAAATTGGGGTTACCTTAGGGTTAAATCACATTTACTTGCTTTCTTTGTTTGACTTGTTTGCTTTATATATTGGTTCTTTGTTTCGGTTTGAATTCTCTACCCAGATTTGGGATACCTTATAGGTAAGTAGCAATACATTATGGAAACTGTGTGGGGTATATCGACATGGTCTAAGCAATAGCTACGTTAGTGCGACATATTTGTGGGTACCGGTAGCCCTTGAGTTAATCAAGGAGAATACGGGGCCGCTGAGTGATGTCATGAAGCACTAATGAACTTTTAGAACCTTTACTTGACCAACTTGGCCTTTAGGACGTAGTGAGATGACCAACTTTGGTGCAGTCCGAAGTTGGTAGATACTCGACACTACACTCATTGAGGTTTAGTTTTTTGGGATATTTCGGTCGCCATTAAAGAGGCGTGTGCTGAAACAATGACCACGGAAACAAACCAGTGATATTGAGCTCCTTAGAACCCGATTACTATTACTAGGACAGGTTTGAGCCAACTAAACTTCAAGAGGGTACTTACCTATAAGACTCCATGCAAGCCTAAACCTAAGGACTTGTTTGCTTTGTTTGTGTATATTTACTTGTACATGACATCATGAATATCATAACATCATACTCATTCACTAACCATTTCAAGGATTTTTGGGATTTATCTTTGTTTCTGTTTTGTAGGACATGGATTCTATTCGCAGGAAAACTATTCAAGTCAATCTTGTAAGGATACCTCCTCAACTTAAAGAGCTAGCTTCAAGGATTCAGGAAAATTCTCCATTCACTGAAAGACATGGTCGCCTACTAAACTTGGTCACCTCCAACACTGATGAAGACATGATGAAGGTGCTCTTTCAGTTCTTTTATCCTTTACACCATTGCTTCACATTTCCCGATTATCAACTTGTGCCAACTTTGGAAGAATTCTCCCAACTCTTGAGGATTCTCATTCTCAATCAACTACCTTTCAATGGTACGGAAAGAGATCCAAAGCCAGAAGATATTTCTCAAGCTCTACACTTGCAATCATCTAATGTCACAACTAATTGGGAAACAAGGAGTGGTGTCAAGGGTTTCCTAGCAAAGTTCTTGTTTGAGAAAGCCCAAAACTGTTGGAACTCTTTGGATTTGCAAGCTTTTGAGGAAATTGTGGCTCTCCTCATCTATGGGATGGTTTTGTTTCCAAATCATGACCAACTCATAGATGTTAACACCGTCAAGATCTTCATATCTTGTAACCCGGTGCCTACTTTGCTAGGGGACACCCTACATTCCTCTCACACTCACACTATGAGGAAAAGAGGTATCCTTATGTGTTGTACTCCTCTCTTGGCAAGATGGTTTATTTCGCATATCCCCAATCTGTATTGAAGAACAACAAGGTTCAAGGTGGTTACAAAGGTTGATGACGCTCAAACATTCAGACATTCATTGGTGTTCTCGATCCTTAGAGAATGTTACTACTATCGACCGTTGTGGAGAATTCCCTAATGTCCCTTTACTTGGCATTAGGGGAGGTATCACCTACAACCCCTGCTTAGCCTTAAGATAGTTTGGTTACGCCCGAAGGGATGGCCCGCATGAGATGCTCATTCAAAGTTTGGTATTTGACTACGAGAATGACGATCAAGGTCTTCGCTAGAGATTCATCCGATCTTGGAGGATGTTGAACAAGGTAGATAGCAAGAGATTTGGGCATAAGAATTCCATCCCTCTTGAGCCTTACCTCAAATGGGTACGAAATCGCGCTCAAAGTCTTATGATGCCTTATCCCTCCATTCTCCCAGTAATCATTGAGCCTGTTATGGAAGGAGATGTTCCATACACTATCCTACATCCTGACATGCCCACCTCTCTTGAAGACTTACAAAGAGATTAGATACAACTCAAGGGAGAGCGAGACACTTTCGAAGCCCAATTATACGCTAGCGAGAAGAAGGTTTTGGAACTCACTAAGCAACTTCATGAGGAGCAGACTCTGAATGCCTACATCGCACCAAAGAGGATGCGTACTACCTTTTTATCTTAGAGTTTTTGTATTGTTTTGCCCAAAGAGGCATTGATGTATTCAAGCTTTAATTTATTAATATAAAGTGTGTTTCCTTTTTGTCTAAAACAAATTTGAATCTTTAAAATCCTTGAAATCATTGCACATGCATTTACCATTCATCATAACATAAGCATGGTTCTTGCAACAAGTCTCCTCATCTTTCTACTATTTATTTCAGTAAGATGGATCTCGAGCAAACGGTGAAGGACCTCCAAGCACAAAATGCTCAGTTTCAACAAATGTTCCTAACTCTAGCCAAAGGACAAGAAGAGTTGAATACCTTGCTGGTTGAAGAGAAGAAAAATAAGACAAAGAAAATAACCGGAGTTCTAAACATGGGAAGAAGATTTCAAGGTCAAGCAAGAAGGACCCTAGACTTTGCAACGTCATCTGGTGATAAAGACAATCAAGATGGGAAAGGCAAGGAAGCAGTTGTCCAGCCAGATTCAGAAGAGGAGGGGGAAGAAGAAGATTATTCTGAAGAACAATATCCTCTAGCCGACGACAAGTATAAGCATCTGGAAGAATGGTTAAGTGCAATGGAAATCCAAAATGTGCCTGGACTGGACTTTGAGGAGTTGGGGTTAGTATCTGGGATTGTCATTCCTCCAAAATTCAAAGCACCAGTGTTCGCCAAATATGACGGACTTTCATGTCCCAAAATGCATCTCCGATCCTATGTGAGATAAATACAGCCTCACAATGCCGACAAGGATTTATGGGTACATTTCTTTCAAGACAGCCTATCTGGAACTCAACTTGATTGGTTTTATCAGTTAGAAAGAGTCAATGTTCATAACTGGGAAGATCTGGCCTCCGCCTTTTACAAACAATACCAATACAAAGCTGATCTTGCTCCCAGCCATACTCAACTCCAGAGTATGGCCATGGTTTCAAGTGAAGGCTTTAAGGACTATGCGCAAAATGGAGGGACTTAACAGGAAGAGTCCAACCTCCCCTATCTGAAAGAGAGTTGGTAGACATGTTTTTGGGTACCCTGTCTGGTCCTTTCTTCAATCACTTAATTGGGAGTTCCTCGACAGGTTTTACCGAATTGATATTGACCAGAGAAAGAATTGAAGTCGGGAATAAAGAATGGGAAAATCCAAAAAGATGCATCCTTTGCTGCTGTAAGAAAACCATTCATTAGAAAGAAATAAGTGGTTGCTGTATATCCTCAGAGAAATCAAGATAGGGCTGAACGCCGTCCATTGGTAGGGGCTGTCATGATTCATAAACTCACACCTGCTCAGGAAAGAAGCAACCAGCCAAGAATGGAAAGACCAGTCAGACAGTTCACCCGAATTAATATGACATTATCTCAAGTATTGCCACATTTGTTAATATCCAATCTAGTGACTTCGAAAAAAGCTCCAAAGAATCCTAACACAACCTCCCCTCATTATCATCCTAATGCCCGTTGTGCATACCATTCTGAGAGTCCCGGTCATGACACTAACAACTGTTGGGCTCTGAAGAACAAGGTACAAGACCTTCTTGAAGCCAAAGAGATTGAGTTCGATGTGCCCGAAATTCCCAATGTCATCACTGCCCCTATGCCCAAGCACAACCGTGATGTCAACGTCGTAGAGGAAGATCCGTTTCTTACTTCAATTGATGAACTTGTGACCCCACTCCTGACTATCAAAAAGAATTTGTTGAATGCTGGTGTATTCCTAGGCTGTGATGAAAGCTGTCATTTCTGTTTGTCCTCACCAACCATCTGTCCTTTGTTAAAAGCAGGCGTTCAGTGCCTAATAGATAACAAGGAGATTTTGTTAGAGGAGACTTCTATGCCAACTATTTCTTATAATGGTGTTTCCATCGTGACCATTTCCGCCAATTCTTCTAGGGTCTCCACCAAAATACCCGTTAGAATTACATCAATTCCTAAAGTAGGTCCGTTGATAATTATAATGCCTGGACCAATCCCGTATTCGTCAGATAAAACCGTCCCATGGAATTATGGAGGTGATGTCTACTATCACGGTATCAAGCAAGATTGGCCAGCTACTGAAGATTCAAGTTCTGAGAAAGTTGACTCCGATATCAGTAATATCACAGAGACTAGTAAGATAACCCGAAGTGGAAGGGTATTCTCTCCAGAAATTGCTCCTCCAAAAGCTATTTCTGGACCCGTAATCATTATTGTTGTTGTTGCTCCTCCAAAGGCTATTCCCAGTCCTACAATCATCTCTGCTGGTACTCCAACTAACAAAACTATTGCAATCCCTGTTATCACCCCTACTGACATTCCTACTGCCGAGTTAACTGAGACTCGAGGCAAAGGTATTCTGGTTGAGCCTGTCCGGACGAAGGCACAATCAATAGCTATCCCTTAGACCTCCTGAAAAGAGATTGAGGAAATTCTGAAGATCATAAAAAGAAGCGACTACAACGTAGTCGAGCAACTGGGGAAAACTCCATCAAAAATTTCCATGATGGCTTTATTATTATGTTCCGAGGCTCATGCAAAGGCCTTGGTAAAATTCCTTAAAACTGCCCATGTACCCCAAGAAACATATGTCGATCAGTTCCAAGACTGCGTAGCCAGCTTGACCGCAGATAATGGTTTAGGTTTTTTGGATGCTGATTTAACGCCAAGGGGGGGAAGCATAACGAGGCATTACATGTCTTAGTCAAATGCAGGGGCACGACTTTGGCTCATGTTTTGGTGGACACTGGTTCGTCTCTAAATGTGTTGCCTAAAAAGGCTCTTGATAGGCTTGACTGTGAAGGGTTGACCCTGAAACCGAGCATCATAGTAGTGAGAGCCTTCGACGGCTCAAAAAGGATGGTGCATGGGGAAGTGGACATCCCCATAAAAGTTGGAACCCAAACCTTTTATTCAACTTTTTATGTAATGGATATTCACCCGTCATATTCCTACTTATTAGGCCGGTCATGGATTCACAATGCTGGTGATGTTACCTCTATGTTGCATCAAATGCTGAAATATCCAATTCAAGGGAAAACAATCTCCGTTCATGGAGAAGAAGAGTATATGGTCAGTCATCTAAATTCCTTCAGATAGGTGGAATTAGATGGTGAATTTATTGAAACTCCATTCCATCACTTTGAAGAAGTTCTGCAGACTATGGAAGTAACCAAGGTTGTGTCTCAAGTCCCCAAGATTACAAGGCCTCCGCTTAAGATGTCGTCTTTGAAAGATGCCAAGGCAGTGATAGAAGAAGGTGGGTGCACTATTTAGGGCCAACTCCCAGATATCCCATACAAATCTGACAAATTTGGTTTGGGTTTCACGTCAGGAGCCCAGAAAGTTGTACGTCGCGCTCGTGCCAAAGGACCACCCTTGAAGATCAGCAACCACCAAGTAAGCACCGTGGAGGATGGTAAAGATAGTTATAACCTGGAGGATTGGGTTTTCCCAACTGTCAGTGGAGGGCTCAGCAACTGGGAAGCTAGATATTTTATCCTGATCACTTTTATCCCACAGTAATTTGTCTTTAAATTTTGTCAGATCTGTAATTTTAAACAATTCAGACTCTTAAAACCTTGTGTCTTACCCGAGGCACAATGGTCCATTTGTAAGGGTTATTATCTCATTTCCATATGACATCAATGAATCATGGACGTTTTTGCATACAAGCTTTATGCTCATTGTTTTTCTTTTTTACATTTTCATTTCTTTCAAAGATAGCTATACTCTTACACACACTCACATTCAAATTGCAGATCTACATCCATTCGGGATCCCATGGGTAACAATTCTGCTATGGCCCTTTGTGACTCTGAAAATCTAATATACCAAGCCGAAGACGGAGGTGAGGAAGAATGTGAAGTTCAAGGGGAACTCGCCAGGTTATTACAACAAGAAGAGAGGACCATTCAGCCCCACAAAGAACCAGTGGACACAATCAACCTAGGTACAGAAGAAGATAAAAGAGAAGTCAAGGTGGGTTCCAATCTGGAACCCAGTGTCAAAGAGCGTCTGATTCAGTTGCTACAAGATTATGTTGAGGTCTTTTCCTAGTCGTACGAAGACATGCCAGGACTTGATGCAGATATAGTGGTACATCGTCTACCAACAAAGGAAGACTACCCACCGGTAAAAAAAAGGTTTGTCGCATGCGACTAGACATGTCAGAGAAGATCAAATCAGAAGTCATGAAACAATTCAACATCGGATTCTTGGTCGTAACTTCCTATCCACAATGGGTTACCAATGGATTTCCCGTGCCCAAAAAAGACGGAAAGGTACGAATGTGCATGGACTACAGATATTTGAATAGGGAAATCCCTAAGGATGATTTCCCACTTCCCCACATTGATATTCTAGTTGACAATACGGCACAACATATGGTGTTTTCCTTCATGGATGGCTTCTCAGGCTATAACCAAATCAAAATGGCGCCTGAGGATATGGAGAAAACAACCTTTATCACACAGTGGGGCATATTCTGCTACAAGGTTATGCCATTCGGGATGAAGAACGCTGGGGCAACCTATCAGTATGCCATGGTAGCCCTATTTCACGATATGATACATCACGAAATAGAGGTTTATGTGGATGACATGATATCCAGATCTCAAACAGAAGAAGAGCATCTTGACCATTTACAAAAACTCTTTGAGAGGCTAAAGAAATACAAGTTGAGGTTGAACCCAAATAAATGCACGTTTGGAGTGAGGTCTGGTAAACTCCTAGGCTTTGTCGTCAGCGGTAAAGGTATTGAAGTAGATCCTGCCAAGGTGAAAGTGATACAAGAGATGCCTTCTCCTCGTACAGAGAAGGAAGTCAGAGGATTCTTGGGACGTTTAAACTACATTGCCATATTCATTTCTCATCTGACAGCTACTTGTGAACCAATCTTCAAGTTACTGAAGAAAGATCAAGTAGTCAAATGGAATGATGAGTGTCAAACTGCCTTCAAAAAGATCAAAGAGTACCTACAAGAGCCTCTTGTTTTGATTCCACCAGTCAAGGGAAGACCATTGATCATGTATCTGACTGTTTTGGAAAATTCAATGGGGTGTGTGCTGGGGCAGCATGACGAGTCTGGCCGAAAAGAGCATGTTATTTATTACCTGAGCAAAAAGTTTACCGACTGTGAAACAAGATATTCACTGCTCGAGAAAACTTTTTGCGCTCTGGCATGGGCTGCTCGCCGGCTAAGACAGTATATGATGACCCATACTACCTTATTGATATCTAAAATGGATCCAATAAAATACATCTTCAAGAAACCTGCTCTCTCTGGGAGGATAGCGAGATAGCAGATGATCCTGACAGAATATGACATACAGTATACTACCCAGAAAGCAATAAAGGGCAGTGTACTAGCTGATCACCTGGCTCACCAAGATGTGGAAGACTACCAGTCCATGAAGTTCGAATTCCCAGATGAAGACATCATGATGGTAAATAACTGTGAAGAATTCAGACCATATGACGGACCTGAACAAGGATCCCGGTGGAACCTGTTTTTTGATGAGGCGTCCAACGCACTCGGCAATGGTATAGGTGTTGTACTCATATCTCCTGAAGGATGTCATACTCCCTTTACGGCAAGACTTTGCTTCAATTGTACAAATAATATGGCAGAATACGAAGCGTGCATTTTTGGTCTCAAAGCTGCCATAGATTTGGGGATCAAATCCTTAAATGTATTTGGAGATTCGGCTTTGGTCATCATCCAGATCAAAGGGGAATGGGACACCAAACACCCTAACCTTATCCCCTACAAAGAACATGTGCTGACATTGATCCTACATTTTGAGAAGATTACCTTCGAGCATTTCCTACGAGAAGAAAATCAGCTAGCAGACGCACTAGCCACAATGTCATCTATGTTTAAACTTAAATGGGATAAAGAGGCTCCCCGGATCACCATTGAACGAATGAATGAACCAGCTCACTATCACAAGATTAATACTGAAGAAGTAGTGGACCAACCTTGGTTTCATGAAGTCAAGAGGTATCTCGAGGCTCAAGAATATCCGGAAGGAGCTTCAGTCAATGATAAGAAGTTCTTAAGGAGATTCTCTACTAAGTTCTTCCTTAGTAATGGCATTCTCTACAAACGCAACCATGACTCTGTTAATCCGTTGCGTAGACAAGGTTGAGGTAGAAAATATCATGGCTGAGTTACATGAGGGCACTTTTGGCACCCATTCTAGTGGGCATACAATGGAAAAGAAAATCCTACGGGCAGGTTATTACTGGTCTACCATGGAAGCAGATTGCTATCAACACTCTCGAACCTGCCACAAGTGTCAGATCTATGCTGACAAGGTGCACATACCTCTGGTTCCTCTGAATGTCTTGATGGCTCCTTGGCCCTTTCTTATGTGGGGCATCAATATGATTGGGGAAATCAAGCCAACAACCTCTAATGGACACCGCTTCATCTTGGTGGCCATTGACTATTTCACAAAGTGGGTTGAGGCGGCCTCTTTCGCTTCCATTACCAAGAATGTTGTAGCCTGGTTCATTAAACAGAATCTCATCTGTCAGTATGGTATCCCTGAGAGGATCATCACAAACAATGGTACGAATCTAAAGAATATTATGATCGCCGCCCTGTGCGAGAAATTCAAGATCCAGCATCACAATTGTTCCCCTTACCGGCCAAAGATGAATGGTGTTGTCGAAGCCGCGAATAAAAACATCAAAAAGATCATACAAAAAATGACAGTCACATACAAAGACTGGCATGATATGCTACCATTCTCTCTCCACGGTTATCGTACCACATCGCGCACATCAACCGGGGCAACACCCTACTCTCTGGTATACGGCATGGAGGTTGTCTTGCCTATTGAGGTCCAGATCCCCTCTCTGAGAATTATGAAGGATGCAGGGCTGAACGAAGACGATTGGATCCAGACTCGACTTGATCAACTGAACTTGATTGATGAGAAAAGGCTTACTGTTGTCTGTCATGGTCAAATGTATCAAAAACGGATAATCAAGGCTTTTAACAAAAAGGTCAGACGCCAAGTATATCAAGTCGGGGATTTGGTGATCAAACGTATCATACTGTTGCAAGGTGATCCCAGGGGCAAATGGACTCCTACATACGAAGGACCATTTGTAATCAAAAGCATTTTCTCTGGTGGAGCAATGATCTTGGCCACCATGGATGGCGACGACCTGTCGCATCCTGTAAACACGGACATAGTCAAAAGATACTACGCTTAAGAGACCCGCTAGGTTGACACACCTAGGCAACACAAGGGCATCCCGGCGAACCAAAAAGGTTCGGGAAAAAATTAGGGACAAAAAAAAATGTACACCCGATAATCTGAAAACCCGAAAGGGCAGCTTAGGCAAAAAAAAGGGTATCTCGGTGGACTGAAAACCCGAAAGGGGGGTCCAGGCAAAAGTTAGGGAATTAAAGCATATGACTATGTCCCATTGGGTCACCTTACGGACAACCTGCAAACTCGGAGGTTCTGATCAATTCAATCAGCTTCAAACAAGGAAATGAATAGATAAGATGCTCAAAGACACGAAGGCTAAAGCAGAATGGGAACCCCATGGGATTATTTCACATATCTATCTTTTCTTTGTATCAAATTTTCATTTTTTGCGACGGAATTCTCTTACTAGAATGATTGTCTCATTGTACAAAAATACTTACTCAAAGTCAATACAAAGATATCCCTTTGAAAGTGCAAAACTATTTGTTTTTCTTTACTCTTGTGTTTTGTTTACAAAAACGTCCAATGATTTATTTTTG
Source organism: Vicia faba (assembly GCA_948472305.1). Taxonomy (NCBI): domain Eukaryota; kingdom Viridiplantae; phylum Streptophyta; class Magnoliopsida; order Fabales; family Fabaceae; genus Vicia; species Vicia faba. The sequence continues at coordinate 475,770,956 of OX451735.1, forward strand.
AACATATGCATTTGAACATAATTACTGTTTACAAATGAACAAAGTAAAAAGACAATCATAGATGGCTTTAAGAGATATGGAAATCTCTCTAAGTTATTTCCATAAAACCCCCCGCAGTGTGCAGTTTAATCCCCAGCGGAACAGAGCTTCCAGTTATCAATCCCCAGTAAAAGTCGTCCAATTTCTCAGGATTCCCCAACAGGATTTTACAAGCAGTACACGGCATTTCCCTTACAACAAAGTTTATTTCTCTAAGTGGAAATTCATCAACACTTCAAAACATGAAGACTTGCACTCCGTATACTCAGCAGCAGTCGGGGATTTATTTCCCCCCAATCCAACAAGCAATGCAGCAGATTAGCTCACATATGCATACATCATATCCATATATCATAAACATCGATAACACGAATGCATGTATCACAATATCATTACACCATGCATTTCATACAACATATTAGTTAACATGTTACCCTTTTCAGGATAAGGTTAATCAATAGCTACCATTAACAATGTTAGAAGTCTTTTCAGATACAGTTTAGATACGCTCCAGACATGGATGCCATCCTAATACTCATTCAGATTCAGCTCTCAGATACAGTTCAGATACGCTCCAGACACGGATGCTATCCTGATACTCATTCAGATTCATCTCTCAGATACGCGCCAGACACAGATGCCATCCTGATACTCATTCAGATTCAGCTCTCAGATACAGTTCAGATACGCTCCAGACACGAATTCCATCCTGATACTCATTCAGATTCAGCTTTTAGATACAGTTCAGATACGCTCTAGAATTGGATTCCATCTTGATACTCATTCAGATTCAGCTCTCAGATACAGTTCAGATACGCTCCAGACACAGATGCCATCCTGATACTCATTCAGATTCAGCTTTCAGATACGCTCCAAACACGGATTCCATTCTGATACTCATTCAGATTTCACTCTTAGATACAGTTCATATACACTCCAGACACGGACGCCATTCTGATATTCATTCAGTTTCAGCTTACAGATACGGTTCAACAATCATTTTTGGATGGCATCTACAAGCCCATCTCCAACAACTTTCCATCATCCCTCCAAATGGCAAATTTAAGCCCATTCCCTATACCATCAACCTTCACATCACCGAGTGCAAATTTCTGGGCACTCTAATGTCCAATCATCTTCCGCCTTCGAGTCACGAATGGCAAAGCTCGTCAATCTAACTCTTCAGGCTTAATAAGATTGAACAGGGGAAGCTGTTATACCCCAAAATTTGCCCTCTCACTTATCAAGAATTTGCTCACAAGATCTCCTATTGGCTCAAGACTGCACTAGGGATTGATCAGTTCAAGACACCTCCTTAAGCACCGATGACCACAATTAGGGTTTGAGATTGCACAAGGATTTTTGAACTTCCAATTCCCCATATGACTTTCATGGATCATTATGGACCCTCAAATATTACTCATGTCTAGTTTCAAGCTTTGGATCACACTTTTGCTCAGTCAATTAAGCAGTTGACCTAAAAATCAGTTGTATTGGGGAAAAAGTCAATTGTGGCCAATTTACAGTCAAACTTCATAATTTTTTATCCACATCAACATTTTAAACACATATGTATCATTTGATCAAGTTTGGACCACAATTCCTCAAGAAATTTGATCAAATCTTCAAAAGGGCAAAATTGTCAAAATTAGGGTTTTGACTAGGAAAGGGCAATTTTTGATTTTTGACCTAGAAAATGATCAATTGGTTTAAGGCATGATCTCAAGAGTCTAATTGCATCATTTTGACCTAATGACATGGCTCATAACATTGCTCAAGTCCAATGGATTGACAGATGAATTTTCAGTCAACTTATCAAAAGTCATTTGTATACTGAAAAGTCAAACTTTGACTTTTTGGTCAAAATCAAATACCAAAGATCACAATTCATCAAAGCATGTAAAAATATGACACTTATTCATCAAGAAATCAAAAATTCAAGATTTCATTTTGAAAAGTTAAAATTTCTAAACTTAGAAATTTTTCTAAGTGTTGGAAATTTCTTATTTTTTCACAAATTTGAGTAAAATTTTCACCATGATGCAAGATGATTCAAGAGAAACTTCCAACATGAAAGTTGTAGATCTTTGTGAAATATACAACTTTGCTTTACACAACTCCTTCCAAAATTTGCCCTAATTTGGTCAGGATTTTGACCCAACTTCATGGCAATTTTTCATATATTCCAAGGGGAATTTTCAAAAGTGATTCAAAGATGGGTTGTATAGCATATTTCAAGCTTTCCAAAATGTCAGGGAACTCCTTGAGATCATTTTTGAGTAGGGAGAATCGAAGAGATGAAGTTAGGGTTTTATCACTTGAATTACAAGTCATTTTGTGATGAACAAGATTCAAAAATTCAAACTTGTGCTACATAACCTCTACTTTGCAGGCCTCAAACTTGTTAGGCACTCCATAATTAATTGCTTGTACAACTGTTAAAGGTCTCATTTCAAGCATTCAATGCAAGGCCATGCTTTATATCCATTTTTGGAAGAAAGTGCACAATTCCATTTTGATAAAGTGACTTTTTGCACAAAACTTGTTCTTGAGCTTTGCACTTGTTCTTTTCTGATCATACATGTCTTATAACACAAGAGAAACTTGTTAGACACTTACAATCACTCAGTCCATGCTTGTACTCCTCTTGAAACTTGTTTTCCCACTTTTCTTCAAAATCAAGTAACTTAACAATTAGCTTGTAACTTGTACTTCTGACTTTCCAAACCACTCAAGACCTTTTGCTTATACATACACAAGCCATTTGCCACAAATCCCAGGCATGCTAAAGCCCTGAAAACACCTAGAACACATAATCACCAAAACCACTTCAAAACTTGTCATTTCTGAGTTTTGAATCCAATCTTCAAATTTGCTTGTGCATTTCTTGGCCTTTTACTTTCAAAAGCTTCTAAACGACATACACAAACATTCCTAACACCTGTAGCACCACTGTAACACCTCCATCATCATCCACCATTTTCAAAAACAGCACCTTGCACCTTGACTTCTCCAAAACTCCTCAGGCACTTTCAGCTCAAGCTAAGCATCACATTAGCTTCCTGGGAACTTGAGGAAGCTCATCCAATCATTGGAACTCACTGAAAGCTACTTAAACTCTAAACCTGATATCCTCTTGTAAGGTAAGTTTTCTGACTTTGGAACTTTTCATACAGGCATCATTAATGGTTTATTTGTGAATAAAAAATGGAGATATCATTGCCCTAAGCTAATCATGTCCATAGTTTTCATTTATTTTGCTTGAGCTTAGGTGATTTTAAGATGGAAGTTTCTGAAATTTTTAGGGTTCAGATTAGGGCCACTAAAATTCATGCTTATCTTTGATCTATAATTTTATTGATTTGCATTTCTGAAATCATGAGGAAATTTGCTACAAGTTTCCTGTTTACAATTTTCATTTTTGTTGAGATTTGAATAAGATACAGAGGCTCTGGCTGAACGTAAGATTGAAGATGAAGTTCAGGTCATGGACTTGTTTACTATCATATATTTATTGTTTTGATTAAATAAACGGATGTATAGCCACCCCAGTGGTAGAAGCGCGCGCTTGTAACTAGAGGGACCTGGGTTCGAGCCCCAGTGGTACCCTTTTTGATTTTTTACATTTTTCACACTTTCTGACTTTTTTGGACATGCGTCTGGGCTTCCCTTAGGCCTTATTGTTTTTTTCTTACTTCTGACCCCATGTTGGCTATTTACACCCTGGGCCATTTTTATTTCTTTTTTCTTATTTTTATTTATTTATTTTCTTAAATATTTTATCTAATATTAAAAAATCATAAAAAATATAAAAACATTAGATTTATATTTCAATAAAGTTTATTTATTTTTTACACAAAAAATCATTTTATTTAATCATAATTTATTTATTCCACTAATTGTTTTGTAAGTTTAATTTAAAAACTAGGATTTTAGTTATTTTCTTTTACACCATTTAAATATGTCATTTAAAAATGTAAAAAGACCAAAAATATTTTTTAATATTATAAATTATTTTTAAGACAAAAATACCAAAAATATTCTTCTTATAAATTTAATTTCTTTTTTAATCAATTAATAGATTAGGGTTTTATTTAATTTCTTTTCCTAGTAAATTTAGGTTTACTTCTTTTTACTAATTTACTTAATTATTTTTCTTTCAATTAATTAGGTTAAAACAAAACCCCCTTTTTCCTAAAAAAAAAATCCAAACAAAGATCCATTTTCTTTACATTTACATTCTTGTATATTTATACATTTTGTACATTATTTATTTCAATTCTTGTACAAATTAAATATGGTTGTAATAGATTAATTAGGTTTATTTTCTTGCAATCCCCATTTATAATTTGTACACCCCCTCCCACAAGTATTGTAGTAGCGTAGTAATTTTAAATTCCGCAATTTATCGCTTTATATACAAATGCTAGTAATTAGGGTTTGTATGGAAAGACTAAAACCAATCAATTAGAAAACCCTAATCAAAGACAAAATCAAGCATGAAAACAATACACTTGCACACAAGCACCCCCTAGGGTAAATCCACTTGGTTGCCTTACAAAATGGCCATATTATGCATGTGAGATATCTTAGCAAAAACAAGCAAAGTATAAGATCATAGTCCCTCGATGACGCTATCCATGTTGCCTTTCAAATGATCTTAGTCCCTAAAAGAGAATGCTAAGATACCTTGCAACATTTCTAATCATGGTTATACGATGACCCACGCCCGTCCCATTAACATCCAAAGGTAGGGTTACTTACCAAATCAATGGTAAGATAACAATATCAAAGGAAAGAGGAAATGAACATGAAAGACTTTTGAGTATGTAGAATGCTCCTAGTTACTTGCTCAAATTTCAAAATAAAACATCCTTGCTATTTTCAAAACAAACACCTACACTTTCAAAACATCTTACAAACTTGAAAACATTTTCAAAAGATCAACATCTTTGTATACATTCTTATGAACGAGAATCATTACAAAGTTTGCCTAAACAAATGGCCTCTTTACAAAATACTTTCAAAAACCACACAAAGCACAATTTCAAACAAAAGCAAGTGATCTAGCAAGTAACTAAGAGCCCATGGAAAACCATGGATGAAAAGGGTGCTAATACCTTCCCTTTTCATAATCTACCCCCCGAACTCAAAAGACAATCTCAAAGGTCTTTCCTGTGCTTTTTCACCTTTCCTTTTGGATAAAAGAAAAGTCGGTGGAGACTCTTGCTAACCGCAACATTTGCGATCAAACATAAAACCTTCAAGTCAGTTCTCCCACTGTATCACAGACTGGTAGTCATCCACGGCCTGATGTGCCAAATGATCAGCCAATACACTTCCCTTAATTGCTTTTTGGGTTGTATATTGGATATCATATTCGGTTAAGATCATCTGCCATCATGCTATCCTCCCGTAGAGGGCGGGCTTCTCGAAGATGTACTTGATTGGATCCAACTTAGATATCGACAAAGTAGTGTGGGTTAGCATATAATGTCTTAGTCGGCGAGCAGCCCATGCCAAAGCGCAGCAAGTTTTCTCAAGCAGTGAGTATCTTGTCTCACAGTCGGTAAACTTTTTTCTAAGGTAGTATGTTGCGTGCTCTTTTCGACCAGACTCGTCATGCTGCCCCAGAACACACCCCATTGAATTGTCTAGCACTGTTAAGTACAATATCAAATTTCTTCATTCAATCGGAGGCATCAAAATGGGTGGTTCTTGAAGGTATTCCTTGATTCTTTCGAAAGCGGTCTGGCATTCGTCATTCCATTTTACCACTTGATCTTTCTTTAGGAGCTTGAAATTGGCTCACATGTAGCAGTCATATGTGAAATGAACATGGTGATATAATTCAGGCGTCCCAAGAAACCTCTAACTTCTTTCTCGGTACGGGGATCCGGCATCTCTTGTATGGCTTTTACCTTTGCAGGGTCTACCTGAATACCTTTGTCACTGACGATGAACCCCAGAAGCTTACCAGACCTTACCCCGAAGGTGCACTTGTTCGGATTCAACCTCAACTTGTATGTCTTCAACCTGTCAAACAACTTTTGCAGATGATCAAGGTGTTCTTCCTTGGTTTAAGATATGGCTATCATGTCATCAACATAAACCTCTATCTCATGGTGAATCATATCGTGGAACAAAGCTACCATGGCTCGCTGATAAGTTGCCCCAGCATTCTTCAACCCAAAAGGCATCACCTTGTAACAGAAGGTTCCCCACTGTGTGATGAAGGTTGTCTTCTTCATGTCTTCAGGAGCCATCTTGATCTGGTTGTAGCTAGAGAAACCATCCATGAAGGAGAAGATTTTATGTTGTGCGGTGTTGTCAACCAGGACATCAATATGGGGAAGCGGGAAGTCATCCTTGGGGCTTGCCATGTTCAGGTCTCTATAGTCCACACACATCCATACCTTACCATTCTTCTTAGGTACCTAAACGGTGTTAGCAACCCACTGCGGATAGGAGGTGACAGCTAGGAACCCAGCGTTGAACTGTTGCATGACCTATGCTTTAATCTTCTCTGACATTTCAGGGCGCATACGAAGGACCTTTTACTTAACCGGAGGACAATCTTCTGTAGTCGGCAGATGATGTACCATAATATTAGTGTCTAAACCAGGCATGTCTTCATATGACCAGGTGAAGATCTCAACATAGTCGTGTAACATCTGTATTAACCGCTGTTTGACATTATTCTCTAGATTTGCGCCGATCTTGACTTCTTTTCTGTCTACCTCTATGCCCAAGTTTATCGTCTCAGCTGGCTCTTCATGAGGTTGTATAGCCCTCTCTTCCTTCTATAACAGTTTATCAAGTTCTCTAGGCACCTCACAATCTTCCTCACCTTCGTCCTCGGCTTGGTTGATCGGATTTTTGAAGTTATAACTGCCAATAGCAGAACTATTATCAATGGGATCCAGAGTGGATATGGATCTGCAGTTTGATATATGAGTGCGTGTAAGAGCATAGCTATATTGATAAAGTAAAAAGCAGAAAAGAAAAATAGAGAGCGCAAAATTTGTATGAAAGAAACGTCCAATGTTTTATTGATAACATATATAAATGACATATAATAACCCTCACAAATAGAACCATTGTGCCTCGGGTAAGGCACAAGGCCATAGAAATTAAATTTTTTATTACAAATTCGAAAACAAGTAAGATAATTACTGTTGAACAAAAGAAATTGGTATAAAATCTCTGGTCGTCTAGTTAGTAGGTCCACCTTTGGTAGTCGGGTAGATCCAGCTGTCAATATCAGAATTCTCATCACTGTCTTCAATAGCGTTGACCCCACGATTGTTGATGCATAGGGGAGGTCCTCCGGCCCGAGCGCGTCAAACAGCCCTTTGAGCTCCTAAAGTAAAGCCCAAACCAAATTTGTCAGTTTTATGAGGAAAATCAGGGAGCTGTCCCCAAATGGTACACCCACCTTCTTCAACTACTGCTCTGGCATCCTTGAGAGAAGCCATCTTCAAAGGAGGTTTGGTGTCGGTGATAGTCTCGGTTGACGCCATAATCTAGGGAACCTCTTCAAAGTTTTGACAAGGAGTCTCTATGAATTCCCCGTCCATCTCTACATACCTAAAAGAATTCAGGTGGCTTACCATATACTCCTCTTCACCATGCATAGTGACAATCTTCCCCTTCACTGGATACTACAGCATTTGGTGCAGCGTAGAAGTAACGGCCCCAACTTCATGGATCCAAGGGAGACCCAACAAACAAGAGTACGATGGCTTGATACCATCACGTAGAAGGTGGATTCAAAGGTCTGGGAACCCACTTTGACAGGGATGTCCACCTTCTTGTGCACCATTCTTTTTTACCAGTCAAAAGCCCTCACCATAATGTTACTGGGATTTAAGGTCAAGCCTTCACAATCTAGCCGATCAAGAGCCTTCTTAGGCAGAACATTCAGTGAAGATCCAGTGTCCACCAGCACATGAGCCATAGTAGTGCCCATGCATTTGATCGAGACATGCAGAGCATCATTATGCTTTCTCCCCTTTGGTGTCAGATCGGCATCTGAAAAACCCAACCCATTGTCAGCAGTCAAACTGGCCACACAGTCCTTGAATTGGTCGGCGGAGGTTTCTTGAGGCACATGTGCAATCTTGAGAAATGCAATCAAAGCCTTTGCATGGGCTTCAAAACACAATAGCAGAGACAACATTGATATCTTCGAAGGGGTCTGCCCCAGCTGCTCGACCACATTGAAGTCGCTCTTCTTGATTATTTTTAAAATTTCCTCTATTTCTTGCTTAGAGGATTCCAAAATAACCTTTCTTGGTGCCTCCGTCCGGGCAGGCTCACCTATAGCTTCTTTGCCCCGAGTCCTAGATGACTCATCGATAGGGGTAACAACTGGAGTAAGGATAGGAGTAGTAACAGAAGTACCGGTAGGAACAACAGATGGAATAACAACAGGCTTAGTGACAGTCTTCGGGGAGATATCGAGAGAGAAAACCCTTCCACTTAGGGTAACTTTGTTGGTCCCGACAATGTTACTGACATTGGGATCAGCCTCTTAAGTCTTCAAATCCTGTTTGACGCCATGGTATTAAACGTCGGCACCATAATTCCAAGGGACAACTTTGTCCGAGGAGTACAGTACAGGACCAGGACAAGTGATTATTAACGGAGCAGTTCTTGGAGGTGTAATCCTAACAGGTCTTTTAGAGGAGACCTTGGGAGGATTGGCGGAAATGGTTATGATAGCAACATCTTCATACAGAACAGTCAGAATCGGAGTCTTTTCAAACAAAATTTCTCTGCTATCCATCAGGCGTTGGACACCTGCTTTCAGCAAATAACAACCAGATGGCAGAGATGAACACATGTGGCAACCTTCACCACAGCCCGGAAATAAACCGGCCAACAACAAATTCTTCTTGACAGTCATGAGAGGAGTGGATACTTCATAAACAGAGGTAACAAACAGATCAGTATCAATGGCATTAATACCATGATTGTGCTTGGGCATGGGAGAAGTTATTACATTAGGCTTCTCCGGAGCATCAAACTCAATCTCCTTGGCCTCGATCAGATCCTGTGTCTTATTTCTCAGAGCCCAACAGTCATTTGTATCGTGGCCTAGACTCTCAGAATGTAAGCACACCGAGCGTTTGGATTGTACCGAGGAGATGTGGTGTTAGGATTCTTGGGAGCCTCCTTTAAGGTTGACAAGTTTGATCTTAACAGATGGGGTAAAACCTCAGTCAATGTCATATTAATCCAGGTGAACTGCCTTTGCGGTCTTTCTACCCTTAGCTGATTGTTTCGTTGTTGAGTAGCCGCAGGCCTATGTATCATTACAGCCCCTACCGTTGGACAGCGTTCAGCTCTGCTCTGACCTCTTGGGCTATAAATGGCACTGGCCTCCTTCTTACCCGTGAAGGGCTTCTTCACTGAACTTGACGAGGTATCTTTCTGTATTTTTCCACTCTGGATCCCAGCTTCTACCCTTTCTCCGGTCAATATCAGCTCGGTGAAACTAATTGAGGAGCTACCAATCAAGTGATTGAAGAATGGACCAGACAGAGTCCTAAGAAACATGTCAACCAACTCCCTATCAGACAAAGGGGGTTGGACTCTCCCTCCCAGATCTCTCCAATTCTGCGCATAGTCAATGAAACCTTCACCTGCACCCATGGACATACTCTGGAGTTGAGTACGGGTAGGGGCAAGGTCAGTGTTATACTGATACTGCTTATAAAAAGCAGCAGCCAAATCTTCCCAGTTGCGGACATTGGTTCCCTCCAGTTAATAGAACCATTCAAGTTGAGTCTCAGACAGACTATCCTGAAAGAAATGGACCCACAAGTTCCTATCAGCAGTGTGAGGCTGAATCTTCCTCACATAGGAACAGAGATGAAGCTTGGGACAAGACACCCCATCATACTTCACAAACACCGGAGCCTTGAACTTTTGTGGGATGACTACCCCAGATACCAAACCTAGCTCTTCAAAATCCAGTCCTGGTATTCTCTGGATCGCCATTGTGCTCAGCCGATCCTCTAACTGCTTGTATATATCCTTAGTGGGAGGATACTGTTCATCATTGTAGTATGTGTCATTATCAGAAACTTTAGGGCTAGGGTCCTCCTCCCTTTTCTCTCTCTCTCTCTCTCTTGATTCTTCCCTTCTTTGGACGAGGAGGTCATATCAACCAGTTGCTTCAACGATCCCTTGAATCTTCTGCCCAGATTCAGGACACCAGTGGTCTTCTTCTTCTTCTTCTTCTTCTTCTTCTTCTTCTCTTTCAAAATAAGGGCCTTCAGATCTTCTTGTCCCTTAGCTAAGGCTACGAACATTTGCTGAAATTGGGAATTTTGTGCCTGGAGGTCCTTGATGCTTTGTTCAGAAGACATTATTGCTAAAATAAACAGCGAAGAAGATGAGAAACCTGTTATGGTACCTGTTTATGTAATGTCATGGACGATATGCGTATGTAATGATTTCAAGGACTTTGGGAAATTTAAATTTGCGAACCAAAATGAAATAAAGATTTTATTAGTAGAATTCAAAATACAACTGTCTTTTAAGTGTTACAATTGAAAATTCTAAAAACTGAAAGAAAATCAAATTTCCCATGGACGCTTCCTCTTTATGCCGAGATAGACATTAAATCTTCTTTCCTCATGAAGCTGCTTTGTGATCTCTAAGACTTTCTTCTCGTGGGCATAGAACTGGTCCCTATAAGTATCCAGTTCCTTCTTCAACTGTATCTAGGACCTCTGTAATTCTTCAAGGTCGGTGGGCATATCAGGATGAAGAACCGTGTAAGGAATATCCCCTTCAGTAATGGACTCCACAATCACTGACAAGACAACAATGTATGGCATCATCAGTTTCTGAGCACGAGCTCATACCCATTGGAGGTAAGGTTCCATAGGAATGGAATTCTTCAGCCTCAAAGTCTTGACGTCAGATTTGTTTATCATGCCCCAGGCTCATATGAACATGTGGCGATACCCCTGAACATCATCCTCATAGTTGAACATGATGCCCTGGATAAGCATCTCGTGAGGACCATCCCTTCGAGCGTAACCAAACTGTCGCAGAGCCAAACAAGGATTGTAAGTTATGCCTCCCCTAATGCCAAGTAGTGGGACATTAGGGAACTCCCCGCAGCGGTCAATAATAGAAATGCCTCCCATAGATCGGGAATACCAGAGAATATCCGCATGAGAAAGTGACATTATCCTTTGCGACCAACCTAAACCCTCTTCATTCTTCAGCACTGACTTAGGGAGGTGAGAAATAAACCACCTCGACAGTAATGGTATGCAACATATAAGAACCCCTGTTCTCTTCATAGTATGAGTGTGGAGAGCATGCAAGATATCTCCTAGCAAAGTAGGCACAGGGTTGTGAGAGAGGAAGGTCTTGATAGAATTCACGTCTATGAGCATGTCTGGATTAGAGAACAGCATTAACCCATAAATTAGAAGGGCCAAAATCTCCTCAAAAGCCTGAAAGTCCAAATAATTCCAAAACAGCTAGGCCTTCTCTATTAGGAACTTGGCTAGAAGACCCTTGACTCCGCTTCTTATTTCCCAATTGGATACCACGTCAGCCCGTTTCAAATGCAAAGCTGAGGCAATGATCTCTGGCTTGGGAACTTCTTCTAAACCTGTGAAAGGCATCTTGTCAAGAATAGGTAGATCCAATAACTGAGAGAACTCTTCCATGGTAGGCACCAACTGATAATCTGGAAAGGTTAAGTAGTGGTGCTTGGGATCAAAGAACTGAAAGAGTACCCCCATCATCTTTTCATCAAAACTTGAAGTAACCAGATTGAGGAGTAGACCATGTCTCTTAGTGAACGAAGAAGTTTCAGGAACCCTCGATACTAGTTTCTTTAGTTGGAGAGGCATTCTCACAAATCTGATTCGGATAGTGTTTCTACGAGCGGAAGCCATGATCTACAAAACAGAACAAAGATAAATTCCCTTGGTCCTTAAAATGGTTAGTGTAATGAGAATGGATGCTATGTTATGATGCATGATGTCATGTTCAAACAGAGTAAATCACACACAAGAAAAGCACACAAATAGGCCTTAGGTTCAAAGGCTTGCATGAGGTTAAAGGTAAGTATCCTCTTGAAATTTAGTTGGTTTCAAACCTGTCTTAGAAAAGTAATCGGGTTCTAAGGATTCTCAATATCACTGATCATCCTTTATCGGGCATTGTTTCAGCTCAGGCAATCTTTTCTTGCGGCCAAAGTATCCCGAAAGTCTGATCTCAATGAGTGTAGCATCGAGTATCAACCAACCCTCAGCTTTATACCGAGGCCGGCTATCTCACTACTTTCTAATGGCCAATTTTGTTCAACTAAGATTCTAAAGTCCGTTAGTGCTTCACGACACCATGCGGCGGCCCTGTATTCTCCTCGTTTCAACATGAAGGATACCAATGCCAACCAAAGTGTCACACCAACACAGCCACCACTTAAACCATATCGGTCTACACCGTACATTCTCCACGATCTATTGTTGTTTACCTAAAAATTTCCCCCAGATCCGGGTGTAAGATCTTTAACAATACCCAAGCAAAAGCCCTTAAAGATAAAGCAGGCAAAACAAACAAGAAAGCAATTTTTTAAAAAATTACCTAGATCCTAAGGTATACCCCACTTTATATTCCCCAGCAGAGTCTCCAGTTCTGTGATACGGTGGCAGAACCGACTGTTATACTGGTTTTGCATTTTTTGTTCGCAAATGTACGGTAAGCAAGAGTCGCCACCGACTTTTATTTCATCCAACAAAGGAAAAGGAAAAAGAACAGAAAAAAACTTTTTCGAGATGTTTCTGAGTACGGGGGGTAGATTATGGAAATGGAAGGTGTTAGCACCCTTTCCATCCATGACTTTCCATGGGCTCTTAGGTACTTTCTCATTTTGAAATTTCTTGTGTGTCTTTTGAAAAGTTTTTGTTTAACTTTGTGGTAACCCTGTATCTGTCCTCAAGAGTGTGACGAAGTTGTTTTTGAAAACTTTCTGAAAGTGTTCGTGTGAAAGATTTTTTGTTGTTTTGAGCACGTACCTAGGAGTTTCTACCTACTCGAAAAAGTCTGTTCATTTTCTTATTCCTTTAGACAGCGCTATCCTACTATTAAGGAGTAGGTAGCTCCATCGTTGGAGTTTAAGGCAACATTCGAATGGGTCATTTTGATCTTTCGGGACTATAGGGCAACCACTAAGACTCCCTATACTTCACGACCATTTACCGAAGGCAACCGAAGTGGGGTAAACCCTAGGAATGAGCATGTGCAAGTGGTTATTTTTCAGTTTATTTATCTTTGTACAATTAGGGTTTTCTACCTTTTTAATTTCATTTGTCTTTCGCATACAATCCTATCATCAATCATCTAGCAGCTTATAATAGTAGAAAGTAAAAGTGCAAGAAATTAAAGTCCTAACTATTACAAGGCTTCGGGGAGGGGTTACATAACCAAACTTGGGGAATATGCAGTAAATAAAAAGCGGTAAACAAAACCTAATTTAAAACTATTACAAACCCGATGCAGATACAATAATTGGAAAATAAAGTGAAAATAAATAAGCGCGTGAAAGTTAAGATGAGAACAAATTAGAAGCCTAAAAAATCTAATTAATTAAAAAATATTTTTGTGTATTTTTTATTGAGAAAATAATTAAATTGCAAATTAAACCTAATTTCTAGTTAATTTTTATTAATAAAAAAACAATCAAATTAATCTAATTAGACAAATTTATTTTCAATAAAATTAATTTAAATTAAAAAAAAAACCTAATTCTACATTTTTGTGATTTTATATTTCATGATTAATAAAAAAATGATTTATTTTAAGAAATATAAAAATAATCAAAGCAAATAAAAAAATTTATGAAATCAAAAACAAAAAAAGAAAAATAAATGGGCATGCTGATGTTGTTAGTAATCTGGGGGGTGCGCCTTCTTTTTTGTACTAGGCCCAAGATTCATAAGCCTAATCCCTTGTTTGATTCAGTGCAATCAGGTCTGAAATATCCACCATGCGCTGCACTCATGGAGTGTTGGATCTGGATCCAGGGATGATCCAATGGCTGGATCTGGAGGATGCAAGGTGGACCGCATGGGTAACACGCACTGAATCCTGTAAAGAAATAATGGAAATAACAAAATCCTTGGACCTGGGATCGAACCCAGGTCATTCCTATCATATGCCTTGCCCTTTTTACCATCTGCGCTAGTTAGTCATTCATATATATAATTAAGCAAAAATAATATAATGGAAACATAGATCTATTGTTGAATCAGCCTGACACGCATGCATTGTGGGGCCCTGGTAACTCAAAGGGCCAATCAGATATGGAGAGAGGGATCTATGATTTGATCCAGCCAATAGGACGCAGGGAATTAGCCATGCAGGCTTGGACCACCGCCTGTAATAAGTTAAACCACCGGCCACGGTGGTTACGATCACCTTCTCTGGTGATATCAAAAATCGAACCCTGCAAAACACACCATATCAAAGCATATAAAACACCCTACCCCCCTTAAAATTTTCCCAAGAATCCAATGGTGGTATTTTTTTTATCTAAAAGTTCCTGTATCACTAAAACCGAAGCTTACTTCTCTCCAAGCCCTAACAATGGTGATTTGCAACCCTGACCTTGTTCCTTGCATGTAATACGTCGGAAAATTCACAAATAATCATAATAACATGAATGAGTATTCAAAAGGCATTGATATCAAGAATTAAGTGAGTTTGAAATCCAAATTCTTACCAAAAGAGGGAGGATCGAACTGGGGTGATGCAGTGTGCTTTGGCCTTTGCAAATGGACTGTTCACCTCCTGGAATCCTCAGAAGGATGACGGAATGGCTGGAGGTGATTGAAGGAGGCTGGATCATGCCTTTTGAAAATTGCACTTTCTTTGAAATTTTGGAATTTTTGTTTTCTCTCTTGAGGCAGGTTGCGCGTTTCTGTCTTGTCCTTTAGGGTTGGAGAGCCTTTGCTTATGTATGAGAATCAGATTAGGGTAACATTTGTGGAAGGAATCCAAAGAATAATGGAGTTTTAATTTTGCTTCAAATCATTCCATTTTTTCATATTTTCTTGCCCATTCCAAGCTTGCACGATCTCCTTGTCATGTGACAGCATATTTTGTTCCACATTTAATGAAAAAAAAGATTTCAAATTAAACTTAACATTATTTCCATTATTTACTTATTTAATTTTGATTTTTAATGAATAAAATATCAAAATAAATAGAATAAATGATAGAATAATGCATGTGTGGGCTTATGGGTCGTGGACCATGTTAGGAACAAGATTCAAACTTGAAAATATAGGCCCATTTGGAGAAAATTCAAATTTGGTCAATTTTGGCTTTATGCAATTTTCCAAAAAATGGTCAACTTTGACAGTGCACATCTCCATCAATTTTAACCCTAAGAGGGTGTTCTTGGACTTTTTACAAATATTAGGATTTCACCTAAACAAAACTTTTGGTTTCATCTCATTTGGGTCTTCCATACTCATGTAAGAAGCTTTGACCCAAAAGGTGTTTTTGTTGACTTTTGAAAAGGACCTATAATGTCTGAATTTATATCTTTTCATGAGTAAATTTATTGAACTTGAGGGTTGAAGATGAGTTGTAGTTAATTGAATCCTCTTCAAAATGAGCCTTGGATGGGAAATTTCTGATAAAGTATGAGAAAGTTATGCCTGGTCAAAGTTTGGTTGACTTTTCCTATAGAAACCCTAATTTAGCAACTTTTGAGTTTTGATGAATTTGGGGCATTCCTTAAGGAATCATGATCAACCTTTGATCAAATTATGGATGTTACTTCAAAATGTCGATGTTGACCAAAAATTTTAAAGTTTGACTGCATGAGGGTCACAGTTGACTTTTGACCTAGTACAATTGATTTTTAGGCATTTGAGCAGTTGACTGGGCAAACTTCTTGTGAAAGGCATGAAACTTGACATGGATGATCTTGAGAACATATTAGGACCATGGAAAATATTAGAGACCTTTGTAGTTCACATATATTGATGAAAGTGGAAACCCTAGTTGAAGGTTCATTGCCTTAGGAGAGAATTTGTCTGGTTAGTTCTTGGGCATCCTTGAGCAATTGAGGATCTCTAGGAGTATGTTTTGTGTAAGAATGGGAGGGAAAATTTTGGGGTACAACACAAGGCTTTGGAAATAACCCCAGGCTTTGGAGTTTCTTCTAAACCGGTGAATGGTATTTGACCAAGCACGTGCACTCCTAGCAGTTGAGAGAATTCTTCTAATGTAGGCACCAATTGGTAGTCGGGAAATATGAAGCAATGATGCATAGGATCAAAAAATTGGAAGAGCACACACATCATTTCTTCTTGGAAGTTTGAGGTAGCCAAGTTGAGAAGTCAACCATATTTCTTGGTGAAGGGATAATCTCGAGGCACCCTTGATGCTAACTCTTGAATTTGAGGAAGCACTTTCACGAAGTTGACTCGGATGGTATTTCTACTAGTGGAAGCCATGTCCTACATAACAGAACAAAGATAAATTCCTAAATCCTTGAAATGGTTATTGGGAATTCTTATGATGTTATGGTGTTTATGATGTCATGAATAACTAATCAAAAATAAAGCACACAAAGACCTTAGGTTTAGACTTGCATGGGTTTCATAGGTAAGTACCCTCTTAAAGTTTAGTTGGTTCAACCTGTCCTAGAAAGTAAACGGGTTCTAGGGAATCTTAATATCATTGATCTTTCTTCATTGGGCATTATTTTAGCACAATCAATCTTTTCTTGCGGCCAAAATATCCCAAAAGTCTGATCTTAATGAGTGTAGTATCGAGTATTAACCAATCTTCAACTTTGAACCAAAGTTGGCTACCTCACTACTTCCTTATGGCCAATTTGTTCAACTAAAGGTTCTATGGTCAGTTAGTGCTTCATGACACCATACAGCGGCCTCGTATTCTCCTTGATTCAACACAAGGGATACCAGTACCAACAAATGTGTCACACTAACGTAGCCATTATTTCAACCATATCAGTTTATGATGTACAGTCTCCACAATCTATTGCTACTTACCTAATGATGTTCCCAGATCCGTGTAGAGGATCTGTACAATACCAAAACACCCTTTTAAGAGTAAAGCAAGCAAGTCAAATAATGAAAGCATTTAAATATGATCTAGTCTCTAAGGTACCCCCACTTTAATTAACACTCCCCAGCAGAGTCGCCAGTTCTGTAATACGGTGGGAGAACTGACTTGGGTGTTTTGTGTTTTATCGTAATTGTTGCGGATAGCAAGAGTCGCCGCCGACTTTTCTTTTATCCAATAAAGGAAAGGGTGAAAAGAACAGGAAAGATCTTTTGAGAATCTTCTTGAGTTTGGGGGGTAGGTTATGAAAAGAGAAGGTGTTAGCACCCTTTACATCTGTAGTTATCTACGAGCTCTTAGTTGCTAGCTCACTTTAAAAATTCTTTGTGAAATGTGTTTGTTTGAAAGAATTTTTGAAAGTGCCTTTGTTTAGGCAAACTTTGTAATGTTTCTCGTCTCTATAAGAATGTATACAAAGTGTTGAATTTTGAAAATATTTCATGGAAAGTGTTTGTGTGTTTGAAAGATGTTTTGAAATGTTTGTGAGCAAGCAACTACAAACGTTCTACCTACTCAAAAAGTCTTTGTTCTTTTCCTCCTCCTTTATATAGTGTTATCTTACCATTAGTTAGTAAGCAACCTTATCATTGGATGTGAAGGGACAGGCGTGGGTCATCGTACAGTCATAGAAGGCAACATTGTAGGATACCTTAGAAATTTTTTGTGAGGGTCTAAGATCGTTTACCAAAGGCAACATCGAAGGGTCATTGAGGGACTACGATCTTTAAATCGAGGGTCTTTTGCTAAAACATCCAATGTTCGAGGGACATGACTGTTTATATCTGAGGCAACAAGTGTGGGTTACCATAGAGGTGCATGTGTGCAAAGTGTGTTGTTTTCATTTAAATTGTCTTGAATTAGGGTTGTCTATTGTTTGGTTTTAAGTCTTTCCATACAAACCCTAATTACTAGCAATAATAAGGAAAACGGTAAATTGCTGAAATTAAATGTCCTACGCTATTACAACGCTTTGGGAATGGGGTGTACAAATTTGTGAATGGGGGGAAGAAAGAAATAAAGACCAAATTACTATTACAAACCAATAATGATCCAAAAATAACAGCAAAAAGTCTCAAAATCTAGATTTTTGGTGTCTGGGCTGACACGGGCCGTGTCCTGTGACACATGCACCCGTGTCAGGAGCTGTTATAATCCATGCATGTTTTTTTCTGTCCCAACTGAGTTGACATGTGTTGTGTCCTGTGACACGGGTACCCGTGTCAAGACCATGTCCTGCCATTTTGTCAAGTTTTTAATCCCAGTTGGATTGACAAGGGTCGTGTCTTGTGACACATGCACCTGTGTCAGCCCCTGCCTTGACTTTTGTCCTGTTTTCAATCATAATTGGATTGACATGGGCCGTGTCCTATGACATGGGCACCCGTGTCAGCCCCCTGCCTTGCCTTTTATCCTGTTTTCTCCCTGACACGTCCTGTGTCAAGTGACACGGCCGGCCGTATCAGACCTCCTGAAGCACTTTTCTGGAATTTTATGTGTTTGCAACTCTTCTGCTCTTTTTTATCCTATTTTGTTATTTTGAAAAAAAAAGAAAGTAAATGATGCATGGTTGAGGATTACATAGTTTAAGAAAACTTACCTCTTGAAGAAAAGTCTGAAGCCTCTTCTAGTTGTTCCAGGTGTAATATTATGATTGATTAAGCTCCCTTGTTCCTCACTAAAGCTACTATAGTCCTTGCTTTATGCCAAAATTTGTTTGAACCTTCCTAACCAAGTCTACTTGTAATATAATGTTTTTGAGTTTGGAAGATGGTGATAGTTATATTACAAAAGTTGTTCTTATGTTTGAACAACTTCTATATGATGTATGTGAAGTATTCGGATGATTTTTTGGAAGATACTTGCAAGGTTTGAGAGATTTGAAGATTTAGACTTCAAAGAGCAGAAATGAAGGTTTTGCAGACAATTCTGGTTTTTTGAGAGTATGAGGGGTTTTTTGAGAGCTTGTCAACATAAATGAAAACTTAGGGGTTTTAGCTTGCAAATGGCCTCTTTATTTATAGAGAAGGTTTGAGAGGATGAGAGAGTTTGTTTCACAAGCTGTGGAATTCTGGTTTGGTTGAGATGAAACAACCAAGTTATGTGAAATTTGGTGTTCCAATGCATGGTACAAAAGGGATCTAAAGTGGCTAGGATTTTTTAGGCATGTTGCTTCTTGATTTGACATTGTGTGTGTGCAGAAAAAATAGTTGAGAGGCTCAAGGAGAGCAGACTTTGTATAAAGCATGCTTTATGTGAATGGCAATGGTGCCTTTGTGCCATAAATGGAATGATGCAATTGACAATACTTGAATCACTTGGATATTGGTTCAATCAATTGTGTAAACATCTGATTATGAATAGATTTGCAAGTCAAAAGGCTTGCAAAGTAAGATTATGCAACATGGCATAAGGATTTTGTTATGTGATCATCACAAAATGCCTTGTGTTTCAAGAATGGATATCCAACTCCATGCCCTTGAATCTCCTAGCTCAAGTATGATAAATTCATGCTCTTGGACATTTTGGAAAGCTTGAAACATTGTTTACAACCTTTATTTTCACCACTTTGGCTAAATAATCTTGGAACTATGTGAAAAAATTCCAAGAAGTTGGGATAAAATCATGACTAAACTTGTTGAAAATTTCACTAAGTATTTAGTGAAAATGTCATGACTTTATGGACTTATATCTCCAAATCTAAGCATTTTTTTGACATCACCATAAAAAGCATTGTTGTAGAATTCATCAAGCTCTACAACTTTCATGTTGGAAGTTTTTCTTGAATCATCTTGCATCATAGTGAAAAATTGTCATGAAGTAGTGAATTCATTAAGGCCAAAACACTTACAATTTTTCTAAGTGTTGGAAATTTAGATTTTTTGTTGACTTTTCTTGACTTTGTTGATTCTTGATGATCAAGCTTGATAATTTTGATTGGTTTAATAATTCTTTATTTTGAAGTTCAATGTTGAGCAAAAAGTCAAAGTTTGACTTTTTGTGTGATAGTTGACTTTTCATCAGTTGATCCAAATTTCAACTATCAATCACTTGTATATTTGGAGATGTCTTGAGCCACATAATTAGGTCAAGATGTTCTAATTGAGCTATTTAGAATAAATTCTTGAAGAAAAATGGGAGTTCAAATTTTGGGGTACAACATGCCCCAATTCCATGTATCCACTCACATCCTAGCAACAAATTATAGTTTGCTTTGGACACAATCACCATAAACATTGTTGGCCTTGAAGCCGGGCCATTTGAAAATTTTACTTGAATCACACCTAGTATGTGACTTGTTTTTCCTTCATAGTTCGACAAAACCATATTATTTGGTTTGAGGTCAGTGTCGAACTTGCCAATCCTTTTCATTAATGATTGTGGCATCAAGTTCACAGCAGCAGCACCATCAACAGACACTTTCTTCATAGGGAAACCATTAACTTTAGCCCTTTTAAACAAAGTCTTGAGATGGTACATTATATCATATGTAGGTTTCTCAAACATTGCATGTTTTTCTTCCACTACCCCATTATTCATGACATAGTAGCATAGAGTTTTTTGGTCCGCAGATTCTTCGCACATGGCTTCTTCATCATCTTCATAGGATTCTGACACGAATATATACTCATTAGAAAAGACCTACACAACATTATAGTGAATAATCAAGCCAACTTCTAAACTATCTTCAAAGTGGTCAGATAATTCATCGTCCATATTGTCATCAGGACTTTCAGCTTTTGCCGGCGGCACACTCACAACTGACATTGATAACCTCTCTTTTGCTGGTTGGCGGTGTATCTCCTTCTGATTGCTCTCATCTTTTGATGAAGCAACTTTTGATGTCGTTTCCCTTGCAGCTTTTTTGTTTCTTTGAGACCTTCTCCAATGAGTCTTCATCATAGGATTCTTTCCTTTGTATGTGGGAGGAACATGATACTTCTTTGAGGTGATTCTGGCTTTAGCAAATTAGGAAGAACTTGATCCCTTCTCCATCATTTCCCACTTGTGACTCAAACCTGAACCTTTCTTCAGTACCTTCCAATTTTGGTTTTCCCCCCTTGGATAGAAAGGACGAACCCAATTATTGTTAGGAGCATCAGTTGGTGGCACAAAGGTCCTTTGGTACGGAAACCTAGATTTTCCTTGAGGCACTTGAACTTTGTATGGCCACTTCACATGGTCGAACACCACTTTTGGGTTTTTCTCTTGAGGATGTTTCTTCTTCAGCGCCTCAATTTTCTTTATAACATTTTCATCATAGACCATGTTACAATTTGGGCATAACATAGGCCTGGGATTACTCAACTTGCATCTATTCAAAAAATCCACCAATTCTTCCTCAGGTTTGGGAAACGCAACCTTCATCAATTCAGCAACTGTTTCTTCAGATAATTCCTCATTCTTGGTTTCAAAATCCATGTTTTCCTTATCGCCCTGATTACCCTCATACTCTTCAGCCATGTCGACTACCATCACTTCCTGTGGCTTAGACAAATTGCCATTGCCACTTTTGATACCTTCAATAGTCTCAACCACTGTAGCTAACATTGGATCAGTGATTATAGCTTGTTCATTCTCAAAACCATCAGTAGTCTTGATTATCAATGTTTTCAGTGAATCGATAATGTTGGCCTATTCGTCTTCGAGACCATCAGTAGCCTCGATCATCAACACTTCTAATGGCTCGACAAAGTGTGCATCAATAATATGTAAAGGATATGAGTCGAACTTCATGGAGATTTTTGGTTTCTCACCAAATTTCAATCGACCATCTTTCAGAGCCTTCTGAATCAAATCCCTGAAAAGAAAACATTGAGAAATATTATGACCCAGAAAATTGTGGTACTTGCAGAAACCTCTTTTTGTATATGCTCTAATGGTGGATTTTTACTGTCCGGAGGCACTATAATCTAACCATCTGCAACTAAAACATCAAATATTTCATCACATTTTGACACATCAAAAGTATATATTTTAGTATTACATTTATCACTTTTTGGTTCTTCAACCGTTTTTCCTTTTGGCGGTATTATAGATTTACATGCATATGGAGGTCCGGCTTTTAATTCAGTCACATTATGTGTCTACATAGGCTAATTTGCCTTTTCTATAATCCTTTGAAACTCTAGCTTTCTCTGTTTTCAAACGTTCGACATATCAAACCTTATCAGCCAGTTGAGACATATCTATAATAGATTGAGGATCAAACTTCTTCCTAATAGAATAATCTAAGCCTCCAGCGGCCATTTCGACCAGTTCATGTTCAAGAATTCTAGTAAAATACCTAGACTTTAGGACCCTAAACCTATTCAAATAATCCTTCATTGACTCAGACGACCTCCTCTTGATTGAGGATAACTCTTTCAAAGTTATCTTAGGCTGACCAGTATAAAAATGCTCAAGAAATATACTCTCGAGTTTTTCCCAAGTGCGTATCAAATTTGGAGTCAATGTCGTAAACCAAGTAAAATCATTTTTTGCCAGTGAATTAGGAAAATATCTTAATTTTAAACCCTCATCCATTGCGATATCGCCAACTTCTATTTCGTACCTAGCGATGTGTTCAATGGTCAACTCATTGACATAACCAGCAAACTTGGTAAATTTAGGTACCTTACACCCCTAGGTAATTCTTCCTATCGAATATAGTTAGGCAAGGGAGACCAATAATTAGGCCTTTGAAGGCCAACATTTACCTCAGATCATGTTAACACCTCTTCTACTACATTCACTATTGTAATACGGTGGAAGAACTGACTTGGGTGTTTTGCATTTTATCGCAAATGTTGCAGATAGCAAGAGTCGCCATCGAATTTTCTTTTATCCAATAAAGGAAAGGTTGAAAAGAACAGGAAAGACCTTTTGATAATTTTCTTGAGTTCGGGGGGGTAGGTTATGAAAATGGAAGGTATTAGCACCCTTTTCATCTGTAGTTATCTACGGGCTCTTAACTGCTATCTCACTTTGAAATGCTTTGTGTTTGTGTAAGTTTGAAAATATTTTGAAAACGCCTTAGCTCGACAAACTTTGCAATGATTCCCGTATCGTTGAGAATGTATACAAAGTGTTGGTTTTAAAAATATATGTTGAAAGGGAAATGTTTTAAAAGATGTTTTGAAAATCCCAATGTAAGGCAATTTTGTAATGATTCTCGTATCATTGAGAATGTATACAAAATGTTTAATTTGAAAAGTATTTTGAAAGTGTGAAGTGTGGAAATGGTTTTATTTGTAAGCCAGAAGTTATGAGCAATCTACCAACTTAAAAAGTCTTTGTACTTTTCCTCCTCTTTTAGATAGTGCTTGCTTACCATTTAGATGGTAGAGAGCCTATCATTGGATGTGAGGGACGGGCGTGGGTCATCGTATAGTCATAGAAGGCAACTTGTAAGAAGTTTTAGCAATTTGTCATAAGGAACTAAGATCGTTTATCGAAGGCAACATTGAAGGGTCATTGAGGGACTATGATCTTTTAATCGAGGGTCTTTTGCTAAAACATCTCACGTTCGAGGGACGTGACTGTTTTTATCTGATGCAACAAATAAGGTTAACCCTGGAGGTGCATGTGTGAAAAGTGTTTGATTTCAAGTATTTATCTTTGAATTAGAGTTTTGCTAAGTTTGATTTTAGTCTTGTCATGCAAACTCTAATTACTAGCAATAATAAGGAAAGCGATAAATTGCAGAATTTAAATGTCCTACGCTATTACAACGCTTTGGGAATGGGGGATACAATTTATGAATAGGGGAGAAAGAAATAGAGCCCTAATTACTATTACAAATCATATACATGAATAATGATAAAATGTACAAAATGTAAAGAGGAAAAAAAAAGAATTGTTTTTAGGGTTTTTGATGAAAAGGTTTAAAGGTTAACTTAATTGTACTAATTAATTTTAAATACAAGGAAAGTTAATTAATCATTTAATCAAACCTAAAGCTAAGTTAATTAAAATAAAACCTAAGTCTAATTTTATTTGTTTAGAAAATAATTTGAATGTTAATACTAATTTGTAAAATAATAGAATTTAAATTAATAAAATAAAATAAAATGCCTAAATTAAAATATTTTTAATTTAACTAAGAAAATATATTTTTTGGTTTAAATAAAATAAATAAATAAATGAAGATAAAGAAAATATAAAATAATTGGGCCTGGGTGACAAAAGACAAAAAAGGGGGTTAAAAGAAAAATGGGACGCTGGGCCCAAATATATTTTTGAGTCAGAAAAATAAAACAAAAAAAAGTTAGTGTGGGTTTGTGTTATCTTTAGTAAAAAGGGGGTTTTAGAAAGTAAAAAAAAAAGAGTGAGGCCCAAATTCAAGGAAGCTGAGCGCCTTTTTTGATCCCATGTTGCTGGCTTTTGAAGGGTGCATCATAGGCTTACACTATGGAGCGCTGGATCTGAAATGCTAAACATCCAATGGTGTTGATATGTGGCTCATGGTAGGCGCGCCTTGCTTGTATGCACAGAATCTGAAATAAACAAATAAGTGAAACACAAAAGGGTACCACTAGGGCTCGAACCCAGGTCCCTATAGTTCAATGCCTTACGCGCGCTTCTCCTGCCACTGTAGTGGCTGTTTCATTCGTGTATAAAACCACTTGCACTAAATATAAAAGAAACTTGTTCCTAATATTTTGAACTTCATCTTCAACCTTGCGCGCGTATCAGAACCAACAACACCATCATTCAAATTTTTTCCATATCTTCATTTCTCAACCAAATTAAAAAATGTAAACATGAAACTTGCTTGAAATTTCACCACGAATCCAACCATATAAATTTCATAAGCTATAAATCAAAGATGAATGAGAATTTTACTGGTACCAAACAAAAACCTAATTTTTTTAGAAAGTTCAAACTCAAAATTCGCATCATACAAGCAACATAAATGAAAACTAAAGGCATGGTTAGCTTCAGAGCTATGATGTCTACATTTTCCATTCACAAAGTAACCATTAATGATGCTTGTAGAGAGAGTTCAAGGTTGAGAAAACTTACCTCAAAACTGGAAATCGTGTATGGAGTTTGAGCACCCCTAGAAGTGTGGTGATGATCTGGATAGCTTCACTGGACTCCTAGGAAGCTAATGCAACTCTTACTTTATGTTGAAAGTTCCTGAATCGTGTTGGAGAAGTCAAGTTGCAGAGCTGAGTTTTTGAGTTTGGAAGATGATGAAGATAGAGTTACAGTTGTGAAACATGGATGGGGATGAGTTGTATATGATGTATGGAAGCTTTGTGATTGATTTGGAGAGGAAACACACCAGTGTATTGTGAGATGGAAGTTCAAGGTCAGAAATGACAAGCTATGGAGTTTTTTTGCAAATTCTGGTTTGAGGGAGTTTGAGGGCTTGTCAATTCGTGTGTTAGATTGAAAATGGCTCCTCAATATATAGAGAAAACGTTTTGAAGGCTCTAGTGATTAGAAACAAGGAATCACATGTTATGGTATTGAAACTTGTTTTTGAAGCAAGGATGACAAACATAGTTCTAATGCATGGTACAAGGACTTGTAGGGTGGTTAGGAGGATTTAGATATTTTGCTTCTTGCTTTAAAATGTTTTGGAGTCAGAAGCAACAATGTATGGGCTCAAGGGGAGTTGACATTATGATTAAAGTCACTTTTCCGAAATGGAAGTGAGAACTTTGTTCCATTAATGGAATGATCAATTGGACAATGATTCAAGCTCTTGGATCATATCTCAATTAGTTGTGTAAACATCTGATTATGGATAGATTTTCAAGTCAAGAGGCATGCAAATCAAGATTATGCAGCATAGTTGTGGGATTTGGTTATGTGTTCTTCATGAAGATGCCTTGTAATTCAAGAATGAAAGCTCAACTTCATTTCTTCGATTCTCCAAGCTCAAGCATGATCTCTTCGAGTTCTTGGACATTTTGGAAAGCTTGAAACATTTTCTAGAACCTTCATGTTGACCACTTTGGCTAAATCATCTTGAAACAGGGTGAAAATTGGTCAAGAAGTTAGGTCAAAAATCTGCCTAAACTTGCTAAAATTTTCACTAAGTGTTTTATGAAAAATGTCATGTCTTTATGAGCTTATATCTTCAAACCTAAGAATTTTTTGGACATCAACCCTAAGGGACAAAGTTGTAGAATTCATCAAGATCTAAAAATTTCATTTTGAAAGTTTTCCTTGAATCATCTTGTATCTTGGGGGAAAATTATCATGAAATAGTGAAATCATCAAGGTTAAAAACACATAATTTTTCTAAGTATTGAAAACTTTGACTTTTGTGGACTTTCTTGAATTTCCTGATTCTTGTTGAGCAAGTTTGATGTTTTTTAATGTCTTGATGAATTTTGATCTTTGAAATTCAATGTTGATCAAAAAGTCAAAGTTTGACTTTTTATGTATTAGTTGACTTTTCATTAGTTGATCAAATTTCAACTATCAATCGATTGATCTTGAGAAATGTTTTGAGCCACAAGATTAGGTCAACATGTTTTGTTTGAGTCCTTGAGATCATTTTTTAATCCATTAGGTCATGTACTAGGTCAAAAGTCACTGATCAGTCCTTCTCAGTCAAAACCATAATTTTGATAAATTTGCCCCTTTGATGATTTGAGTGCTTTTCTTGAGGCATTGTGATCAAACCTTGGTCAATTGATAAATATCACTTAAAAGTTTTGATGTTGGCAAAAAATCATGAAGGTTGACTTTATATTTACCATAATTGACTTTTTACCCAATACAACTGATTTTTAGTCATCTGAGCAATTAACTGAGCAAATTTGTGATGCAAGGCTTGAAACTTGGTATGAGTAATCTTGGAGACCTATAATTAACCATGAAAGTCATTTGGGGCATAAAAAGTCCAATTGTATTTGAGAAAACCAAAACCCTAATTTGGAGGCTCAATGCTTAAGAGGTGAGCTTGTCTGATCAAACTCTTGAGAAACCTTGAGCATCTGAGATCTTTTATGTAAAGCCTGGAAGCTGATCAGATAACAGTTAACTTATTTATCCCCAACAAGTTGTTAACTTCCATTCTCTCCAATCAAGAGTGTTTTACCCCAAAATTTTCCCTCCCATATTTCTCAAAACATTGCAAGAAAGGTCTCCAAGTTGCTCAAGGTGGTCCAAGGTTTGGTCAGACAAGCTCTCTCCTAAGGCAGTCTACCCCAAATTAGGGTTTCATGTTGAATCAAGATGCTTAATTCCAAGTGGACCCAAGTGCTCATCAATGTCCTAATATGTTCTCAAGATCATCCATGTCAAGTTTCAAGCCTTGCAGAGGAAGTTTGCTCAGTCAATTGCTCAAAGGTCCAAAAATCGACTATGCTAGGGCAAAAGTCAATTGTGACCCAAATACAGTAAAACTTCAAGATTTTTTGTCAAAATTCTCATTTTGAAAGATATTTCATCATTTTATCAAGGGTTGATCACGAATCACCAAGGATTGCTCAAATTTCATCAAGATTCAAAAGTTGCTAAATTAGGGTTTTGTAGGAAAAGTCAACTCAACTTTGACCAAGCATAACATTCTCATACTTTATGATAAATGACCCATCCAAATATCATTTTGAAGAGGATGCAATTCCCTACAATCCATATTTATACCCCAAGATAAAAATATGCACTCACAAGAAGTTATGAATTTTTACATTATAGGTCATTTTGAAAAGTCAACAAAAACACCTTTTTTGTCAAAGTTCTTAACTGTAGCATGGAATATCAAAATGATATGAGACAAAAAGGGTTGATTAGTGGACATCTCAAGCTTTCTAAAAAGTCCAAGAACACATCCAAAAGTTTAAAATTGAGGAAGTTATGCATTGTTAAAGTTGGACTTTTTTGCAAAATTGCCAAAAGTCAACTATCCCCAAAACTTCAAATTTTGCCAAATGGGCCCATTCTTTTTCACTTGTTTTGAGTTTGCATTGTAGCCCACGTGCTCCATCCTTGGTCATGTGTCCATATCATTTTTTTATTAATTATTTTGATTTTATTTGAATTAATTTGATTTAAATCAAAATAAATCAAATAAAAATCCAAAGGCATTGATAACAAAGATTTTGTGGTGATTTCAGGTTCCATTATACAGCTTGCCATCATCAAACTCGTATCAAATCAATTGTGTGCAAAAAAAGATTGAAATCAAGCCAATTTGGAAAGTTTGTAAAAGCAAATCAAATCCATATCAAGAGCATTGATAGAGCAAGATTTGGACAAAGAAAACAACCCTAATGTATTGTACAATACATAAGGAAGTGATGCACACAAAAATCAGGGTTGGAGATCAGTTCTAGAGGCAGAACAAAATTTGCAAAAAACAAGAAAAAGCTTGAGATCGAAACAGGGCATAGAGGCATCCTTGGGGCTTGGCAAGTATCTCAATCATTTCCTGGCCATCTCCACAAGCGAAACCAATCAAAATCACGCATTTTCAGACCCTTCCAAGCACTGTAAGTCGTTCACGAATCCGCCATATTCTTGAATTCGATTTACACTATTCTTGCATCTATAACGAAAAATAATTGCATATTTGTGATCACCATGCCATTTGCAAGCTTTTTACATTAGCCAATTTCATTTACATAACATGTACCGTGATTCACCATGATTAGGGTTTCGTGGAGTTTTTTGGGGGCTTTTATTTTCAGGTACAATTAGCCATGATAATGGCTATGGTTGTGATCAGTAGGTTGAGACGAACGCAACCATGTTCTTAGAATGCGTTTATATGGCATGTAGCGGATTTTGGAATAAGCTTGGTTTGTAGTGACGGACATCTATCCGTGGGTATAGCTCTTGGGAGTTTTAGCAACGGACGGGGGAAGGGGACGATGAGTTGTCACCCATCCATTGGCCTGTTCAAACGAGCGCGCCCTTTTTTCTTTTGTTTTCCAATAACGCTTATTTTTGTATATTATATTTGATTTGTCTTCTATTAACAAAGCAAGGCAAGTGGCGTAGTGGCAAGCATGGTGTGGATTTCCCTTCAGGACCTGGGTTCGAATCCCAGGTCCTCCATTTTCTCAATATTGTTTTCTTGCAGATAATCAGGTGCACGCCTAAGCTGGAGACCCACCATGCGCCTTCCTCATCAAGCGTGCCGGATGGCCAGATGGCCAGATCTGGTGGTCAGCATCAAAGGTCCACCAAAAAGCTAGTCAACGCATGTGTATGGGATCACAAAAGTACAATGGACCAGCATCAATTGGGCCAACAAACTGCTTTCAACACCTCCCAAAAACCAGGCCCATTCCCTCTTTCTCTTACATTTTATTTATTTTAATTTAATTATTTTATGAGTTTTAATTAATTTCTAACCAATAAACAAATTTTCTTTTTTTATCAAAAATCACCAAAAAATATTTTTACCCCATTTAAAATTCAAAAAAAAAACTTTATTTTTGTTAATAAATATTAACTAATCAATTAGGTTTTTAATTCTAGAATAACTTTAATTTATTTTGTAAATATTTAAAATTAATTAGAAATCATTAGGTTTTAACCATAATTTAATTAGTTTATTTTCTTTCTTAAAATAATCAAAACTCCAAAAACATGTCATTAATTATTTTCTCCATTTAATTGATTTTATAATTAATTTAGTATTTAATTTAGGATTTAATTTCTTTTCTTAAAATAAAAACAACAAAAACATTTTCTTTAATCAAAAGGGTCAAAACCCTAATTCGCATCCGATTTAATTTCACCTCGCGTGATTTATTTTTCCTTATTTAATTATTAATGTATCTGTTCCCGGCTTGTAATAGTTCTAAATAGGACATTTATTTATTTTACCGCTTTATTTTATTTTCAAAGGGTTGCTTTTGGCGATGTAAATACCCGACGCCTTGTAATAATTTAGTTTAATTTCCGCACCTTTAATTTCTGCAAAATACACAATTGTTAGATGTTTGATAATAGGGCTTTCATGACAAGAATGAATGCTTAATATAAAATCAAATTAGATCACCCTAAACATGTGCAAAGATAAAAATAATTGAATTCAACACACTCACACATGTGCACTCCTAGGGTACACCCCACTTGGTTGCCTTCGTACATGGTCATTGAGTATAGGTCGTTTTAGAGGTTGTCCTCTTGTCTAAAAGATCATAGTTGCCTCGAAATGGTTGCCTCGGATATCATTGCCTCAAATAAATGATCTAAGACATTAGAGTTACCGCTAAGGCGTCCTAACGTTGCTTTAGTGACCGTATGTCCCTCTTTCGAATTGACCCTCAAACTCCAACAACGGTGCTACCTACTCACTAATAATGGGATAGCATTGTCTAAAGGAAATTAGCATAGAACGATTCCTTTATCGAGTAGGTAGATAGTTCTTAGATACTTGCTTATCCAAAACAAAACTTTTTTCACACTTACACACTTTTACAAACAAGTTTTCAAAAAAAACACTTCATTACACTCTTGAGGACAGAAGCAAGAGTTAAATCGAAGTTAAAAATAAAGACTTTTCAAAACCCACAAGCACAAAGAAAACAATTTTGAAAATGATGAGCAGGTACCTAAGAGCCCATGGAAAACCATGGATAGAAAGGGTGCTTATACCTTCCCTTTCTATAATCTACCCCCCATACTCAGAAATATCTCAAAAAAGGAATTTTTCTGTGCTTTTTTCCTTTCCTTGTTGGAAAAAATAAAAGACGGTGGCGACTCTTGCTTACCGCGACATTTTGCGAAAACAAATGCAAAACGCAAACCAGCATTCCAAAAACAGTCAGTTCTTCCCACCATATCACAAAGAGATAACTCCCCAGTAGAGCAACGGACAACTAAAACTCCTGAACTCTTTTCCCCAAGCAGAAATCAACACTCTCCATAAAGATTTCTCAAGCCAAAGCCAATCTTCCCCAGCGGATTTCTCCTCAAACAACAAAATAGAAATCCCAAGTGGAAACATCCTAAACACGGTTTGAAGATGTGCATACTCTTCATCCCCAACAGCATTCTGGGATTTAACTTCACAAAGCTCCCCAGCACTTGTCAAGGATTTATTTTCCGAAGCAAAGATACATTTCAACAAATATTTCACATCCATACATCATATTACATACATGATAAATGCATACAGCATAATCTCATTTATTTTGAGAACATCATCAAGCCATGCATACATCTGCATGCAACTAACCCTCTTCCTTGCAGGGAAAAGTAAATCAACAAAAATCCTCTTTTGGAAAATACCACAACCATTTCTCAAAAGGTCAGAGATTAATTCCTGAAACAAGCCATGGCAACTATCTCTACAACCAATAAAAAGCGAGTTCCAGATTAATACCTGAAGCAAGACAGGACAACCATCTATGAACAACTGATTGTAGATTAATACCTGAAACAAGACAGGACAACTATCTGCATGAGCTGATTGAAGATTAACTCCGGAAACAAGTCATGGAAACTATCTTTCTTTCAAATAGGTCGGAGATTAATTCCTGAAACAAGCCAGGGAAACTATCTCTAAGACCAACAAAAAGTGAGTTCCAGATTAATACCTGAAGCAAGACAGGACAACCATATGTGAACAACTGATTATAGATTAATACCTAAAACAAGACAGGACAACTATCTACATGAGCAAATTGAAGATTAACTCTTGAAACAAGCTGGGGAAACTATCTTTCTTCCAAATAGGTCAGAGATTAATTCTTGAAACAAGCCATGGAAACTATCTCTACGACCAACAAAAAAAACAAGTTCCAGATTAATACCTAAAACAAGACAGGACAACTATTTGTGAACAACTAATTGTAGATTAATACCTGAAACAAGACAGTACAACTATCTGCATGAGTTAATTGAAGATTAACTCCCAAAACAAGTCGGAGAAACTATCTTTCTTTAAAATAGGTCAGATATTAATTCCGGAAACAAGCCAGGGCAACTATCTACACGACCAGCTGAAGCAACCCTACCCAGATTCCTTCTCATACATTTCCAGATGAAGTTTCATACGGACTCATCATGAAGCAGGCCTACCCCAGGCTCCTTCTCATAAATTTCTAGATGAAGTTTGACACTGACTCATCCTAAAGCAGCCCTACTCAGGCTCCTTCTCATAAATTCCCAGATGAAGTTTCACACGGACTCATCATGAAGCAGCCTTACCTAGGTTCCTTCTCATACATTTCCAGATGAAGTTTCACACGAACTCATCCTGAAGCAGCCCTACCCAGGTTCCTTCTCATACATTTCCAGATGAAGTTTCACACAGACTCATCATGAAGTAGCCCTACCCAGGTATCCTTCTCATACATTTCCATATGAAGTTTCACACAGACTCATCCTGAAGCAGCCCTACCCAGGCTCCTTCTCATACATTTCCAGATGAAGTTTCATACGGATTCATCCTGAAGCAGCCCTACCCAGGCTCCTTCTCATACATTTCCATATGCAATTTCACACAGACTCGTCCCGAAGTAATCTTACACAGATTTCTTCTCATACATTTCCAGATGCAGTTTCACACAGACTCACCCCAAAAAAATCTTAGAGATTTCTTATCACACATTTCCAAATAAAGTTTCACACGAACTCATCCTGAAGAAGCCCTACACAAGTTCCTTCTCATACATTTCCAGATAAACCCCATACAGATTCATCCTGAAGCAGTCTTACACGGATTCCTTCTAATACATTTCCAAACACGGCTTAACGCGGGTCCATTCCAACATGTCATTCAGAATTAAATTGACCAAAGATTTATTCTGATACTTCTCCCAGTTAAAGTCAAGCTTATACTTAGTCTAATTTCTATCAACAATTACCTTTAGATTACATCTATAAGCCCATCTCCGACAACTCTCTATCACCTCTCCAAATGGAATCTTTAAGCCCATTCCCTACACAATCAACTAACACATGGTCCAATACAAATTTATGGGTACTCTAGTGTTCAATCATCTTCCACCTTCAAGTCACGAATGGCGGACTCTCCAATCTAACTCTTCAGGTTTAAGAAGATTAAACAGGGGCAGCTGTTGTACCCCAAAATTTGCCCTCTCTTTTCTCAAGACATTTCTCACAAAGATTTTCAAAAGCTCAAGTTTGCACAAGTAAAAAGCATACAAAAAGGGTGTGCAGATGCATGTAACTATGTTGAATTCAAAATCTGGTTCAGGCTACATGACTGATCGAAATGAGTGGTTGGCATATTTGGACAAATCGAAGAAGAAGCTTTGATCCACAAGCGTCGACTGAGCAGTGGCTTCCTTCATGCTTGCTTCGATCCACAAAGCAGTGGATTCCATCATGCTTGCTTCGATCCATAAAGCAGTGGCTTCCTTCATGCTTGCTTCGATCCACAACGCAATGGCTTCCTTCATGCTTGCTTCGATTCCACCTTTAAACCCTTCGACACACATAGTTTCTACACTATGAATTACAATTTGATGTTTGGACATTTGAACTTTAGATCTCTTAATCAACTGATGGTTACTCGTAGGAAAGAAATCCAGAAATTCTTTCGTTTTGACTACGCCAATGAGATCATCTTGCATGCTCAATACTTGAGACCATTCGAAGAACACACATTTGGTGGAAACAAATATTGTTTCGTCTGTTGTTGAGTCTGGTCGAAGGTTGTGTGGTCCATTTGAAGGACACGCATTTGGTGGAAACAAATATTGTTTCATCTGTCGTTGAGTCTGGTCGAAGGTTGTGTGGTCCATTCGAAGGACACACATTTGGTGGAAACAAATATTGCTTCGTCTTTTGTTGAATCTGGTCGAAGGTTGTGTGGTCCATTCGAAGGACACATATTTGTTGGAAACAAATATTGTTTCGCCTGTTGTTGAGTCTGGTCGAAGGTTGTGTGGTTCATTCGAAGGACACACATTTGTTGGAAAACAAATATTATTTCGCCTGTTGATGAGTTTGGTCGAAGGTTGTGGATCTATGTGATTAAAACGAAAGGGTGAAGTATTCAAGATTCTTGTTGAACAAAGTCCTATATGCTGCCAAGCCCAAGCTTGTTGTACTGTCCACTTAACAGCCTAAAACCATATCAAAAGCATTATGTTGCACTGCTATGAAACAGCCCTGCACCAAGCTGCCACTACACTCCAAAACTGCTGCAAAGCAGTCCTGCAATGCTGCTTCTAAACTAGTCCCATATTTTCACCAAAATAGCATATAATAGATGCACCTTGAAATCCATGAAAATAACATACCCAAACTGTTCAAATTTCATTTGTTTTCCCTCCCAAAAACTCCAGCAAGACTCTTCTATAAATAAGATGTTTCCACAACACACAAAGGGGGCTTTTGAACAAGAAAAAAGGAGAAGAAGAAAAAGAGAGAGGAGAGAACACTAAGGCTGAAACCTTAGAACACTCTTATATCCAGAGCCAAAAAATACAACACCTCTATTCTTTTCTTTCGAACCCATAACCAAAAAACATAATACCTCTTTTTCTTTTCTTTCGAACCCAAGAGCATTGGAAGGCAACAACTCAAGTTAGAATCACAACTTCCAGTTTCAAGGTAAGTCTTCTTGACTTTAAACCTTTCGTTTCAAGCATCATTGATTCATCTTCAAAGATAACATGTAATAACCATTGCATTCGAAGATAACCATTTGCTTGTCTTCTTTTCTTGTCAATTATATGTTAAGAACTAATCTGTACAAACATAAAAACAATGTTGGAGTGAAATAATTTACAGCATGGTTCGACAGAAAGCCTTAGGCTTTGACACATGTTGTTTCACAA
The DNA here is from genome assembly GCA_948472305.1 of Vicia faba. NCBI lineage: Eukaryota > Viridiplantae > Streptophyta > Magnoliopsida > Fabales > Fabaceae > Vicia > Vicia faba. The sequence continues at coordinate 475,805,851 of OX451735.1, forward strand.
GCCCAAATAGAAAGGAAAAAGGGTGTGTGAATCGAAGGGTGTGTGATTCGACACATAACATTATGCTTCGATTCACACTGTTTTGATTTGGCATTTCAGGGTTGAAAGAATGACACGTTCTATGCATATAAGCATGCTTCGACACGTGCTGTCGAAAGATTTTTTTTCTCTCTTTTACGCTGATTTTGTTTTTTCTATATATTTTTTATTTCATTGCTATTCAATATGGTTGTAATAATTAGGACTTTTATTGCTTTCCACCCCCATTTGTACATTTGTATCCCCCATCCCCTAAAGTGATGTAATAGCTTAGGATTTTAATTTCCGCAATTTACCGCTTTAATATAAATTATTAGTAATTAGGGTGTGTATGGAAATATAAAATCAACCTTAGAAAATCCTAATCAAAGACAAAAATGTATGAAAATAAACACACTATTCACACACGTGCACCTCTAGGGTAACCTCGCTTATTTCCTCTGAAAATAGTCATGTCTCTCGAATATGGGCATTTTAGCAAAGACCCTCGATAAAAAAGATTGTAGTCCCTCGATGTCCCTCGATGTTGCCTCCGGTAAACAATCTAGTCCCTTACGAAAATTGCTAAAACGTCTCATAAGTTGCCTTCTATGACTATACGATTGACCCACGCCCGTCCCTTCACATCCAACGATGGGGCTTCTTACCAAATCAATGGTAAGATAGAAATATCTAAAGGAGGAGGAAAAGAACATAGACCTTTTGAGTAGGTAGGACGCTCGTAGTTGCTTGCTTACAAACCAAAACCATTTCCACACTTACACTTTCAAAACATCTTTCAAAAATAAACATCTCTTTGAACTATTTTCAAAACCAACACTTTGTATAAATTCTTATAGAGACGAGAATCATTACAAAGTTTGCCACAATAAAGTCATTTTCAAAATATTTTCAAACTTACACGACAAAGCACATTTCAAACAAAGAAAAAATGACCTAGCAAGCAACTAAGAGCCCGTAGATAGCGACGGATGAAAAGGGTGCTAATATCTTCCCTTTTTATAATCTACCCCTGAACTCAAGAAAGTATCTCAAAGGTCTTTTCTGTTTTTATTAGATAAAAGAAAATTCGGTGGCGACTCTTGCTATCCGCAACAATTGCGATCAAACGTAAAACACCCAAGTCAATTCTCCCACCGTATCACAGGTGGAATCAGAATCGGAGGTTCTTGTAAGTACTCCTTGATTTTATCAAAAGCTATTTGACAATCGTCGTTCCATTTTACTATTTGATCCTTCTTCAGCAGCTTGAAGATTTGCTCACAGGTAGCAGTCAAATGAGAAATGAATCTGGAAATGTAGTTTAGTCATCTTAAGAAGCCTATGACCTCTTTCTCAGTATGGGGAGCCGGCATTTCTTGAATAGCTTTAAATTTTGCGGGATCAACTTCAACACCTTTACCACTGACGACGAAACCCGGGAGTTTACCGGATCTTACCCCAAAAATGCATTTGTGCGGATTTTTCCTTGGCTTGTATTTCTTCAATATTTCAAATAATTTATTTAGATGATCAAGATGTTATTCTTCAATCTGTGATCCGGCTATCATATCATCGACGTAAACTCCTATCTCGTGATGAATCATGTCATGGAATAAAGCTACCATGGTATGCTGATAAGTTGCCCCAGCATTCTTCAACCCAAAAGTCATGACCTTGTAACAGAAAGTGCCCCACTGTGTGACGAAGGTAGTTTTATCCATGTCTTTAGGCGCCATCTTGATTTTATTATAACCCGAGAAACCATCCATGAAAGAGAATACCTTATGCTGAGCAGTGTTGTCGACCAGAACATCGATATGTAGAAGTGGGAAATCATCTTTGGGGCTTGCCCTATTCAGATCCTTGTAATTTACACACATATGTACCTTGCCATCTTTCTTTGGTATAGGTACAACATTATCCACTCATTGAGGATATGACGCCAATGCTAGGAAACCTGCGTTGAATTGCTTCATAACCTCGGCCTTGACTTTCTCTGACATCTCAGGGCGCGTGCGATAGACTTTCTGTTTAATCGGAGAACAACCCTCTTTCACCGGCAGACAGTGAACCACAATATCAGTATCGATCCCTGGCATGTCTTCGTATGACCAAGAAAATATCTCAACATAGTCGTGCAACATTTGAATCAATCTGTTCTTGACACTGCCCTCTAAGTTGGTGCCTATCTTGACCTCTTTTCTGTCTGTCTCAGAACCCAAGTTTACCACTTTGATCGGATCTTCGTGTGATTGGATAGCCTTTTCTTCTTGTATTAAGAGTCTATCCAGTTCTCCGGGTATTTCATAATCTTCTTCACCTTCGTCCTCGGCTTGGTAGATCAAATTTTCAAAGTCATAAGCGGCAATAACATAATCGTTATTAACGAAATCTAGAGTGGATGGAGATCTACAATGTAGTGTGTAGGTGTGTGTAAGAACACATAGCTATTTGAAAGTGCAATAAAGTAAAAGAAAGACAGAGAGCATAAAATTTGAATGCAAAACGTCCAATGCTTTCATTAGATGAAAATATGACTTATGAAATGACAACCCTTAACAAATGGACCATTTTGCCCCGGGCAAGACACAAAGTTTAAAGTCATTATTTTTAAAAGAAGTTACATAACCAAACTTCTTAAAGCAATAAAACATAAATAGTTATTACTCCTTAATAAAGGAGATAGAGATGATATATTCCGCCTTCCAATTGTTAAGTCTGTTTCCCCTGGTAGGAAAGATCCGGTTGTCGAGGTCATAATCACTATCAGCATCTTCTATAGCATTGATTTTGTTATTGCTGATACGGAATAGAGGTCTTCTAGCTCGAGCGTGACGAACAACCCTTTGACCTTCTGCAGTAAAGCCCAAAACAAACTTGTCAAATTTGTAAGGGATATCAGGAAGCTGACCCCAAATAGTACAACCACCTTCTTCTATAGTTGCTTTGGCATCTTTTAAGGAATCCATCTTGTACGGGACCTTGGTGGTCTTTGGAATGGCAGAAACATCTTTAATAGCAGCAGGGGAAATTACTTCAAAAGCTTGGCAGTGAGTCTCAAAAAATTCACCATCCATTACATACCAGAATGAATTCAAATGGCTGACTATGTACTCCTCTTCTCCGCAGACAGTAACAATTTTCCCTTTCATAGGATACTTTAATTTTTTGTTTAAGGTGGAGGTAACAGCACCTACCCCATGGATCCATGGGCGTTCTAATAGATAAGAATAAGCTGGCCAGATGTCCATTACATAGAAGGTGGATTCAAATATCTGTGAGCCCACTTTGATAGGAAGGTCCACTTATCCATGTACCATTCTTTTTTATCCGTCAAAGGCTCGAACTATAATGTCACTGGGTTTCAGCACAACCCATTCACAATCCCGTCTGTTAATAGTGCCCTTTGGCAGAACATTCAAAGAAGAGCCAGCATCAACTAACACATGAGCCAACGTAGTTCCCCTGCATTCAACGGAGACATACAGGACCCTATTATGATTTCTCCCCTCTAGAGTCATGTCAGCATCGGAGAAGCCTATCCATTATCAGTTGTTAAACTCGCTACATAACTTCCAAATTGATCAGCCAAAATTTCTTGCAGCACATGAGCAGTCTTCAAGAATTTTACCAAAGCCTGCGCATGGGCTTCAGAACGCAGTAGTAAAGATAGCATGGATATGGACGGGGTCTGCCCCATCTATTCAAAAAAATTATAGTCGCTCTTGTGGATGATTTTCAAAACCTCTTCCAACCCTTGTCCAGAGGTGTCCTTAACTGTAGCTTCTTTTGGCGCCTCTATCTGGGTAGGCACTATCGTTGGCTCTTTACCTCGAGCCTTGACAGTTGTCTTGGTAACTATGACTTGAACGGGTGGAGAGATTTTCGGGGAGAAAATCCTTCTGCTTCTAGTAATTTTCCTGGTCCCTATAATATTGTCAATATTAGGATCAACCTTTTCATCATCTTCGTCAGGAAACTCTTGTTTAATGCCGTGATAATAGACGCCGGACACATAATTCCATGGAATAGCCTTCTCCAAGGAATATGCGATGGGACCAGGTGTTGTAATGATTAAAGGAGCAGCTTTTGGATTGGCATTAATCCTTACAGGACCCTTGGAAGTGATCCTGAAAGGAGTACCAGATATGACAGACAAATCTTGGCACAAATTCTCAGCATACAGAACTTTTTCAATCAAAATTCCATGTTCATCCATGAGGCACTGAACTCCTTCCTTCAGTAACCCGCAGCCATTGGGTTGAACTGCACAGCAATAACATTCTTTAACACAACCCAAAAATAAACCAACTTGTAGCAAATTCTCCTTATTTGTTGAGAGAGGAGTAACCACATCACTTAAGAAGGTAACATACAAAACATATTCAATAGCACTTATGCCTTTGTCATGCTTAGGCATAGGTGCAGTAATCACGTTCGGAGTCTCTGGAGGGTCGAACTCAATTTTCTTGTTAACAATCATGTCTTGGATTTTGTTTTTCAGGGGCCATCAGTTGTTGGTGTCGTTCCCAGGACTGTTCGAATGATAGGCATACCTCGCATTTAGATTGTACTTTGGAGAGGATGTGTTGGGATTCTCAGGAGGATCCCACTGTGAAATGAGTTTAGCCTTTAACAAATGTTGTAATTCCTGAGATAAAGGCATGCTGATCTTGGTAAAATGCCTTGATGGAGTGTATGTCCTTCGATGGTTGCCCTGTTGTGATTGTTGAACAAGAGCTAGATTAGAGATTAATACCGCCCCCCATAAACTGATGGTGGTCATGCTTACTACGGCCCTTCTGTCCATAGACATCATTGGTTTCTTTTTTACCATCGAACGACTTCTTCACAACATTAGAAGTTACAACCATTGGAATCTTCCCACTCTTAATACCATTTTCAATTCTTTCTCCTGACAGAATTAGCTCAATAAAGCCAGATGAAGAACTCCCAATCAGATGATTAAAGAATGGGAATGTTAGAGTACCCATGAACATATCAACTAATTCCCGGTCAGACAAGGGAGGTTGGACCCTTCCAGCTAAGTCTCTCCACTTCTGAGCATACTCCTTAAACCTTTCATTCGAGCATATGGACATGTTTTGCAACTGCACACGAGTCGGCACCAAGTCAGCATTATATTGATATTGCTTGTAAAAATCAGCAGCCAAGTCTTCCCACATGTGAATGTTAGTTCCTTCCAGCTAGTAGAACTATCCAAGTTGAGTATCGGACAAACTTTCTTGGAAGAAATGGACCCATAATTTCTTGTCAGCAGTATGAGGTTGGATTTTTCGAACATACGACCTCAGATGAAGTTTGGGACAAGAAACCCCATCATATTTAGCAAATATAGGGACCTTGAACTTGTGAGGGATGACCACCCCTGGGATCAAACCTAGCTCTCAAAAATCCAATCCAGGCACTTTTTGGGTTTCCATAACTTTGAGACGGTCTTCCAACTGCTTGTACTTGTTATCTGCAGGAGGGTACTATTCATCGGAATAGTCTTCATCTTCAGGAATATTCTTAGAACCCTGGTTATTTATACCTTCACCCCTGACACTTCTGCCATCCTCCTCTTGGTTGTCGTCTTCCTTAGAGGAATTATCATCCACTTGAACTGGTTGAGCAGGACCTTTGAATCTTCTCCCCATATTGAGGATAATAGTTGGCTTCTTAGTCTTCTTTTTCTTGGTGAGGAGCGCCATCATCTCTTGTTTCCCTTTGGCAAAATTCAAAAGAGTCTCTTGAAATTGTGCATGTTGAGCCTGCAGATCCTTGACAGTTTGTTTGAGGGCCATCTTATACTGATATAAACAGTAAGTAGATGAGAAGACCTGTATTAGAAAACTTGTTTATGAAATGATGCATGATATCTAGATGCAGTGTTTTCAAAGACCTTAAAAGATTTAAATTCATTAGTCAAAAGGAAATAGAAACAAAGACTTCATTAGTAAGTCCAAAATTACAATTGCCTCTTAGGCTTATATTGAAAAGCAAAAGAGTCTCAAAGAGACAACAATATGAACTTATAAAACTCAAATCTCCCACGGATGCTTCCTCTTTGTGTCGATGTATGCATTAAGGCTTTGCTCCTCGTGAAGTTGTTTTGTGAGCTCCAACACTTTCTTTTCACTTGCATATAATTGAGTTTCAAAGGTGTCTCGTTCTTCCTTGAGTTGAATCTAGGACTTCTGCAATTCTTCGAGGTCAGTGGGCATGTCTGGATGGAGGATGGTACGAGAAACGTCTCCTTCGATAACAAGCTCTATGATCACTGGTAAAATAGTTGGATATGGCATCATGAGGTTTTCAGTGCGAGATCGTACCTGTCTGATGTAGGGCTCCAAAGGGATGGAATTCTTCTGTCCTAAAGACTTACTATCAATTTTGCTCACCATGCCCCCAAGAAAGTATAAATCTCTGATGATAACCTTGAGGATCATTTTCATAATCGAACATAATACCTTGAACCAGTGTGTCATGAGGTCTATCTCTTTGAGCATAACCAAATTTACATAGAGCCAGAGAAGGATTGTAAGTAATACCTCCCCTAATGCCAAAGAGTGGAACATTAGGGAATTCCCCGCAACGGTCAATGATAGTAATATCCTCTTGAGATCGGGAGCACCAATAGATATCTGAATGAGAAAGTGACATTATTCTTTGCGACCACCTCAAACCTTGTTCATTCTTTATTACTGATCGGGGAAGGTGCGAAATAAACCACCTGGATATAAGAGGTATGCAACCATAAGATTCTCTCATTTCCTTATAGTACGAGTGTGAAGAGAATGCAAAATGTCCCCGAGCAAGGTAGGCACAGGGTTACGAGTGAGAAATATTTTGATGGCATTCACATCTATGAGTTGGTCTGGATTAGGTAATAGCACCAAACCATAGATAAACAAAGCTAAGATTTCTTCGAAAGCCTAAAAACTCATAGCATCTAGAAACAGTTGAGCCTTCTCTAACATAAATTTAGCAAGAAAACGCTTGACTCCACTTCTTGTTTCCCAATTAGATATAATGTTGGACTGTTTTAGATGTAAGGCTGCTACAATTTATTTAGGTTGTGGATCTTTTTCTAAACCAGTGAAAAGTTTCCGATCAAGAACAGGTATTCCCAGTAGCTTAGAGAATTCTTCCATTGTGGGTACCAGCTGATAATATGGAAAGGTGAAACAGTGATGTGCGGGATCAAAGAACTAGAATAAAACACTTATCATGTCTTCTTCAAAACCGGAAGTAACCAAACTGAGTAGATGACCATGCCTTTTGATGAATTGGGAGCTTTCAGGAACTTTTGAGACTAACTTCTTAAGTTGAGAAGGTATCCTTACAAAACTGATCCGGATAGTATTTCTGTGATTAGAGGCCATAACCTACAATAAAGAACGAAGATAAATCCCTAGGTCCTTGAAATGGTTAGTGAAAATGACATGTGTAATGATGTCATGATGTCATGATGTCATGTTCGCATAAATTTAATCAAACACAACCAAGACACAACAGGCCTTAGGTTCAGGTTTGCATGGAGTTTATAGGTAAGTTCCCTCTTGAGTTTAGTTGGCTCAACCTGTCCTTAAATAAGTAATCGGGTTCTAAGAATCTCTTATCACTGGTTTTTCTCTTAGGCATTGTTTCAGCTCAAGCATCTGAATTGCAACCAAAATATCCCGAGAGTCCAATATAAATGAGTGTAGCATCTAGTATCAACCAACTTCAGTCTGTACCAAAGTCGTCCATCCACTACTTTCTAATGGCTAAGTTGTGTCAACTAAGGTTCTAAGGTCAGTTAGTGCTTATGGCACCACGTGGCAGCCCAACATTCTTCTTGACAGACTCAAGGGGCACTGGAACAAACCAATGTGTCACACTAACATAGCCATCACTTCAACCATATCGGTCTATGCCGTACAGTTTCCATGATCTATTGATACTTACCTAAAATGCCCCCAGATCCGGGTATAGGATCTTTACAAGAATAATCCAAGTATATCTTGAAATATAAAGCATACAAGGCAAACAAGTAAAGCAATAAAGGTGATCTATCTCTTAAGGTAACCCCACTTTTTTTAGTTTTTTTCCCAGCAGAGTCGTCAGTTCTGTAATACGGTGGGATAACTGACTTTTGGGTTTTGCGTTTTATCACAAATGTTGCGGATAGCAAGAGTCGCCACTGACTTTTCTTTTATCCAATAAAGGAAAGGGTGAAAAGAACATGAAAGACCTTTTGAGAATTTTCTGAGTTCGGGGGGTAGGTTATGAAAAGGGAAGGTGTTAGCACCCTTTTCATCCATAGTTATCTATGGGCTCTTAATCGCTAGCTCACTTTTGAAATGTTTTGTGCTTGTGTATGTTTGAAAATATTTTGAAAATGCCTAAGTGCGGCAATTTTGTAATGATTCTCGTATCGTTGAGAATGTATACAAAATGTTCGTTTCGAAAATATTTTTGAAAGAAAGTGTTATTTTGTGAAAAAATGTTTTGTTTTAAAAAGTTTGTGAGCAAGCGACTACGAGCGTTCTACCTACACAAAAAGTTTTTGTTCTTTTCCTCCTCCTTTAAATAGTTCTACCCTACCATTAGTTAGTAGGAATCCATATCGTTGGATGTGAGGGACAGACGCGGGTCATCGTACAGTCATAGAAGGAAACTTGTAGGACACTTAGCAATTTTTTGTAAGGGACTAAGATCGTTTATCGAAGGCAGCATTGAAGTGTCATCGAGGGACTACGATGTTTTTTAATTGAGGGTCTTTTCTAAAGCGCCCCATGTTTGAGGGACATGACTGTTTAAATCCGAGGCAACAAGTGAGGGTCACCCTAGAGGTGTGTGTGTGCGAAGTGTTTTGAAGTATTTATCTTGAGATTAGGTTTTCTAACGTTTGTTTTTTATGTCTTGCCATGCACGCCTATTAAAACTAACAGAAATAAGGAAAGGAGTCAATTATGGAAATTAAATGTCCTACGCTATTACAGCGCTTCGAGAATGGGGGGACAAATTTATGAATGGGAAGAAAAGTAAAGTAAACTCTATTTTATCTATTACATCTCTGAAGCATATACATAATAAGATAAACGCGAGAAAAATAAACCTAAGCTATTTACATTCGCGGAAACATCCTATACAATTATCTAGAAAAATAAAAAAGGAAAGATGAAAATAGAAAAGAAAATACAAGTAGATGAGAATCCATGAGTTTATTTGGTAAAAGTTGTGACAAATTAATTGAAGTTGAAAGCATGGTTTTGTTATTTTGTGGTTTATACTTTAAAATAGTTTATGAAGGAAATATGTACAAAAATCAAGCAAGCTTGTGAAAACATAGATGAGTTTGCATGTTTGAAACAATTGTATGCGTCACAATCACATATGAAAGTCATGGAGCATAACTTTTGATTTTTTGTACATGTTTCATGTTTTAATGTGAATTTGGTTGAGAAAGGTCCTAATAAGTATCAAGCTATCATTAAATGTTTACTCAAGTGTCAAGATATCTCATGAGACTCAAGACCTATCATGGTAAAATCAAGCATTATGAGCAAAGTTGACGGATTGATCAAAAGATCTTCAAAAGTCCCCTTAAAAACCCTAAAAAGGTGCACTTTGATTTAATTGAAAAATAAAGAAATAAAAAATATGTTTGTGATATTTTTTAATATTCATAAATTAGAGGTGGTAAACTAATAGTATGCAAAAAATCAGCTTTAAAAAGTTAAGTTTGAGTGCAATAAGAATTGATTGAAAATGATGAAAAATGAAGTGAAAAAATGAAGTTGAAATGAAGAAAATAGGCAAAAGGGTACCACTAGGGTTCGAACCTAGGTCCTTGAGATCATAGGCGCATATAGTTTACCATTGGGGTGGCTGTTTCATCCATTTATGAAACCCCCCCCATTAAATATAATATGAAATCAATTCTGAAAATTTAAAATTGTCTCCTTCTTCTTCCTCGCACGAAACAGCCAACAACAACATCATTGTTGATTTTGAAAAACTCTCATTTCTCATCCATTTTTAAATCTTCAAACACCAAAATTGCTTGATTTTAAACAAGGAATCTAACCATGTGTTTTTTAAAAGCTATAAATCAAAGGTTAGGATGAATTTTACTTGGTACCAAACTGAAACCCTAATGGTTCCAAAAACTGAAACCCAAAATTCTCATCACACAGTCCATTAAAACGAAAACTAAAGATATGGTTAGCTTCAGGAACATGATGTCTACATTTTATCTTCATAAAATAAATGCAAATGATGCTTGTACAGAGATTTCAAAGTTTGAAAAACTTACCTATTGATACAAAAATTCGATGACCTCTACACAAATTCCAGGAGAAATATGATGATTGCTTTAGCTTCCTGGGACCTTAGTGAGTATGTTGCAACTCTCACTTTGCCTTGAGAGTGTCTGGATTAGTATATTCAAGTCAAGTTGCAAAGATGTATTTTGAAAATGGTGGATGTTTATAATGGAGTTACAGTGGCAAAACAGAGGTTTAGATCACTTACACATGATGTGTATGAAGTGTTTGGATGATTTGTTTGGACAAAAGTTGCAAGGTTTGAGAGTTTCAAAGAAATGGATTTTAAAAAGTCAAGAAATGAGTTTTATGGCCAATTCGGGTTGGAGAGTGTATGTGAGGTTTAGAGGGCTTGTGAAGTCGTCTTTTAGACTGCAAATGAACTCTCTATTTATAGGCAAAAGGTTGAGGGCAAGGGCTAATCAGGTTTGAGCCTTAAGATTTTGAGACTTGGTTGAAATGTAAGTGAGAAAGTTATATGAAGATCATGGTTCCAATGCATCAATAGGGTGGTTGGTAGGCTTAGAGATGTTGCTTTTGAGCATTCAAGTTGAGTGTAATCAGAAGAAATAAGTTAGAGGCTCAAGGAGTGGACTTTGTGGTTAAAGTGCTCTTTATGCAAACGGATATGGAGCTTTTTTCAATTTCATCCAAAAATTATATGATCAAGTGGATAAAGCTTCAAATCCTTGTGTAATGCAGCATAGTCTTGTGTAAATCTATGATTATGTGGAGATTCAGAAGCAACATGACCTAAAAAGTGAGATTGAATGGTAAGGTTTTGAGATTTTATCTTGAGTTCTTCACAAAATGACTTGAAATTCAAACATGAAATGCCTAACTTCATCTCTTTCATTCTCATTGCTCAAGCATGATCTTTTTATGCTTTTGGACATTTTAGAAAGCTTAGAACAAGATTTTCAACTTTCATGTTGACCACTTTGGCTAGATCAACATGGAAATTGGTTAAAATAGGCCAATAAGTTGAGATGAAAAACTGATCAAAACTTGTTGAAAATTTTTCTAAGTGTTAGATAAAAAATATCACAAATTCATGGATTCATATCTCTTAATCAAAGCACTTTTTGGGGATCATCCCACATTGGCAAAGTTGTAGAATTCATTAATCCCTACAACTTTCAAGTTGAAACTTTTCCTTGAATCAATTTGTATCTTAGTGGAAAATGGCCATAAAGTAGTAACTTTGTTAAGAATAAAACACTTAGAAATTTTTCTAAGTGTTGCAAAATTTTCCAACTTTTGACTTTTGTTGACTTTTTCTTGATTTTCTTGACTTTGTTAATTCTTGATACAAACTTGATAATTTTGAATATTTTGATGATTCTTGATTTTTTTAATTCCAATGTTGACCAAAAAGTCAAAGTTTAACTTTTGTGTGATTGTTGACTTTTTATCAATTGATTCAATTCTTCAACTATAAATCACTTGTATCTTTGGAAATGTCTTGAGCCATGTAATTAGGTCAGGATATTGTATTTGAGCCCTTGAGATCATGCTTTAAGCTATTAGGTCATGCACTAGGCCAAAAGTCAATGATCAGTCATCTTCAATCAAAACCCTAATTTTGCATTTTTTTACCTTTGATGATTTGAGGGCTTTCCTTGAGGAATCATGATCAATCCTTGATCAAATGATTAATATCACCTAAAAATATTGATGTTGACAAAAAATCTTGAAGTTTGACTGTATGTTGACCATAGTTGACTTTTTACCCAATACAACTGACTTTCAATCTTCTGAGCCATTGACTGAGCAAACATGTGATGCAAGACTTAAAACTTGACATAAGTATTATTGAGGATCTATGATGAACCATGAAAGTCATTTGAGACCCTTGAAACCCAATATTATTTGAGAAACATCAAGCCCTAGTTCAAGACCCTTGCTTAGGAGGAGGTTTGACCAGTCAACTCTTGAGTGGCTTTGAGTATTTGAGACCTTTGTGAGTGTGTTTTGAAGAAAATGGGAGGGAAAATTTTGGGGTACAACAGTTGCTCCTATTCAATCTTCTTAAACCTGAAGATTTAGATTGGCATGTCCGTAATTCGTTACTTGAAGGTAGACGATGATTGAACACTTAAGTGCCCAGAAATTTGCACTCGCATGTGCACGAAGTAACGTTGTTGGTTGATTATACTGGGAATAGTCTTAGAGATTCCATTTGGAGAGGTAATGATGATTCAGCAGAGATGGGCTTATAGATGTCATCTAAAGTAATTATTGATATAGAATAGACTAACTCTACGCTCGGCTTCAACTGGAAGAAGTATCAGAATAAATACGCTCGATTTAATCTGAGCCAGGAAATGTCTACTGGAAGAAGTATCAAAATAAATCTATGCTTGATTTAATATGAGCTAGGAGATGTATATGCCTGACTTTGACTAGAAGAAGTATCAGAATAAATTTGTGATTGGTTTAATCTGAGCCAGAAAATGTCTACTAGAAGAAGTATCAGAATAAATCTATGCTTAATTCAATCTGAGCCAGAAGATGTCTGCGTTCGTCTTTAATTGGGATAAGTATCAGAATAAATCTATGGTTGATTTAATTTGAGCCAGAAAATGTCTATTGGGAGAAGTACCTGAATAAATCTATGCTGATTTAATCTGAGCTAGAAAATGTCTACTGGAAGAAGTATTAAAATAAATTTATGGTCGATTTAATCTAAGCCAGAAGATGTTTATGAATGTCTTTAACTGGAAGAAGTATCAGAATAAATCTACACTCGATTTAATCTGAGCCAAAAGAGGTCTTTTTGTCTTTAACTGGAAGAAGTATCAGAATAAATCTATGGTTGATTTAATCTTAGCCAGAAAATGTCTACTGGAAGAAGTATCAGAATAAATCTATGGTCGATTTAATCTGGGCCAGAAGATGTCTACTGGAAGAACTATCAGAATAAATCTACGCTTGATTTAATATGAGCTAGAAGATGTCTACGCCTGTCTTTAACTAAAAGAAGTATCAGAATAAATCTACGCCTGATTTAATCTGAGCCACAAAATGTCTACTGGAAAAAGTATCAGAATAAATCTACACTCGATTTAATCTGAGCTAAGAGGTCTTTTTGTATTTAACTGGAAGAAGTATCAGAATAAATCTATGGTCGATTTAATTGGAGCCAGAAAATGTCTACGGGAAGAAGTATCAGAATAAATATATGGTCGATTTATAATCTGAGCTAGAAGATGTCTTTTTTGAGAATGATCCTCTAAGGAAATGGCTGAAATAGCCCTTGGTCAAATGTACCCTTGGAGAAGAGTGTCGGGTCATAAGTAGTTGATGATGTTTATCTATTGATTGATCTTTCCTGAAAAGGTAAAGAGTTAGTTGTATGCAATGTCATGATGTATGAAATGTATTGCATAATGATGTTCTCAAAATAAATGAGACTGTGCTATATGTGTTTCGTATGCATATGATATGACGTTTGTAAGTGATATATGAATGTGAAATGTTGTTGAAGTGTATCGATAGTTTTATATGACATCTTGCTGGGGAAAATGAATCCATGACTGGTTCTGGGAATGAAGAACATGTGTAATATTCAACCTTGTCTAGAATGCTTCTGCTGGGGATTCCTGCTTGCTGTTTGAGGAAACTCCGCTGGGGAATGTTGACTTCTGTTTAGGGAGAAGAGTTTAGGAACATTAGACGTTCATCGCTCTACTAGGGAGTTTAATTCTTATATACCCTGATTGGGGATGAAAGAGATGGATAACCTTCCGACTCATCTGGGGAGGATAAAGTTGACTGATATCTGGTCTGGTTCCAGGTTTCGTAGCAACTCTCTAGGGATAGTGGCGACTTCACTCGGGAGATAAATTTTTCCGGTGATTCGTAGCCATCTGAGGAATAGACTCAAGATGGAGAGATTGTAATCTATTAGGGAAATAAACCCTATTGGTGGAATCAAACTTGTCGATGGAGAAATACTCTACTGAGGAAACACCCTTGCTAAGGAAATGAGCTATGCTGAGGAAAAGAAATTTGTAGGGGGTTTTATAGTTTTGGGGGAATAAACTCAGCTGGGGAAGAAAACTTCCATGAACTATATTGATTGAAACTCCATAGGTGGGTGATATTGGTGGGAAGGAGATCATACTCCTTTATCCGCCAGAGCGATCTGCTAGGGAAATTGCAAGGAATGTATCTTCATTGAAGATGAATTTGTGAAGATTACTTTGTGGAGATAATCTCATGGAAGTGGCTCTGTGGGGATTTGTGGATGGCTTGAACATCATCCCAACTCCTAGAGTCTGGAGTAAATGCTTATTCCTGTTCTTATGCATATATTTTTTAACAACTAATCATGTTCATATGCATATGTTCTTTCAATTTTAGTCATTGGACGTTTTTGCAAACAAAATAGAAAAAATTTAAAAACAAAAAGTTTGAATTTTAGGGTGTATTTGTATTGATAGTTTGTCTATAAACAGACGATTTTGTACAAAGAGACATAAATCCTAGTAAGAGGAAATTGTCATGAAATGAAAAGAGTACAAAGTGAAAACAAAACATATAGCTATGTGGAAATGATCTCGTTGTGTTCCAACTCCGCTATTGCCCCTATGTCTTCAAACATCTCATCCCTTGCTGTCGAAAGAAGTTGATTGAATTGATATGTACCATTTGAACTTTTGACTTTGGTAATAAAGCTTGTTGTAAGTGATCCAACAGGACATAGTCGTATGCTTTAATCCTTAATTTTTGCTTGGATCGCCCTTCCGGGTTTTCAGTCTACCAGGATACCCTTTTTTGCCCAAATCGCCTTTTCAGGTTTTTGATTTGTCGGGTGTACAGTCTTTTATATATCACTAATTTTGCCCGAACCCTTTTGGTTTGTCGGGATGCCCTTATTTTTGCCTAGGCCAGTCAACCTAGCGGGTCATTTTCATGCGTAGTATCTTTTAACTATGTCCACGTTCACAAGGTGCAGGAAATCTTCATTGTCCATAGTGGTTAGTATCATAGCATCGCCAGAAAATAATTTCTTGATAACAAATGGCCCTTTGTAGGTGGGAGTCCATTTTCCCATGGGATCACCTTGCAGTAGAATGATGTATTTTATTACCAAGTCATCATCCTAATATACCTGATGCTTGATTTTCTTGTTGAATGCCTTGATCATACGTTTCTGATACATCTGACCGTGACAGATAGCCGCAATCCTTTTCTCGTCAATCAAATTCAACTAATCCAACCTAGTCTGAATCCACTCGTCTTCGTCTAAGATTGCAACTTTCATAATTCTCAGAGAAGGAATTTAAACTTCTACAGGTAGGACAGCTTCCATGCCATAGACCAAAGAGAATGGGGTTTCCCTAGTTGATGTTCACATTGAAGTGCGATAGCCATGAAGAGCAAATGGTAACCTCTTGTGCCAGTCTTTGTAAGTCACAACCATCTTCTGTATGATCTTCTTAATATTCTAGTTGGCGACTTCCACTGTGCCATTCATCTTTGGTCGATATGGAGAAGAGTTGTAGTGCTTAATTTTGAACTTCATGCAGAGTTCAGTGATCATAGTGTTGTTGAGGTTGGCACCATTGTCCGTGATGATTTTCTCGGGGATGTCATACCGGCAGATAAGGTTATTTTTTATGAATTAGGCGACCATATTCTTGGTAACAGAGGCGAACGAGGCTGCTTCAATCCATTTTGTGAAGAAGTCAATGGCGACGAGAATGAAGCGATGTTTGTTAGAAGCAGTAGGCTTGATTTCTCTGATCATATCAATACCCTTCATTACAAATGGCCAAGGAGCAGTCATAACGTTCAAAGGTACTGGAGGCACATGTACTTTATCGGCGTAAATTTGGCATTTGTGACACGTTCTGGAGTGGTGATGGCAATCAGTTTCCATGTTCAACCAGTATTAACCCGCTCTCAAGATTTTCTTAGCCATAGTATGTCCATTGGAATGAGTATCAAAGATGCCTTCATGCATATCCTCCATAATTTTATCTGATTCCTTCTTGTCTACAGAGTGAAGCAGAGTTGAATCATGATTACGCTTGTACAAAATTCCATTTCTCGAGAAGAACTTAGACGAGATCCATAGGAAATTTTTGTCATTGATTGATGCCCCTTCAGGGTATTCTTGAGCTTCAAGGTACCTTTTCACTTCATGAAATCAAGGTTTTTCTTCTACTTCATCGGTATCAATTTCGTAGTAATGTGTCGGTTCATCGAATCTTTCAATGGTAATTCTGGGAGCCTCATTGTCCCATCTAACCATGAACTTGGATGACATGGTAGCTAACGCGTCTGCCAACTGATTCTCTTCTCTTGGGATATGCTTAAAAGTGATCTCTTCGAAGTACAGAATCAAGGTTAGTACATATTCTCGGTAAGGGATAAGATTCGGATGCTTCATATCCCATTATCCCTTGACCTGACTGATTACCAAGGCTAAATCCCCATATACGCTCAGGAATTTGATTCTCAGGTCAATAGCAGCTTTAATACCCATGACGCACGCTTCGTACTCAGCCATATTACTGGTGCAGTCAAAGCAAAGTCTGGCAGTGAAGGGTGTATAATAACCCTGGGGAGAGATAATTTCAGCACCACTTCTGTTTCCAAGTGCGTTAGAATCTCCATCGAAAACCATAGTCAATTGGGATACTGACTCGGGTCCTTAATACGGTCCAGTTTCTTCACAATCCATAACTAGCATAATGTTCTCATCCGGGAACTCGAAATTCATAGACTGATAGTTGTCTACAGCTTGATGTGCCAAATGATCTGCCAGTACACTTCCTTTGATTGCTTTTTGAGTGGTATACTGAATGTCGTATTCTGTTAAGACCATTTTCCATGGGGCTATTCTTCCGGAGAGAGTTAGATTCTCAAATATGTACTTGATGGGATCCATTTTAGAGATCAATAAAGTAGTATGGGTCAGCATATACCGTCTTAGTCGGCGAGCAGCCCATGCCAAAGTGCAACAGGTTTTCTCGAGCAGTGAATATCTTGCTTCACAGTCGGTAAACTTTTTGCTAAGGTAGTATATTGCATGCTCTTTTTGACCAGACTCGTCATGTTGCCCCAGTACACACCCCATTGAGTTCTCTAGCACTGTTAGGTACATGATTAGAGGTCTTCCTTCAACTGGTGGCATCAAAATCAGAGGTTCTTGTAAGTACTCTTTGATTTTATCAAAAGCTATTTTATAGTCGTCATTCCATTTTACTAGTTGATCCTTCTTCAGCGGCTTGAAGATTGGCTCACAAGCAGCAGTCAAATGAGAAATGAATCGGGAAATGTAGTTTAGTCGTCCTAAGAAACCTCTGAACTCTTTCTCAGTACGGGGAGCCAGCATTTCATGAATAGCTTTAACTTTTGTGGGATCAACTTCAATACCTTTACCACTAATGATGAAATCCATGAGTTTACCGGATCTCACCCCAAAAGTGAATTTGTTTGGATTTAGCCTTAGCTTGTATTTATTCAACCTTTAAAATAATTTATGCAAATGACCAAGATGTTCTTCTTCAATATGTGATCTAGCTATCATATCGTCGACATAAACTTTTATCTCGTGATGAATCATGTCATGGAATAAATCTATCATGGCATGCTGATAAGTTGCCCTGGCATTCCTCAACCCAAAAGGCATGACCTTGTAACAGAAAGTGCCCCACTGTGTGACGAAGGTAGTTTTCTCCATGTCTTCAGGAACCATCTTGATCTGATTATAACCCGAGAAACCATCCATGAAAGAGAATACCTTATGCTGAGCAGTGTTGTAGACCAGAACATCAATATATGGAAGTGGGAAGTCATCTTTGGGGCTTGCTCTGTTCAGATCCCTGTAATCTACACACATACGTACCTTTCTATCTTTCTTTGGTACCAGAACAACATTAGCCACCCATTGAGGATATGACGTCACTGCTAGGAAACCTGCCTTGAATTGCTTCATAACCTCGACCTTGATTTTCTATGACATTTCAGGGCGAATGCGGCAGACTTTCTGTTTAATCAGAGAACCACCTTCTTTCATTGGCAGACGGTGAACCATAATATCAGTGTCGAGCCCTGGCATGTCTTTGTATGACTAAGCAAATATCTCAACATAGTCGTGCAACATTTGAATCAATCTACTCTTGACACTGCCCTCTAAGTTGGTTCCTATCTTGACCTATTTTCTGTCTGTCTCAAAACCCAGGTTTACCACTTCGATTGGCTCTTCATGCGGTTGGATATCCTTTTATTATTGTATTAAGAGTTTGTCCATTTCTCTAGGTATTTCACAATCTTCCTCGCCTTCGTCCTTGGCTTGGTAGATCAGATTTTCAAAGTCATAAGCGGCAATAATAGAATCGTTATCAATGAGATCCAGAGTGGATGGGGATCTGCAATGTAGTGTGTGGGTGTGTGTAAGAACACGTAGCTATTTGAAAGTGCAATAAAGTGAAAGAAAGACAGAGAGCGTAAAATTTGAATGCAAAATGTCCAATGCTTTCATTAAATGAAAATATGACTTATGAAATAACAATCCTTAAAAAAATGGACCATTGTGCCCTAGGAAAGTCACAGGTTTTAAAGTCATTGTTATTAAAAGAATTTACATAACCAAACTTTTTAAAGCAATAAAACAGAAATAGTTATTACTCCTGACTAAAGGAGATAGAGATAATGTCTTCCGCCTTCTAATTGTTGAGTTTGTTGCCCCTGGTAGGAAAAATCTTGTTGTCGAGGTCATAGTCACTATCAGCATCTTCTATAGCATTAATTTCGTTGTTATTGATACGGAACAAAGGTCTTCCAGCTCAAGCACGACGAACAGCCCTTTGACCTTCTGCAGTAAAGCCTAAACTAAACTTGTCAAATTTGTAAGGGATATCAGGAAGTTAACCCTAAATAGTACAACCACCTTCTTCTATAGTTTCTTTGGCATCTTTTAAGGAAGCCATCTTATGCGGAACCTTGGTGGTCTTTGGAATGGCAGAAACATATTTAATAGCAGTAGGGTAAATTACTTCAAAAGCTTGGCAGGGAGTCTCGATGAATTCACCGTCCATTTCTACATACCGGAATAAATTCAGATGGCTGACCATGTACTCCTCTTCTCTATAGACAGTAATAATTTTCTCTTTCACAGGAAACTTAAATTTTTGGTGTAAGGCGGAGGTAACAGCACCTTCCCCATGGATCCATGGGCATCCTAATAGACAAGAATAAGTTGGTTGGATGTCCATTACATAGAAGGTGGATTCAAATATTTGTGAACCCGCTTTGATAGAAAGGTCCACTTCTCCATGTACCATTATTTTTGATCCGTCAAAGGCTCGAACTATAATGTCACTGGGTTTCAGCATAACACATTCATAATCCAGTCTGTCAAGAGTGCCCTTTGGCAGAACATTCAGAGAAGAGCCAGTATCAACTAACACATGAGCCAGCATAGTGCTCCTACATTTAATGGAGACATACAGGGCCATATTATGATTTCTCCCCTCTGGAGTCAGGTCAGCATCGGAGAAGCCTAATCCATTATCAGTTGGTAAACTCGCTACCTAACTTCCAAATTGATCATCCGAAATTTCTTGCAGCACATGAGCAGTCTTCAAGAATTTTACTAAAGCATGCGCATGGGCTTCAGAACACAGTAGTAAGGATAGCATGGAGATTTTGGATGGGGTTTGCCCCAGCTGTTCAACAATTTTATAGTCGCTCTTGCCGATGATTTTCAAAACCTCTTCCAACCCTTGTCCAGAGGTGTCCTTAATTGAAGCTTCTTTTGGTGCCTCTAACTGGGTAGGCTCTATCATTGGCTCTTTACCTCAAGCATCGACAGTTGTCTTAGTAACTGTGACTTGAACAGGTGGAGAGATTTCTGGGGAGAAAATCCTTCTGCTTCTAGTAATTGTGTTGGTCCCCGCAATATTGTTAATACTGGGATCAGCCTCTTCATCATCTTCGTCAGACAACTCTTATTTAACATCGTAATAATATACGTCAAACCCATAATTCCATGTAATAGCCTTCTCCGAGTAATATGGGATGGGCCTAGGTGTTGTAATGATTAAAGGAGTAGCTTTTGGATTGGCAGTAATCCTTACAGTACCCTCGGAAGTGATCCTGAAAGGAGTACCAGATATGACAGACAAATCTTGGTACAAATTCTCAACATACAGAACTTTTTCAATCAAAATTACATGTTCATCCATCAAGCATTGAACGCCTTCCTTCAGTAACCCGCAACCATTGGGTTGAATTGCACATCAATAATATTCTTTAACACAACCCAGAAATAAACCGACTTGTAGCAAATTCTCCTTGACTGTTGAGAGAGGGGTAATCACATCACTTACAGAGGTAACAGAAAAAACATCTTCAATAGCACTTATGCCTTTGTCATGCTTAGGCATAGGTGCAGTAATCACGTTCGGAGTCTCTGGAGGGTCAAACTCAATTTCCTTGTTATCAATCATGACTTGGATTTTGTTTTTTAGGGCCCAGCAGTTGTTGGTGTCATGCCTGAAACTGTTCGAATGGTAGGCACACCTCACATTTGGGTTGCACTTTGGAGAGGATGTGTTGGGATTCTGAGGAGGATCCCGCAGTAAAATGAGTTCAGCCTTTAAAAAATGTTGTAATGCCTGAGATAAAGGCATGTCAATCTTGGTAAACTGCCTTTACGGAGCATTTGGCCTTCAACGGTTTCCATGTTGTGATTGTTAAATTGGCGTTGGATTAGAGATCAATACCGCCCCCAGATACTGATGGTGGTCATTCTTACTATGTCCCTTATGGATATAGACAACATTGGTTTCTTTTCTACCACCGAACGGCTTCTTCACATCATTAGAAGTTGCATCCATTGGAATCTTCCCACTCTTAATACCACTTTCAACTCTTTCTCCTGTGAGAATTAGCTCAATAAAGTCAGATGAAGAACTGCCAATCAAATGATTAAAGAATGGGCCTGTCAGAGTACCCATGAACATATCAATTAATTCCCGGTCAGACAAGGGAGGTTGGAACCTTCCAGCTAAGTCTTTCCACTTCTGGGCATACTCCTTGAACACTTCATTCGAGCTTATGGACATGTTTTGCAACTGCACACGAGTCTGTGTCAGGTCAGCATTATATTGATAATGCTTGTAAAGAGCAGCAGCTAAGTCTTCCCATGTGTGAATGTTGGTTCCTTCCAGCTGGTAGAACCATTCAAGTTGAGTACCGGATAAACTTTCTTGAAAGAAATGGACCCATAATTTCCTGTCAGCAGTATGAGGTTGGATTTTTCGAACATACAACCTCAGATGAAGTTTGGGACAAGAGACTCCATCATATTTAGCAAAGATATGTACCTTGAACTTGTAAGGGATGACCACCCCCGGGATCATACCTAGCTCTCCAAAATCTAATCCAGGCACTTTCTAGGTTTTTATAGCTTTGAGACGATATTCCAACTGCTTGTACTTGTTATCTGCAGGAGGGTACTGTTCATCGGAATAGTCTTCATCTTCAGGGATATTCTCAGAACCCTGGTTATTTCTACCTTCACCCCTGACACTTTTTCCATCCTCCTCTTGGTTATAGTCTTCCTCAGAGGAAACATCATCCGCTTGAACTGGTTGAGCAGGACCTTTGAATCTTCTCCCCATATTGAGGATAATAGTCGGCTTCTTAGTCTTCTTTTTCTTGGTGATGAGCGCCATCATCTCCTGTTACCCTTTGGCTAGATTCAAAAGAGTCTCTTGAAATTGTGCATGTTGAGCCTGCAGATCCTTGACAGTTTGTTTGAGGGCCATCTTATACTAAAATAAACAGTAAGTAGATGAGAAGACTTGTATTGGAAAACCTGTTTATAAAATGATGCATCATATGTAGATGCAATATTTTCAAGGACCTTAGGAGATTTAAATTCATTAATCAAAAGGAAACAGATACAAAGACTTCATTAGTAAGTTCAAAATTACAATTGCCTTTAAGGCTTACAATGAAAAAACACTTTTTCAATCATCTACCCCCTAGGTTATGGTAGGTGTGTAAATTACCAGATTCATATTATTCACTCCCTAGGTTGCAATGAATACGTGAATTCATCTTTGTGCCGTTTTTTCCCTAGGTTGTGGTAAACGCACAAACTCCTCAAATATCTATCCCATAGGTTGCGATAGATACACAAACTTTCAGGGTTATACTATTCATTCCCTAGGTTATGATGAATAACGTTAGCCCACCCCTATTGTCTTTTATCCCATGGGTTGTGATATATACACAGGTTCATCCTCGTACTATTACTCCCTAAGTCGTAGTAAACATAACGAAATATGCATAATCCATTGCATCAGTCTCCATGCATCAATGTGTTATCAAACTTTGTTTTATTCGTCCCCTAGTTTGTGATGAATAAATAAAATGTGTGTCATAAACTTACTATATTAGTCTCGAAACATTAGTAAGTCAGTTTTTCAAACATGTATCATTTACCTTCAAGGTTATGATAGATACGCAAAAAAATCTACGATTTCTTTTAGATACTGACGATTTGTCTGTGTTGTCATATCTAAGTCAAAACTTTGGTTCAAACGCTGGTAATATGATACATCATCATCCATGCCTACTTTTCATACGCATGGGAACATTGTACAGTGTATCCTTATAATCTTTCAGACAAATTTCGGGATCTTCCATTATTTAATAAACTTCCGATCAAACCGTGCGAGACATGCGTATTCTTGCACTATTCAATCGAAATGAAATTAAATAGGGACAGCTGTCATACCCTAAATTTTCCCTGCTATTTCTAATCTTTTTTTATCCCTTATTAAATTCTAGAATTATCATTTGCTTTATAATGTATTTATATATATATATATATATATATATATATATATATATATATATATATATATATATATATATATATGTGTGTGTGTGTGTGTGTGTGTGTGTGTGTGTGTGTGTGTGTGTGTGTGTGTGTGTGTGTGTGTGTGTGTGTGTGTGTGTGTGTGTGTGTGTGTGTGTGTGTGTGTGTGTGTGTGTGTGTGTGTGTGTGTGTGTGTGTGTGTGTGTGTGTGTGTGTGTGTGTGTGTGTGTGTGTGTGTGTGTGTGTGTGTGTGTGTGTGTGTGTGTGTGTGTGTGTGTGTGTGTGTGTGTGTGTGTGAGAGAGAGAGAGAGAGAGAGAGAGAGGTTTAAGTTTATAAAGGGGGATTTTACCTTATTAAACAATTAATTGGCCTTTCTAAATCAGGAAATCCCATGTAAAATTGATGGCCCGTTAATTTTTTAGAGAGGGGGTGTTTATGCTTAAGACTTCTTAGCTCATTTTTTGACCTTGTTTTAAGCCCATTTCAAATTTTAAAGGAGGGTTTACACTATTTGAGAATTCTTGGGCCTTTCTAAATCAGAATTGTCCATTCGGGTTCTCTTGCAAGAGGGTGTATTTGTTAAGGTATATTAACCCATTTAGAATTCTATAGAAAGGGAGTATGCTAATTACATAAGGGGTTTATTGATTAACCGGACCGACCCACTAAAGTATTAAGGCCTGTTTTAAATAAGGTTGATGGGGTGTATATTTTAATCACGGAGGCCCATAAGCATTTCGTTTTTTAAGGCCCAATGATTGAACAAATTGGCCCGTCTTAGGTTTTTGAGAAACTGTATTTTGTTTTTTACATAATTATTACTAACATTATTAAAATTATTATTATTAATGTTACTATTAGGTGCTTAATTAAAATATGTTTGTTTTATTATTTGAAAATATTGACTTAAAAAAGCCAAAATTAAACTGTCAACCCTAATGGTTCAACAATCTAGCCCTTCACCATTTCAAAGCCCAAGCCCAATCAAAACACACATTGTTCAGATCTAAAAAAATGCTTCTTGGAGCTAAAACAAAACAAAATCTCTAAAGGATCAAATCAAATCTAAAAAATGATCGTTCATGTTTATTCGTTAAGATGAACATATACAAATATAAGTCCAAATACAGATTATAGAAGACTAATCTCAAACGAAGTCATCTAAAAACAAAACTGAATCATTAATAACAAAATCAAATCCCTTAATTCCTAATAGGTTACAAAAGTAACGACAATCATAAAATACCTTCCTAATCTATCTAAAATCTAATCCTATAAATAGCCTTAATTCTAAGAGTAAGGGGACCGGGGAAATTTGGAGGAAAGAAGCATCACAGAAGCAGAACCCATAAATCAATGGCCTCCTTGAGATATGGGTTTCAATTTCTGAAACCCTTAATTTGTACTTCAAGCCTTCGCGCACCATCACACCTGCAGGAAAAGAAGAAGAGAGGGAATCAGAAAAAGGAAATCAAATTACGAGAAGAATCACTACAAGGAAGGTAAGCCTCAAACTTAGCTTTAATTGACATCGTTGTTGGATTTGGGGAAGATTGGTGTATGTTTCTGAATCTCTGGGGTTTTTTTTGTTTAGGTTAGGGTTAGGGTTCTTCATCTGGGGTTAGGGTTCTTCGCTGGAGGGTTAGGGTTCTAAGAAGTTTGGGTTTTTGGGTTGATACAAGGGTTAGGGTTCTTCGCTGGAGGGTTAGGGTTCTAAGAAGTATATGTTTCTGGGTTTATCAAGGGCTAGGGTTCTTAGGGTTGGTTGAAGGTTTGAAGGTTCTGGTTTAACTTCAACCGGAATCCTAGGTTTTACAGCAGCTTAGGGTTGACTCGCGGTGGCTGGTGCGGCCAAAACGATTTCCGGTGGACAACAAATCTAGAGAGAAGCCAGAGCTTCTCTCTTTAAAGTTGTCCTTGAGTGATAGAATGGGATCGAGAAAGAAAGAAAAGAACAAATGGGCTCTCAGCCCAGCAATCCATTTTTATAAATGTCCCTTGATCCAGTATTCGTGCGCCTAGAAACTTTATCATGCACTCCATGCCACCACCTTCAGATCATCATCAAACATTCTTAATTCGCATGCCCACGATAATACCGTGTCCTCTCTCATATGTTGCTTAAGCAAACTCCATATTGTTTGGGCCTAAGCCCATGATATCCACACTCCTATTCTGGTTGTTTTTGGTAAGCCAACTGAAATTTTCACCCCCCCCCCCCTAATGCTCTTGGGCCAAGTCCAACATCTAGAGTTGTGCCCCTGCTAACTAAACCCCCATATTTACTAATATATGCAAAAGCTTACCCCCCCCCCCCTGCGTTCGGGCCTGAATTAAACATCTGAATTCAGGACCCTACTACCTATACCCCCCTGTTTTTCTAGCCCAACACAATATACATCCCCCTGCGTTTTTTTTTTAATTTTCTTTTATTATTTATAATTATTATTTTTTATATTATATACTTATGATTTTTAATATTTTTTATTATTATAAAATCAAATATTTATTTCCCAACTCATACAAATATTTATTTATTGCATTAAAATTATTTTAATCATGTGTTGTACCCAAAATTTTCCCTCCCATTTTTCACTCAAGATGATATCCCAGGATCTCTCAAACACTCAATTTGGCACAAGATTTGATCAGACAAATTCTCTTCCTATGCATTGAGTCAGCAGCTGGGGTTTGGTATTTCTTAAAGCAAAATTGAGTTTCAAAAGTTTCAAATGGTCTTTATAGTCCTTCATGTGTTATCAAGGATGTTTGTGCCAAGTTTCAAGCCTCGCATCATGAGTTTGCTCATTCAATGGTTCAAATGACTAAAAATCAATTGCAAAAGTAGGCCTTTTCAGTATCAAGTTCAAACGGTTGTAACTTCTTCATTAATCGATATTCTTGAGCGGTTCTGTTTGCATATGACTCTCCTTGACGTCATCTCCAATTTATCTTCACAAGTCAAGAGCTGATTATGTGCGAAAGATCATCGTAAATTCGAATATTTTAGAGGTCACTTTCTGTTTCTGACCTAATTTCAGATAATTGTGGTCTGCCTTTCAAGAGTCGTATTGTCCTCAATTTTCAAGATCTCAAGACGATTATTTTTGTACATTATCATGAGCGATGTCATCAACAAGTCCTCTTTAAGAATCGAAGGAAATTTTATTTAAAAGACCTTGGAGATTATCAATTTTCCATAAGTCATTTTCTTGATTTAGAGTGTTTTCAACTTCTATTTGTTTTCATCTTCTTCATATTGAGTTCGAAGAAGATGTTGCTTATAATACAAGTTGCCATGTGGAAAATTGATTTATGATCTTGGTGAAAATTACTTGAGGATTCATTTGAATATTGTCTTGATTAGCAAAGAATTACACGATATCACAAGCTTTCGTCCAAATCTTTTATAGTTGATTCGCGTGGTTGGTTTTGAATTCAAGGTATCAGAGAACGAGTTCGCTAAAGTTTTCTCAAATTCATTCAAACTTTGGAATGCAAACATGATTAAAGCTATCTTGTGATTCATGGTTTATCTAAGTCACAATTCTCATGAATCAAATTAAATTCTTAAACCTAATTTCTTCAAGCGCATCATTATTCAAATGCAAGACTTTTTTTAAGCCGCTTTGGAATTCAAGACTATTCAAGTTTATTCAAGAATTCAAGATTTACAACAAGGCGTCATTTTTATTTGAATATATTTCACAATTCTCCAAGTCTTAAAATTCAAATTACAAATAAAAACCGCAATGTTACAAAGGTTGCAACAATACAAATTCCTAAAGAATTGATTTCTCATCATCTTCAAGTCTTCATCAAGCACGGCAGGCCGCTCTTCATCATTTTTCTCCATTGTCCAAATTGCTCGTACATGCAACAAAAAGAAGAAAAAATTAGCTACATGTGAAAATTCAAGAACAAATTATTAAGAGTTTTTATCTCATCATTAGAGTTTGCCTTTTGAAATCAGAAATTAAGAGGGTTTTTCAATCATGATTTATCTCCTCCTACTTTTGCAAATCACAAAAAAAGTGTGGATTTCTTTTGGTTCACAAAAAGGGAAAATAATAGCAAAAAAAAAACATGAAACGACAGTGCAAAAACGTGAAACAGCAGCACAGTCCAAGGCAGCACGAAGACACACAAAACAGCAAGCAAGCAAAAACACACAAAACAGCAAGTAAGCAAGCAAAAACAAACAAGGCAGCAAGCTACCAATAGCCAAAACCCCATGTCATCATTTTCCTAATCTATGCAAACTCTTCAGAAATTTCGACAAAAGCAAAATTGCTTTGTATCATAGAAAGATGAAGAGGGAAAGAGAAAGGGACAGAAAGATATCACCTAAACAAAACAGTCCAACCTTACTGCAAAATAATAGCTTTGTTGCTATCCCAAAACCTGCTGCAAAACCAGCCTACAGAATAGTCCAAAATAGCCCAGCACTTGCACAAAGTTAGCAAAAACAAAAACTGCAGCCACAAAGCAGAGAAACATTGCCTTTAATTGTTCAAACCTATCTCATTTTTCCCTCCCAATTCAATCTCTTATTCTTCTATATAATAAAATCAAGGAGAAGGCAGTGGGTGGTGGCACAAGAGAAAAAAAAGCAGACAGAATATACAACAAAAAAGAAAAATACGAAAAAATCTCTTCCATATTCATCCTTGATTCTCTAAAAGAAAAACAGAAAACTATCCTCCTCCTCTCCATCAAACTCACCATCTTCTACTTCTTATCTTTCACCATCATCTCCTACGAGCGGTTACTTTTTAGATCTTCTCTCTCAACCTCTGTTCGAAGACAAAATCCAGGTCCAGAATCTGATTTTGCCTGCCTTTCATCTCTGTACTCTCTGCGAACAACAACTGTGACATAACTCTTCCGTCTGCCTCCACCAATTTCGTCTCCCAGCGTCTCCGGCTTCCAGCAATTATATCTCTTCCTCGACATCAACAAAACTCTCCTCAAACCTCAACTCGCCTCTGTTACGTCCCGATCCACAACCACAAATCAACGCAACAATAACAAAACATAAACTCATAGGTTTAAATCCAGAGGAAAAAGAAAAGTAAAAGAATAAAAATACAGACGTCATACCTGTTTTACCGGAGAAAATCTCCTCGCCATAGGTAACCCAATTTCTCACTTTCAATCTTGTTACATCCATGTTATCGTTAATTTTTTGCTATGTCATTTTTGAGCACCTGATTTTTTCTGCATGTTGGCTTGGTTGTCTGAGAGAGATGAAGTCGTGAGTTAATGTTAGAGAAACAGGGAAACTGAGTTAGAGATAAAATGATGAACAGGGGGAGTATGGTTTCGAAAAAATGGAGGAACAGGGGGTACATTTATGGCGAGGAGAAGAAGAGAAAGAAACGAGTGAGTTAAAGAGAGAGATTGCAATTTTGTTTTAATTGTTTGTTTAAATTTGGAATAAAATCATTAATTTGGATAAAACTTTTCCTTTTCCCTATGCTAAACTAGCGGCCGCCCCTTTTCACTTTTAGGGTTTCGAAACCCTCCATCTCCTTTCTCTAATGAATACGGGTTGTGGGCTTGGCCTTAAAGCCCAACCCAACCATATTTGTACCATTTTTATTTCACTTAGAACATGAACAAAATAGAAAGATTGATGTAGTGTAGTGGTAAGGCAATCTCTTTGCAACCTTGGGGTCTTGGGTTCGACCTTTGGCTTTGTTCCTTTTTTTTAGTTTATTTCAAGTTGTTTAGCTTTGTTTATAACAAATGTCAAAAACACTAAAAAAAATTAGAATAGGTTAATTATTTCTTTTCCTCATAAAAAATAAAAAAATAATACATATGATTTAATTTCTTTTAGTCAATTATTTTATTTTTAGAATACGATTTATTTTCATCTTTTCAAATTTTTTCACAAACAAAATACCAAGTTTTTATTTCTATACTTTGTCAATTAATCACTTCTAGACTGTTATAACTTTAATTAATCGCTCAAATTCAATTTGGTTGTATTGATTGCTATTTTGGACTTTTAATCGCATTCGACTCATCCCCATTTGTAAAAAAATTGTACCCCCATTCCCGAAAGCTCTGTAATAGCGTAGAATTTCCATTTTCGTAATTTACTATTTTCTTTATACTGTATAGTAATTAGGCGTGCATGGCAAGACATAAAATCAATCACTAGATAACCTAATTTCAACAAAATAACTTGAAACGAACACACTTTTCACACGCGCACCTCTAAGGTAGCCTCTCTCGTTGCCTCGGAAACACAGTCATGTCCCTCGAATATGGGACACTTTAGAAATGACCCTTCGATAAAAAGATCGTAGTCCCTCGATGACCCTCGACGTTTCCTTCGATAAAACGATTTAGTCCCTTACGAAAAAATTGCTAAAGCGTCTCATAAGTTGCTTTCAATGACTGTAAAATTGACCTGCGCATGTCCCTTCACATCCAACGATGGGGCTTCTTACCAAATTAATGGTAAGATAGCAACATTAAAAGGAGGAAGAAAAGAACAATTGAAAACCTTTCGAGTAGGTAGATTCGCTCCTAGTTACTCGCTTGCTCACGACAAAAACATTTTTACACCTACACTTTCATTTCAAAACATTTTCAAAAGACAAAACATTTTGTATACGTGCTTATAGAGACGAGAACTATTGCAAACAATCTTTTCAAAACACTTTCCAAAACATAATCCACAAACACATCTTTGAACCACTTTTCGAAACAAAACTTTGTACGCGTTCTTATAGAAACGAGAACCATTACAAAGAAAATTTTCAAAACATTTTTAAAGCCCACACCACAAGCACACTGTCAAACAAAAGCAAGTGATCTAAACTAATAACTAAGAGCCCATGGAAAACCATGGATGAAAAGGGTGCTAATACCTTCCCTTTTCATAATCTACCCCCCGAACCTGAGAAATAATCTCGAAAGGTCTTTCCTGTGCTTTTTTTACCTTTCCTTTTAGATAAAAGAAAAGTCATTGGCGACTCTTGCTATCCGCACAAATGTGATCGAAACGCAAAACACCAAGTCAGTTCTCCCACCGTATCACAGAACTGGCGACTCTGCTGGGGAAATAACTATTTTAAAGTGGGGTTACCTTAGGGTTAGATCACATTTACTTGCCTTCTTTGTTTGATTTATATGATTTACATTTGGTTCTTTTGTTTGGGCTTGCTTTAGATCCTAACCCGGATCTGGGGAATACCTTTTAGGTAAGTAGCAATAGATTGTGAGGGAACTGTACGGGGTAGGCCGATACGGTTGAAGCAGTAGCTACGTTGGTGTGGCACTTTGGTTGGTACCAGTATCCCTTGTGGTGAATCAAGGAGAATACGGGTCCTCCGCATGGTGTCATAAAACATCAACTGACCTTAGAACCCTAATTGAACAAACTTGGCCATTAGGACGTAGTGAGATAACCGGTTTCAATGTAGAGCTGAAAATTGGTTGATACTCGATACTACACTCATTGAGGCTAGACTCTTGGGATATCTCGGTCGCAAGAAAAGATTGTTGTGCTGAGACAATGCCTAAGAGAAAGGTCGGCGATATTGAGATCCTTTAGAACCCGATCACTATTGCTAGGACAGGTTGAGCCAACTAAACTTCAAGAGGTTACTTACCTACAAAATCCATGTGAGCCTAAACCTAAGGACTTGTCTGCTTTGTGTGAATATGATTATTCGTATATATACTTGCTTACCCCGCATATTTGTACATAACATCATAACATCATACCATAGCATTTTCAATAACCTTTTCAAGGATCTCAAGGGCCTATGATGCAGGGTCATGTTGAACCAGACGCCTATCCAGGGGCAAGAAGATTTATTTTTTCTCTAACCGAACGCCATCAAAGATCAAGTACAACAATTTGAGTCAATGGCTATGACCCACTTGACATGGTGAGCTTGATTCTCATGGAAGGACATCCACTGATACAAAGTTCTCCAATCAAAAATGATGATCAAAGTTCAACTTCTAACTTTTTCTTGTGTTTACCCCGCGAGATCCTTGAAAACATGCATCCACATATCATGCATCATATCACGACAGGTTTCTCCCGTACAGGTCTTCTTATCTTCCTACTGTTTATTTCAGTAAGATGGATATGGAACAAACGGTGAAAGACATCCAGGCTCAAAACGCCCAACTCCAAGAAATGTTCTTGAACCTATCCAAGGGGCAAGAAGAAGTGAAAGCTCTCCTCACTAGGGGCATGATCATGGGGAATCTTGAGGGAAACAAGGATGATTAGTTGGAAAGGCTACAAACTGAATTTTCCATAATGAGGGTCCAAATGATGGGACAGCTGGTGGGCCAGATGGCTCTTATCCAAAATCTGGCTCGAGGACAAGAAGAGTTAAAAGTTCTTGTCAACCAACTTCGTCAAGACGGTTGCAACCGTATGGGGGAAACAATCAGGTTTGGAAATCAAGTCACTACTCAGCCTCCCAAGAGACAAGAAGCCAGAAGACCTTCCCAATTTGCTACTACCTCGTGGGCCCAACAACAACAGGGGAATCAGCGCAAAGAGGTCGCACCTAAGAGACAATTCACCAGGATCAGCATGTCACTAGCTCAGGTACTATAATATATGTTGAAGGCGGAGCTAATTACATTAAAAGCTTCCCCCCAGAATCTTAATATTGCTGCTCCTAATTACCGTCCAAGTGAGAGGTGTGCATACCATTCTGATAGTCCTGGGCATGATACCAACAATTGTTGGGCTCTGAAGAACAAAATTCAAGACCTAATCGATGAAGGTGTGTTGGAATTTACACAAGACGATCAAATGGAGCTCTTCTATCACCCCTCAATAGTATCTACGTGAAGTGATGATCTGGGCGAGGATTTTTTCTGTTTATTCGAATTTTCAATTGTAATTTCTTTGTTTGCTTAAACACTTATCTTTATGTCAGACTTTGGTTATTCTCATTAATGCATTAAATATGTTTGTCTTGAATCAATCCATTCATTTTCATTATATCTTAAATTATGCTTTTTACTCCCTTTATGATATTCAACTATTGTTTCAAAAATTGCAAGCCTTTAGAGGGAGGATGACGAAAACAAATTCCATAATCTCATACAGTATGCTATTGAACAGACCTTGCTGACGATGTACGGGCATTCTTTCAAATCCTAAACACTGGAGTTATAAGGAGGATAATCCCTAGTCAACCATTCGATCCAAAGAAGTAGAAGTTACCTTTTTACACAAATTGAAACCTTTAATCAAAACCTGGGGCAGGGTAGTCTCTCAGTTAATTCAAATGCGCGTTCAAATTGCAAACTCTCATCTCGTAATACAACGAATGACATCAAAAATATTCCTTTAGAGTCAAAAGACAATGATGGTTCCCTACCAAATAGGCAGTCATTATCTCTCAAGAGAAAAGCCCACTAAGTCAAAACCTACAAAGGAGACTTAAGAAAAACTGGGGCATCCCGCTGACTGTAATCTCAAAACAAGAACAGTCGGGCAAAAATTAGGGATAACAAATCAAAAGAAAGAGGTCACTACAGGGCCATATTATGATTTCTCCCCTCTGGAGTCAGGTCAGCATCGGAGAAGCCTAATCCATTATCAGTTGGTAAACTCGCTACCTAACTTCCAAATTGATCATCCGAAATTTCTTGCAGCACATGAGCAGTCTTCAAGAATTTTACTAAAGCATGCGCATGGGCTTCAGAACACAGTAGTAAGGATAGCATGGAGATTTTGGATGGGGTTTGCCCCAGCTGTTCAACAATTTTATAGTCGCTCTTGCCGATGATTTTCAAAACCTCTTCCAACCCTTGTCCAGAGGTGTCCTTAATTGAAGCTTCTTTTGGTGCCTCTAACTGGGTAGGCTCTATCATTGGCTCTTTACCTCAAGCATCGACAGTTGTCTTAGTAACTGTGACTTGAACAGGTGGAGAGATTTCTGGGGAGAAAATCCTTCTGCTTCTAGTAATTGTGTTGGTCCCCGCAATATTGTTAATACTGGGATCAGCCTCTTCATCATCTTCGTCAGACAACTCTTATTTAACATCGTAATAATATACGTCAAACCCATAATTCCATGTAATAGCCTTCTCCGAGTAATATGGGATGGGCCTAGGTGTTGTAATGATTAAAGGAGTAGCTTTTGGATTGGCAGTAATCCTTACAGTACCCTCGGAAGTGATCCTGAAAGGAGTACCAGATATGACAGACAAATCTTGGTACAAATTCTCAACATACAGAACTTTTTCAATCAAAATTACATGTTCATCCATCAAGCATTGAACGCCTTCCTTCAGTAACCCGCAACCATTGGGTTGAATTGCACATCAATAATATTCTTTAACACAACCCAGAAATAAACCGACTTGTAGCAAATTCTCCTTGACTGTTGAGAGAGGGGTAATCACATCACTTACAGAGGTAACAGAAAAAACATCTTCAATAGCACTTATGCCTTTGTCATGCTTAGGCATAGGTGCAGTAATCACGTTCGGAGTCTCTGGAGGGTCAAACTCAATTTCCTTGTTATCAATCATGACTTGGATTTTGTTTTTTAGGGCCCAGCAGTTGTTGGTGTCATGCCTGAAACTGTTCGAATGGTAGGCACACCTCACATTTGGGTTGCACTTTGGAGAGGATGTGTTGGGATTCTGAGGAGGATCCCGCAGTAAAATGAGTTCAGCCTTTAAAAAATGTTGTAATGCCTGAGATAAAGGCATGTCAATCTTGGTAAACTGCCTTTACGGAGCATTTGGCCTTCAACGGTTTCCATGTTGTGATTGTTAAATTGGCGTTGGATTAGAGATCAATACCGCCCCCAGATACTGATGGTGGTCATTCTTACTATGTCCCTTATGGATATAGACAACATTGGTTTCTTTTCTACCACCGAACGGCTTCTTCACATCATTAGAAGTTGCATCCATTGGAATCTTCCCACTCTTAATACCACTTTCAACTCTTTCTCCTGTGAGAATTAGCTCAATAAAGTCAGATGAAGAACTGCCAATCAAATGATTAAAGAATGGGCCTGTCAGAGTACCCATGAACATATCAATTAATTCCCGGTCAGACAAGGGAGGTTGGAACCTTCCAGCTAAGTCTTTCCACTTCTGGGCATACTCCTTGAACACTTCATTCGAGCTTATGGACATGTTTTGCAACTGCACACGAGTCTGTGTCAGGTCAGCATTATATTGATAATGCTTGTAAAGAGCAGCAGCTAAGTCTTCCCATGTGTGAATGTTGGTTCCTTCCAGCTGGTAGAACCATTCAAGTTGAGTACCGGATAAACTTTCTTGAAAGAAATGGACCCATAATTTCCTGTCAGCAGTATGAGGTTGGATTTTTCGAACATACAACCTCAGATGAAGTTTGGGACAAGAGACTCCATCATATTTAGCAAAGATATGTACCTTGAACTTGTAAGGGATGACCACCCCCGGGATCATACCTAGCTCTCCAAAATCTAATCCAGGCACTTTCTAGGTTTTTATAGCTTTGAGACGATATTCCAACTGCTTGTACTTGTTATCTGCAGGAGGGTACTGTTCATCGGAATAGTCTTCATCTTCAGGGATATTCTCAGAACCCTGGTTATTTCTACCTTCACCCCTGACACTTTTTCCATCCTCCTCTTGGTTATAGTCTTCCTCAGAGGAAACATCATCCGCTTGAACTGGTTGAGCAGGACCTTTGAATCTTCTCCCCATATTGAGGATAATAGTCGGCTTCTTAGTCTTCTTTTTCTTGGTGATGAGCGCCATCATCTCCTGTTACCCTTTGGCTAGATTCAAAAGAGTCTCTTGAAATTGTGCATGTTGAGCCTGCAGATCCTTGACAGTTTGTTTGAGGGCCATCTTATACTAAAATAAACAGTAAGTAGATGAGAAGACTTGTATTGGAAAACCTGTTTATAAAATGATGCATCATATGTAGATGCAATATTTTCAAGGACCTTAGGAGATTTAAATTCATTAATCAAAAGGAAACAGATACAAAGACTTCATTAGTAAGTTCAAAATTACAATTGCCTTTAAGGCTTACAATGAAAAAACACTTTTTCAATCATCTACCCCCTAGGTTATGGTAGGTGTGTAAATTACCAGATTCATATTATTCACTCCCTAGGTTGCAATGAATACGTGAATTCATCTTTGTGCCGTTTTTTCCCTAGGTTGTGGTAAACGCACAAACTCCTCAAATATCTATCCCATAGGTTGCGATAGATACACAAACTTTCAGGGTTATACTATTCATTCCCTAAGTTATGATGAATAACGTTAGCCCACCCCTATTGTCTTTTATCCCATGGGTTGTGATATATACACAGGTTCATCCTCGTACTATTACTCCCTAAGTCGTAGTAAACATAACGAAATATGCATAATCCATTGCATCAGTCTCCATGCATCAATGTGTTATCAAACTTTGTTTTATTCGTCCCCTAGTTTGTGATGAATAAATAAAATGTGTGTCATAAACTTACTATATTAGTCTCGAAACATTAGTAAGTCAGTTTTTCAAACATGTATCATTTACCTTCAAGGTTATGATAGATACGCAAAAAAATCTACGATTTCTTTTAGATACTGACGATTTGTCTGTGTTGTCATATCTAAGTCAAAACTTTGGTTCAAACGCTGGTAATATGATACATCATCATCCATGCCTACTTTTCATACGCATGGGAACATTGTACAGTGTATCCTTATAATCTTTCAGACAAATTTCGGGATCTTCCATTATTTAATAAACTTCCGATCAAACCGTGCGAGACATGCGTATTCTTGCACTATTCAATCGAAATGAAATTAAATAGGGACAGCTGTCATACCCTAAATTTTCCCTGCTATTTCTAATCTTTTTTTATCCCTTATTAAATTCTAGAATTATCATTTGCTTTATAATGTATTTATATATATATATATATATATATATATATATATATATATATATATATATATATATATATATATATATATATATATATATATATATATATATATATATATATATATATATATATATATATATATATATATATATATATGTGTGTGTGTGTGTGTGTGTGTGTGTGTGTGTGTGTGTGTGTGTGTGTGTGTGTGTGTGTGTGTGTGTGTGTGTGTGTGTGTGTGTGTGTGTGTGTGTGTGTGTGTGTGTGTGTGTGTGTGTGTGTGTGTGTGTGTGTGTGTGTGTGTGTGTGTGTGTGTGTGTGTGTGTGTGTGTGTGTGTGTGTGTGTGTGTGTGTGTGTGTGTGTGTGTGTGTGTGTGTGTGTGTGTGTGTGTGTGTGTGTGTGTGTGTGTGTGTGTGTGTGTGTGTGTGTGTGTGTGTGTGTGTGTGTGAGAGAGAGAGAGAGAGAGAGAGAGGTTTAAGTTTATAAAGGGGGATTTTACCTTATTAAACAATTAATTGGCCTTTCTAAATCAGGAAATCCCATGTAAAATTGATGGCCCGTTAATTTTTTAGAGAGGGGGTGTTTATGCTTAAGACTTCTTAGCTCATTTTTTGACCTTGTTTTAAGCCCATTTCAAATTTTAAAGGAGGGTTTACACTATTTGAGAATTCTTGGGCCTTTCTAAATCAGAATTGTCCATTCGGGTTCTCTTGCAAGAGGGTGTATTTGTTAAGGTATATTAACCCATTTAGAATTCTATAGAAAGGGAGTATGCTAATTACATAAGGGGTTTATTGATTAACCGGACCGACCCACTAAAGTATTAAGGCCTGTTTTAAATAAGGTTGATGGGGTGTATATTTTAATCACGGAGGCCCATAAGCATTTCGTTTTTTAAGGCCCAATGATTGAACAAATTGGCCCGTCTTAGGTTTTTGAGAAACTGTATTTTGTTTTTTACATAATTATTACTAACATTATTAAAATTATTATTATTAATGTTACTATTAGGTGCTTAATTAAAATATGTTTGTTTTATTATTTGAAAATATTGACTTAAAAAAGCCAAAATTAAACTGTCAACCCTAATGGTTCAACAATCTAGCCCTTCCATTTCAAAGCCCAAGCCCAATCAAAACACACATTGTTCAGATCTAAAAAAATGCTTCTTGGAGCTAAAACAAAACAAAATCTCTAAAGGATCAAATCAAATCTAAAAAATGATCGTTCATGTTTATTCGTTAAGATGAACATATACAAATATAAGTCCAAATACAGATTATAGAAGACTAATCTCAAACGAAGTCATCTAAAAACAAAACTGAATCATTAATAACAAAATCAAATCCCTTAATTCCTAATAGGTTACAAAAGTAACGACAATCAT
This sequence comes from Vicia faba, assembly GCA_948472305.1. Classification (NCBI taxonomy): domain Eukaryota; kingdom Viridiplantae; phylum Streptophyta; class Magnoliopsida; order Fabales; family Fabaceae; genus Vicia; species Vicia faba. The sequence continues at coordinate 475,843,326 of OX451735.1, forward strand.
AAAATACCTTCCTAATCTATCTAAAATCTAATCCTATAAATAGCCTTAATTCTAAGAGTAAGGGGACCGGGGAAATTTGGAGGAAAGAAGCATCACAGAAGCAGAACCCATAAATCAATGGCCTCCTTGAGATATGGGTTTCAATTTCTGAAACCCTTAATTTGTACTTCAAGCCTTCGCGCACCATCACACCTGCAGGAAAAGAAGAAGAGAGGGAATCAGAAAAAGGAAATCAAATTACGAGAAGAATCACTACAAGGAAGGTAAGCCTCAAACTTAGCTTTAATTGACATCGTTGTTGGATTTGGGGAAGATTGGTGTATGTTTCTGAATCTCTGGGGTTTTTTTTGTTTAGGTTAGGGTTAGGGTTCTTCATCTGGGGTTAGGGTTCTTCGCTGGAGGGTTAGGGTTCTAAGAAGTTTGGGTTTTTGGGTTGATACAAGGGTTAGGGTTCTTCGCTGGAGGGTTAGGGTTCTAAGAAGTATATGTTTCTGGGTTTATCAAGGGCTAGGGTTCTTAGGGTTGGTTGAAGGTTTGAAGGTTCCGGTTTAACTTCAACCGGAATCCTAGGTTTTACAGCAGCTTAGGGTTGACTCGCGGTGGCTGGTGCGGCCAAAACGATTTCCGGTGGACAACAAATCTAGAGAGAAGCCAGAGCTTCTCTCTTTAAAGTTGTCCTTGAGTGATAGAATGGGATCGAGAAAGAAAGAAAAGAACAAATGGGCTCTCAGCCCAGCAATCCATTTTTATAAATGTCCCTTGATCCAGTATTCGTGCGCCTAGAAACTTTATCATGCACTCCATGCCACCACCTTCAGATCATCATCAAACATTCTTAATTCGCATGCCCACGATAATACCGTGTCCTCTCTCATATGTTGCTTAAGCAAACTCCATATTGTTTGGGCCTAAGCCCATGATATCCACACTCCTATTCTGGTTGTTTTTGGTAAGCCAACTGAAATTTTCACCCCCCCCCCTAATGCTCTTGGGCCAAGTCCAACATCTAGAGTTGTGCCCCTGCTAACTAAACCCCCATATTTACTAATATATGCAAAAGCTTACCCCCCCCCCCCTGCGTTCGGGCCTGAATTAAACATCTGAATTCAGGACCCTACTACCTATACCCCCCTGTTTTTCTAGCCCAACACAATATACATCCCCCTGCGTTTTTTTTTTAATTTTCTTTTATTATTTATAATTATTATTTTTTATATTATATACTTATGATTTTTAATATTTTTTATTATTATAAAATCAAATATTTATTTCCCAACTCATACAAATATTTATTTATTGCATTAAAATTATTTTAATCATGTGTTGTACCCAAAATTTTCCCTCCCATTTTTCACTCAAGATGATATCCCAGGATCTCTCAAACACTCAATTTGGCACAAGATTTGATCAGACAAATTCTCTTCCTATGCATTGAGTCAGCAGCTGGGGTTTGGTATTTCTTAAAGCAAAATTGAGTTTCAAAAGTTTCAAATGGTCTTTATAGTCCTTCATGTGTTATCAAGGATGTTTGTGCCAAGTTTCAAGCCTCGCATCATGAGTTTGCTCATTCAATGGTTCAAATGACTAAAAATCAATTGCAAAAGTAGGCCTTTTCAGTATCAAGTTCAAACGGTTGTAACTTCTTCATTAATCGATATTCTTGAGCGGTTCTGTTTGCATATGACTCTCCTTGACGTCATCTCCAATTTATCTTCACAAGTCAAGAGCTGATTATGTGCGAAAGATCATCGTAAATTCGAATATTTTAGAGGTCACTTTCTGTTTCTGACCTAATTTCAGATAATTGTGGTCTGCCTTTCAAGAGTCGTATTGTCCTCAATTTTCAAGATCTCAAGACGATTATTTTTGTACATTATCATGAGCGATGTCATCAACAAGTCCTCTTTAAGAATCGAAGGAAATTTTATTTAAAAGACCTTGGAGATTATCAATTTTCCATAAGTCATTTTCTTGATTTAGAGTGTTTTCAACTTCTATTTGTTTTCATCTTCTTCATATTGAGTTCGAAGAAGATGTTGCTTATAATACAAGTTGCCATGTGGAAAATTGATTTATGATCTTGGTGAAAATTACTTGAGGATTCATTTGAATATTGTCTTGATTAGCAAAGAATTACACGATATCACAAGCTTTCGTCCAAATCTTTTATAGTTGATTCGCGTGGTTGGTTTTGAATTCAAGGTATCAGAGAACGAGTTCGCTAAAGTTTTCTCAAATTCATTCAAACTTTGGAATGCAAACATGATTAAAGCTATCTTGTGATTCATGGTTTATCTAAGTCACAATTCTCATGAATCAAATTAAATTCTTAAACCTAATTTCTTCAAGCGCATCATTATTCAAATGCAAGACTTTTTTTAAGCCGCTTTGGAATTCAAGACTATTCAAGTTTATTCAAGAATTCAAGATTTACAACAAGGCGTCATTTTTATTTGAATATATTTCACAATTCTCCAAGTCTTAAAATTCAAATTACAAATAAAAACCGCAATGTTACAAAGGTTGCAACAATACAAATTCCTAAAGAATTGATTTCTCATCATCTTCAAGTCTTCATCAAGCACGGCAGGCCGCTCTTCATCATTTTTCTCCATTGTCCAAATTGCTCGTACATGCAACAAAAAGAAGAAAAAATTAGCTACATGTGAAAATTCAAGAACAAATTATTAAGAGTTTTTATCTCATCATTAGAGTTTGCCTTTTGAAATCAGAAATTAAGAGGGTTTTTCAATCATGATTTATCTCCTCCTACTTTTGCAAATCACAAAAAAAGTGTGGATTTCTTTTGGTTCACAAAAAGGGAAAATAATAGCAAAAAAAAAACATGAAACGACAGTGCAAAAACGTGAAACAGCAGCACAGTCCAAGGCAGCACGAAGACACACAAAACAGCAAGCAAGCAAAAACACACAAAACAGCAAGTAAGCAAGCAAAAACAAACAAGGCAGCAAGCTACCAATAGCCAAAACCCCATGTCATCATTTTCCTAATCTATGCAAACTCTTCAGAAATTTCGACAAAAGCAAAATTGCTTTGTATCATAGAAAGATGAAGAGGGAAAGAGAAAGGGACAGAAAGATATCACCTAAACAAAACAGTCCAACCTTACTGCAAAATAATAGCTTTGTTGCTATCCCAAAACCTGCTGCAAAACCAGCCTACAGAATAGTCCAAAATAGCCCAGCACTTGCACAAAGTTAGCAAAAACAAAAACTGCAGCCACAAAGCAGAGAAACATTGCCTTTAATTGTTCAAACCTATCTCATTTTTCCCTCCCAATTCAATCTCTTATTCTTCTATATAATAAAATCAAGGAGAAGGCAGTGGGTGGTGGCACAAGAGAAAAAAAAGCAGACAGAATATACAACAAAAAAGAAAAATACGAAAAAATCTCTTCCATATTCATCCTTGATTCTCTAAAAGAAAAACAGAAAACTATCCTCCTCCTCTCCATCAAACTCACCATCTTCTACTTCTTATCTTTCACCATCATCTCCTACGAGCGGTTACTTTTTAGATCTTCTCTCTCAACCTCTGTTCGAAGACAAAATCCAGGTCCAGAATCTGATTTTGCCTGCCTTTCATCTCTGTACTCTCTGCGAACAACAACTGTGACATAACTCTTCCGTCTGCCTCCACCAATTTCGTCTCCCAGCGTCTCCGGCTTCCAGCAATTATATCTCTTCCTCGACATCAACAAAACTCTCCTCAAACCTCAACTCGCCTCTGTTACGTCCCGATCCACAACCACAAATCAACGCAACAATAACAAAACATAAACTCATAGGTTTAAATCCAGAGGAAAAAGAAAAGTAAAAGAATAAAAATACAGACGTCATACCTGTTTTACCGGAGAAAATCTCCTCGCCATAGGTAACCCAATTTCTCACTTTCAATCTTGTTACATCCATGTTATCGTTAATTTTTTGCTATGTCATTTTTGAGCACCTGATTTTTTCTGCATGTTGGCTTGGTTGTCTGAGAGAGATGAAGTCGTGAGTTAATGTTAGAGAAACAGGGAAACTGAGTTAGAGATAAAATGATGAACAGGGGGAGTATGGTTTCGAAAAAATGGAGGAACAGGGGGTACATTTATGGCGAGGAGAAGAAGAGAAAGAAACGAGTGAGTTAAAGAGAGAGATTGCAATTTTGTTTTAATTGTTTGTTTAAATTTGGAATAAAATCATTAATTTGGATAAAACTTTTCCTTTTCCCTATGCTAAACTAGCGGCCGCCCCTTTTCACTTTTAGGGTTTCGAAACCCTCCATCTCCTTTCTCTAATGAATACGGGTTGTGGGCTTGGCCTTAAAGCCCAACCCAACCATATTTGTACCATTTTTATTTCACTTAGAACATGAACAAAATAGAAAGATTGATGTAGTGTAGTGGTAAGGCAATCTCTTTGCAACCTTGGGGTCTTGGGTTCGACCTTTGGCTTTGTTCCTTTTTTTTAGTTTATTTCAAGTTGTTTAGCTTTGTTTATAACAAATGTCAAAAACACTAAAAAAAATTAGAATAGGTTAATTATTTCTTTTCCTCATAAAAAATACAAAAATAATACATATGATTTAATTTCTTTTAGTCAATTATTTTATTTTTAGAATACGATTTATTTTCATCTTTTCAAATTTTTTCACAAACAAAATACCAAGTTTTTATTTCTATACTTTGTCAATTAATCACTTCTAGACTGTTATAACTTTAATTAATCGCTCAAATTCAATTTGGTTGTATTGATTGCTATTTTGGACTTTTAATCGCATTCGACTCATCCCCATTTGTAAAAAAATTGTACCCCCATTCCCGAAAGCTCTGTAATAGCGTAGAATTTCCATTTTCGTAATTTACTATTTTCTTTATACTGTATAGTAATTAGGCGTGCATGGCAAGACATAAAATCAATCACTAGATAACCTAATTTCAACAAAATAACTTGAAACGAACACACTTTTCACACGCGCACCTCTAAGGTAGCCTCTCTCGTTGCCTCGGAAACACAGTCATGTCCCTCGAATATGGGACACTTTAGAAATGACCCTTCGATAAAAAGATCGTAGTCCCTCGATGACCCTCGACGTTTCCTTCGATAAAACGATTTAGTCCCTTACGAAAAAATTGCTAAAGCGTCTCATAAGTTGCTTTCAATGACTGTAAAATTGACCTGCGCATGTCCCTTCACATCCAACGATGGGGCTTCTTACCAAATTAATGGTAAGATAGCAACATTAAAAGGAGGAAGAAAAGAACAATTGAAAACCTTTCGAGTAGGTAGATTCGCTCCTAGTTACTCGCTTGCTCACGACAAAAACATTTTTACACCTACACTTTCATTTCAAAACATTTTCAAAAGACAAAACATTTTGTATACGTGCTTATAGAGACGAGAACTATTGCAAACAATCTTTTCAAAACACTTTCCAAAACATAATCCACAAACACATCTTTGAACCACTTTTCGAAACAAAACTTTGTACGCGTTCTTATAGAAACGAGAACCATTACAAAGAAAATTTTCAAAACATTTTTAAAGCCCACACCACAAGCACACTGTCAAACAAAAGCAAGTGATCTAAACTAATAACTAAGAGCCCATGGAAAACCATGGATGAAAAGGGTGCTAATACCTTCCCTTTTCATAATCTACCCCCCGAACCTGAGAAATAATCTCGAAAGGTCTTTCCTGTGCTTTTTTTACCTTTCCTTTTAGATAAAAGAAAAGTCATTGGCGACTCTTGCTATCCGCACAAATGTGATCGAAACGCAAAACACCAAGTCAGTTCTCCCACCGTATCACAGAACTGGCGACTCTGCTGGGGAAATAACTATTTTAAAGTGGGGTTACCTTAGGGTTAGATCACATTTACTTGCCTTCTTTGTTTGATTTATATGATTTACATTTGGTTCTTTTGTTTGGGCTTGCTTTAGATCCTAACCCGGATCTGGGGAATACCTTTTAGGTAAGTAGCAATAGATTGTGAGGGAACTGTACGGGGTAGGCCGATACGGTTGAAGCAGTAGCTACGTTGGTGTGGCACTTTGGTTGGTACCAGTATCCCTTGTGGTGAATCAAGGAGAATACGGGTCCTCCGCATGGTGTCATAAAACATCAACTGACCTTAGAACCCTAATTGAACAAACTTGGCCATTAGGACGTAGTGAGATAACCGGTTTCAATGTAGAGCTGAAAATTGGTTGATACTCGATACTACACTCATTGAGGCTAGACTCTTGGGATATCTCGGTCGCAAGAAAAGATTGTTGTGCTGAGACAATGCCTAAGAGAAAGGTCGGCGATATTGAGATCCTTTAGAACCCGATCACTATTGCTAGGACAGGTTGAGCCAACTAAACTTCAAGAGGTTACTTACCTACAAAATCCATGTGAGCCTAAACCTAAGGACTTGTCTGCTTTGTGTGAATATGATTATTCGTATATATACTTGCTTACCCCGCATATTTGTACATAACATCATAACATCATACCATAGCATTTTCAATAACCTTTTCAAGGATCTCAAGGGCCTATGATGCAGGGTCATGTTGAACCAGACGCCTATCCAGGGGCAAGAAGATTTATTTTTTCTCTAACCGAACGCCATCAAAGATCAAGTACAACAATTTGAGTCAATGGCTATGACCCACTTGACATGGTGAGCTTGATTCTCATGGAAGGACATCCACTGATACAAAGTTCTCCAATCAAAAATGATGATCAAAGTTCAACTTCTAACTTTTTCTTGTGTTTACCCCGCGAGATCCTTGAAAACATGCATCCACATATCATGCATCATATCACGACAGGTTTCTCCCGTACAGGTCTTCTTATCTTCCTACTGTTTATTTCAGTAAGATGGATATGGAACAAACGGTGAAAGACATCCAGGCTCAAAACGCCCAACTCCAAGAAATGTTCTTGAACCTATCCAAGGGGCAAGAAGAAGTGAAAGCTCTCCTCACTAGGGGCATGATCATGGGGAATCTTGAGGGAAACAAGGATGATTAGTTGGAAAGGCTACAAACTGAATTTTCCATAATGAGGGTCCAAATGATGGGACAGCTGGTGGGCCAGATGGCTCTTATCCAAAATCTGGCTCGAGGACAAGAAGAGTTAAAAGTTCTTGTCAACCAACTTCGTCAAGACGGTTGCAACCGTATGGGGGAAACAATCAGGTTTGGAAATCAAGTCACTACTCAGCCTCCCAAGAGACAAGAAGCCAGAAGACCTTCCCAATTTGCTACTACCTCGTGGGCCCAACAACAACAGGGGAATCAGCGCAAAGAGGTCGCACCTAAGAGACAATTCACCAGGATCAGCATGTCACTAGCTCAGGTACTATAATATATGTTGAAGGCGGAGCTAATTACATTAAAAGCTTCCCCCCAGAATCTTAATATTGCTGCTCCTAATTACCGTCCAAGTGAGAGGTGTGCATACCATTCTGATAGTCCTGGGCATGATACCAACAATTGTTGGGCTCTGAAGAACAAAATTCAAGACCTAATCGATGAAGGTGTGTTGGAATTTACACAAGACGATCAAATGGAGCTCTTCTATCACCCCTCAATAGTATCTACGTGAAGTGATGATCTGGGCGAGGATTTTTTCTGTTTATTCGAATTTTCAATTGTAATTTCTTTGTTTGCTTAAACACTTATCTTTATGTCAGACTTTGGTTATTCTCATTAATGCATTAAATATGTTTGTCTTGAATCAATCCATTCATTTTCATTATATCTTAAATTATGCTTTTTACTCCCTTTATGATATTCAACTATTGTTTCAAAAATTGCAAGCCTTTAGAGGGAGGATGACGAAAACAAATTCCATAATCTCATACAGTATGCTATTGAACAGACCTTGCTGACGATGTACGGGCATTCTTTCAAATCCTAAACACTGGAGTTATAAGGAGGATAATCCCTAGTCAACCATTCGATCCAAAGAAGTAGAAGTTACCTTTTTACACAAATTGAAACCTTTAATCAAAACCTGGGGCAGGGTAGTCTCTCAGTTAATTCAAATGCGCGTTCAAATTGCAAACTCTCATCTCGTAATACAACGAATGACATCAAAAATATTCCTTTAGAGTCAAAAGACAATGATGGTTCCCTACCAAATAGGCAGTCATTATCTCTCAAGAGAAAAGCCCACTAAGTCAAAACCTACAAAGGAGACTTAAGAAAAACTGGGGCATCCCGCTGACTGTAATCTCAAAACAAGAACAGTCGGGCAAAAATTAGGGATAACAAATCAAAAGAAAGAGGTCACTACAAATCCTCAACAACATGAAGAAAAAAATATGTTGCAAAAATGACTGTCTTCCGACAAACTTAACTTGTTTGAACCATCACCAAAACATCATTCCAGACTCATTTGGAGTTCAAACGCACAATTAGGTGAGTTTAGGACCGAAGAACATCACGAAGAACGGGCGGGTACAAATATACTTTGAGCCTTTATCCTTTGTTTCTTAAACCGTGAACCAAGCCACGCTACAACCCCTCAAAAGTCCTAATTGAAGCATGGGTTAGTTCGAAAGCATACTGTTACAAAAGGTATCCTGACTCCTGTAAGGCTTTACTCTAAATCCTGAGTTGAATTTTTCAAACAAAATTTCTTTACTTGCTAAAATGCATTTTCAAAAATTTCAAGGCAAGCATAAACTTTGCATTATTTGAATATTGCTATTTGCATATGGCTATTTGTTTGACAACAGAGAAATTTACACGACGAATATTCAGCAAATGAAAACTCTCTCAATAAACAAAATCACTTCAAATGGAAAGACGCTTCCAATGACAAATATCTCATAACCAAGGGGCACGGCATGACCATTGTCCAACATATCTGGGGCAGTCAAGTCGAGATTCAAAGAATCTCTCAAAGAAATGTTTAATCACTCAAGGGGTAAATCTCCATCTGAATTACTCAAGGGGCAATGTTACGTTGATCATGGTCTTGATTAGAATCCACCATGAAGACTTCCGACACCATCAAGTCGCTTGTCTGTAACTTCAGTATCATATGGTGTCAGTATCATGTCTTTGGATCCTCCCATGATAGTTCTTAGAAAATTCTGAGACTTGACCAAAGATCTTGGGTACCCTCAATTTGTTTGTTTGTGTCGGTAGTACCAGATGGTGTTAGTATCAGATCTTCGGTTTCTTCCACAACAGTCTTAGAGAATATCCCTAGAAAGTTCAAGGTTACCAGAAATGTGATCCAAATCTCAAACGTCGAGGTGCACCAGATTAACTTTAGGGGCAAACCGGCTCTCACATATAAAGGGTCATGTGTGACCAAGCAAATATTTTCTGGCATTACTGCAAAACTTACTACTATAGACAGTGACAAATCCCCACAAAATACCCTTCATAAGGTGATCCCCGGTGAAGTCGTCAGAGTCATAAGGCTATCCTCGACAAGTGCAGAAACATCTTTAAACAAAAATGGGGCATTCTCCAGCCAATGACATAGTCAAACTCGCCAACAAAGGGAGGAGTTTTAATCTTCTCCCAACAAACGCATACATCACACTAGCTCCCAAACAGAGGATACAATTCTCTTACAGATACAGTTCAAATACGATCCAGATATGGATATCTTTCTAATACTCATTCAATATCTCCTCATATACCATCAAAGCTTGGAATCATTCTGACATTCCCCAGCTGAGCTGGTCTTAATTGAGTTAAAAGCCTCATGGAGTTTTTGTCTGAAGCGCCCTTTCGGCAGATTGGCGACAGGGTTTATTTCTCCAAAAGGCAAGATTACCCAGTTTGATTTTGCTTTCCAGACTATCATAAATTAAGGGACCACAGCTCCTCTTCCCCAGCAGACTGCTCTACAATCCCCGCATGTACTTTCTCCAGCAGGAGTGGAAACAAGGACATCCTACTACAGGATCACTAACGTATCTCCAGTATGCAGCCTAATGGTATCAGGTGCTCTCACATCCTCGACGCAGCAAAAATTCCAGTTACCATTCTAGAGATTCCCCAGTGAAAGTCGCCCAACTTCTCAGGATTCCCTAGCAGGATTTCACAAAGTCCACAAGCAATGCACGATGTTTCCCTTCCCCGGTAGAGTTTATTTATCTAATAATGGAAACTCTTCCATCCATGCTTCAACTTCAACAAAATATGAAGACTTACACTCCTCATTCCCAGCAGTACTCGGGGATTTATTTTCCCTGAGTCCAGCAACATTGCAGCAGAACAATTAATATGTTCATACATTGCATTCATGCGTCATGGCATCAACAACAAAAATGCATATAGCACAATCTCATGTCGTGCATTTCATACATCATGGCATTGCATACAACTAACTCTTCATCTTTTCAGGAAAAATCAATCAACAGGAAATTATCATCAAATTTCCGACAAGATAACTATTTATGGACAAATCAATTACAAATCAATTCCCGAGAAAGGACTGGTTGACCATCGACATAACAAATATTTCCTTCAGACCTCTGCCGGTTCAGTTTAAATCTCTCAACGGTTTATCCTGATTCTTCCCCGCAGAATTATTCTCAAGCAGAGTCTCTCCCAACGAAAGTAGAAGAACCATGGTTTTCTACAAACAGTCAGGAATGTTATTTCCCATACTCTCCAGCAGCAGTCGTGGATTTATTTTCTCAAACTCTGGTCCAAGATTAGCTCCTGAAACTAAACAGAGTAATCATTTGCACAACCGAGTGCAGCTTTACACGCGTTTTGTCACGACACAATCTTACACGGATTTCTCTTATATACAGCTTCACACGGGTTTATCTTGAAAAATCTTACACGGGTCCCTTCTCATACATTTCCAAATAAAATTTCACACGAATTCATCATGAAGTAACCCTACTACCCAGGTTTCTTCTCATAGCCCTACTATCCAGGCTTTCATTTCGAAGTAACCCTACGACCCAGGTTTCGTCTTATAGCCCTACTATCCAGGCTTTCATTTCGAAGTAACCCTACGACCCAGGTTTCTTCTCATAGCCCTACTATCCAGGCTTTCATTTCGAAGTAACCCTACGACCCAGGTTTCTTCTCATAGCCTTACTATCCAGGCCTTTCATTTCGAAGTAACCCTACGACCCAGGTTTCTTCTCATAGCCCTACTATTCAGGCTTTCATTTCGAAGTAACCCTACGACCCAGGTTTCTTCTCATAGCCTTACTATCCAGGCCTTTCATTTCAAAGTAACCCTATGACCCAGGTTTCTTCTCATAGCCCTACTATCCAGGCTTTCATTTCGAAGTAACCCTACGACCCAGGTTTCTTCTCATAGCCCTACTATCTAGGCTTTCATTTCGAAGTAACCCTGCGACCTAGGTTCCTTCTCATAGCCCTACTATCCAAGCTTTCATTTTGAAGTAACTCTACGACTCAGGTTCCTTCTCATAGCCCTACTATCCAGGCTTTCATTTCGAAGTAATCCTTGCGACCCACTTTCCTTCTCATAACCTCACTATCCAGACCCTCGCTGGTTCAGATAAATCTCTCAACGGTTTATTCTGATTCATTTCTAGATTTTTACTGGTTCAGATAAATCTCTCAACGGTTTATTCTGATTCATTTCCAGATTTTCACTGATTCAGATAAATCCCTCAACGGTTTATTCTGATTCGTTCTCTGTTAAGATCGAGTTCAAACTTTCCGTCAATAATCGTCTTTGGATGGCATCCATAAGCCCATCTCCGACAACTCTCCATCATTTCTCCAAATGGCATATTTAAGCCCATTCCCTACACAGTCAACCAACGCATCATCAAGTGCAAATTTCTCGGCACTCTAGTGTTCAATCATCTTCCACTTTTAAGCCACGAACGACAAACACGTCGATCTCACTTTTCAAGTTTAAGAAGATTGAACAGGGGAAGCTGTTGTACCCCAAAATTTTCCCTCCCATTTTTCACTCAAGATGATATCCCAGGATCTCTCAAACACTCAATTTGGCACAAGATTTGATCAGACAGATTCTCTTCCTAGGCATTGAGTCAGCATTTAGGGTTTGGTATTTCTTAAAGCAAAATTGAGTTTCAAAAGTTTCAAATGGTCTTTATAGTCCTTCATGTGTTATCAAGGATGTTTGTGCCAAGTTTCAAGCCTCGCACCGTGAGTTTGCTCATTCAATGGTTCAAATGACTAAAAATCAATTGCAAAAGTCGGCCTTTTTAGTATCAAGTTCAAACGGTTGTAACTTCTTCATTAATCGATATTCTTGAGTGGTTCTGTTTGCATATGACTCTTCTTGACGTCATCTCCAATTTATCTTCACAAGTCAAGAGCTAATTATGTGCGAAAGATCATCGGAAATTCGAATATTTTAGAGGTCACTTTCTGTTTCTGACCTAATTTCAGATAATTGTGGTCTGCCTTTCAAGAGTCGTATTGTCCTCAATTTTCAAGATCTCGAGACGATTATTTTTGTACATTGTCATGAGCGATGTCATCAACAAGTCCTCTTTAAGAATCGAAGGAAATTTTATTTAAAAGACCTTGGAGATTATCAATTTGCCATAAGTCATTTTCTTGATTTAGAGTGTTTTCAACTTCTATTTGTTTTCTCAAAAGCTGCGATTCTTATGATTGGACTGTCCATAGAACGAGATGTTGAATTCGGAGATTCATATTGAGTTCTAAGAAGATGTTGCTTATAATACAAGTTGCCATATGGAAAATTGATTTATGATCTTGGTGAAAATTACTTGAGGATTCATTTGAATATTGTCTTGATTAGCAAAGAATTACACGATATCACAAGCTTTCGTCCAAATCTTCTACTGTTGATTTGCGTGGTTGGTTTTGAATTCAAGGTATCAGAGAACGAGTTCGCTAAAGTTTTCTCAAATTCATTCCAACTTTGGAATGCAAACATGATTAAAGCTATGTTGTGATTCATGGTTTATCTAAGTCACAATTCTCATGAATCAAATCAAATTGTTAAACCTAATTTCTTCAAGCGCATCATTATTCAAATGCAAGACTTTTTTTAAGCCGCTTTGGAATTCAAGACTATTCAAGTTTATTCAAGAATTCAAGATTTACAACAAGGCGTCATTTTTATTTGAATATATTTCACAATTCTCCAAGTCTTAAAATTCAAATTACAAATAATAACTGCAATGTTACAAAGGTTGCAACAATACAAATTCCTTAAAAATTGATTTTTCGTTATCTTCAAGTCTTCATCAAGCACGCCAGGCCGCTCTTCATCATTTTTCTCCATTGTCCAAATTGCTCGTACATGCAACAAAAAGAAGAAAATTTTAGCTACAGGTGAAAATTCAAGAACTAATTATTAAGAGTTTTTATCTCATCATTAGAGTTTGCCTTTTGGAATCAGAAATTAAGAGGGTTTTTCAATCATGATTTATTTCCTCCTACTTTTGCAAATCACAAAAAAAAATGTGGATTTCTTTTGGTTCACAAAAAGGGAAAAGAATAGCAAAAAAAAAACATGAAACGACAGTGCAAAAACGTGAAACAGCAGCAAACAGCAGCACAGTCCAAGGCAGCACGAAGACACACAAAACAGCAAGCAAGCAAAAACACACAAAACAGCAAGCAAGCAAAAACAAACAAGGCAGCAAGCTACCAATAGCCAAAACCCCATGTCATCATTTTCCTAATCTATGCAAACTCTTCAGAAACTTTGACAAAAGCAAAATTGCTTTGTATCATAGAAAGATGAAGAGGGAAAGAGAAAGAGACAGAAAGATATCACCTAAACAAAACAGTCCAACCTTGCTGCAAAATAATAGCTTTGTTGCTGTCCCAAAACCTGCTGCAAAACCAGCCTACAGAATAGTCCAAAATAGCCCAGCATTTGTACAAAGTTAGCAAAAACAAAAACTGCAGCCACAAAGCAAAGAAACATTGCCTTTAATTGTTCAAACCTATCTCATTTTTCCCTCCCAATTCAATCTCTTATTCTTCTATATAAGAAAATCAAGGAGAAGGCAGTGGGTGGTGGCACAAGAGAAAGAAAAAAAAGCAGACAGAATATACAGCAAAAAAGCAAAATATGAAAAAATCTCTTCCATATTCATCCTTGATTCTCTAAAAGAAAAACAGAAAACTATCCTCCTCCTCTCCATCAAACTCACCATCTTCTACTTCTTATCTTTCACCATCATCTCCCACGAGTGGTTACTCTTTCGATTTTCTCTCTCAGCCTCTGTTCGATGACGAAATCCAGGTCTATAATATGATTTCGCTTGCCTTTCATCTTTGTACTCTCTGCGAACAACAACCGTGACATAACTCTTCCGTCTGCCTCCACCAATTTCGTCTCCCAGCGTCTCCGGCTTCCAGCAATTATATCTCTTCCTCGACATCAACAAAACTCTCCTCAAACCTCAACTCGCCTCTGTTACGTCCCGATCCACAACCACAAATCAACGCAACAATAACAAAACATAAACTCATAGGTTTAAATCCAGAGGAAAAAGAAAAGTAAAAGAATAAAAATACAGACGTCATACCTGTTTTACCGGAGAAAATCTCCTCGCCATAGGTAACCCAATTTCTCACTTTCAATCTTGTTACATCCATGTTATCGTTAATTTTTTGCTATGTCATTTTTGAGCACCTGATTTTTTTTGCACGTTGGCTTGGTTGTCTGAGAGAGATGAAGCCGTGAGTTAATGTTAGAAAAATAGGGAAACTGAGTTAGAGATAAAATGATGAACAGAGGGAGTATGGTTTCGAAAAAATGGAGGAACAGAGGGGGTACATTTACGGCGAGGAGAAGAAGAGAAAGAAACGAGTGAGTTAAAGAGAGAGATTTCAATTTTGTTTTAATTGTTTGTTTAAATTTGGAATAAAATCATTAATTTGGATAAAACTTTTCCTTTTCCCTATGCTAAACTAGCGGCCGCCCCTTTTCACTTTTAGGGTTTCGAAACCCTCCATCTCCTTTCTCTAATGAATCTGGGTTGTGGGCTTGGCCTTAAAGCCCAACCCAACCATCTTTGTACCATTTTTATTTCACTTAGAACATGAACAAAACAGAAAGATTGATGTAGTGTAGTGGTAAGGCAATCTCTTTGCAACCTTGGGGTCTTGGGTTCGACCTTTGGCTTTGTTCCTTTTTTTTTAGTTTATTTCAAGTTGTTTAGCTTTGTTTATAACAAATGTCAAAAATACTTAAAAAAATTAGAATAGGTTAATTATTTCTTTTCCTCATAAAAAATACAAAAATAATACATATGATTTAATTTCTTTTAGTCAATTATTTTATTTTTAGAATAGGTTTTATTTTCTTCTTTTCAAATTTTTTCACAAACAAAATACCAAGTTTTTATTTCTATACTTTGTCAATTAATCACATTTTCTAGACTGTTATAACTTTAATTAATCGCTCAAATTCAATTTGGTTGTATTGATTGCTATTTTGGACTTTTAATCGCATTCGACTCATCCCCATTTGTAAAAAAATTGTACCCTCATTCCCGAAAGCTCTGTAATAGCGTAGAATTTCCATTTTTGTAATTTACTGTTTTCTTTATACTGTATAGTAATTAGGCGTGCATGGCAATATTAATCCCTAGATAACCTAATTTCAACAAAATAACTTGAAACGAACACACTTTTCACACGCGCACCTCTAAGGTAGTCTCGCTCGTTGCCTCGGAAACACAGTCATGTCCCTCGAATATGGGACGCTTTAGCAATGACCCTTCGATAAAAAGATCGTAGTCCCTCGATGACCCTCGACGTTGCCTTCGATAAAACAATCTAGTCCCTTACGAAAAAATTGCTAAAGCGTCTCATAAGTTGCTTTCGATGACTGTAAAATTGACCCGCGCATGTCCCTTCACATCCAACGATGGGGCTTCTTACCAAATTAATGATAAGATAGCAACATTAAAAGGAGGAAGAAAAGAACAATTGAAAACCTTTCGAGTAGGTATATTCGCTCCTAGTTACTCGCTTGCTCAGGACAAAAACATTTTTACACCTACACTTTCATTTCAAAACATTTTCAAAAGACAAAACATTTTGTATACGTTCTTATAGAGACGAGAACTATTGCAAAACATCTTTTCAAAACACTTTCCGAAACACAATCCACAAACACATCTTTGAACCACTTTTTGAAACAAAACTTTGTACGCGTTCTTATAGAAACGAGAACCATTACAAAGAAATTTTTCAAAACATTTTCAAAGCCCACACCACAAGCACACTGTCAAACAAAAGCAAGTGATCTAAACGAATAACTAAGAGCCCATGGAAAACCATGGATGAAAAGGGTGCTAATACCTTCCCTTTTCATAATCTACCCCCCGAACCCGAGAAATAATCTCGAAAGGTATTTCCTGTGCTTTTTTACCTTTCCTTTTGGATAAAAGAAAAGTCGGTGGCGACTCTTGCTATCCGCACAAATGCGATCGAAACGCAAAACACCAAGTCAGTTCTCCCACCGTATCACATCATGCATTAATAAAATGCTTTTATATATTAACACATTAAAAAACACTTAACCAATATTAAACTCTTTTTTTAATAAATTAATTAAACTCTAAATCAATTTTCAAAAAGGATTACGAAAATATTTTAATCGACTGTGCACTTCTTCTAATAACTCCTCTATTCACACACTCAGAGTAAGTACAAGGGAAATTCAAATATCTTCGTAATCCATAAAAGACACCAACCAACTACAAACTATGAATTGAGACTATGACTTCTCATAAGAGGATACGTAGGCATACGATATAAAAATAGTGGCGAGTTCCCCTAATAAAAATTAAAACTCTATTTCTCAAAGATAGCGCTTCTAAGCCCTAGTATCCTTGTGAACAAGGTAAATGAGGGGTACGTAACACCTTCCCTTCGTCTAGAAACGAGTCCAGCAAACTTAGAATCTCTGACCAAATTAGGGTTATCCTTTATATTCTCTTTCTTAGGATAAAAATTAAGAGTGGCGACTCTTATTTTCAAACCGGTTATAATAGACATTAAGATAAATATTTCTAAATGATAATTATAATAATTTTCTCAATTATTATAACAATCACCTTTTAAAATATCTATCACGGTGCTCCATTGAAGTCTTGTCGAGGAGAATCTTATGGGAACATATGTTGCATCGTCAAAAAACTTATTAGGAAAAAATTCATTGGGATAAAAACCTTAATAAGGAAAAAGAGTATAACATTATGCTCTCTCTCAACAGAACAAATTTAGTTCTTCTTTAAAGATATTGAAGGTGACATGTTCCAATATTTTGTACATGCTTCTTGAAATTTGATGTAGGAAGTGCCTTTGTGAAAAGATCTGCCACATTATCACTAGAACAAATATATTGAATATGAACATCTTTATTTTTTCGAGTTCTTGTGTGAATGAGAAGAACTTTGGAGTGATATGCTTGGTTCTGTCACTTTTCATCTAACCTTATTTCATATGGGTAACACATGCAACATTGTCTTCATACAAAATTGTTAGGTTATTATCAATTGGTAAACTAGACGCTCCTTGGATATGTCAAGTTATCGATCGTAACCATCTACACTTTTTGCTTGCTTCATGAAGGGCAATTACTTCAGCATGATTTAAGGAAATTGCTACAAGTGTTTGCTTTTGCAATCTTTGTGATATTGCAGTATTACCATATGTAAATATATATTCAGTTTGTAATTTAGTATTATGTGGATCTGACAAATATCATGCATCTGCATAGCCAAGCAAAATTGATTTTGTAATGTTAGAGTAAAACAAACCAAGATCAGATGTACCTCGAAGATATCGAAATATATGTTTTATTCCTTTCTAATGTCTTTTTGTAGGACATGAGTTGAATCTTGCTAGTAAATTCACTACAAAAGCTATATCGGTCTTATATAGTTAGCAAGGTACATGATTTCCCTAATGGAACTGAGGTATGGTATTTTATAGTTAGGATCTTCTTTATTACCGTCATTAGGTCTAAATAGATCACTGTTGTACCCCAATTTTTTCCCCTAAGATCCCTTCATCATACCATATTGATTCAATCACAACAAGATCACATTAGGGCTTTTGGTTTTCCTCCCTATCTTTAGCTTTGCTCTTTGAGGAATCACCAAGCACCTTGACTTATTTTTCTTTTGTGATTATGCATGTTTTGTTTTGACTTTCCTTTTTATTAATAAAATTCAATGTTGGTTTTTTTCACTTGTTAATAATGTAGGTAAAGGCAATGTGGCTTAGCAAGTTGATCCATGGGTTCATGATTTTATTTACATGCCCTAGTCAATAAAGCTAGAGAAGTTCAAACCTCACCATTGAAGTTGTTTTGGAAGAAATGGCATGGCAAGGTTTATTTTGTTTTACCACATTTCAAAGTTATCAAGATTGATTCAAAAGTACAAGGGGTTGATTGAAGAAGTTGTCATGGTTGGACAAGGCTTTGTTCCCATTGGTCACAAGTGCATATCTCTATCAATTCTCAAGATATGGAAGTGGTTATGGTTGCTATGAGTTCTAATTATCATCCTCAACAACTTCTATCTACAAATCAAAAGAGTTGGTACAAGAAGGTTGTTCAAAATTGTCAAAGTTCCTCAAAGCATTTTCTTGATCTAGGAGATGGGGTTTTGAACTTCAAAGAAGTATATCTTGCTCATATTTTGGTATTTTTGAGTGACTCCAAAGACATCCTTCACTTCAAAGGGATATTAACAAATTACTTCAAAAGTTTCAAGGAGTTTTCATGTGGAAGAAACTTGATGATGAAGAAAGATTACAAGTCCTCTAGATGAACCCCCAATTTCTTATGTGTGACTTCAAATGATCATAACTTGGTCAATTTTTATTGCCTTGAGCCCACTCTTTTCCATAATTATCTTTAAGATGTGAACTTTATTCCTTCTTTTATATGCAAAATGAGAAAATGGATGGAAGATTCCCTAAGGATACAAAATATTATAGGTCATTTCATGATTTTTTTTCCAACTTCAACAATTCATAACTCTCTCAATTTTTGGAGATTTTGAAAGGTTCAAGTTTCAAAATGTCATTCAAGAGGTCTGTTTTATGCCATCTTTTTTTGGTCAAGATAAAATTCCAAGTGGAAGGCCATGTTTGATGCAAAACATTATAGGTCACTTTTGAAGGAAAATTTGAAATATTTCTAAGTGTGGAAAGTCAACATTTTTTCCCCAACTTTGACTCATTGCAACTTTCAGCTCAAGCATCCATTTGATTCCATTCTTTTCCCATTATAAAGCTTGTAATCTCATCTTTCTAAAGCATCAAGAATCATGCCTTAAGACCCCTTGAGCTGAGAATGCCATTGGATTGAACTTGGTAACTTGGAACTGAAGTTTCTTCATAAGTCAGAATTTGAAATTCATGTTTTGGCTTCTAAACATCAAATTAGCACGTGTTTGTGATCTAAACATGTTTAACCAAGTTGCCAAAGTGGATTAGAGCCTTAAAACGCAAGGATTGGATGATTTTTGATGCAAAACAGATCACACCTTACTCGTGTATCAGGTTCACACGATTTCCCTCCAAACTTCATCATTTCACACGCTTGAACATTCCATTTGATTCCCTATAAATATAGGGTCATCCCTCATTCATTTCCTCAAGCTTGAACAGCCAGAATCAACCTGCCAAACTTGCTCCACAACTCATTTTTCTGTAACTTCGAAATCAGTGTTCAAGCCTTTTTCAATTCAATTTTTCCATCAATTCACCTTCCTTAATCTTCCCTGAAGCTAACCATACAATTACCTTCAAGAATCGTGCCCTATATTGATCCATAGAAGTCCAGTTTCAGAGCTCTGCAACTCAACTTCAATAGGTAGATTTCTCCATCAATTCTTCAAAACTTTGATAATATTGTGAAGCTCTCATTGCCCTGGTTCTAGTTGCAACACTTGATTTTATTTGGAAACAAGTTTTGACCATGAAATTTCAAATCTCTTTTCAAAACTTTCCTTCTAAATTGCTTGATCTACAGTTTATATAAATTTGTCGCAAAGGTGTGGTTGTCTTCGTCTTGAAGAGACGAAGCGAATGGCATAGGTCTGAACTTCTGATTTTAAAGTTTAAGAGACCTGCAATTCACGTTGGCTGGAGGTTGAAGATGACTAACGTGTCATCTTCCAACCAATTATGGCTTGCCACTTGTTTTTTTTTTTTGAAAATCTGAATTTACATTTGATTCAGTGCTTTATTCACTAAAGACCATGATATGCACAGCGCGACAGATCCCTTGGATTTGATTACTAACGCGTTTTGACTCTCATCTATTGGTCCACATTTTTTTGGTTATTATTTTCTTTTCTGATTTTTATATTTAATTGTTTTAAATTTCAAAAAATCATAGATAATTCATTTTAAGTCCAAAAAATCTAAAAAAATTATGAAAAATATTTATGATTTTTCTCTTTCTGATTTTTATTTTTTCACAATTTTATTTTGTGTTTTGATATTTTTTATAAATTTTCACTTTATTTGAATTGTTTTAAATGTTTAAAAATACTTTTATGCATTTTTAAATTCTGAAAAAATTATAAAATGATCCAATGATATTGTGACAAATATTGGTGACCTCATTTATTTTTTATTTTTGACTTTGTTATTTTTTATCATTTTGGTTTATTTTACTCATTTCTTGTAATTTTAAAAATAGTTTCTGACTTTAAAAAGTTACCAAAAATTTTATAAAAATAGTTGAGTTCATTTCTGATTTTTTTATGGTCTTACTTAATATTTCTTGATTAGTTTGAACATAGTTGATATTTTTCCTTCTTATTTCTATTTTAAAACATTTTTAAAACCTTTTTAATATATATATATTAAATGCAATGTTATTTTATGATTATTTTCTGCCTGCTCTTGGGTTGAATTTTTTATCATGAACTTTATTAACATCATTGGATCCATAGTGTTGAGTCTAACTCCACAAAAAATGGATGAATGATTTTAATAATAGTTTGATTAAATTTTAATTCAAATGTGGTTTGTATATTCTTTCCCACCCATCTTCATCTCATCCCTTTCTTATTGCACTAAGTGTTATTGGAGTATGATCTCTATATCATGTCTCAAAACAAATGGTGCATAGATTGCTATTGACCGGTCTCAAAGTAGGTGCGACTTCTATATAAGTCCACTTACGATTGCTTAACATAGCGCTAAATTTTGTCCCGATTCGAATAAATGATCATTCGTGGCCAAAACCTATATTTGTAAGCCCAAGTATGTTAATTTGATCTCTTTGATCCAATAACCTTGAGATTCATTGTGTGGAGGCTTTAGTTCTATCAATCCTCTAATGGATCTTCATCAATTTTAGTTAACGCGGATCAGTTAAATATTGTTGATCATTACATGTTACTTTTGAGGATTCCAAATAGATGATATACTTGACAAAAAGCAAATGCAACTTGTTGTGTGGAGGCTTTGGTTCTATCAATCCTCTAATGAGTTACAAATGCAAGTTTCAAGATGGTCATCCAACTAACCACTAATTATTAAATTGTTTTTACTTTATGCTTTTATTTTTTATGCCTTATGTACCATTTATTTTAAGCATTACATTTCATGCCATTTTAATTTTGCTCACTTGAGCATTTACTTTCTTGTCATTTTTATTTTGCTCACTTGAGCTTTTATTTTATTTTTCAAGACACCTAATAATCAACATGAACCTTAAAAAACCCTTTAATGAAGCTTGGACTATTTGGCTATTATCCTTGACATTATGGAGCATTGGACTTCTTGGACTTAGGATTAGAAACTTTGACCTATGTTGGAGACCTTGTGACCTTAATTGATATTTTGTCTGGAGTTCTTGAGGTTTACCTCAAGACATTGGGTTTTTTTGTTTATTTTGTGTGCAGGTTATTGTGGTTACATATTTTGTTTGTAATCTGGAATTCACCCGTATACAGTTGTTACTCTGCCCAATTTTTGTGAAGACTTAATACACTTGAAGTTTAGTTCTCTCAAGAGGTCTGGTATCTTCGCTTGCTTGATTCCAATCCAAAGAATGGGAATTTTATCTTGACTCATAATATCAAGTATTGGCTTCTTGTTAGTTAGATGGTTCTTCTTCCTGGCTTTTACCTTATGCTTTAGGATAGTCTCTTCTTCTCCTCTCATCTTCTTTAATTTCAAAAATCTCCTCCCTCCTTTTGAAAACTCTTCTTGTTTATAAACTTGAACCACTTTCATAATAAACCTAGACTTAGGTCCATGTGTTTTCAAAATATTTTCATAAATAAACTTCAATCAACTTAATAATACCTTGAAATTTTTTCGTGAGAAGACTAAAAGTCAATCAATCTCATTTCAAACCATTTTTTCCATCTTGGCTCTTATCTTTAAAACTCTTCTCAAAAGATTGGACTCTTGTCAATCCTTGTAGTGATGCAAACAACAATACTTCTACAGTATGTAGTGAAGATAGATATTTTCCACTTGGGTGTTGAGTGAGGCATTGTTGATTTTAAAATCCAAGTCATATCCTCCACTTTGAGATGATGCAAATTCTCCTTTCTCGTGATTGTGGGTAGTAAGTATGTTTTCCACACGGACAATAACGATGATGTCTTATCTCATAAAATTAACCAACACACTTGTGTTTTATATTTTTTTTAAAGGTGAACTACGCGTACCCTGATCCCCTATTGCACGAAAGGTGGTACGTAGGCACTAAAGGTTCTCAATCGCGGCGGGTGCAAAAATCATAAAAAAATATATTTCTTTTCTCACCTCCACCATCTATTTTACATACAACATTTTATAGCCAAAATATACAGATTTTTCAAAGAGGTTCCTGCGGAGTACCGTAGATGTTTAGGGTGCTAATACCTTCCCTTTGCATAACCAACACCCTTACCTCGAATCTTTCCCCCTCTTTTTGGGTTACTCACTCTTTTCCCATTCCTTTGGAAATAATAAAGCACGGTGGCGATTTTTATTTTGATCTGTATAAGTCTAGTCAATTCAATGGCTTAGTCTTAAACATTTTTACCGCTACAATCACTATCAACATTAAGTGTTCTACCCATCATTTGAGTACTCAAAGGGTTTTCTTTGTCAATGTTAAACATTTTCATTATCTTTTTTGTATAATTTGATTGATGTATCAATATATTATTTTTAGTATATTCAATTTGTAAACCAAGGCAGAACCTAGTTTTTTCCAAATTTTTCATCTACATAACCAAGCAAAATTGATTTTGTATTTTAGAATAAAACAAACCAAGATTAGATGTACCTCAGAGATATCAAAATATATGTTTTATTCCTTTCCAATGTCTTTTTGTAGGACATGAGCTGAATCTTGCTAGTAAATCCACTGCAAAAGCTATATCAGGTCTTGTATAGTTAGCGAGGTATATGAGTGCCCCAATGACACTGAAGTATGATACTTCAGATCCAAGATCTTCTTCATTACCTTCATTAGGTCTAAATAGATCATTAACAACATTAAATATTCTACCCATCATTTGAGTACTCAAAGGGTTTGCTTTGTCCTTGTTAAACCTTTTTAGTACCCTTTCTATATAATTTGATTGATGTACCTATATGTCATTTTTAGTATCTCAATTTGTAAACCAATGCAGAACCTAGTTTTTCTCAAATCTTTCATTTCAAAAAAAATTCTTTAAGTTGTGTCTTGCTTCCTTAATTTCTATATTAGTTCCAATGGTATTTAAATCATCAACATAAAAGACAATTATTACAAAATCAGATATTGTTTTTCTTATAAAAACACAAGGGCAGATAGGATTATTCTCATAGCATTCTTTAAGTAAATATTCACTTAGTCTATTATACCATATACGTCCAGATTATTTTAATCCATACACTGATCTTTGCAAATTAAATGCATACATTTCTCTTTATTTTGATGTCTCGTGCATTTTAAATCATTCTGAGATTTTCATGTATATATCAATATCAAGTGATCCATATAAATAAGCAGTAACAATATCCATAAGATACATATCAAGATTGTTAAATACTGATAAACCAATTATATAACGAAGAGTAATGGCGTCCATAATAGAAGAATATATTGCCTCATAATCAATTATTGGTCTTTGGTAAAAACCTTGTGCAATAAGACGAGTTTTGTAGTTGACAATATAATTTTATCAATTCGTTTTCTTACAATGATCCACTTATATCCAACCGGTTTCACATATTTCGGTATAACTAAAATAGGGCCAAATACTTTTCAATTTTTAAGAGAATTTAACTCAGTCTCTATTACATCCTTCTGATTTTTCCAATCATGTCTATTTTGACATTTATTCATAGTTCTCGGTTCAGGATCATCATTTTCATTCATAATTTCACATGCAATGAAGAATGGAAATATTTCATCTATATTCAACCTTTTTGGTTCCACAAAGTTTTTGTATTAACATAAGTAATTAAAACCTCGAGATCATTATTGTTTTTAGTTTCATTATCAATGATCTCATTATCATCCTCTTGTGCTTTTTCGAGAACACGTTTTTCAATAGTTGATTTATTATTATCTAGTGTCTTTTCAATATCACTTTCAATCAAATTCACCTTTTCTATTCCTTTTATTTTTCAGAGATTTTTGTCATTGGATCTCATAGGTTGGCCACACTTCAAGTGTGCCTTAGATGTACTTGTTACATCATTTAGTCTTGAAATCTCAATCCTAGTTGGGACATTTATAGCGAGTACATGTGACTTTGTCACTCTTTTCAAATCAGTAAACGAATCTGGAAATTGATTTACAAAATTTTGTAAGTGCGCTATTGTATTTACATTTCTTCCCATGTATTTACATACCATGTTATCTCATTTTCTTTTCTTTTTTTATTCTCTCTCCCTAGCGTTGGAAACTTTGTTTCGTCAAAATGATAATCAGTAAATCTTGCCTGAAAAACATCACATGTTAAAGGTTCAAGATATCTAATAATAGATGGTGATTCATACCTCACATATATTCTCAACCTCCTTTGAGGTTTCATCTTTGTTCTATATGGTGGAGATATTGGGACATATACTGCACAACCAAATATCTTTAAATGAGAAATATTATTCATTACCAGTTGCAAGTTGATAAGGGGTATGTTTATGATCAGAACTTGACTTTAGACAGATGAGTGTTGCAGCATATAAAATTGCATGACTCCAAATTGTATTAAAGATATTTTATTAAAGATATTTTATTAATGACTTGACTAAGCTATTTTGTGTATGTACATGAGCAACAGGAAGTTTAACATTAATTCTAACTGACATGCAATAAATATTAAATGATTTAGAGAATTAAGTCCTTGGTTTAATTATTTGGGCAAGAAATTTTGCAAATATCATATCATGACTTGACAGTAAGCATACATGTGACCATCTACTATGTGTGTCAATTAATATCATAAAGTATCTGAATGATCCTGACGGTGGATGAATAGGTCAACATATATCATCTTGAATTCTTTCAAGAAATGCAAGTGATTATGTCTAAATCTTGTTTGGTGAATGCTTTGTTATTAGTTTTTCAAGAGAGCAAGCTTCACATGGTCTATCTTCTTTTGTGAGTTTTAAACTTTTCAATTGATGACCATGTGTACTTTCAACTATTTTACGCATCATTGTTGAACCAGAGTGACCTAAATGATCATGCCATAAAGTCACAATTTTAGGATCTTCTTTTACTACTAAATTACATTCAATTTCATGTATATATGTATAATGTAATCTAGAAGGAAATTTGGTAGTTTTTCTAAAGTTTTCTTCTTTTCCAAAACATTAGCAGTAATATTAATGTATTTCATGTTACCTTCAGTTGCAGTTTAAGTATCATATTCTAGACGATATATGTCGTTAAAACTCAACAAATTTCTCTTTGATTTTGGAGAGTATAAAGTATTATTAATGATAAACTATCTCATTTGATAATATGAACATAACATTACATGTTCCTTCAGTCAAATTTGCAGGACCTGAAATTGTATTTATTACACCTTTAATAGGATTTATTTCAATAAAATATTTTTTACTTTTGAGGGTTGTGTAGATAGTTCTAATGTTCGGAATGCAAATGAATTTGACATGTTCCATGTCTAACCTTCTTAAAATAGAAATAAGATTAAATAGAGAATAATTCAACAATATATTTAACATTATTATTTCATGTAAATATTAGATACACCAAACAACATACAAATTCTTAAGTTGATAGATAGTTCAAATAGAAAATTAATAGAAGCACATCACACATTATTCAAATAGTTACTTAATTCATTGTTTCTTCAACGAAATCAACAACCTCAAGATAGGTAGTATCATTTTCAGGTTCAATTTCATTAAAATTTACTTCTTTTTTCTTTCCCTCTATAGATGCTTTGGTTCTTTTACACAAATGTTCTGGTTTTTACACGTCTTATACCAATGACCTTTCTTTCTTCATCTATAGCATAAATCATCATGATTCTTCGAGGGACTCTCTTGGATATAATTATCTCTACCTTGATGATTCCTATTAGTTTGGTCATATCTGAGAAACCTAAAATTATTCATATAATCTTGTACACGGTCTCGACCACGAAAATAGTTTCGACCATATCCGCCTCGACTAGGACCCTCAAATCAAGCATATCCACCTCAACTTTTAATACGATTATAGCCACCACGCCTTTGATTAAATATTGTAGCATTTATCTTTGAATATGTTATTGTTCGTGTGGGATGTGACTGGTGGTTTTTTATAAGGAGTTTATTATTTTGTTTTGCTACTAGACGGACTGCAACTAAATCAGAATACACAGAAAATTTCCTCATTCTATATTGTTGATGTGACAATAATTGGGATGCATGAAAAGTTAAAAATGTTTTTTCTAACTTTTCTTCTTTAGTTATAACTATGTCACATAATTCTAATTGTGCTATAATTTGGTGCATGACAGAGTTATGTGCAACAACACTTTTATAATCTTGAAATCTTAATTTGTCTCATTGATCTATTAATGATGGCAACAAGACTTTTCTTTGATGTCCAAATCTTGTCTTAAGTTTCTCTCATAAAATCTTGAGATATTTTGCATTTGAGTATTCTGTTTGTAATCCATCATTAAGATGGTGCTTGATTATTCAATTTACTTTCGACTTTTTCATTATTATTTTCTGTGGGTCAACTATCAATTTTTTAGAATTATCTCCTTCAAATATTTTGTCGAATCTCTTATATGCAATGTACTCAACTAAGTTGTTGTTTCAAGTTATGTAGCTGTGCTTAAAATTTTGAATTAATACTTAACGTTGAACATGATTATATATAGTATAGTAAAAAATTATGATAGAAACAATCATGTTAATAACGTGTTAAGAAAAACTAAATATTTAAATCTAACTTTATTAATATTTATGAATTAATATACTATTAGTTAATAATCTAATTATAATATTAAACTAAGAGTTTATGAAGAAGAAAGTAGAATAATATCACTTATGTCTTTAAAAAAAAATTGTGTATTTACATGAATCAAAAAGAGTTTTTATACTACTAAAAATATTACTATTGCATTAATGTAATAATGATATTACTAATCTATCTTTGACAAATTACACATCTTCAATAATTTTGTATTACTATTTTAAGTTTGACATTAAGATAGATATTTTTAAATAATAATTAGATTTTATTTCATTCTAGTTCAATAAAAGTCATCCATTGAATATTCTTCCTATTCTCTCAAATACTAATGTGCAGTGGCTTCTAAAAACTCAACAACGAACACACTCTCAATCACATTTTTCAAGAAACTATTTTATAAATTGAAATGCATGAGTCGCGCCAAATATATATAGAACCAATATTATATGGTAGAATCCATATTAATTATAACCAGTAAAAAATAGTGTTGAAACCAAACATCAAGTGTATTTTTAACCATTTGATAAAAGAGATAGAGAAGCAAATGTAGGAATATATGATTAATATCACTTTTATTGTAAAAAGTGAATACACTTCCGATAAAAGAAGAAATCACCCTAGACACGAGTAAAAAACTGAACTAGCTCTACAATACAACCCACGGATTGGCCATTGGAAAAATTGAAAAAGAAAGTGCAGTTCCTGTAATTTTCATCTAATCTTTCTATTATGCTACATGACAGCCATCATTGTTTCGCAAACATTCCTTGTGTTAAGGAGGAAAAATCATATTCCTTGGCAGACTTGGAAGTGGTTGACGGAACTGGACTTGACTGAGGTTTACTCACTCCCGTTGTCATCTTACCATTGACTGGACCAACTTGCCCCATAGCATAGAAACTGCAACAAATGGAAACTTGTTAAACACAAAAATCAAGATAGAAGGTTTTTGGACAATAAATGCAATTTAGTTGATGTAGAAGGAAGTAACAAGATAGGACAGATAACAACATAACATATAGATGAGTTAAATTGATGCAAGAAATTCTCAGGCAGCTCGTAGATTAATGCCCTGTTTATAATCTTCATTACAGAAAACGTAATATGGTACACTGTAAATTAATGGGAAGCTGTTCAGGCATGTGTGTGTGTGTGTGGTGTGGGAGCAGCAAAAATAGCATTTGATTCGAGTGAATTGAAAATACATAATGAAAAATCGGTGTAACGGATGATTTATTTGACAATCATAATGGTTGGAACAAAAATATAACTCCAGAAGTAGTCTTTTGGAATGACAGTTATCTCCCATTTGTTTAGGCTTGCGAAACCAAAGATTTAGCACCAATATCAGCCCAGGGTTACTCTGAGCGGTGTGGAGCAATAGCAGGTAATATTGCCAAATTACTATAACTTATCCAATCTGATACTAAGTTTAAGTTGACTTCATCAAGACTAACTAACGACATACCCAGATGGTGGATGTTGAACAGAGTTTCCAGCTGGATGTGCTGGAGTCATGTTCCTAGTCTGATTCAGAGAGGCGAGAAATAAGTTAGTCACTGGACACACAAACATGTCTTATTCATTAATAGAAATTTCTGGCTTGCTTGAGTCATTTACATGCATAAGTTTCTGCAGCTCTCCCTGAGAACCCATGGGCATTACTCCAGATATTGGGAATCCAGTATTTTGCCAATTTTGGACAGAGACATTGGAACTTGCTTGTTGTATGCCAGTAGGATACTTGAGATTGATATCATTAGATTTAGATGCAGCAGCCATTAGAAGAGACTGCTGTTGTGCTAGCATGGCAAGCTGTTGTTGATGCATTGCAAATGGAGATACAATGTTGCTCTGCAGATATCCAACAAGAATAGAAGAATTTTATTTAATAAATAAGACTAAGACCAAGTTTTAAATAGAAAGCAATTCCATGATCTTACTCAAACCTATTGAAGTATTGATTCATACATACCTTCTCAAAGAGGCTCAGTATATCATTTTTCACATCTTTTTGTGGTTTTGCTGGAGCTAAACTTGGTGTCACAGAAAAGGAATCTTTAAATAGATCCTCAATTCCAGGTGCAGACTGAGAAGTACTCTCAACTGCGTTAGGTGGACCAGTTTTCTCGGCTGTTGACACCTCTGCAGCAGCTGAAACAAAAATAGAAATGAAATTACAACCTTCAAGTCTGTTTACTTAAACAAAAAATTTATATTTCATTTTCTTTTACAATTTGTTCCTATTCCAAAGATTTGTATAGGAAACATTAAAAACAGTTTTCCCCCGATTTCCAGTTTTTTCTGAGCAAATATTTGGAAACAGAAAATAAATTTAAACAAAGTGACCATTTTACAATTAGAAGTAAAAACAAAAAAAAAATATATCCTCAAAGTGAACAGGCCCAAGCTCTTCACAACACAATCAATAGAGGCCTCTTCAAATCTTCCTAAACAAAATGACAAGCAATATTTTTAATGTGCTTCTGTAGAGTTTTTTTTTTCTTTTTCCTTTTTCTTTTTAAGCACACAGACATACACTGAAAGCCTGCCCAATTATTATCATCAGCAGTAGCACCAGCTACTTTGGAGCTATTTTCATTTGCATCATCCATGGACAACATGTTGAAAAGGTCTGTAGCATAGTCTACTTTGGGAGGGGTACTTTGAGCTATGTCTATAGTCGGCTTTGAAGTTACAGTTTGTTGTTGCGGGGGTACTGGTTTCACTTTCTCAGTGTCCTGAGGTTGGGGAGCCGGAGTTACCTGTTTACAAAATGATTATTTCATATAAACGGCAATAATCTCAAAATTTCAAGTAGAAAAAGGGAAGAAATTTCTTTGTTACAGAAAAAATTCTAGAATACCAATTGCTCATAACAATATAATATGATGTTATCTATAATATGCAAAATAGTTTTATTACAAGACTCAGTGTAATTTCCCCTCCAATATTACTTCCATTGCCAAAAAAAGTAGTTAATACATGGAATACTCATGACATTTACAGGCATTATAAATGGAATACTCATGAATTATCAAGGTTCTGAAAACTGAACCGGACATTAGGCCTGTCAAAAATAGTTAATACAGTATTCATTATTTATGTTAGTACAATGATTAATCAATCATGTTGCTTAATGTAAATACTTATACTTAATATTTAACATGTTCAACTTGAATACATTACTTTATACATACTAAAATCACAAAATAAATATTATTTAATTACTACCAGTTCAACCAGGGTTGGACCATTGAACTTTAAATCAGTATCTTCTTCAATTCAATGTCCGGTCCAGTTTTCAGAACATTGCACATAATGCAACATAAGATGTTGCATAAGAGGGAAAAAAAAAAAGGTTCACACATAAAATAGCAATTACCTGCTCCGGTACTTTGCGAGGAGCAGGAACCCTACGTCTTGTAGCAGGAACTGCATTTGATGGTTGGTTTTTCATCCTTTCCTCAAAAGTATTTTCAGGAACAGTGGCGTATTGAAGTCCAGTTTTTTCTGCAGGCCTCGGCCATTGTGAAGGAGATTTATCTTCCCGTAGTTCAGAAGGTATTCTTTGATTCCCATCCCTTGGAACCCATCTCTTCTCTTCATACCTTAAAATATATGCAATAATTGAAATCATGTGCAGAAAACAATATACATACACTTCAAACAGTACAAGTATGAAAATTTAGCCAGAGTCTTGGGGTTTATTACTTTGCACGAATGAAATTTTCAATTCCAACTCTGTCGTAGTTTGGAGGTAATTCTGCTTCCCAGTAACTATTTGCTTTATCGTTTCCCATTGCTAAATAGGACCAAAACAAGAAATTCTAAAATAATGAGTTGATTGTAAAAACAAAATATACACCATCCAAATTCAAATTAACTGCAAAAGATCATAACCATTCAAAATCCCTTACAATGAATGAATGTGACTTGCTCTGGAAGCCAAGTGTCAAGAGTTGCAGAACGAACCTGACAGGAAAGCCATACGTTAATATAAAATAAAGGAACGACTCAAGTAATTGGAACTTTTAGAAGATCTTTAATCACTATAAAAGCCAACATTTAGGATTTAAGAGCCATACTTCAGTAATTCCCATGTCAAATTAAGTCAGAACTAATACTTGATTTCAAATGGAAAAGCAACAAACCAGATTCAAAAACTTTGCCAACAAAAATTATTTAATCGCCAAAAGCACTGCCAGAATCCCGGTAAAAATAGTAATGGTCCTACTATAAATTAACAATTGAATTCCCCACAGCAGCACATTTTACCTATAAATATACAACAACTATATATTTTCTCACTAGGTGGGCTTGGCTAATAATATACAAATGGAAAAATAAAAGGAAAAAAAAAAAGGCAACTTCCTGTTAAACAAGGAAAATGATATTCATTCGCAACCATTTGCTTCTTGATACTAGCAAGGGTTTTGAATAAGCGTGATTTAAAAATTGCAGAGGCTATCCAAATGATTAAGTATGGATTAGAGAATCAACCGATTCAACTAAACACATTACAATTACCGGAATATATGTGCCGAGCACATAAAGATAATCATAATATATAACCACAAACTACTCTGTGTAGGAAGACTATATCCATAAATGACCATATAATACGGCGGATAGCCACAAATCTCCCACACTTCTGATATTTCACATTATGATAGACATCACATACCAAGGACAAAAGGAACATAGCATCACCTTTGATATATGTACTCCCAAACTTCTATGTATTCCTGAACATTGCATGCATATAAAGATGCCAAGATTTACACTGGCCCATCTCGGAGCTCTGCAAAGTAAGTTATCGTATAAAGTTGAGTGCACGCTGTGAATAATAAAAATAATCATAATAAATTTTGAAAATGAAAAAAATACAAAGGATATCCACATTTTATGAACCAATTTGTATCTATTTACTTTATTCATTACTGACATGAGATCTGGATGGGACCATTCAGATTCAGACAAATACATACTTAGATTTGCAGTCAGCACATTCCCGATTCTCAGGTAATTTGAGCAGTCCTTCCAGTATCTACATATTTGAAGTAAAGAACAGAAAATATGTAAGTGAGCGAGAGAAAGAGAAAGGAAACAGAAGATATGACAAGGCCTAAAATTAAACACATTCAGTAAGAAATTAAGGATCTCAAATATCAGTGAGTGCAGGGAAAACTTGTTCTCAACCTGTTAAACTGGATCTATCTTCATGTTGGGAGAACCAACAATAAAATATGAATAATCTTTAAGATACAAGTAAAATTTTCTCCTTTTCCACTCAAAATATCAATCAAACAAGGCATCACAATTTAATAAAAAAAGCCAGAAGACCCTTGCAATGTTTATCCTTTCTTGTCAATATTTAAGACTTAAATCCCTCCCTTCAGTCATCATGGATTAAATCCTCCATAATATCCCAAATTTACAATTACTCAAACAAACAACCAAAAATACCCCCAGGAAAAAAACGGTTTAGAATTTTCTGGTGTTGAGTACAAACCCAAGGAGTCCATTTTAAAAGACTAGTCGATAGACAGGAGAACCCCTAGACTTATAAGCCTCACATATTAGGCGATACTACTGAATGTGAAACTCATAACATCTTGGAAAAAAGGTAATCCAACAAGGAATTATAAATATAGCACTGAGTATCTAATTGTGCATCATTAGAAAAGTATCCAAACTACAAATCACAATATCCTAATTGATTAATCCCAACAAAGTGAAACACTATCTCTTTGTAGTATCTCTGTGGCACATATACCTCTGAAAAAAGGACGTGCCTGTGTAATTATATTTAATTTATTCATTTTTTCAAATTATTACCGGTGGTGTCGCCGTGTCAGAGTAAGTATCGTCTGTGGCACATATACCTCTGAAAAAAGGACGTGCCTGTGTAATTATATTTAATTTATTCATTTTTTCAAATTATTACCGGTGGTGTCGCCGTGTCAGAGTAAGTATCGTGTTCGTGGTGTCCGTGCTTCTATAGATCAATCAACCAACCTACCGACTATCATTAAACGAAGATCAAAGTTCATGAACAAACAGATTAAAATCACATACAAAACTATCCAAACACCACATTTCCAAACAATTCCAGTGAAAACAAAAAAGCATCAAATACACATTAGAATACACATACACACACTACAACAGAATACAAAAAAACAAATCAAACGATAACCGATTCAAATCGAACGAATAAGGATAAAATTCAGGCAATTTGCGAAAGCAACAACAGAAAGAGTAATTAAGAAACCTTCTTGTGTTTAGCGTTAAGCTCTTTGGTAACGTTGGCCTTTCCGTTCATGGCGATTGGTTGAAGAAGAGTAACAGAAACGAATCGGAGGAGTTAGCAGAAAGCGAAAGCGAGAGAGGAAAAAGAAGATCCAAGGTCAAATTGGTCTTTTTGCGCTTTTTCCCCCTCTCTCTATTGAATAAACTTTTCGTTTGTTATTGTTATTATTAAATGTGAACAAAAAATAGTGATCGCAAATTCACAACGCATTCTTTCACTCTTTTATATTTATTTTTGACTGGTTTTTATTTTGTCACCTTTCTTTTTTTATTTTGGCTGGACCATACGCGTATTAAATAAGGACAAATTCTTTTTTGATTGAATGAATACTCATACGATAATTAATAAATGGTGAATACTACGTACAATATTCTACTCTCTTAAGTTTTCTTTACTCAATTCTAGAGTTTTGTTGGATAATCTATAATTAAATTTTCTATCTATGTGGAGTAATACTTAGAAGATAATAACACTCTTGTTATTTCTACTCACTTTCTTACACTAATATTTATATCATATACTTGTCCATCGCATTATATAAATATAATAAATATTATCTTTTTAATAAAATAATATTTAATAATAAATAGTGTTTAGTGTTTATAAATAATATATGAATAATGTTTGATCTTGCGGTTGATCAGAATCTTGAGAGTGGTCGGAGGATGATCTTTAGTCAGATATATGTGAGAGGGGGTTGCACCTACAAGGTATTCCAACGATCAAATAAGAGCAGGGGCAAGAAGGTACTAACAAAATATCAGGTAGTGTGTAGTAAGTATGTGATACCTGGCTCTTACAGGTGTGAGGGTTTATATACTGTCCCTGACGCGTGACCATTGGTTCCTGATTTCCCGCTTAGATATGTGGGTCCGGAAAATCAGGTAACTGTCAGGACTTGGTCAAACCGAGCAGATGTGCCCGTAACTAGCCGTTGGTTCTGGGGAGGAGGTTGATTACGGGCATCTCTCTGGTCGGTCCCTGGTGGTTTGCACGACGCTGGAGTCAGGCAGACTGAGAGGATGCTCGACGGGCATCTTGTATCGGAGCCGGATCAAGAGGATAAGAGGGTGGTATTGCCCGACAGGCAGGTGGGTGGCACCCAAGAGATGTCTTAGACAGCTTCCACTCAAGCTTTTGGGCCAGTCTAGAACAGTAGCCTCCCAAGTCGTTACTTCTGGGCACAGGAGTGAAGACTTTGATGTCTGCTCGGAGGACAGGGAAATGAGCGTTTGCCTGTTGTACTTCTTTGTCGGGGAGGCAAAACTTTTGGCGTTGGGACCGTTGAATTTGGAGAGGTAGTGTGTTTTGGGAAACGTGTCGGTCGAGCGGCGCAAATGATGGCCTAGGACTAGGGTGTCATGATGACGACCCTGGGGTTCCCAAGGCGCGTGTTTTGTACGTGCGGGCTGTTTCAGCTATAAATACGAGAGGAACAGGGCGATTAGTATTTTCACTTTCTCCTTCAACTGCTCGTATTAGCTCGACAGTCGACCACAAGCATTTGCTCAGTTTCTTCGTTCGCGGTCATCCAGCTTTGTCTCTTCTTCTTCTCTCTGTGAGTTTTCGTTCCTTCATTGTTGCATGTTTTAGCGCTTTCGTTTTTTGCTTCTTAGATATCCATGCGGTTAGGATTTAGGGTTCCGTTAGGGAGGAGATCGTTAGAGACCCTAGGTGGCGGACGTCGTTCTTGTGGCGCATGGCTGCCAGAGCCGCCGTAGAGCTCTCTAAGGGGCCTGGCGTTGTGCTATAGGTGATTTGTTTAGGGTTTGAGTTTTTCTGCAACTTGTGCCCGTTAGAGTACCTCAGTGGACTTCTAGGCTTTTTTTGTATTTTGTGCCCGGCAGCGTACCTCAGTGAGGATTCTGGTCGGGGATAGAATCCTCGTCTCTCAGCGCCTTTTCACATGTTTAGCGGTGGAAGGATGGTTCTAGCATTGATGTCAAGCTCACCCTTTTCCTCTGCTTTTCAGGTGCTCTGACTGACGACATACATGTTGTCATTTCGAGCGAGTCTACGGAATCCTCCGGGAGCTCTTCGAGCGAGACTAGTGGTAGCTCGTCGAGCATATTAGAAATTTCTGGGGAGCAGCAAAACTAGATGGATCAATAGATGGGGGAGCCCGATATGGGGGCGACCTCTTCAGCTCGGGGCGGTCTGTTTCATCCTCGAGATGATGAGGATCCTCGAGATTGGGTAGCTAAGGACCCTTAGGAGTGGCGGTTATATTTTTATGAGCACGGGGAAGACGTTTTTACCGATGTTTACGTCCACGAGGAGGGAGCCCGGGAGGAGTGGTCGTTGTATATCCCCGGGAAAGACAGCAGGATCTGCTCAAGATATGATAGGAGGCGGATTCCTATGTACGATATAGTTTTCCGGGAGATGGGCCTCCGCCTTCCTTTTCCTGACTTTGAAGTGGTCGTTTTTCGGCATCTGCATGTGGCCCCCTCTCAGTTGTACCCGAACGAAATTGCATTCATACGGGCGTTTCAGATAGTGTGTGACTATTTGAAAATTGAGGCTATGATCCCGTTGTTCTTCTATTGTTTTCATATCTAGAGGAGCTGGACTGACGGGTGGTGGGGATGGGTCTCCCTTAAATAGGGCGCTGGAAAGTTGTTCAAGGCCTACTTGGAGTCTATGCGCCATTTTAAGGATAATTACATTTTGGTGCAGCCCACGTTGACGAAGACGTTGCTGAATGTTTTTAGGAGCCGGTCGTCTCTCAACGAGGACGGGACTCCTCGTATTAACGAGCTGGGGGAGCCTACCGTGACGCTGGTCGCCAATTCTCGTTCCAATAGACCAGCAGACATTTTGAAAAGGAGTTGGGCTCCTGTGTCTGGAGAGAGGGGGAGCTTGGGGATGAGGACCTGTCGAGCTTCACCACTTTGACCTTGTTTGTAGCTTGAATTCCTTCGGTCCAGCGAGTCGGTCGAAGAGGTAGGCCAGTGATGAATAGAAACGGGGAGCCCGTGTTCGAGTCGGGTCTCATAAACGTCCGAGAGCTCCTTGGGAGCGAGGATCCCGTTAGATATCTGGGTACAAATTTTCTTTTTCCAGTATGTGGTCGTCGTTTGTTTGACCTGTCATTTTACTGACTCTTTACTGACTCTTGTTTTTTCTTTATTTTGCAGAAAATATGAATCCTGCTCAAGAACGTCTGGCCAAGACACTCGCTGCTCGGGCGAGAAAGGCCAAGAAGGATGCGCAGACTAGCGTGGGGCCAGTTCCTGCTCCTAGATCAGGTGGGTCGTCCTCGACCCCGTCCACAGTTGCTTTATCTCCATCTATTGTTTCCTTGAAGGCGAAGAGGCCTCGACCTGAGGGGAGCGTTGATCTTACAGGGGAGATGGGAAAATGGGCTTATGATCTACCCCTTTGCTGGCTGGAGAGGTCCTTTTTTGAGAGCGTGGCACTTCGTCTTCCCAGGGCTGAATCTCTCCTCCTCGAGGGAACGAGTCATCCGAAAAAGAGGGTGACGCTAGCCCAAGACACGAGTGGCTTGATGCGGATCTTGGAGATGACTGTGGCATATACTGAGGGGAGTTCATCCCAGGAGATGGAAATCAAGAACCTCCGAGCCAAGTTGGCGGCGACCGAGAAGGCCTTGATCGATAAAGAAAGCCCTAAAGTTGGCCAAGGAGCGCATCTCTTTCATGCTCAAGAGCGAGAGTCTCGAAGGGAAGGTGGCGGCTTTGACTGTCGAGCTAGTGCCTGTTGAGGACGAGCCAGAGGACACCAAGGACCTGAAGACTTGGGCCGAGCTAGTAGCCCGTTTCGAGCTTGCAGTGGATGATGCTCAGGCTGCTTCCGAGGGGAGCTTCGATAACGCGGTGAATTAAATACGTGTGTTAAATCCTGGCGTTGAGCTCAACACGTCGAGCATGGGGGTCAACTACTATGTGGCTGACGGACAGATTTTGGTTCCCGACTACCTGAGGGGTGTCATTGATCAACCGGTTGGGGATCCTGCTCGGCTGTCGCCTATCGTCGAAGGAGAAACGGAGGGGTGATCGTTCATTTGTTTCGGTCTGCGTGCCGTTTTTTTGTAATATTTGTTGTTTCCAGGGCTATTTCTCGTTTATGTAATATTCACACAATTTTGGCCCAACTGGTCGGTTTATTTATTTTCCGGCCATTGGTCATTTCGCTTTGAATATTTAATGTGTTGCTTGCACGATTATTGACAAGTTAGCCCGATTAGGACTTTTGTATTTTGCTGAGTTTATATCGGGGATATGCTCGTTTTGTATGTTCGTCGGTGCGGGGAAACCGATCAAACTGCCAGGGCGAATGTCGGGCGAGAGCCGGAATCTAGGTCTCGTTTTCGAGGGACCCGGATTCGGCAGCGTGAACTTCCCATCACGAGTCGGGCGTTCTACTGTTGTGGCATAAAGACTGTGGAACTCGGTCAAGTTATCCACGTCGGGCTAAGGGTACGTTCGTCAACAGAACGGAACCTCGCCCTTTTACATACTTGGGGTGCTACGCTTGTGCCTAGGCGTGCATGCATGGTCGGGTTCAGGCGGGTCTGTCTTGTTGACCTAACCTGTCGACGACTTGGTGTTTTCAACTGTAGTATTGTTTAGCTTTTCAATGTTCCATAATCGAATGAGGTGTCCCCCTTGTAAAATTTCTAAGTAATACGCTATGATTCCCGTTTTGGCGTAGACGCGATAAGGACCTTCCCAGTTCGCCGCGAGCTTTCCCTCGCGAGATTCTTTGCGATTTCTCTTCTGGACAAGGCTTCCGACCTCGAACTCTCGACGTATCACCTTGGCATCGTAGCGCATGGCTATTTTTTGTTTGAGCGAAGCCTATCGCAGGGCCGCTCCCGTTCTAATTTCTTCAATCAGGTCGAGCTCTTCTCTGAGGGAGACGTCGTTCATCTCCTCATCGAGAGGTGCCTCGGTTCTTATAAAAACACAAGGGAAGATAGGAGTATTCTCATAACACTCTTTAAGTAAATATTCACTTAGTCTATTATACCACATATGTCCAGATTGTTTTAATCCATACACTGATCTTTGCAAATTAAATGCATACATTTCTCTTGGTTTTGATGTCTCGTACATTTTAAATCCTTCTGATATTTTCATGTATATACCAATATCAAGTCATACATATAAATAAGCAGTAACAACATCCATAAGATACATATCAAGATTGTTAAATATTGATAAACCAATTATATAACAAAAAGTAATGGCGTCCATAATAGAAGAATATATTACCTCATAAATAATTCCTGGTCTTTGGTAAAAATCTTGTGCAATAAGACGAGCTTTGTATTTGACAATATAATTTTATTAATTCGTTTTCTTACAATGACCCACTTATATCCAACCGGTTTCACATATTTCGGTATAGCCAAAATAGAGCCAAATACTTTTCAATTTTTAAGAGAATTTAACTCAGTCTCTATTGCATCCTTCTGATTTTTCCAATCATGTCTATTTTGACATTTATTCATAGTTCTCGGTTCAGGATCATCATTTTCGTTCATAATTTCACATCCAATAGAGAATGGAAATATTTCATCTATATTCAACCTTTTTGGTTCCACAAAGTTTTTGTATTAACATAATTAATTAAAACCTCGAGATCATTATGGTTTTAGTTTCATTATCAATGATCTCATTATCATCCTCTTGTGCTTCTTCGAGAGCACATTTTTCAATAGTAAATTTATTATTATCTAGTGTCTTTTCAAGATCACTTTCAATCAAATTCACCTTTTCTATTCCTTTTATTTTTCAGAGATTTTTGTCTTTGGATCTCATAGGTTGGTCACACTTCAAGTGTGCCTTAGATGTACTTGTTATATCATTTAGTTTCGAAATCTCAATCTTAGCTGAGATATTTATAGCGGGTACATGTGACTTTGTCACTCTTTTCAAATCAGTAAACGAATCTGGAAATTGATTTGCAAAATTTTGTAAGTGCGCTATTGTATTTACATTTCTTCCCATGTATTTACATACCATGTTATCTCATTTTCTATTTTTTTATTCTCTCTCCCTAGGGTTGGAAACTTTGTTTCGTCAAAATGATAATCAGTAAATCTTGCCTGAAAAACATCACATGTTAAAGGTTCAAGATATCTAATAATAGATGGTGAGTCATACCTCACATATATTCTTAACCTCCTTTGAGGTTTCATCTTTGTTCTTTATAGTGGAGATATTGAGACATATATTGCACAACCAAATATCTTTAAATAAGAAATATTTTGTTTCTTATCAATTGCAAGTTGATAAGGGGTATGTTTATGATCAGAACATGACTTTAGACAGATGAGTGTTGCAGCATATAAAATTGCATGACTCCAAATTGTAACGGGTAGTTTAGTTCTCATTATTAATGGTCTATCAATATATTAAAGATGTTTTATTAATGACTCGACTAAGCTATTTTGTGTATGTACATGAGCAACAGAAGGTTCAACATTAATTCTAACTGACATGCAATAAATATTAAATGATTTAGAGAATTAAGTCCTTAGTTTAATTATTTGGGCAAATTTTTTTGCAAATATCATATCATGACTTGACACTAGATGTGTCAATTAATATCATAAAGTACCTGAATGATCCTGACGGTAGATGAGTAGTTCCACATATATCGTCTTGAGTTCTTTCAAGAAATGCAAGTGATTTTGTCTAAATCTTGCTTGGTGAATGCTTTATTATTAGTTTGCCAAGAGAGCAAGCTTCACATGGTCTATCTTCTTTTGTTAGTTTTAAACTTTTCAATTGATGATCATGTATACTTTCAACTATTTTACGTATCATTGTTGAACTAGGGTGACCTAAATGACCATACCATAAAGTCACAATTTTAGGATCTTCTTTTACTACTAAATTACATTCAATTTCATGTATATATGTATAATGTAATCTAGAAGAAAATTTGGTAGTTTTTCTAAAGTTTTCTTCTTTTCCAAAACATTAACAGTAATATTAATGTATTTCATGTTACCTTCAGTTGCAGTTTCAGTATCATATTCTAGACGATATATGTCGTTAAAACTCAATAAATTTCTCTTTGATTTTGGAGAGTATAAAACATTATTAATGACAAACTTTATCTTATTTGATAATATGAACATAACATTACATGTTCCTTCAGTCAAATCTGCAGGACCTGAAATTGTATTTATTACACCTTTAATAGGATTTATTTCAATAAAATATTTTTTACTTTTGAGGGTTGTGTGGATAGTTCCAATGTTCGGAATGCAAATGTCTTTGACATGTTCCATGTTTAACCTTCTTAAAATAGAAATAAGGTTAAATGTAAATCAACAATATATTTAACATTATTATTTCATGTAAATATTAGATACACCAAACAACATACAAATTCTTAAGTTGATAGATAGTTCAAATAGAAAATTAATAGAAGCACATCACACATTATTCAAATAGTTACTTAATTCATTATTTCTTCAACGAAATCAGCAACCTCAAGATAGGTTGTATCATTTTCAGGTTCAATTTCATTAAAATTTACTTCCTTTTTCTTTCCCTCTATAGATGCCTTGGTTCTTTTACACAAATGTTCTGGGATTTTACAGGTCTTATACCAATGACCTTTCTTTCTTCATCTATAGCCTAAATCATCATGATTCCTCGAGGGAATCTCTTGGATATAATTATTCCTACCTTGATGATTCCTATTAGTTTGGTCATATATGAGAAACCTATAATTATTCATATAACCTCGTACATGGTCTCGACCACGAAAATAGTTTCGACCATATCCGCCTCGACTAGGACCCTCAAATCAAGCATATCCACCTTAACTTTTAATATGATTATAGCCACCACGCCTTTGATTAAATATTGTGGCATTTATCTTAGAATATGTTATTGTTCGTGTGGGACGTGACTGGTGATTTTTTATAAGGAGCTCATTATTTTGTTCTGCTACTAGAGGAGCTGCAACTAAATCAGAATACACAAAATTCTCTCATTCTATATTGTTGATGTAACAATAATTGGGATGCATAAAAAGTTAAAAATGTCTTTTCTAACTTTTCTTCTTTATTTATAACTATGCCACATAATTCTAATTGTGCTATAATTTGGTGTATGAGAGAGTTACGTACAACAACACTTTTA
This sequence comes from Vicia faba, assembly GCA_948472305.1. NCBI lineage: Eukaryota > Viridiplantae > Streptophyta > Magnoliopsida > Fabales > Fabaceae > Vicia > Vicia faba. The sequence goes on from OX451735.1 coordinate 475,885,172, forward strand.
TAATCTTGAAACCTTAATTTGTCTCATTGATCTATTAATGATGGCAACAAGACTTTTCTTTGATGTCCAAATCTTGTCTTAAGTTTCTCTCATAAAGTCTTGAGATATTTTGCATTTGAGTATTCTGATTGTAATCCATCATTAAGGTGGTGCTTGATTATTCGATTTACTTTCGACTTTTTCATTGTTATTTTCTGTGGGTCAACTATCAACTTTCTAGAATTATCTCCTTCAAATATTTTGTCGAGTCTCTTACATGCAATGTACTCAATTAAGTTGTTATTTCAAGTTATGTAGTTGTCCTTAGTTATGCTTAAAATTTTGAATTAATGATTAACGTTGAACATGATTATATATAGTATAATAAAAAATTATGATATAAACAATCATGCTGATAACGTGTTAAGAAAAACTAAATATTTAAATCTAACTTTATTAATATTTATGAACTAATATGCTATATGAAGAAGAAAGTAGAATAATATCAGTTATGTCTTTAAAAAAAAAATTGTGTATTTACATGAATCAAAAAGAGTTTTTATACTACTAAAAATATTACTATTGCACTAATGTAATAATGATATTACTAATCTATCTTTGACAAATTACACATCTTCAATAATTTTGCATTACTATTTTAAGTCTATTATAAATATATAAAAACTAAAGTACCATTAACTTACCATAATACCCTAATTAGTAAATTTCAATTTAGTCTTAATCTAAGGGTATATTTGTAACTTTCTGAAATACTTGCACCATGTTGATTTGACAATAAATATGGCTGATGTGTCACACTATGGTTTTTTCTGCCACTTTTTACTTTTTTTTAATTATTTCTAACTAACAACAATTATGCCATTTTGTTTATATTTACACGTTATAATCACACCGAATTATGTGCTACATACCACTTCCCAAAACCCTCATCCAAACCAAAGGTCATTCAATTTGAAATTTAAATTAAAACACTCATATTATAGCTGCTACGTACACTGGGTTTTGAAATTCTAATTATTCCACTAAACCCTAATCACGTTTTTTGTTGCAAGATTTAAATTGGCAGCACAAGATGAACAACCATCATAAATGTTGAGTTCTTGAAACGGTAAATCTATACAACCAAAGAAATCGTTTTTCCCAAGATGCAACAAATAACTCATTCACCCAACTCTATTAAAACACAAATCAGAAAACCTAATTTCATCTTCTTACCTAATTTCATCTTCTTCCTGCGCCGCTCCATCTCTTTTCATTCTTCTCTCTTTGTTGCTACCAATTTCGTTTCGTTATAATCTCAACCATCTAATATTCTCATCCTAACCTGTTAATTTATTTGTTTCAGACGTTCAAGCGTAAGAATGGTGGTCGCAACCAAGACCTCTGAATCTCAACAACATCAATAACCAACAACACCCGTTATAGATCTATAAAAGAATTTCCTTCAAATGCAATTTTTAACGTTAATTTGATTCATACATATGTAAGTGACGAAGGTGAGTGATTGAAAGTTGAAACTGAAATGTAGTTTGGAATATCATATTTTATGTTGTATTCTTTTTGTTTTCAGGGTTGTCTTACTATTTCTCCTTTTCCAAAAAAAAAAAAAAGCTTAACTTGACACCTAAAATGGGATATCTTTATCTTTAGGTTTGAGAGTTGCAGAAGGGGATTTTTGAGCTTGCATGTGACGAACAACACAACCATGATATTGTTTATTTTTTGCTGTTAGGTATGTTTTTTTTATTCAGATTTTATATCTCAATTTTTTAAATTAAAATATAAGGTTGAGTTTTGGCTTTTTTTATTTGTTTAGTCTTGGTGAATACAAAGCTCACACATATATATTTACGATTGATTCTCCAAATAGATAGAAGCTTATTTCTTTTGCTTCCTCTTTCAATTTATTATTAATCTATTTCAATTTCAATTTCTCCCATCACATGTTTGATAAAAGAAGGCAGTATATTCTCATCAATTTTGTTGTTTATTTTGCTTACTATTATATTTATTTGTATCTAATTGAGATTTTTGTATTTATTTTCTTGATTTAATCGGTTCTTCTTTTGGAATATGTATGGATATGGAGGCTGATAATTGATTTCACACTTGAATCAGTAGGGGACCAATCAACAAATTGAATAACGGATTGTGTCACAGTTTAATTTTTATACATTGATACGTAAAATGAAATTATGCTGATTGCGATTTGATTTTGTCATGTGAAAACACGTTTAATATAGTCACAATCTGTCTTAACAAGGAATTATCAAACTTTACCTCATGGTCGATTCAAGCATTTGTTTTCGAGGTTGAAGATAGAGAGAGGATTAGTGGTTCGGCTTATGGGGGTCAACAGGATATCTGTTGCACCAATGATCTTCCTAAACTCACTGTGTGCAATGATGGACAGGGCTGTCACCGGCCTTCTCATGCCGAAGAAATAAACAGTTTGTTTTTAGTTTTAATGCTTTATAATATTATTGTTTGCAGAGTTGTCTTAGCATTTTAAGTGCCAATATTCACCATGGTCATGGCTGAGTGACCATTTGCTTCTCTAATTTCACAAACAAAAATATTGCTAAAGAAGAATTGGAGACTGCCACAACAGAACCAGAGACCACTATTTTAAATCTACTTAATCGAGTCGATTTTCACATGTGATTCATCATCAAAGCCAAGTGTTAACTTATATTTTCATTCAAGTTATTTGAAAGTTAACCTTATAATAGTAAATATATGTTCAATATGGTGCAGATGATTTGATTTCCCGAGCATTTGATTTCCATCTACAGCCGTAATTGAAGATTAGGAAATTGAAACCATTGAATTTTATGCTTCCACAAGGAATATCAATGGCTTTCATTGGCAGGTACTGATTATATACTAATTGTATTTTCTGACAGATAGCAAATGCAAATGTCTCATTGCAATGTTTGGAGGAACTATTTTTGGAAGAGGAACGAGATTTTGATGAACATGAGGATAGTCAAAGGGATGAGACTCTTATTCACCCGAAGTTCTAAAGTAATATGTTTTTAAGGGTTCAAGAGTAGCGGGTGTTGCTGAAGTTCACTACCAATTTCAGAAGAACCATAAGCAAGGCAATAATTATCTAAGATGTATAAGATGATAAAACCAACGTTGATATGCGATCATTTTCTGGTTCTATAGAAGAATGTTTTTAACAAGATTTGATTCAAATTATGTATATGTATATTATTATTGCTTTCATATTTTGTTTGTCATATCAACATTGGTTTTGGCATAATATTGCTTTCATATTTTGTTTGTCATATCAACATTGGTTTTGGCATAATATATTTTTCTACTGCAAATTATGTTGGCCTATGTTTTGATGGAATTTATTTTACACCAAATTGTGAGTTCTTTTGAATGTAGCATTGTCGAATTTCTCTTCTCCTTCTCTTCTCCTAAAGAGAAGATAATAACCTACAAGTTTCTCTTCTCCTAAAGAGAAGATAATAACCTACAAGTTGGTGTTGATGTGCCTTCAAAATTCTAATTTATTTTGAATCGAAATTATAATTCTCATTTGTCGTGAAATTTGAATAAAATTTTTATTTTGTATTGATATTTTTTTTAATTGCTATAATTTTAGAAACAAATATTACAATTTTTAATAAAATATTTACGATTTATTTTTTTAAAGTACGACTAATTAATATATTTTTATACAATATTAAAAACAAATATTACAATTTTTTAATCAAATATTGGAGTACCATTTAATTCGATACTTTACCAATATATCTTTTGAATGGAGACATTATTATCATTTATTTTTATTATACTTATATGGAAATTATTTTGAATGGTAACATAAATATATTTAATTTTTATATATGATTTGATTCCATAAAATATTATGATCAATAAAATTTGAATTCTATATAAAGATATGAAAAAAATTAAATCAAAACTTTACAAATATATCTTTTGAATGGAGGTATTAATATTATTTATTTTTATTATATATAGAAAATATTTTGAATGGTCACATTAATACATTTTATTTTTATGCATGATTTGATTTCAAAAATTTATGATCAATAAATTTTGAATGGAATTATAATTTAACAAATAAAATTTTCTACCGACTTCTAAATATATTTGTGTATATTTTTTGAAAGGTTACATTTATATTCTTGAAAAAAATAACGTAGTTTAAAGGATGTATTGTTAACTATAAATATATTGTTAATAAAATTAACAAAAAAAGTATATTATAAATATATAAAAGATAAAGTAAATAAGAACTCTAATGTTTATCTTAAATATTTAATTTATCATTCTATAAATGTAAGAATAAATATTATTTTGTAATTATTTAGATCCTTATTTGACCTAAAATAAATTATTTCAATTTCTATAAAAAGGTTAATAAAACAAAACAAAATCAATTGAGATTTGATAATTTTTTTAAGTTTATGAAATAACTAAAATATATCATAATCTTTTCAAATTAACTTTATAATTGTAATCATGATAAAAAAAATATTAAATGGTAATCATGAAAATTTAATGATAAATGATAATCATAAAAATTTATGATAAAATAAAAAATTATTGATACAATCATTTTAATAAATTAAATAATTTATAATTAATTTTATAAAGGTGAATAAATTACAAATAATTTTATAAATGTAATAAATTAAACTATTTATAAAATTATTTATATCAATAATAGTAAATTACATATATTTTAATAATTGACACACGAATTCAACATGCTTATAAACCGGGAAAAAGTTACAATAATTTTATAAACAGGAATAAGTTAATATCATTTTATATAAATTAATGGTATAATATAATGTATTAAATATTTATATAACACTTTATTAAATAAATTTATTTCATGAAATTAATTTTATATAATATCATTAATATTTAATTATTGAAAATTCGCAATAAACTGAAAAATATTTATTACAAATCGAATATAATAAAACATAAGAAATAAATACATAATTTTGAAATGTTATATATGATTCATTGTAATAATAAATGTTAAATTATTATTTAATATTATAATAAATTTTCCGATATTCTTAGATTTAATTTATTCTTTTTCCCGTATATAATAATAATATTATATTATTATTTAATATTAAAATTTTTGATTGACAATAATAAATTCATTTTCATTAGTTAGACATTAAGATAATAAATTTAATATATATCATTAATACACGATATTTATTTATAAATGTAATTAACTAAGAGACACATATTTATCACTGTTGAATAAATAAATTTAAGATGATATGGTAAATATTTATTTTTACAATTATTTTTATAAACTTAAATAACTTACAAATATTTTTATAAACGAACAAAATTCAAATATTGATGTAATTGTTTTTAACATGAATAAGTTAAAATGTTTTTATAAATTGTCACACGGGTTAAAGACACTTATAAACGAGAAAAAGTCTACATATTAATATAATTAATTTTACAAACTAAAAATAAATTATAATAATTTTTATAAACATGAATAAATTATAAATATTTTTATAAATCGGAAAAATTCAAGTATTGATACAATTATATTTATAAAAGAGTATAAGTTTCATATATTTTTATAAATAGACACACGCGTTCATTTTTATAAACGAGAATAATTTAAAATTATTTTTATAAATGAGAAATTCAAATTTGATAAATGGTAACAGATATGTAGTTCCTTACAATCCATATTTGTTGAAGAAATTCCAAGCACACATCAATATGGAGTGGTGTAATCAAAATACTTCAGTTAAATACTTATTTAAGTATATTAACAAGGGGTATGATAGAATTACTGCTGCTGTTGTCCAAACTGACGGTGATGGATCTCCCTCGGTCAGAATGGTTGACGAAATAAAGCAATATCTTGATTGCAGATATATCTCACCAAGTGAGGCATGTTGGAGACTTTTTTCATTTCCTATTCATGGTAGATCACCCGCAGTTGAAAGGTTGTTCTTTCATCTTGAAGAAGACAACTCTGTTTATTATACCGATTATGAATTGATAGATGAGGTGCTTGACAAACCAACTGTGAAAGAATCTATGTTTACGGCATGGATGGAAGCAAACAAAGCATACCCAGAGGCAAAGAATTTGACGTACTCACAATTTCTTTCCAAATTTGTTTATGATAAAAGATACCGTCGATGGAGACCGCGTAAAAGAGGAAATACAATTGGCAGACTTATTTGGGTCCCTCCAAGTACGGGTGAGTTATATTTCTTGAGAATGATGCTAACAGTCGTCAAAGGTCCAACTTGCTATGAGGATATAAAATTTGTGGGTGGAAAAGTTCAGGATTCTTTTAGGGATGCATGCTTCGAAATGGGCTTTCTTAACGATGACAAGGAATATGTTGCAGCCATCGACGAAGCAAAGAATTGGGGTTTCGGGCATTTTTTACGAAAGTTATTTGTCACTATGTTACTATCCGGTACTGTCAATAGACCACGACATGTTTGGGAAAAAACTTGGAGGACGTTATCTGATGGTATCCTCTACCAACAAAGGCAAAAAACAAATAGAAGAGGTATGAACACTTTATTAAACTTTTTTAAGTCAACAAATATTATTTTCCGAATGCAAGCTGTATCTTTTTTTATTACAAAATATAATGATATGAACTTACTTTAAAATATAATTATTCTTCATCCATATGTCCCTTATTTAATATGTTTCATAAGGTATGTCCATTTACGTAAGAAACATTTTCATATTTGTCATTTGTCATGTATGTAAGTTATTTTCTTAACTTGCAGCTGCAACATTGTCTTTGGTTCCATTTAATTTCACGCAGCCGCAACATCAACTGTTTGATTTATGTTCAATGTATTTCAACATCGCGACAGCAGTTGCATCATACATATGTAATTATATAGAAAACTAATGAAAATTTTTTAACAGAATTGCAGCTATTGGACAATGAGTTAAAGAATCTCACACTAATTGAGATTGAGAACATGATGCAATCGAATTGAAGAAGTTTGCATGAATTTAAATGTATGCCGTATCCAGATTCATACATCACAAAACATGTTGGCAATAGGCTTATTTATGACGAACTTAATTACGATGCCGATACCGAGAAACAGAAATTCCAAGAACTTTTTCATGCCCTTACAGGTGATTTATTTTCTTTATACTATGAATTACAAAAATGATTTTTATTGTCCTTGCACTTATAATTCTTGGTTTGTATTTTATAGATGAACAACGTTTGATATTTGAGAAAATCATGGATGCTGTTAACAAACAGAGTGGAGGGGTATTTTTCTTGCATGGTTACGGAGGGACTGATAAAACTTTCACGTGGAGAACACTATCAAGTGCACTTCGTTCTAAAAAAAAATTGTTCTTACTGTTGCTTCAAGTGGGATAGCTTCGTTATTATTGCCGGGTGGAAGAACAGCACACTCAAAGTTCAAAATACTTGTGCCAACGCTTGACAACTCAACTTGCAACATCGACAAAGACACTGAACATTCTCAATTATTTGAAGCAACAGATGTGATAATATGGGATGAGGCACCTATGTCTCACAAGAACTGCTTCGAAGCATTGGATAAAACCCTTAAAGATGTAATGAGCAAAAAGGGTGTTGAGAATACTATTTTTGGTGGAAAAGTTGTTGTATTTGGAGGAGAAGAGAAAGAGAAAGAGTATTTGAGTTTTGATTCCATTGATAGAACAGATTCAAGTTATACTGAAGCATATGAAGTTCTAACTCCTGAATTTCTCAATAAATTAAGAACGTCAGGGCTTCCCAATCATAGGATCAAATTGAAGGTTGGTACACCTATTATGCTAATGTGAAATTTGGACCAAGCCGATGGGTTGTGCAACGGAACAAGATTAATTGTTACAAGATTTGCAAATCATGTCATTGAGGCAAAAATCATGTCTGGAAAGAACATAGGTAACATTTTTTACATTCCACGAATGTCTATGTCACCTTCTGATTCACCTTGGCCATTCAAGTTGATTAGGAGACAATTTCCGATTATTGTCTCCTATGCAATGACAATTAATAAGTCACAAGGTCAATCTCTTGATAGTGTTGGATTGTATTTGCATACTCCTGTGTTTAGTCATGGTCAATTATATGTTGCAATTTCAAGAGTTAAGAGCAAAAGTGGGCTAAAAATCCTAATTCATGACAAGGAGAATGTACCGTGTTCTACTACTACTAATGTTGTGTACAAGGAAGTCTTTCAAGCACTTTGATAGTTGGTAAACTTTATATCTTATACTTTACGATTCAAATTAAAAATCTATTTTGAATTAAAATATATAGTATGTACATTTTCCATGTATTTCAAGAAGTATATAATTTTTCCTATTTGTTCATGCAGACGTGATTTGTTGATAGGACCGACGCTTGCTACAAATATGGAGTTAAATGCCAACATGATTTACATGAGACATATACTCAACTGAAAACATGGTAACATACTTAATAATTTAATAATTTATAAATGTAATGTGAATCCAGACGAGACTCGTGCGATAGCACGGGTTTGTTACTAGTTTGACATTAAAATAGATATTTCTAAATAATAATTAGATTTATTTCATTCTAAGTTCAATAAAAGTCATCCATTGAATATTCTTCCTATTCTCTCAAATACTAATGTGCAATGGCTTCTAAAAACTCAACAACGAACACACTCTCAATCACATTTTTCAAGAGACTATTTTATAAATTGAAATGCATGAGTCGCCCCAAATATATATAGAACCAATATTATATGGTAGAATCCATATTAATTATAACCAGTAAAAAATAGTGTTGAAACCAAACATCAAGTGTATTTTTAACCATTTGATAAAAGAGATAGAGAAGCAAATGTAGGAATATATGATTAATATCACTTTTATTGTTAAAAAGTGAATACATTTCCGATAAAAGAAGAAATCACCCTAGACACGAGTAAAAAACTGAACTAGCTCTACAATACAACCCACGGATTGGCCATTGGAAAAATTGAAAAAGAAAGTGCAGTTCCTGTAATTTTCATCTAATCTTTCTATTATGCTACATGACAGCCATCATTGTTTCGCAAACATTCCTTGTGTTAAGGAGGAAAAATCATATTCCTTGGCAGACTTGGAAGTGGTTGACGGAACTGGACTTGACTGAGGTTTACCATTGACTGGACCAACTTGCCCCATAGCATAGAAACTGCAACAAATGGAAACTTGTTAAACACAAAAATCAAGATAGAGGGTTTTTGGACAATAAATGCAATTGAGTTGATGTAGAAGGAAGTAACAAGATAGGACAGATAACAACATAACATATAGATGAGTTAAATTGATGCAAGAAATTTTCAGGCAGCTCGTAGATTAATGCCCTGTTTATAATCTTCATTAAAGAAAACGTAATATGGTACACTGTAAATTAATGGGAAGCTGTTCAGGCATGTGTGTGTGTGGTGTGGGAGCAGCAAAAATAGCATTTGATTCGAGTGAAATGAAAATACATAATGAAAAATCGGTGTAACGGATGATTTATTTGACAATTATAATGGTTGGAACAAAAATATAACTCCAGAAGTAGTCTTTTGGAATGACAGTTATCTCCCATTTGTTTTGGCTTGCGAAACCAAAGATTTAGCCCCAATATCAGCCCAGGGTTACTCTGAGCGGTGTGGAGCAATAGCAGATAATATTGCCAAATTACTATAACTTATCCAATCTGATACTAAGTTTAAGTTGACTTCATCAAGACTAACTAACGACATACCCAGATGGTGGATGTTGAACAGAGTTTCCAGCTGGATGTGCTGGAGTCACGTTCCTAGTCTGATTCAGAGAGGCGAGAAATAAGTTAGTCACTGGACACACAAACATGTCTTATTCATTAATAGAAATTTCTGGCTTGCTCGAGTCATTTACATGCATAAGTTTCTGCAGCTCTCCCTGAGCACCCATGGGCATTACTCCAGATATTGGGAATCCAGTATGTTGCCAATTTTGGACAGAGACATTGGAACTTGCTTGTTGTATGCCAGTAGGATACTTGAGATCGATATCATTAGATTTAGATGCAGCAGCCATTAGAAGAGACTGCTGTTGTGCTAGCATGGCAAGCTGTTGTTGATGCATTGCAAATGGAGATACAATGTTGCTCTGCAGATATCCAACAAGAATAGAAGAATTTTATTTAATAAATAAGACTAAGAAGACCAAGTTTTAAATAGAAAGCAATTCCATGATCTTACTCAAACCTATTGAAGCATTGATTCATACATACCTTCTCAAAGAGGCTCAGTATATCATTTTTCACATCTTTTTGTGGTTTTGCTGGAGCTAAACTTGGTGTCACAGAAAAGGAATCTTTAAATAGATCCTCAATTCCAGGTGCAGACTGAGAAGTACTCTCGACTGCATTAGGTGGACCAGTTTTCTCAGCTGTTGACACCTCTGCAGCAGCTGAAACAAAAATAGAAATGAAATTACAACCTTCAAGTCTGTTTACTTAAACAAAAAATTTATATTTCATTTTCTTTTACAATTTGTTCTATTCCAAAGATTTGTATAGGAAACATTAAAAACAGTTTTCCCCCCGATTTCCAGTTTTTTCTGAGCAAATATTTGGAAACAGAAAATAAATTTAAACAAAGTGACCATTTTATAATTAGAAGTAAAAACAAAAAAAATATATCCTCAAAGTGAACAGGCCCAAGCTCTTCACAACACAATCAATAGAGGCCTCTTCAAATCTTCCTAAACAAAATGACAAGCAATATTTTTAATGTGCTTCTGCAGAGTTTTTTTTTTCTTTTTCCTTTTTCTTTTTAAGCACACAGACATACACTGAAAGCCTGCCCAATTATTATCATCAGCAGTAGCACCAGCTACTTTGGAGCTATTTTCATTTGCATCATCCATGGACAACATGTTGAAAAGGTCTGTAGCATAGTCTACTTTGGGAGGGGTACTTTGAGCTATGTCTATAGTCGGCTTTGAAGTTACAGTTTGTTGTTGCGGGGGTACTGGTTTCACTTTCTCAGTGTCCTGAGGTTGGGGAGCCGGAGTTACCTGTTTGTAAAATGATTATTTCATATAAACGGTAATAATCTCAAAATTTCAAGTAGAAAAAGGGAAGAAATTTCTTTGTTACAGAAAAAATTCTAGAATACCAATTGCTCATAACAATATAATATGATGTTATCTATTATATGCAAAATAGTTTTATTACAAGACTCGGTGTAATTTCCCCTCCAATATTACTTCCATTGCCAAAAAAAGTAGTTAATACATGGAATACTCATGACATTTACAGGCATTATAAATGGAATACTCATGACATTTACAGGCATTATAAATGGAATACTCATGAATTATCAAGTTTCTGAAAACTGAACCGGACATTAGGCCTGTCAACAATAGTTAATACAGTATTAATTATTTATGTTAGTACAATGATTAATCAATCATGTTGCTTAATGTAAATACTTATACTTAATATTTAACATGTTCAACTTGAATACATTACTTTATACATACTAAAATCACAAAATAAATATTATTTAATTACTACCAGTTCAACCAGGGTTGGACCATTGAACTTTAAATCAGTATCTTCTTCAATTCAATGTCCAGTCCAGTTTTCAGAACATTGCACATAATGCAACATAAGATGTTGCATAAGAGGAAAAAAAAAGGTTCACACATAAAATAGCAATTACCTGCTCCGGTACTTTGCGAGGAGCAGGAACCCTACGTCTTGTAGCAGGAACTGCATTTGATGGTTGGTTTTTCTTCCTTTCCTCAAAAGTATTTTCAGGAACAGTGGCATATTGAAGTCCACTTTTTTCTGCAGGCCTCGGCCATTGTGAAGGAGATTTATCTTCCCGTAGTTCAGAAGGAGTTCTTTGATTCCCATCCCTTGGAACCCATCTCTTCTCTTCATACCTTAAAATATATGCAATAATTGAAATCATGTGCAAAAAACAATATACATACACTTCAAACAGTACAAGTATGAAAATTTAGCCAGAGTCTTGGGGTTTATTACTTTGCACGAATGAAATTTTCAATTCCAACTCTGTCGTAGTTTGGAGGTAATTCTGCTTCCCAGTAACTATTTGCTTTATCGTTTCCCATTGCTGAATAGGACCAAAACAAGAAATTCTAAAATAATGAGTTGATTGTAAAAACAAATATACACCATCCAAATTCAAATTAACTGCAAAAGATCATGACCATTCAAACTCCCTTACAATGAATGAATGTGACTTGCTCTGGAAGCCAAGTGTCGAGAGTTGCAGAACGAACCTGACAGGAAAGCCATACGTTAATATACAATAAAGGAACGACTCAAGTAATTGGAACTTTTAGAAGGTCTTTAATCACTATAAAAGCCAACATTTAGGATTTAAGAGCCATACTTCAGTAATTCCCATGTCAAATTAAGTCAGAACTAATACTTGATTTTAAATGGAAAAGCAACAAAACCAGATTCAAAATCTTTGCCAACAAAAAATTATTTAATCGCCAAAAACACTGCCAGAATCCCGGTAAAAATAGTAATGGTCCTACTATAAATTAACAATTGAATTCCCCACAGCAGCACATTTTACCTATAAATATACAACAACTATATATTTTCTCACTAGGTGGGCTTGGCTAATAATATACAAATGGAAAGAAAAAAAAAGGAAAAAAAATAAGGCAACTTCCTGTTAAACAAGGAAAATGATATTCATTCGCAACCATCTGCTTCTTGATACTAGCAAGGGTTTTGAATAAGCGTGATCTAAAAATTGCAGAGGCTATCCAAATGATTAAGTATGGATTAGAGAATCAACCGATTCAACTAAACACATTACAATTACCGCAATATATGTGCTGAGCACATAAAGATAATCATAATATATAACCACAGACTACTCTGTGTAGGAAGACTATATCCATAAATGACCATATAATACGGCGGATACCCACAAATTTCCCACACTTCTGATATTTCACAGTATGATAGACATCACATACCAAGGACAAAAGGAACATAGCATCACCTTTGATATATGTACTCCCAAACTTCTATGTATTCCTGAACATTGCATGCATATAAAGATGCCAAGATTTACACTGGCCCATCTCGGAGCTCTGCAAAGTAAGTTATCGTATAAAGTTGAGTGCAGGCTGTGAATAATAAAAATAATCATAATAAATTTTGAAAATGAAAAAAATACAAAGGATATCCACATTTTATGAACCAATTTGTATCTATTTACTTTATTCATTACTGACATGAGATCTGGATGGGACCATTCAGATTCAGACAAATACATACTTAGATTTGCAGTCAGCACATTCCCGATTCTCAGGTAATTTGAGCAGTCCTTCCAGTATCTACATATTTGAAGTAAAGAACAGAAAATATGTAAGTCAGCGAGAGAAAGAGAAAGGAAACAGAAGATATGACAAGGCCTAAAATTAAACACGTTCAGTAAGGAATTAAGGATCTCAAATATCAGTGACTGCAGGGAAAACTTGTTCTCAACCTGTTAAACTGGATCTATCTTCATGTTGGGAGAACCAACTATAAAATATGAATAATCTTTAAGACAAGTAAAATTTTCTCCTTTTCCACTCAAAATATCAATCAAACAAGGCATCACAATTTAATAAAAAAAGCCAGAAGATCCTTGCAATGTTTATCCTTTCTTGTCAATATTTAAGACTTAAATCCCTCCCTTCAGTCATCATGGATTAAATCCTCCATAATATCCCAAATTTACAATTACTCAAACAAACAACCAAAATACCCCCAGGAAAAAACGGTTTAGAATTTTCTGGTGTTGAGTACAAACCCAAAGAGTCCATTTTAAAAGACTAGTCGATAGACAGGAGAACCCCTAGACTTATAAGCCTCACATATTAGGCGATACTACTGAATGTGAAACTCATAACATCTTGGAAAAAAGGTAATCCAACAAGGAATTATAAATATAGCACTGAGTATCTAATTGTGCATCATTAGAAAAGTATCCAAACTACAAATCACAATATCCTAATTGATTAATCCCAACAAAGTGAAACACCATCTCTTTATGTGCCCGTGTAATTACATTTAATTTATTCATTTTTTCAAATTATTACTGGTGGTGTCGCCGTGTCAGAGTAAATGTGGTGTTCGTGGTGTCGCCGTGTCAGATACCTCTGAAACACCATCTCTTTGTAGTATCTCTGTGGCACAGATCAATCAACCAACCTACCGACTATCATTAAACGAACATCAAAGTTCACGAACAAGCAGATTAAAATCACATACAAAACTATCCAAACACCACATTTCCAAACAATTCCAGTGAAAACAAAAAAGCATCAAATACACATTAGAATACACATACACACACTACAACAGAATACAAAAAAACAAATCAAACGATAACCGATTCAAATCGAACGAATAAGGATAAAATTCAGGCAATTTGCGAAAGCAACAACAGAAAGAGTAATTAAGAAACCTTCTTGTGTTTAGCGTTAAGCTCTTTGGTAACGTTGGCCTTTCCGTTCATGGCGATTGGTTGAAGAAGAGTAACAGAAACGAATCGGAGAAGGAGTTAGCAGAAAGCGAAAGCGAAAGCGAGAGAGGAAGAAGAAGAAGATCCAAGGTCAAATTGGTCTTTTTGCGCTTTTCCCCCTCTCTCTATTGAATAAACTTTTCGTCTATGGTTGTTGTTATTGTTATTATTAAATGTGAACAAAAAATAGTGATCGCAAATTCACAACGCATTCCTTCATTCTTTTATATTTATTTTATTTGACTGGTTTTTATTTTGTCACCTTTCTTTTTTTATTTTGGCTGGACCATACGCGTATTTAATAAGGACAAATTCTTTTTTGATTGAACAAAAGGACAAACTATTTACTCATACAATAATTAATAAATGGTGAGTACTACGTACAATATTCTACTCTCTTAAGTTTTTTTTACTCAATTCTAGAGTTTTGTTGGATAATCTATAATTAAATTTTCTATCTATGTGGAGTAACACCTAGAAAATAATGACACTCTTGTTATTTCTAGATTACTTTCTTACACTAATATACATTGTTCATCCATTATATAAATATTATCTTTTTAATAAAATAATATCTAATAATAAATAGTGTTTAGTGTTTGTAAATAATATATAAATAATATTAATGAATAATATCTATACACGGTGTTTGTGAGTAGTATATAAATATTGATTTTTAACCGTAAATAAAATTGGTTAACGAGATATAAAAAATTAACTAATAAAGTGATGAAATTAATTAGTAAATATTCAGATATTAAAAAATATTTTTTATAGTAAAATAAAATTAATTAATAAAATATAAAAAATTGATTAATAAAATTATTAAATTGATTATTAGATTGTTCAAATTTTTAATAGTTATGAAATTGATTAATAAAATTTAAAACATTAATTAATAAAATAAGAAAATTGATTAATTACGTAATTTTATTTTCATACTTTCTCTCATCTAAAAAAAGTTTAAAAATAAATTAAAAATAAATATTTTTTATTTAAAAATTATTATTATTATTATTATTATTATTATTATTATATTTCATTGTTTACCATATTAACGAATAATGAAATACAAACGCATTTAATGTAAGAATAGTGTTTTTTAAATAATAATTATCATGCATACTATGAAAAACATATTAGGAAAGGTATGGAAGGTGTAATATGGTTCGCCATGTGTTGGTGCGTGGTCATTAAGAAATAGTTGGGTGAAAAAAATAAGATATCACACCATAGATTAATGTGAAAAAGTATGTGAAAAAGTAGAAAAAGCTGAAAAATAAGTGAATTTGTTGTTGGTGTATCTGGTGATGCATTCACAATAAATGGTTATCACTGTTGTATTTTTTTATTTTATAGTACATGTCACTTGTTGTAGGTTTTGTGTAACTGCTTATAGGTACGCAAATTTAAATTTTTAGTTTATCTTGGATTGTTATTAGTGTCTCAATCCACTTGTGTTTCTATATATATACGTACTTGAAAGAGTTAAGGTGGTTGACCATAAACTCTTCTTCTCCGCAGACAGTGACTATTCTACCCTTGACTAGATATTTGAGTTTCTGGTGGAGGGTTGAGGTTACTGCCCCAGCTTTATGGATCCACGGCCGACCTAACAGACAGGAATAGGCCGGACGAATATCCATAATATAGAAAGTGGAGTTGAAGGTTTGGGAACCCACTTTGATTAGAAGATCTACCTCCCCATGAACAGTCCTATTTGATCCGTCAAATGCTCCTACAATGATGTCACTTGGCTTCAATACCAAATCCTCACAGTCGAGACAGTCTAACGCCCCCTTGGGTAATACATTCAGAGAAGAACCAGTGTCGAGTAGCACATGTGCTAAGGTGTTCCCTTTGCACTTGATTGACACATGTAATGCTTTATTGTGATTTTTCCCGAGGGGTGTTAAGTCAGCATCTGAAAATCCTAAGTCATTATCAACTGTCAGGCTAGCCACGCAATTATCAAATTGATCAGTTGTTGTCTCATGGGGGACATGAGCTTTATTCAGGAACTTGATTAATGTCTGTGCATGGGCATCAGAGCAAAGCAGCAATGACAACATTGAAATCTTAGAGGGGGTTTGCCCCAATTGTTCTACAATTTTGAAGTCGCTTCTTTTTATGATCTTTAATATCTCGTCCATTTCACGGGCGGAGGGTTCTTCATCAGCTACATCTTTGGAGGGTACCTCAATCACATCAGGCTCAACAACCTTCCCCTTCCCTCTGGTATCGGTATTTGGCTTGGCAGCGGTAATACAGATGGGCGTCTTTGTAACTACTGGAGGTGAGATATTGGGTGAAAATATTCTCCTAGTTCTAGTTACTTTGCTTGAGCCAGCTATGTTGTCAACATCGTCATCTTTTTCTTCCCCGATCCAGGCATCTTATTTAATCCCATGATAGAATACTTCAGCACTGTAATTCCATGGTACCGCTTTATTTGAAGAGTAAGGAAATGGTCCGGGATTAATAATTATTAAGGGAGCAATAATGGGTTCATTTGAAATCCTAATAGGACCTTTGGAGGTGATCCTAATAGGTTTGTGTGATACGGTGGCCAGAACCAGGACGTGTTTCCCTTTTTAAGGAATTGTTGGTTTGTGTTCGCAAAATGTTGCGGTAAGCAAGAGTCGCCACCGACTTTTATTTTATCCAACCAGGAAAGGAAAAAAGCACAAAAAAATTCCTTTTTTGAGATATTTCTGAGTACGGGGGGTAGATTATAGAAAGGGAAGGTATTAGCACCCTTTCTATCCGTAGTTATCTACGGGCTCTTAGGTACTTGCTCATCATTTTCAAAATTGTTTTCTTTGTGTTTGTGTGATTTGAAAAGTTTTTGTTTTGACTTCGATTTAACTCTTGCTTCTGTCTTCAAGAGTGTAATGAAATGTTTTTGAAAACTTTGTTTGTAAAGGAGTGTAAGTGTGAAAAAGGTTTGTTTTGTTTGAGCAAGTACTTAAGAACTAATCTACATACTCGAAAAAAGAATCGTTCTGTATTTGTTTCCTTTAGGCAGTGTTATCCCACTATTGGTGAGTAGGTAGCACCGTCGTTGGCGTTTTGAGGGTCAATTCGAAAGGGACGTTCGATCACTAAAGCAATGTTAGGACGTCTTAGTAATAACCCTAATGTCTTAGATCAATTATCCGAGGCAACAATATCCGAGGCAACCTTTCTGAGGAAACTTTGATCTTTGGACAAAAGGACAACCACTAAAGCATCCTATACTCAATGACCGTTCACCAAAGGCAACCAAGTGGGAGTGTACCCTAGAAGTGCGCATGTGCGGGTGATTCAATTTCAGATTATTTATCTTTGCACATGTTAGGGTTATCTAACTGTTTTAAAGTTTTTCACATACATTCTTGTCATGCATCCTAATATCATACATCTAACAGTTAAAGATTTGTGGAATTTAAAATGCGGAAATTAAACTACGCTATTACAAGGCTTCGGGTATTTACATAGCCAAAAACAAACCCTTAAAAAGTAAAGCGGTAAATGAAAATAAAGTCATAATTTAAACTATTACAACCTTGTGAGCAGTTACAATAATAGGGTAAAAATAATAATAAAAGCGCGCGCGAAGAAAATTAGATCGGGAAGAAATTAGGGTTTTGACCCTTCTATCCTAATGAAAGGAAAATTTGTTTTTTTTTTTGTTGTTTTTAATTATTTTTTAAGAAAAAAAGATTAGGTTTTTAAAATTAAATATACAAATAATTAGTTTAATTAAATGAATTAATAAAAATAATTACATGACCTATTTTTTATGTTTTGGTTATTTTTTAGGAAAAGAAAAGAAAATTAAGTTAGAAGTAAAAACCTAATTGCTCTAATTATTTTAATTTATTTACAAAAGGAATTAAAGTTGTCTAAAATTAAAATCTAATTAAATTATTTAATTTTTTGTATAAAAAAAAATCTAAATCTAATTTGTGAAAGTTATTATTTTTATGATTTTTGATAAAAATAAAATAATTAATTTGTTAGTAAAATAAATAAATTAAAATAAAATATAAAAAGAAAAAGGGATAAGGAATTGGGCCTGCAAAAGTAATTTGGAGGGTGAAAAAAGCCAAATCTGGGCCCAAGAAGAATGAGATCCACGTTGACTTGCATGATCATGTGCTTTGTGTTGACTAGACTTCATGATGCACCTTCAGATGATGGCCATCAGATTTAGCCATCTGGAGATCTAAGGGCTAGATCTTGAGAGTCTATGGTAGTCCCTTAATTTGTAAACGCGTTGGATCCTGAAAAGAAAAATAACATAGAGAAATTGGGGGACCTGGGATTCGAACTCAGGTCCTGAAGCTCTTTCCACGCCCTCACTACCACTGCACCACTTGTGTTTTGTTGTACATAAGATAAATGATAATAATAATAATATGCAAAACAAATGAAATAATAAAATATTTAGCGCGAAATTCAAATGGACGAGTGACGGCTTGCCACGTCTTCGTCTCCTTCCTCTCTCGGTGGCTAAAAGGTTTGGAAACCTTTACCTACGGACAACGTCCGTCGCTATAGCCCTGCAATTTCTCAAAATCAAATACAAGTGATATAAATGACTACCAAGGCCATGAATGGACTCATCTGGATTTACTGAGCATAGTGGTGGCCCTTTCATGGCCCAATTTTGCTTGCATGCAGAAATCCCAAATCGAGCTTGTAAACCCTAATAATGGTGAAACTTCATACAAGCCATGAAAACACAATTAAAGAATACAGAAAGCTTGCAAATGTTCTATGGATCAATAATATATGGTTAATTCATGCTAACAATGCCTAAATCGCGCAAACCGAATTCAAAAATTCATGGATGTCGTGGATGACTTACAATGCTTTTTGGTACTGGAAAGGCTTTGTTCTTGATTGCTTCTACTTGCCTACACTCCCAGGAATCGTTTGGAATGGGCAAAGAGTCTTGAATAGACCTGGAACAATGAAATCGTGTTTGCACTTTTTCTTGATTTTTTCAAGTTCTGTTCTTGATGTTGCACCTCCTTCTATAACCTCTTTTGGTCTGCACACACTCCTTATGTATTGAGGAGTGAATTAGGGTTGAAAGAATGCACTCAATCTTCCTCCATCAATGAGTTTGATCTTGATTTGATTCACCTTAAAATCTTTCCAAAAATGGCCTAAATCCAATCTTTTTATGCACACCAAGTCTTTACACGAGTTTGATTTGATGCCAGCTGTAATTTAAAACCTGAAACAAGCATAAAATCTTTTGTTTTCAATATTTTGGATTTTCTATAATTTGTTTTGATTTAAAATGATTTAATTCAAAATAAAAATCAAAATAAATAATAAAAATATGATAATGACAAGTGGCAAAGGCTAGGGCTCGTGGACCATGTTTCCAACTCAAAACAAGTGAAAAAGATTGGGCCCATTTGACAAAAATTGAAGTTTTAGGCATAGTTGACTTTTGGCAATTTTGCAAAAAATGTCAACTTCACCAATGCATAACTTCCTCAATTTGACTCTTTGGAGGTGTTCTTGAACTTTTTAGAAATCTTGAGATTTCCTCTAATCAACCCTGTTTTTATCATCTCAATTTGATATTCCATGCTCATGTATGAAGCTTTGACAAAAAAGGTGTTTTTGTTGACTTTCCAAAATGACCTATAATGTCCCAATTCATAACTTCTTGTGAGTGCATATTTTGAACTTGGGAGATGAAGACGGATTGTAGGTAATTGCATCCTCTTAAAAATTAGCTTTGGATGGGTCATTTCTCATAAAGTATGAGAAAGTTAAGCTTGGTCAAAGTTGAGTTGACTTTTCCTGCAAAACCCTAATTTAGCAACTTTTAAGTCTTGATGAATTATGAGTAATCCTTGATGAATCATGATCAACCCTTGATCAAATGATGAAATATCCTTCAAAATGAGAATGTTGACTAAAAATCTTGAAGTTTGACTGTATGTGGGCCACAGTTGACTTTTGCCCTAGCATAGTCGATTTTCAGGCCTTTGAGCAATTGACTGAATAAACTTCCTCTGCAAGGCTTGAAACTTGACATGGATGATCTTGATAACATGTTAAGACATTGGTTAGCATTTGGGATCCCTTGGACTCAAGTATCTTGATGCAACATGAAACCCTAATTTGAGGTAGACTGCCTTAGGAGAGAGCTTGTCTGGCCAACCCTTGGACTACCTTGAGCAACTTGGGGATCTTTCTTGAAATTTTTTGAGAAATATGGGAGGGCAAATTTTTGGGTACAACAGCTGCCCCTGTTCAATTTTCTTAAACCTGAAGATTTAGATTGGCTTGTCTGCCTTTCGTGATCTGAAGGTGGAAGATGATTGAACACTAGAGTGCCCGGAAATTTGCACTCGCATGAAGTGGTAATTGTCTTGTGATGTCGGGAATGGGTTTAATGATTCCATTTGGAGACTGATGACAGGATATGGGCTTAAAGATGCCATCCGAAGGAGTGTCGATCACATAAGAGATTCCTTAGCGAGAGCTTGTATACCTGTCGTTGAGGAAGATTCTGCTGGGGAAGGCTGATCTTTGTTGAGAGAAGTAGAATTTTAGGAGCTGCGTTCATCCGTTATTCTGCTGGTGAGTCGTCTCTATTTGAATTTTAGGAACTTCAGTCGTCCGTATTCTACTGAGGAATAATCTCTGTTGAATTTTAGGAACTTCGGTCGTCCGTATTCTACTGAGTAATCATCTCTGTTGAATTTTAGGAACTTCGGTCGTCTGTATTCTACTGAGGAATCATCTCTGTTGAATTTTAGCAACTCCGGTCGTCCGTATTCTACTGAGGAATCATCTCTGTTGAATTTTAGGAACTTTGGTCGTCCGTATTCTACTAAGGAATCATCTCTGTTGAATTTTAGGAACTTCGATCGTCCATATTCTACTGAGGAATCATCTCTGTTGAATTTTAGGAACTTCGGTCGTCCATATTCTACTGAGGAATCATCTCTGTTGAATTTTAGGAACTTCGGTCGTCCGTATTCTACTGAGGAATCATCTCTGTTGAATTTTAGGAACTTCGGTCGTCCGTATTCTACTGAGGAATCATCTCTGTTGAATTTTAGGAACTTTGGTCGTCCGTATTCTACTGAGGAATCATCTCTGTTGAATTTTAGGAACTTTGGTCGTCTGTATTCTACTGAGGAATCATCTCTGTTGAATTTTAGGAACTTTGGTCGTCCGTATTCTACTGAGGAATCATCTCTGTTGAATTTTAGGAACTTCGGTCGTCCGTATTCTACTGAGGAACCATCTCTATTGAAGAGGAAAGTTGAGAATGAACTACTATTTGGTCGTGGTCCAGGCTTCGTAGTGATAAGACTGACTGCTATCTGGTCGTAATCCGGGATTTACAGTGACTTACTGGGGATTAAATTATTATCGAGTCGTACCCGGGCTTCACAACTTGAATTTTATGACAACTTGATTGTATCCTTCCTGAAAGGTAAAGGTTAGCTGTATGTAATGCATGATATGTATCAAGCAATGATGTTCTCAAAATAAATGAGATTGTGTTTGTATGATGCGTATATGCATGTGTCATGATGTATGGAAATGTGATGTTTTTAGCTGGGGAAAATAAATCCCGGATTTCTGTTGGAGAAAAGAGTTGAATTCTTCGTTTCCGCTGGGGATAGTGAATGAAGATGATTGTGAGAATAAACCTGCAGGAGAGGATAACTCCGCTGGGGAATAAACTGATGAGGAAATGACTATGGGGAGGACATATTCTGCTAGAGGACCTGTTGATTTGGGAAGAATAACCTCAGCCAGGGATGAATTATCGTTGCTGGTGATAATGAAACCTGTTGGGGATTGAATTTCTGTTTGTGAAAGGAATGAACTCTGCTGGGGATGATTTTCCAGTTGCAACTTCATCGGGGATAACCTTTTAGGCTCTTCTGGGGACAATCCTCCAGCCTCTACTGGGGATAATTCTCCAAACTCCACTGGGGATAATTTTCCAGTGCTGATGATAGATAAACTCTGCTTGGGGAGAATTTTACCGACTCATTCGCGGTCGCGAGCCTCAGCTGGGGAGAATTAACACTACTGTCTTTCTCTTACTCTGCAGGGAGTGAATGTACCTTAGTCATATTCTTCAGCTAAATTTATCCATGTACCTGGTGGACAGAGCAACTGTAAGGTCTGGACAATTCTTATTTGCCCCTGTTCCTGATATTACGAGTAATCGTCTTTTGTTTCGTATGTAAATATTTATGAACAACAATTATTGTCAAATGCATATATCAAAAATGAACATTGGATGTTCTTGCAAAACAAAACAGAAAAAAGAAAAACCATTTGAAATTTATTTGTGAAAATGAATTGTATTAACTCTGAAGTTTGGCCTGTAAATAGGCGTTTTTGTACAAGAGGCTGACATCCTAGTAAGAGAACTCCGCCGAACAAATAGAATTTATACAATTTGTGAAAAAACAGTTATGTGAACAATCCCACTGGGTTCCAATTCTGCTATTGCCTTTATATCCTCGAGCATCTCATCACTTTGCTACTTGGTTGAAGGTAGATCAGATTGATTAGTGTCGTCCGAGCTTGATAGTCGATACCGAAGTCTGGTTGCAAGATGATCCAATGAGATATAGTGTTACGCTTCAATCCCTAATTTTTGCCTGGAGCGCCCTTTCGGGTTTTCAATCCACCGGGATACCCTTTTTTGCTCAAGCCTCCTTTTCAGGTTTTCGACTTGCCGGGTGTACAGACCTTTTCATTTTTATCCCTTATTTTTGCCTGAAACCTTTTGGTTCTCCGGGAAGCCCTTATTTTTGCCTAGGCCAGTCAACCTAGCGGGTCTTTAATTATGCATAGTATTTTTTCACTATGTCTGCATTGATGGGGTGAGGAAGGTCGTCACCATCCATGGTGGTTAGAATCATAGCTCCTCCCAAGAAAATGTTCTTAACCACCAATGGCCCTTCGTACGTAGGGGTCCATTTGCCCCTGGGATCACCTTGTGGTAGGATGATGCGTTTGATCACCAGATCCCCAACTTGATACTCTTGTCGCCTGACTTTCTTGTTAAATGCCTTGATCATTCGCTTTTGATATGTCTGACCATGACAAATAGCAGTAAGTCTCTTTTCATCAATTAAGTTCAGCTGATCAAGCCGGGTTTGGATCCAGTCATCTTCGCTTAAACCTGCATCCTTCATAATCCGAAGAGAGGGTATCTGAACTTCAATGGGCAATACGACCTCCATGCCATATACCAAGGAATAGGGTGTTGCCCCTGTTGACGTCCGCGCTGAGGCACGGTACCCATGAAGAGCAAATGGTAACATCTCGTGCAAGTCTTTGTATGTCACTGTCATCTTCTGCACAAACTTCTTGATGTTCTTATTAGCTGCTTCAATAGCCCCATTCATCTTCTGCCGGTAGGGAGAAGAGTTATGATGTTGTATCTTGAACTGCTTGCAGAGCTCGGTGATCATTATATTGTTGAGATTTGTACCATTGTCCATAATGATCCTCTCTGGTACACCGTATCGACAGATCAGATTATGCCGAATAAACCGTGCTACAACATTCTTGGTCACTGTCGCAAAGGAAGCTGCTTCAACCCACTTTGTATAGTAATCAATTGCTACCAGGATGAAACGATGCCCTTTAGACGCAGTAGGTCTGATCTCACCAATCATATCGATGCCCCACATTGCAAAGGGCCAAGGAGTTGTCAAGACGTTCAGAGGAACTGGAGGTATGTGCACCTTATCAGCATAGACTTGACACTTATGACAGGTTCGAGAATGCTGATAACAGTCGGCTTCCATGGTAGACCAATAATATCCTACCCGAAGGATTTTCTTTGCCATGGTGTGTCCACTGGAATGAGTTCCGAAAGTACCTTCATGTAACTCTACCATAATTTTTCTGCCTCATTCTTATCCATACAACGCAGTAAGGTCGAATCACGATCACGCTTGTAAAGGATACCATTACTGATGAAGAACTTCGCCGCAAACCTCCTCATAAACTTCTTATCATTAACAGATGCACCCTCGGGGTACTCCTGAACCTCAAGATATCTCTTTACCTCATGAAACCAGGGTTTTTCTGTTACCTCTTCAGTCTCAATGTCACAACAATGTGCAGGTTCATCGAACCTCTCAATGGTAATCTGAGTAGCCTCATTGTCCCACCTGACTTTGAACATAGAAGACATTGTAGCTAGCGCGTCCACTAACTGATTCTCCTCTCTTGGGAAGTGTTCAAAGGTTATCTCTTCGAAGTGTGGAAGCAACATCAATACATACTCTTTGTAAGGAATAAGATTTGGGTGTTTCGTATCCCACTCGCCTTTGATCTGACTGATCACGAGAGCGGAATCTCCGAATACCCTCAAGAACTTAATCCTTAGGTCAATAGCTGCTCGGAGGCCCATGATGCACGCTTCATATTCTGCCATGTTGTTGGTACAGTTAAAACATAGTCGAGCGGTGAACGGAGTATGACAGCCTTCAGGAGATATGATCACGACACCAATGCCATTACCCAAAGCGTTTGAAGCTCCATCAAAATACATAGACCATGGGGATCCTTCCTCGGGTCTTTCATCTGGTCCAGGTGTTTCACAGTCAGTTACCAACATGATGCTCTCATCCGGAAACTCGAAATTCATAGACTGGTAATTATCCACTGCCTGATGTGCCAAATGATCTGCCAGCACACTTCCCTTGATTTCTTTTTGGGTCGTGTATTGGATGTCATACTCAGTCAAGATCATTTTCCATCTTGCTATTCTTCCGGACAAGGCAGGCTTCTCGAAGATATACTTGATTGGATCCATCTTTGATATCAATAGAGTAGTGTGAGTCAGCATATACTGTCTCAGTCGGCGAGCAGCCCATGCCAAAGCGCAACAAGTTTTCTCAAGCAGTGAGTATCGGGTCTCACAGTCGGTAAACTTTTTGCTAAGGTAATAAATAACATGCTCTTTTCGGCCAGACTCGTCATGCTGCCCCAGCACGCACCCCATTGAATTGTCGAGTACTGTCAAGTATAAGATCAGAGGTCTCCCTTCAACTGGAGGCATCAGAATATGTGGCTCTTGGAGATATTCCTCGATCCTTTCAAAAGCGGCCTGACACTCATCATTCCACTTTACCACTTGATCTTTCTTCAGCAGTTTGAAGATTGGCTCACAAGTAGCGGTCAAATGTGAAATGAATCGGGCAATGTAGTTCAGACGTCCCAAAAAGCCTCTGACTTCTTTTTCTGTTCGGGGAGCCGGCATCTCCTGTATAGCCTTCACCTTTGCAGGATCCACTTGAATACCTTTATCACTAACAACGAAACCCAACAGCTTACCAGATCTCACCCCGAAGGTGCACTTGTTCGGGTTTAACCTCAGCTTATACAACTTCAACATGTCAAATAGCTTTTGAAGATGGTCAAGGTGTTCTTCTTCGGTCCGGGATCTTGCAATCATGTCGTCGACGTATACCTCAATCTCATGATGAATCATGTCATGGAACAAAGTGACCATGGCGCGCTAATACGTTGCCCCAGCATTCTTCAATCCAAAAGGCATGACTTTGTAGCAAAAGGTACCCTACTGTGTGACGAACTTTTTCTTCTCTATGTCTTTGGGAGCCATCTTAATATGATTGTAACCAGAAAAACCATCCATAAAAGAGAAGACCTTATGTTGTGCGGTGTTGTCAACCAGAACATCGATATAAGGCAGAGGGAAATCATCCTTGGGACTGGCCCTGTTCAAATCCCTATAGTCCACACACATACGAACTTTGCCATCTTTCTTCGGCACCGGAACTAAATTGGCCACCCACTGTGGGTAAGAAGTAACAGCTAGAAAACCGGCATCAAACTGTTTCATAACCTCAGCCTTGATTTTCTCAGACATCTCTGGGCGCATTCGGCGAACTTTCTGTTTCACTGGAGGACAATCTTTTTTTGTTGGTAAGTGGTGAACCACAATATCAGCATCCAACCCAGGCATATCTTTATAAGACCAGGAAAAGATCTCAACATAATCACGCAGCATCTGTATCAACCGTTGCTTGACACTAGGCTCCAGATTTGCACCGATCTTGACCTTTTTCTTGTCTTCCTTTGTACCCAGATTTACTGTTTCCACTGGCTCTTCATGGGGCTGTATGGCCCTCTCTTCCTGAAGTAACAGTCTAGCAAGTTCCCCAGGCACTTCGCAATCATCCTCACCTTCGTCCTCGGCTTGGTTGATCGGACTTTCGAAGTTATAACTGGCAATAGCAGAGTCGTTATTAGTGGGATCCATAGTGGATGTAGACCTGTATATGTGAGTGTGTGTAAGACAATAGCTGTTTTGATAAAGTGCAAAAAAGGAAAAACAAGGAGCGCAAAATTTGTAATGCAAGAAAACGTCCAATGCTTTATTGATGATATATGGAAATGACAAATATAAAGCCCTCACAAACAAAGCCACAATGCCTCGGGTAAGTGTTTACCATGGGAATTGGTAAACAACCGCTGATCTTCCAAAAGGTTACTTATTTGGTGACTCGCAGGATCGATCAGATTGATCCTAAGACATGGTTGATTTTGGGGTTTTGACTAAGTTTAATGATGGTTAAATGACAAGAAAATAAAGACGTTTTATGTAAATTGCATGAAGAAAACTTGATAGAATAAAGGAAAGCTTTAAATAAAGGGCTTCGACTGGAAAAGTAAATGAAGAGGCAGTAAAGTTCTGGAAAATAAATGACTTTGATTAATTAAAGTGGTGTTTCACACATACATTCTCAACAATTCTTTCGCTCACACTGGGTACTTGAATCTATATGAGTGACTTGTATATAATTGTGAACACACGCGAAAAACTACGTGAACTACTAATATTTATACTAAACACATCTCAAGTAACCGTCGGGCAGTTACGCTGCTTCGAGATGGCTCCACTTGGCATGCTCACAGCATTCGACGCTCTTGATCTTGACACGTTGCACTTGGTAACCGCTGGGAACCGTTTTCCCTCCAAACGTTTGAATCTCAAACCGTTCCACTCTGAGCATCAAACTCCTTTGTCGAGAAGCACCTTCGACGTCGAAGGCAACAGGATTCTTACTTAGAAGAAATTCTCTAAGTACCTTGCCATCTTCTGATGGGCACTTCGACAGAATCAGCTGGTCGAAGCCATCCCTCATGATTAATGGTTTATAAAAACAAGGGTGTCGAGTTTAGGAGCCAACAAATTGCCTCCTAAGAATGCCTTATTTCGATGCTGAAAAGAAAAAGGCATTCTTTGAGATTCCACTCGACACCTGTCCTTCAAACTTAGCCACAAATTAACCTGTGCGCTTTTTGTCTTCTACCAACCACTGACAATCCCAAGAAAAAGCCATCATTCCATCCGTACCTAAGACGTCACCTCAGTACGGTGTTTAGCATGCCCAATGTCTTTTCATAAATTGTCATCATGACAATTTCCCAAAAACGAGGGCGCACGCTGCACCTTTTCGTTTCTGCAGAACGGCTATGTCAGCGAGGGGACGCCACGTGTCCCACTATCTTCTGCAACATTAAATGGCCTCGAATTTTGTGATTTCCCAACCACTATAAATAGCGCTAGGTACCCATTGTGGGACTTTTTCACGCTATTCTGCATTCAAACTTCCTTGTTGAACACAAAATCTCTGCAAACTTGCAAACACTTTGTTCTTCACTCACCTTCAACCTTAACTCAAAAAATGGCTTCAGGTTCCTCTAACGCTCCTAGTTCCAACATCCCTTCTAGAAATGCTAAACCCAAAATCTTCTCAACTGTTCCAACAGTTACCCCTACAAGCCAGCGAAGGGTTCCTGAACCCTTGGAAACTGCTGAGCGTGAAGCTTATTCACATCAACTAATGATTCCGGTTGGATACTCCAACCAAATTTTCGCTATGTCTGGCCCGTTATCCCCATGCATTGATGAATCCACGAATATCAAGAACTTCTTTCCAGTACTTGAGGCGCTCAAACCTGTTGGGTGCTCTAAAAAAGCTGCAGATGACAACGAAGATCCCGCTAAGGAGAAGATAGATCTTCGCTTCTTCAATAGGGGTGTTAGGGCTTTTAGGTCTAGCCCTAGCCTCACACCTGACTACAGCGCTTGGCTAGAGAAGATGGAAAAAATCCAGGCTTCGATCTGGAAGAACCTGGGGCTATACGACCTAGTCATGCTGTCGAAGACGGGTCTCAACTACTCCCCTGAGATGCTGATAGCCTCTTTGCTTTTCTGGGATTATACTCATTTCACTTTCCACCTTCCTTGTGGAATGCTAACACCCACGCTTTTCGACGTGGCTACCATCACCGGCCTTCGACCCACTGGGGATTATTTCGACCCAGAGGAAATGTCGGAGGATCAGATTGGATTCTCAGCTACGAAACCCACCTATACCACCTATATCAACCATTACCATGATAGGTCGACAGCCACTGTGACGGATGTAGAGCACATTGCGTTTCTAGCCCTTTGGCTGTCACGCTTTGTGTTCTGTACAAAGTCTTTACAGGTGACAAAGAAGATGGTCACCCTCGCCACCCAGCTTCACCATGGCCAAAACATTTGTTTGGCCGAATTAATCTTGGCGAATCTGTACGAATCGATCAGCAGCGGAGCGACTCTGTTAAAGGTCATCGAAAATAGAGCCAGTCTGCTGCTTGCCGGACCCTTTTGGCTACTTCAACTGTGGCTCAATGCCACTTTTGAGTCTTTCTTACCTCAGAAAACTCAAATAAATGAGCAAGCTCCTGAGATAGCAAATAGGCGTATCGAAGGCACCAGATTAGCTCTACTGACCCCGACTGAAGATGGGCTGGAACTTCAACAGACTTTTGCAAACTTCGTCTTGATGTTTGCAAGAAGAAAAGAATTCACTTCGACCATGGCTCCCTTCGCTCGACGAAAGGTTAGTCCAGAATGGTTCACCAGGCCCCATCCTAAGTCGTCAGGTTACCCTCATGTCGAAGAACACACAATAATGTGGGAAGCATTTCTCACACCCAGAATAATGCCCCTGCGCTTTAAGAGCTCCAAGAATCACTTGAGCTTGATCGCTTACCAACCAAACTTGGTCTCTCGACAGTTTGGTATCATTCAATCACTTCCTTCTCCTATTTTTCCTAGGGAGAAATCCATGTTATATTTTTGTAATGACTATACTGAGGATGCTGCCACCAAGCATATTGGCAGGTATGCAGGTCGAACAGTACTTTCACTGTTCGATTATCAACTTAACTTCCTATGTTCACCATCCTTCGAAGACTGGTGGAAGAGTTACTATGCTGAAGAGTTCTTCGACGAGAAAGATTTTGTGGACGAACTTCAGAAGTCTTTCGTCCTAGTCCTTGACAAAATAAAGAAATGTACGTTCACTCTCTAAATTACTTCTGTCTTTCCATTTTCGACTTGTAACTTGTTAATTATAAATTGTGAACGCGTCTTCTTTCAGTTGTTCGAAAGCCTGCAGCCAAGGAAGCCGCAGAAGGCCATCAGGGAGGAGGTCCCTTGACAAAACCTCCAGCACCGGCAAAAACTACAACAAGCCATCAGGGGGAAGGTCCTTCGATAAAACCCTCAGCATCGGTAACCAAACTTTTATTACTTCCTTCTGGTTTTAACATTCTGATTTTCGATGTAGCGTGCTAAATCGAACTCCAATTGGTTTTCAGGCACCTTCACCCAAGAAACGACCTGCACTGACAGTCGAATCTGGGAGCGACGACGATGACGAATCTCCCCCCGCTCCTCTTAAACGGAGAAAACTGAAGAAAGATGTTCCTTCTCCTGAGGCTCGACCCACAATCAGAATAAAGGTTGCAGGGAGAAGACCCAGGCCACCTCCAGTGATTATCGAAGAGCCAACAGAGGAGGAGCTAAATGTTTTGCTCAATAAACCCGTCGAGGGTGATAATTCCAGCCCTGGGGCTGAGGTTCCTCTGCAGGTAGTTTCTTTGACCATTTTTAAACTCAGGTGTTGATGCTCATGTTCGATTGTGTCTCTTTCTAAACCAGAAGATTCTTCCTCTTCTATTTTCAGGAGACCACTGAAAATTCAGCACCAAAGACTTCAGAGACACTAGTCTCTGCTGAACACAGTAGGCCACAAGAGAAGGAATTGGCGAACGATGAAGCCAATGCCGAAACAGAAGAACAACAACCAAAGGAGATTCAAGTGGTCGATCTATCAGAGGAACAACATGACGAAGGGGATCATGCTGATGCTGGCACTACAGAACTTCAGGTCGAAGAGAGTCATGTCGATGCAAACGCTACTCAACAACTTCAACCTCAAACCAACGCTGCTGTAAGGGTTACCACCTCGACAAAGCCTAAGTCCAAAGAAGACTTAGCACTCTTGAAGCAAACTGATCCCATTGGCTACCTGAATGCCATTATCGAGAGTAGGGGAAGTTCATCTGACCTTAGTCAGGATGCTTCTACTCAATCGGGGAAGTCCACTTCGACTTCTCCTCTCGATGAGGCTTTGATGAAGGTCAAAGCTCAGTTCTTCAAGAAAGATCTGATGAAGGCTTTGGAGGGGGACCCTACTGCTCCGTCTTGTTTGGGAGCTGTTTTGAATGCAGTCGACTTGCTTGTTGTGACTCCAGAGGTTTCGAGCTTTATCATGGAGTTATACTCCATGGTTGATCAAGTCTCAGCAGACTATCGACGTCAGAGGGGCTTCAACAGCCAGCTCGAAGCGTTACATGGCAAAAGTTCTTCTGCCTAGACTGAGGTAGCTGAGGCGACTTCTCGAATTGCAGAGTTGTCGAAGCAGAAAGCATCCAAGCAAGAAGAAATTGACGCCATAGATCGAGACAATGCCTCTATAAAGGCGCAAATCGAAGAGCTGGAGGCCAAGATGAATGCTAATACTAAGCGCAAGGAGGAGCTTCTCTCGACTGTTTCAGACACAGAGAGCCAGGCTGAAGTTACACGAGGCCTAGAGTTTGCTGAGAAAGCCCAAGCCTTCGATGACCAAATTGCCAAGCTTGCCCAGGCGAATGCCTTGTTCAACAAAAGACTTGAGTTGCAGCAGGCCAAGTACCTTCGACTTAGAGATTCTATCCCCTTCTGATTTACTCAGCCCTTTATTAACCATGTATTGTAACATTTATTTGACAATGTAACCATTTTGGCTAATTCTTATAAAATTTTCCATTTTGGTTGTTTATGGTTAATTTGATCATTACTTGCTATTTATTTTGATCTCTTGGAGCATAGGTTTATACTTTTTCAAATATTTGCCGTTTACTCTCAAGAGTCTTTTATCTTCACCTAACTCTTCGACTTCATAAGCTCCACCAGAAAAAGTTTGGATAATTCTGAATGGTCCTTCCCATTTGGGTGACCACTTTCCCATGCTTCGATCCCTTCGATCCATGGGGAGAATCACCTTCCAAACTAATTCTCCAGGCAAGAATTCCTTAGGTTTCACTTTTTTATTGTAAGAGTCTTCCACTCTTTTCTTCTGAATCCTTAGTAGGTCGAGAGCGCGTAGTCTTTCTTCGTCTAAATCTACTAGTTCGTCTAACATCATATCCCAATAAACCTCAGAGGGGATATCATGATGTCTCTGAACCCTTGCAGATTGAAGACAAATTTCCGCTGGCAACACTGCGTCATGACCAAAAGTTAGCCGATATGGTGTTGTACCTATGGCTTCTTTTGGGGACGTTCGACAGGCCCACAAGATCTGGTCTAACGTCTTATGCCAATTTTTTGGCTTCTTCCCAACATGCTTTTTTATCAAGCCAATCACTATTTTATTCGCTGCTTCGACTTGACCGTTTGCCTGTGCATAATAAGGCGTTGACGTTAGGAGTCTAAAGCCTGTTTCTTGAGCGAATTCCTGCATCTTTCGACCGGTGAAAACTGATCCTTGATCAGTAGTTATAGTTTCAGGGATTCCAAATCTAAAGATAATGTTCTTTTGAATAAATTCAATGACATTTTCTTGGTCTACATTGACTAAAGGAATAGCTTCGATCCACTTAGTGAAATAATCAATGCCTACCAATATATACTTCTGGCTCTTTGACGATGCTGGTCGAATCTCTCCAATAAGGTCCAACGCCCATCCTCTAAAGGGACATGGTTTCACTATTGAGTGAAGTTCGCTTGCTGGTACATGTTGGATGCCTGTATGGACTTGACATTCCTGACACCCCTTGGCGAACTCGACACAATCTTTCAAGATGGTGGGCCAGTATAGTCCTTGTCGAAACAACAACCATTTCATCTTATGGCCTACTTGGTGAGCCCCACATGCTCCAGCGTTCGTAGTCGAAAGGGCTATGTATGCTTCAGTTTCACTTAAGCACTTTAGCAATACCCCTTCAGGCGTCTTTTTAAATAACTCATTACCCATGAGTACGTAACTCAACGCCCTATATTTTATTTTTCGTTCTGTCGAAGCTGCTGGATTTTGTAGATAATCCACAATGGGTTTCCTCCAATCTTGCTCTGACAAATTGTCTATGAACGAAATTTCGAAGTTCCTTTGATCAGCATACCCTAGTCTTGTCGATTTCAAATCTGTTGGTGACAGACAAGTTGCTTTTATTTTCTCCCGGACTTCGATTGCTCTTTGTAATCTCGTTTTTGAAATTTTGTACCCAGATGCAATTTGTGCCAAATCGTTGGCTATTTGATTTTCCAATCTGGGTATGTGTCGAATGTTGACCATTTCGAATTTTTTCAATAAACGATTTGCTATCACAAAGTACATAATGAGATTTTCCCTTATGCACTTATATTCTTTTGTGACTTGCTTAATGACTAACTCTGAGTCTCCCATTATTTCGACTCGAGTTGCCCCCAATTCCAACAATATCTCAAGGCCAGTAATTAGAGCTTCGTACTCAGCCTCATTGTTCGAACAAGTATCTGATATCTTGTACTTGAATGTTGTTGGAATTTTTTCTGGAGAAATAATCAAGACTCCTAATCCGGTTCCATCTTTATGGCTGGAACCATCGAAGTAGAATTTCCAAGGCTCTATCTCCACATAATTTATATTCTCAACTTGAATTGAGTGGTCGACTATAAAGTCTGCCACCACTTGTCCTTTCACTGCCTTAAGAGGCATAAAGGTTAAGGAGTATTCAGTTAATGCCAGCGCCCACTTGCCAATTCGGCTGTGCAGGATGGGTTTCGACAACATGTACTTGAAAACATCAAAATGAGACGAAACATACACATCAACTGGTTTTATATATTGTTTGAGCTTTGTACAAGAGAAATAAAGACATAGACATAATTTTTCAACTTCGCTATATCTAGTTTCTGCATCGTTCAAAACTCTACTAAGATAGTAAATGGGTCTTTCGACTCCATTTTCATCTTCTTGGGCTAACATGCTTCCCAAAGTTTTGTCGGATGCAGTTATGTACAATCTCATACTCCTGTTGCTGCAAGGAGGCACCAAAATATGTGGCTTTGTGAGATACCCTTTGATTTTGTCGAAGGCTTCTTGTTGCTCTTGCCCCCATTCGAATCTTTCTTTGTTCAATCGAAGTAAGGGTGAAAAGGCTTGAGTTTTCCCACTTAGGTTAGATATGAATCTCCTCAAGAAATTTATCTTGCCTAACAGAGATTGCAGTTCCTTCTTGTTCGCTGGCGCTTTCGCTTCCAGAATTGCCTTCGTCTTGTTCTGGTTGATTTTGATTCCTTTCTTGTGGACGACGAAACCCAAGAAATCTCCAGCTTTTACACAGAATGCACATTTCAAAGGGTTCATTTTCAGACCATGTTCTCTCATTCTTTCGAATGATTGTCGAAGGTGGTCTATATGGTTCTTCCTGGAAACAGATTTTACAACAATATCATCAATATATACTTGCATAAAAGTGTTAATAAAATCATGGAAGATAGAGTTCATCCCTCGCTGATATGTTGCCCCAGCGTTCTTTAGGCCAAAAGGCATCACTACCCATTCGTAAGTGCCTAAAGCCCTAGGGCATCGAAAAGCTGTTTTCGACACATCTTCTTCGGCAATGAATATTTGATTATATCCTGAATAACCATCGAGCATACTCAGGTACTCATAGCCAGCGGCAGAATCGACTAGCATTTCCGCCACAGGCATAGGATATTCATCTTTGGGTGTAGCAGCATTCAAATCTCTGAAGTCTATGCACACCCTCAATGTACCATTTTTCTTAATCACTGGCACAATGTTTGCAATCCATTCGACATACCTCGTAGCTCGTATGAATTTGCACTTCAGCAGTCTTTTGACTTCCGTTTTGATCTTCGACAGTATTTCTGGAGCGAAGCGTCTTGGACTTTGCTTGATTGGCTTCTTCCCAGGTTTGATTGGCAACTGAAGTTCTACCAATCCTCTGTCGAGACCAGGCATCTCGTCGTAATCCCATGCAAAACAGTCCTTGAACTCCTTTAACAAATGGATTACTTCCAACCTGAGTTCTGGGTCTATTTTTGCGCTAATGTAAGTTGGCTTTTTCTCTAACCCTTTGCCCAAGTTGATTTCTTCTAAAGGATCCTGCGCTAGCATCTTGATGTTATTCGCTAAGGGGTCCTTTTCGAATCCCAAAGGCTCATCGTCGTAGATGGCGTCTAGCCTTTGTTCCTGCATTCCTTCTGGCATGATATCAGGAGGTTCTGGGTCGAAATCCTTTCCAGGACCTGCAGAAGGTAACTCTTGATCATTGGCCTGTGTGGCCATATATTTTACTTCGGCTTCGAGAGCCGTTATCATCCTTGTTTCGGCTACGTAAGCCGAAATTCGCTGCAAAGATTGTGACTCAGTCATTGTCACTGAATTCACTTCCCCAACCAGTTGGTTGGATATCTGTTAGCCTACTAAAATCAATGTGGGACAAGTCTTCTCTGTCCCATTGAAAACCATGCTCAGGGTGCAGGTATAAGGAACAAAAAGTATTTGGCGCTGGCGCCAAGTCGAAGTCAGGTGTTGGGCATGGCCCAATGTGAGCCAGGTTTTTGTCGAAGTCTGCCAGCCCTAGGTGATTTACTTCGCCCAGGTAATAGCTTTGATCCGCTTCTATGTTTTCGACCATTCCATCAGGACGCCATAGTAGCAACCTCTGGTGCATTGATGATGGTACAGCTCCAACACCATGTATCCATTCACGGCCCAACAAAAGATTATAATTTGGTTTGGCCGATATGACCATAAACATAGTTGGTCGAAGGATAGATCCCACCTTGATATCCAGTTGGATCACACCCATAGTGGTCCCTATGCCGCCTTCATAATTCGACAGGACCATGTTGTGAGGCTTGATGTTCTCATCGCTTTTGCCTATTTTTCTTAGCATAAAGTGAGGGATGATGTTGATGGTTGCCCCACAATCCACCAAGATCTTATTTACTGTGGTTTCTTCGAGTTTAGCCCTTATAAATAAAGGCTTAAGGTGATTTTTCATCGCCTCTGTAGGAGGTTCGAAGAACCCATTCTGCTCTTCAGTAGCGCCATTATCCATGACGAAATAGCACACTGGCCTATGCTTGGCCATTTCTTGTTCAACTTCCCAATCGCTTGTTTCGACCTCCACCTGGCGGTTGAACTCTCTCGGCAAAACTAAGACTATGTTTACCATGATATCTAGGGTGTCATCAGACTCAGAGCCATCTTCGTTATCAACTTCACCCTGGTTAGGCCAGACTAGCGTATTGGTCACTGGTTGTCTTTCCAGAGGCTTTCTCTACTTTCTCTGAGGAACATTTGAACTTGATTCTGCCTTTGGTTCATTAGCAGCTTCCCTCTCAGCTTTTCGTCGCCTCTGGTATCTCCTCCATTGAGATCGAGACATGGGATTCTTCCCTTTGTAGTTGCTTGATACCTGGGTCACTTTAGGAGTAGCAACCTGAGGTTCTTTCTTATGTATAAAAGATGAACCTCTTGGCACTTCAAAGGAGTGCCATCTTTCCTCGCTTGGCCTCTTTCGACCAGATGTTTTGTACCATGTATCTACTGGAACATTGGTTGGAGGCCTGAAAGTCAGTGGCCTCTTTTCTTGATTTGAACCCTTTTGGGAGGTTCTTCTGGGGTCATGTCGAGTATCAACACTTTCCCTTTTTCTGTTTGCTGCTCTTACACCTTGAATATGTTCAGCAGCTTTTTTGTCGAAGATCGAGCTGCATCGAGGACACAGCATCACTTCTGACTTCTTTTTCTGGCATCTTTGCAGGAAATCTGCCAGATTTTCATTTTCCCGAGGGAAAGCAGTTTTGTTGGCTTGTTCTTGCCTAATGGCTTCCTCTGATGCTTTTGGTTCAGAGACTTAGACCATGTTGACATTCATGGTGTCTTTGGTGGCAAGAGTCAACTGCTTCATCTGAATCTCCAAGTCCTCTGTCTGGCCTTGAACTGCAGCCAAGTAAGAACTGGGTTTTGTTCCAGATTTTTGGGCTCCAACTGTCTCTAGCTTTGGGCTTTCGACCGCCTTTTGGACCGCTTCAATTGTCTTTCTAGATAGATTCCCAGAAAAACTGCCAAAGATAGGCATGTTGACATGATCCTTAGTGACTTCGACCATGGTTATTCCTGGCCTCTTCGACTGGCTTCTGGATGCCTCAATCACGTTCACCTCTGAAGGTTCAGCATAATGGGCTTCAACCTGCAAAGGGTTGGAGTCCACAGTCATGGGGGTCTTGTCAGCAAACTTCAACCTCCCTTCTTTGATAACGTCTTGCACGAGATTCCTGAAAAGAAAACATTGAGATGTTTTATGGCCCAGAAAATTATGATATTTACAAAAGCCTCTCTTCTTTCTTTGATCAAGAGGAGGCACTTTTACCCCTGAGGGTACTATCATTTGGCCATCTTTTACAAGTAAGTCAAATATTTCATCACATTTTGTAATATCAAAACTATAAGTCTTTTTGGGGAACCTATCGCTGGTCCTTTCCGGACCAGTGGGATTTTTTCCACTTGAGGGTACTAACAGTTTGCAAGAGTATGGTGGCCCTTGTTTCAGTTCCGCTAAATCGACCTCGCTTTCTTCGACGGTTATAGTTTCGTCGAAGGTTTCTGGATCCTCATCATCCATTTCGACATACTCTATCCTCTCTCTTTTATGAGCTTTTGTTGCCTTGGCTTTTTCAGCCTTAAGGCGTTCTACCTGTCGAACTCTATCAGCCAATTGTGCCATGACTCTCAGGTATTGAGTGTCTAATTTCTTCCTAATGGAATAATCTAAGCCCCCTGCGGCTATTTCGACTAACTCATGTTCTGACACTTGCGTAAAGCATCTTGCTTTGAGCAACCTAAACCTATTTAGATATTCGTCTATAGGTTCAGTGAAACGTCTCTTTACACTGGCCAATTCTTTCAGGCTTATCTTAGTTTGTCCCATGTAGAATTGCTCATGGAACAATCTCTCCAACTGGGTCCAATGATGGATCGAATTGGGGGGGAGAGTTGTGAACCAAGTAAACGCGTTCTTTATTAAAGAACTTGGGAAATACTTATCCTCAGGTTTTCGTTGTTTGAAATATCTCCTGCTTCGATCAAGTATCTCGCCACATGTTCGACAATAGATTCTGTCGTGTCCCCTGAGAATTTAGTGAACTTAGGGACTTTACATCTAGGAGGTAAGTCTTTGTAACACATATTCTGACAGTGGGGATGTGAAGTTGGGCCTACAAAAGCCCATATTCATCCCATTTTGCGTCATGATTCTTTCGATCATGGCTGCCAGATTATTTTCCAAACCCATATTCTGGTATTGGATATGCTGAACTACTTTGTCAGCATTTTGGTTTCTGTTGACTATCCTTACCTCTGGGGCTATGACCCTAGGTTCTTCGACAGGCTGTTCCAATCGTGCCCTAAGGTTTTCTTCGACAGGCTGCTGGACTTGGTTGATAGTGGTTTCTTCCTCTAAAAGTATACCTTGGTTTCCCCTTATTTGCGCCCTTTGGGGCTGTCGAATAGGTTGGGGTACCCCAAAGAAATCAGCCAGACGCGTCATTTGCGCTGTCATCTGCTGATTCGACTGGGTGGTATTTTGTATCAGAGGGTTCAACATTGTACTTAAAGTTTGTGCCAACATTTGAACCATATCATGGTTGCTTTCGTCCATTTGTTGCCTCAAGACTGCTGTCGAGGCATTCGTAAGGCCATGCGCTACTTGGGACGTTCCTCCTAAGAGTTGGGTCCTATTTCTGTTCGCCATACCAACTCCAGAACCTTGGAGTGGCGAAGAGGCACTCACTAAAGGGTCTGAAAAAGTGGACGCAGCGTTCGTCAGGCTAGCCAATTCAGACGTTGGCAGGCCATAGAGTGGTTCTCGATTTGGACCGCCTGTCATAAATCCTGGGGGAACATAAGGCCTAGTCCCTGGATTTCCCCTTGGTGGGGGAGTTCCCAAAGGCACTCTGGGTCCAGTGAACGGAGGTAATGGCCCCGTTATCGTGACCGTTACTGCTGGTGTTGAACCAGCGGTTATCACTTCACTTACGGTTGGGATAACCGTTGTTCCCACATTCGTTTGTGGGATTTCGTTATTGTTTGGCGGATTCGCCATCGCTTCTCTTCTTCTGGCAGTATTGGTATTGTTAGTGTATATTCTACCACTTCTCAATAACATGCAATACTTCTCGAAAAAGATGATATTCTGTATAAAAAGGTTAAACTTCAAAATCAACACAAGGTCCCACCGGGTGTGCCAATTTGTTTACCGTGGGAATTGGTAAACAACCGCTGATCTTCCAAAAGGTTACTTATTTGGTGACTCGCAGGATCGATCAGATTGATCCTAAGACATGGTTGGTTTTGGGGTTTTGACTAAGTTTAATGATGGTTAAATGACAAGAAAAT
This sequence comes from Vicia faba, assembly GCA_948472305.1. Classification (NCBI taxonomy): domain Eukaryota; kingdom Viridiplantae; phylum Streptophyta; class Magnoliopsida; order Fabales; family Fabaceae; genus Vicia; species Vicia faba. The sequence goes on from OX451735.1 coordinate 475,924,584, forward strand.
AAAGACGCTTTATGTAAATTGCATGAAGAAAACTTGATAGAATAAAGGAAAGCTTTAAATAAAGGGCTTCGACTGGAAAAGTAAATGAAGAGGCAGTAAAGTTCTGGAAAATAAATGACTTTGATTAATTAAAGTGGTGTTTCACACATACATTCTCAACAATTCTTTCGCTCACACTGGGTACTTGAATCTATATGAGTGACTTGTATATAATTGTGAACACACGCGAAAAACTACGTGAACTACTAATATTTATACTAAACACATCTCAAGTAACCGTCGGGCAGTTACGCTGCTTCAAGATGGATCCACTTGGCATGCTCACAACATTCGACGCTCTTGATCTTGACACGTTGCACTTGGTAACCGCTGGGAACCGTTTTCCCTCCAAACGTTTGAATCTCAAACCGTTCCACTCTGAGCATCAAACTCCTTTGTCGAGAAGCACCTTCGACGTCGAAGGCAACATGATTCTTACTTAGAAGAAATTCTCTAAGTACCTTGCCATCTTCTGATGGGCACTTCGACAGAATCAGCTGGTCGAAGCCATCCCTCATGATTAATGGTTTATAAAAACAAGGGTGTCGAGTTTAGGAGCCAACAGTAAGGCACCGGGTTGTAAAAGTTTCAAATTGTCTGTTACAAATCTCAAAACAAAAGCCTTATTACCGTGAAATAAAAGAAATGGGCACGAAGTCCTTTGCCATCCAATTGCTTAATCCGCCGTTGGTAGTCGGGTAAATCCAGCTGTCAAATTCAGACTCTTCATCATCATCTTCAATTGCATTCACTTCCGAATTATTGATACACAGGGGAGGTCTTCCAATCCGCGCACGCCAAACAACCCTTTGAGCTTATTCAGTAAAACCCAAACCAAACTTGTCAATCTTGTGTGAAAAGTCAGGGAGTTGGCCCTAATTCGCACACCCACCTTTTTCAATAACAGCCCGGGCATCCTTGAGGGAAGCCATCTTCATTGGAGGATTTTCAGCAACAGTTTCAGTCGACTCCAGAGTCTGGGGGACTTCTTCAAAGTTTTGACATGGGGTTTCAATGAACTCTCCGTCCATCTCCACATACCAAAAAGAGTTAAGGTGGCGCACCATGTACTCCTCTTCTCCTCGTACTGTAACAATTTTCCATTTCACTGGATATTTTAACATCTGATGAAGCGTAGAAGTTACTGCCTGAGCTTTATGAATCCACGGGCGACCCAGCAAACAAGAATAAGATGGTCGAATGTCCATCACATAGAATGTAGACGCAAAAGTCTGGGAACCAACTTTAACAAGGACATTCACCTCCCCGTGCACCATCCTTTTGGACCCGTCAAAGGCCCTAACCACAATATTACTTGGCTTCAGCACCAACCCTTCATAGTCCAACCGGTCTAACGCTTTCTTGGGTAAAACATTTAACGAGGACCCAGTATCTACCAGCACGTGGGTCAAAGTAGTGCCCCTGCACTCGATTGAAACATGCAGAGTGTCATTGTGATTCTTTGCTTTGGCAGTCAAATCTGCGTCGGAGAAACCCAACCCGTTGTCAGCGGTCAAACTAGTTACACAGTCCTTGAATTGATCAACGGATGTTTCCTGCAGCACATGCGCAGTTTTCAGGAAAGCAATTAAAGCCTTCGCGTGGGCTTCTAAGCACAACAATAAAGATAACATGGAGATCTTCGACGGGGTTTGCCCCAGCTGTTCGACTACGTTGTAGTCGCTTTTCTTGATAATCTTTAAAATTTCCTCTATCTCCTTCCTAGAGGTTTCAACAATAATTTTCTTCGGTGCCTCCGTCCGGGAAGGCTCATCGGTGATCTCTTTGCCCCGAGCGTCAAATGACTCAGCGACAGGGGTAATGATTGGAACATGAACAGAGACAGTAGCAGATGTACTGGCGGACGGAATGACAATAGGTTTTTGAACAATTGGTGGGGAGATCTCAGGAGAGAAAAGTCTTCCGCTTCGGGTGACTTTGCTAGACCCAACAATATTGCTGACATCAGTATCAGCCTCTTCAACCTTCAAGTCTTATTTGATCCCATGATAATAGACATCGGCCCCATAATGCCACGGGACAGCCTTATCCGAAGTGTAAGGGATAGGTCCAGGAATAGTAATGATCAATGGAGCAACTCTCGGAACAGATGTAATCCTAACAGGCTTTCTTGAGGAAGCCTTGGAAGAATTGGCGGAAATGGTGATTATGGAAACATCTTCAACAGGAATCAATGGAACCAAAGTTTTCTCGAACAAGATTTCTTTGTTGTCCATCAGGCGTTGAACACCTGACGTCAATAAGTGACAAACAACAAGTAGGATGGAACACAGGTGGCAACCTTTGTCACAACCCAGAAATAAACCGGCCGATAATAAGTTCTTCTTCATTGTCATCAACAGAGTAGAAACGTCTTCCATAGAAGTTACAAATGAATCATCGTCCACAGCATTTACTCCATGCTTGGGCATAGGAGAAGTCATGACATTAGGCTTTTCCGGCGCTTCAAACTCAATCTCCTTATCATCAATCAGATCCTACACTTTATTCTTCAAAGCCAGCAGTTGTTCGTATCATGCCCCGGGCTATCGGAGTGATAAGCACAGCGGGCGTTCGAATTATACAGCGGTGATGTAGTACTAGGATTCTTTGGAGCCTCTTTCAGAGTCACCAAGTTGGTTTTCAACAGTTGTGGCAAAATTTGAGTTAAGGTCATACTGAGTTGAGTATATTGTCTTTGCGGTCTCTCTACTCTTTGCTGATTGTTGCGTTGTGGGGAAACAGTTGGTCTTGATATTACCACCACATTAACTGCTTGGCGGTGCTCAAGTCGGTTTTGGCTCCTCGAGCCGTAAACTGCACTAGCTTCTTTTCTGAAAGGCTTCTTCTCTGTACTCGACGGAGCACCTTTCTGTATCTTGCCACTTTTAATACCAGCTTCAACCCTCTCCCTGGTCAAAATCAATTCAGTGAACCCAAACGATAAACTTCCAATCAAATGATTGAAATATGGACCAGACAAAGTCCCAAGAAACATATCCACCAACTCCCTATCAGACAGAGGGGATTGGACTCTTCCAGCAAGATCTCTCCATTTCTGAGCGTAGTCCTTAAAGCCTTTGCCTGCACCCATATACATACTCTGAAGTTGAGTACGCGTGGGAGAAAGGTCGGCATTATACTGGTATTGCTTATAAAAAGTAGCAGCAAGGTCCTCCCAGTTACGGATGTTAGCTCCTTCTAGTTGATAGAACCATTCAAGTTGAGCCCTTGGCAAACTATCTTGAAAGAAATGAACCTACAGATTCCTATCAGCAGTATATGGTTGAATCTTTCTGACATATGAGCGGAGGTGTAACTTCGGATAGGATACCCCATCATACTTATCAAAGACATACGCTTTAAACTTGTGGGGGATTACCACCCCAGATGCCAGACCCAAATCTCCAAAGTCCAACCCAAGTATCTTCTGGATCTCTATTGCACTCAACTGGTCTTCGAGTTGTTTATACATATCCTCAGCAGGAGGATACTGGTCTTCGTCAAAGTCAATGTCATTGTCAGAAACCACAGGGCTAGGACCCTTCCTTTCCTCTTGATTCTCTCCTCCTCCAGATGAATGAGATAAATCAACTTCCTGTCTCAACCTGTTCCCAAATCTGTGACCCATGTTCAGAAGGACCAGCTTCTTCTTCTTCTTCTTCTTCTTCTTCTTCTTCTTCTTCTTCTTCTTCTTCTTCTTCTTGTCTTTCAAGATAAGAGTCTTCAACTCTTGTTGACCTTTGGCCAAGTTTAAGAACATTTCCTGGAACTGAGCATTTTGAGCTTGAAGAGCCTTAATAGCTTGATCAGTAGGTGTTTCAGAAGACATGTTGTGCTGAAATAAACAAAGAAGATGAGAAACTTGTAAGGGTACCTGTGATGAGGTGCATGGTAATGGAATGCGTATGAAATGATTTCAAAGCTTTAGGGAGATTCAAATTTGTAAACCAAAATAAAATACACTTTTATTAGATTAAAACTTGAAACAATGTTTAACAAATGCCTTTAAGGCGTTACAAAAGAAATACTGAAAAGCAAATCTAAACTAGAAACAATAAAAGACATTAGAATTCCCATGGTCATTTTCCTTTCGTGCTGACATAATCGTTGATTGTCCTCTCATTCTCTAGATGCCTTATAAGCTTCAGGATCTTTCGTTCCTGCTTATGATACTTCTCTCTGTAGGTATCCCTTTCTTCCCTTAACTGGATCCAAGACCTCTTCAATGCCCCCAAATCAATAGGCATATAAGGATGGAGGACTATATAAGGAACCCCTTCTTCATCAGTATGCTCCACAATCACCGGCAAAACAGCTTCATATGGCATTCCCAGCTTTTAAGCACGGGCTCGAACCCACTGGAGATACGGTTGCATCAGGAGAGGACTCTTCATTCCTAGCTCATGGGGGTCAGACCTGTTCACCCTGTCCCAAGCTCGTATAAACCGGCGGCGATGTCCCTCAACATCCCCCTTGAAGTCAAAGACAATGCCTGTAAGCAGCAGCTCATGAGGACCGTCTCTCCGAGCTCGTCCAAACTGTCGTAAAGCCAAACAAGGATTGTAGGTTATTCTCCCTCGAATTCCAAGCAACGGAACATTAGGTTATTCCCCACAGCGATCAATGACATCTACTTTTTCCATATCTTTAGTACTCCAAAGGATGTCCGTATGAGCAAGGGACATGATTTTGTAAGCCCAACCCAGACCTTCCTCATTCTTCAATACAAATTTGGGGAGGTGAGAAATAAACCACCTCTCCAGCAGCGGTGTATAGCACATGAGAGTTCCCCTTCTCTGAACAGTACGGGTATAAAGGGCATGCAGAATATCACCCAAAAGAGTAGGCACTGGGTTATGAGACATGAAGATCTTGACTGCGTTCACATTGACGAAAGAATCTGGATTCGGGAACAAAACCAAGCCATAGACGAGGAGAGCCAGGATGTCTTCAAATGCTTGAAAGTCCAAACTATCCCAGAACTGTTGAGCTTTATCAATCAAGAACTTAGCCAAGAAACCTTTAACCCCGCTCCGAATCTCCCAGTTAGATACTACATCAGCCATTGTTAGATGTAGGGCTGAAGCAATATCCTCTGGCCTAGGAGATATCTCCAAACCTGTAAAGGGTGTCTGCTCTAGAATAGATATGCCAAGTAAATCAGAAAACTCCTCCAAAGTAGGGACTAACTGATAGTCCGGGAAGATGAAATAGTGATGAAACGGGTCAAAGAACTGGAACAACACACTCATCATTTGCTCATCCAACTTGGAAGTGACCAGGCTAAGGAGATGACCATATCTTCTAACAAAGGAAGAAGTATCATGAACCTTTGAAACCAACTCTCTAAGCTGAGCAGGTATTTGTACAAAGCTGACTCGAATGGTATTTCTGCACATAGAAGCCATGATCTGCAAAACAGAACAAAGATGAATCCCCTCGGTCTTTGAAATGGTTAGTCTAATGAAATATGCATGCGATATCATGATGCATGATGTCATGATAAAAACACACCACAGGTATCACAGATAGCAAACATGGTAAGGGCAAACAAGTCACACAATAGCCCTTAAATTTCAGGCTGGCGTGGATTTTAGGTACTACCCTCTTGTAGTTTAGTTGGTTCAACCTGTCCTAATAATAGTAACCGGGTTCTAGAGGTTCTCAATATCACTGACCATCCTCCATCGGTAATAATTCTAGTCACGCAATCTTTTCTTGCAGCCGGAACCATCTCGAGAGTATGGTCTCAATGAGTGTAGCATACGGCTACTTTCTATGGCTAAGTTGGTCAATTATAGGTTCTAAGGTCAATTGATGCTTAATGACTCATCAGCAGCCCCATACTCTCCTTATTCCTCCACAAGGGATATCGGTACCAACTAATGTGTCACACCAACGTAGCTACTGCTTCAACCGTATCGGTCTACACCATACAGTTCCCTCACAGTCTATTGCTACTTACCTAAAAGGTGTCCCCAGATCCGGGTTAGGATCGATAGTAACTCCGATACAAAGCCCACAAAGATAAATCAATCAAATCAGACGATAGAAAAAAATATGATGAACTAATCCTAAGTGTGATCGGTGGGAATGAGAACTGACTGTTTTGGAATGCTGGTTCGCGTTTGCGTTTGTTTTCGCAAAATGTCGCGGTAAGCAAGAGTCGCCACCGTCTTTTATTTTATCCAACAAGGAAAGGACAAAAGCACAGAAAAATTCCTTTTTGAGATGTTTCTCGGGTTCGGGAGGTAGATTATAGAAAGGGAAGGTGTTAGCACCCTTTATATCCGTGGTTATCCACGGGCTCTTAGGTACTTGCTCATTATATTTTCAAAAGTTTGCTTTTCTTTGTGTTTGTGGATTTGAGAAGAGTTTTTGTTTTGAAAGGGGTGTAAGTGCGAAAAGTTTTGTTTTTGTTTTAAAAAGAGCAAGTACTTAAGAACATCTACCTACTCAAAAAGGAATTAGTCTGTACAAGTGTCCTTTAGACAGTGCTATCCCACTATTGAGGAGTAGGTAGCATCGTCGTTGGAGTTTAAGGGTCAATTCGATTAAGGGACGTATGGTCACTAAAGCAATGTTAGGACGCCTTAGCGGTAACCCTAATGTCTTAGATCATTTTATCCGAGGCAACCGTTTCGAGGCAACTTATGATCTTTGGACAAGAGGACAACCTCTAAAACTTCCTATACTTAATGACCACGTTCGAGGCAACCAAGTGAGGTGTACCCTAAGAGTGGCATGTGCAAGTGTGTCAATTCGGTTAATTCTTATCTGTACATGTCAATGGTGAGCTATTGTTGATTTTAGGTTAAAGTTTAATCTTGTCATGCATTGCCTAGTATTCAAACATCTAACAGTTAATATTATGCGGGAATTAAATTGCGGAAAATAAATCTAAGCTATTACAAGGCGTCGGGTATTTACATCGCCAAAAACAAACCCTTTAAAATTAAATTGCGAAAAGTAAATAAAAGCGATAAATAAAATCCTAATTAAAAACTATTACATTCCCGAAGCAGTTACAATATTGAAATATGGATCAAAAATAATTCGCGCGCGAGAAAATTAACTCGGAGTGTCTTAGGGTTTTGACCCTTTTTATTAAATAAAGCATATTTTTTGTTATTTTGAATTAAAAATTAGTCTAAATTAATAATTGAATTAATTAATTAAATGAAAAGATTTTTTTGGTTTTTTATTATTTAAGGAAATAAAATGAGAATGGTTAACAATATTAAAAACCTAATTCTAAATTAATTTTAATTTATTGCAAAAAAAAAAATATTAATGTTAAACCTATTTAAACTAAATAAATTAATCAATTGTTATTTACAAAAATAAATAATAAAATTAATGGAATTAATAAAAATATTATTTTTGTTGTTTCTGATTTTTTTATGAAAAAGTTAATTGGTTAATTAATTAATTAAGATAATAATAATAAAATAGAAATAGAAAAAATAATGAAAAGGAAATAAAATAAAAAATAACAAACTCAAGGGGGTGTGGGCCTGAAGAAGGTGTTTGAATGGCAATTCCCAGGCCCAGAACGTCCAACCTGTTTGACCCTTGTGATTCCCTGCGTGCTTGTTGACCAGGGAGTATGGTGGATGCTCAAATCTGGCTTTTGGATCTTGGCCTGAAGCCACTTGGCACATTGAGATCTGAGGGAATTTGATGATCCACGCTTGGAGTGCTGCATGTGAATATCTGGAGAAAAAGTTTAACAAAGTTTTTTTGGGGGACCTGGGATTCGAACCCAGGTCCCAATGCTCATTGACACGCTCCCTTGGCCAACTCATCCACGCTGCTTAGTTGTTAATGGAATGGAAAACAAATAATACAAGACAAACAATTAATTATGCCTCGCAAAAAAAATAAAAACGCGCTAATGATTCAAACGAACCAATGGATGCAAGCCACGTTTTTGTCTTCTTCAACAAAGACTGGTTCGTTTACCTGCGGATTTTATTCCGCAACTAAATCCATGGCATCATCCTATCAAGAGCTACATGCCATATAAATGCTTATGGAAACCATCATTGCATTCGTCTCTCTCCCCTGATCATTCCTATACCCATCATTAGCCTCAATTTATCCTGCATAAAAAACGCCTAAAAAACAAAAGCAAGAACCCTAGGTTCGGGCTTCATGATACAGGTCCTAAAAATAAAATTGAATGATGCCAAAACGTTCCAAATCACACAACAAACACAAATATGCCAAGATTTTCAAGAAAAGATGCAAGAATTGGAGATTCAGATTCCATGTTCAGAGCTTAGTTCGTGGATACTTACAGTGAGTTTCAGGCTGTCTTAGGGCTGGATTTTGATCCCTTTGGCTTCACTGGATGTCAGGGAAGAGAGCTATGTCAAGCTCTTGGACTGAATCGTGCTCCAATGTTGTTTTTGATCTCCCACTTTTCAAGCTTTTTCACAAACTTGTTCTGGCCGTTTCAGCAGTGTCCTGTGCGTGTTCTTTGTCTGGCTTGCTTGCACATGTATATTAGAAGTGAATTAGGTCAAGAGTTGGGCTTTTATCCAAGTGCATTCAAGGTTTTGAGATTTGATATGATCACCATTATCAAGTTTCCAAATATAGGCCAAATCTGATTTTTTATGCATGAAAAGCCATGATACGAGTTTGATTTGATTCATGATGATAATTGAAAGTTGTACCAATCACAAAGATATGATTTCATCAATTTTTAGATTTTATTTGATTTAATATTGATTAAAAATGAATTAAATCAATAAAAATTAAATAAAATAGAAAAATAAATGAATGGTCATGAAACCAAGTATGGGACACGTGTGTGGCATGAAAAGACCATATAAAGTGGAAAAAAGTGGGCCCTTTTTCCAAAAATTGGAGTTTTGAGGATAGTTGACTTTTGGCAAATTTGGAAAAATGCTCAACTTCAACAATGCATAACTTCCTCAATTTTGAACTTTTGGAGGTGTTCTTGGACTTTTTAGAAACCTTGAGATGTCCTCTAACCAACCCTTTTGGTATCATATCATTTTTATCTTCCATTCTCAAGTTATAAGCTTTGGCAAAAAAGGTGTTTTTGTTGACTTTCAAAAATGACCTATAATGTCCAAATTTGTAACTTTTTGTGAGAGCATTTCTGGATCTTGGGGTGTGAAGATGCATTGTAGGAAATTTCATCTTCTTCAAAATGAGCTTTGGATGGGTCATTTCTAATAAAGTATGAGAAAGTTATGCTTGGTCAAAGTTGAGTTGACTTTTCCTACAAAACCCTAATTTAGCAACTTTTGAATCTTGATGAATCTTGATGAATATTGAGCAATCCTTGATGAATCATGATCAACCCTTGATAAAATGATGAATTAACCTTTAAAATGAGAATGTTGACAAAAAAATCTTGAGGTTTGACTGTATTTGGGACACAGTTGACTTTTGCCTTAGTACATTCGATTTTTGGGTCTCTTGAGCAATTAACTGACCAAACTTCCTCTGCAAGGCTTGAAATTTGACATGGATGAACTTAAGAACATATTAGGATATTGGGGAGACCTTGAGGTCATTTGGATGTGAGGACCTTGATGCAACACAAAACCCTAATTTTGACTTGACTGCCTTAGGAGGTGATTTGACTGTCCAACCCTTGAGCCAACTTGAGCAACTTGTAGATTATTCTTGACAAATCTTGAGAAATATGGGAGGGAAAATTTTGGGGTACAACAGTTGCCCCTGTTCAATTTTCTTAAACCTGAGGATGTAGATTGGCTTTCGAGCCTTTCGTGATCCGAAGGTGGAAGATAATTGAACACTAGAATGCCCAGAAATTTACACTCGCATGGTGTAGTATCAGCATTGTGATGTCGGGAATGGGCTTACAGATGCCATTTGGAGATTGTTGGTAGGAGGATGGGCTTACAGATGCCATCTGCAGGACTGTCGATCGTATAAGAGATTCCTTAGCGAGAACTTGCATACCTGTTGTTGTAAAAGATTCCGCTGGGGAAGTCTAACTTTTGTTGAGATTTAGGAACTTGCTTGTACTTCAACTGAGAGAATGCCTCGGCTGAGTCTTAAGAACCTGTCCATAATTCAACTGGGGGGAAACATCTTCATCAAGATCTAGGAACTATCTCGTGCTCAACGGAGTATACCGTTGAGGTTATAGAACTTGTCCACACTATGACGGAGGAAAACATCAAGATCTAGGAACTGACTCGTGCTCCACGGAGTATACCTTCGAGGTTATAGTACTCGTCCATACTATGACATAGGGAAACATCTTCATAAATATCTAGGAATTGTCTCGTGCTCAACGTAGTATACCGTTGAGGTTATAGAACTTGTCCACACTATGATAGAGGAAAACATCAAGATCTAGGAACTGACTCGTGCTCCACGGAGTATACCATCGAGGTTATAGTACTCGTCCACACTATGACATAGGGAAACATCTTCATCAAGATCCAGGGACTGTCTCGTGCTCAATGGAGTATACCGTTGAGGTTATAGAACTTGTCCACACTATGACGGAGGAAAACATCAAGATCTAGGAACTGATTCGTGCTCCACGGAGTATACCGTCGAGGTTATAGTACTCGTCCATACTATGACGTAGGGAAACATCTTCATCAAGATCTAGGAACTGTCTCGTGCTTAATGGAGTATACCGTTGAGGTTATAGAACTTGTCCACACTATGACGGAGGAAAACATCAAGATCTAGGAACTGACTCGTGCTCCACGGAGTATACCATCGAGGTTATAGTACTCGTCCACACTATGACATAGGGAAACATCTTCATCAAGATCTAGGAACTGTCTCGTGCTCAATGGAGTATACCGTTGAGGTTATAGAACTTGTCCATACTATGACGGAGGAAAACATCAAGATCTAGGAACTGACTCGTGCTCCACGGAGTATACCGTCGAGGTTATAGTACTCGTCCACACTATGACGTAGGTGTTGGCTCATAAATTTGACACCCACGCTTTATCATCATATAGATCATTAATTATGAGTCAGAAGAGTTTTCTACACAAGAAGGCTTCGACCAACTGATCACGTCGAAGGCTCATCAAGGAATGATAAGATACTTAGAGAAATTCCTTTAAGTTGGAATCTTGTTGTCTTCGACGTCGAAGGAGTAACCTCTCGACCAAGGTCCCTGATGCCCAAGATCGAATGGTTTGAATTCTGAATTGTTGGAGGGAAAACGGTTCCCAGCAGTTACCAAGCGCAACGTGTCGTGCACGTAGGCGTCGAAGGTTGAGAGCATGCCATGTGGCGTCATCATGAAGCGGCGTGACTGCCCAGCAGTTACTTAGGTTTTTTTTAGTATAAATACTAAGTGATTACAAAGTTATAGGTGTTCATCATTGTATACAAGTCACTCATTTAGATTCAAGTACCCAGCGTGAGAGAAAGAATCATCGATAATGTATGTGTGAAACACAATTTACCTTAATCAAAGTCTCTTATATTCAAGCAACTTATCACTTTTACTCATTTACTTTAGTCGAAGTCATTTACTTAATAACTTTAATGCTTTTATTTACTTTATCAAGCTTTTCTCCGTGCAATTTATTTAAAGTATCTTTACTTTACTTGCATTAATCACCATTAGGATTAATCGAAACTCTTTATTTCAAACCCTTTAAACTCCAAAGATCAACCATGTCTTAGGATCAATCTGATCGATCCTGCGAGTCACCAAATAAGTAACCTTTTGGAAGATCAGCGGTTGTTTACCATTTTTCACGGTAAACAAATTGGCACACCCGGTGGGACCTTGTGTTGATTCTTTCACGTTTAATCGTCTTATATAAACTATCCTTCTTTTTCGAGAGTATTGCATGTTATTAAGAAGTGGTAGAATATACACCAACGAAACCAATACTAGGAGAAGAGTTAGTGAAATGGCGAATCCGCCAAACAATGGAGAAATCCCACAAACAAACGTGGGAGCAACGATTATCCCAACCGTAAGTGAAGTGGTAACCGCTGGTTCGATGCCAGCAGTAACGATTACACAAACGGGGCCATTACCTCCATTTACAGGCCCTAGAATGCCCTTGGGAACTTCCCCACCTAGGGGAAACCAAGGAACAAGACCATATGTTCCCCCAGGTTTTTCGACAGTCGGGTTAAATCGAGAACCACCCTATGGCATGCCAACCTCTGAATTGGCAAGCCTGACGGACACTACGTCCACCTTTTCAGATCCTTTAGTGAGCGCCTCTTCGCCACTCCAAGGATCTGGAGTTGGTATGGCGAACAGGGGTAGGAACCAACTCTTAGGAGGAACATCCCACGTAATGCCTGACCTTACGAATGCCTCGACAGCAGTCTTGAGGCAGCAAATGGACGAAAGCAACCACAACATGGTTCAAATGTTGGCACAAACTTTAAGTACAGTGCTAAATCCTCTAATATAGAATACCACCCAGTCGAATCAGCAAATGAAAGCGCAAATGTCGCGTCGGGATGACTTTTTCGGGGTACCCCAACAAATTCGACAGCCCCAAAGGGAACAGATAAGGGGAAACCAAGGCATACTTCTAGAGGAAGAAACCACTATTAACCAAGTCCAGCAGCCTGTCGAAGAGAACCTTAGGGTACAACTGGAATAACCGGGGTCGAAGAGCCGGGAGTCGTAGCCCCTGAAATAAGGTTGGTTAATAGAAACCAAAATGCTGACGAAATAGTTCAGCAGATCCAATACCAGAATGTTGGTTTGGAGAATAACTTGACAACCATGATTGAAAGAATCATGATGCAAAACGGGATAAATACGGGCTTTCGTAGGCCCAACTTCACATCCCCCTTGTCAGAATATGTGTTATAAACAGACTTGCCTCCTAGATGCAAAGTCCCTAAGTTCACTAAGTTTTCAGGAGACACGATAGAATCCACTGTCGAACATGTGGCAAGATATTTAATCGAAGCGGGAGAAATCCCAAACAATGAGAACCTGAGGATTAAGTATTTCCCAAGTTCCCTAACAAAGAATGCGTTTACTTGGTTCACAACTCTCCCTCCCAATTCGATCCACCATTGGACTCAGTTGGAGAGATTGTTCCATGAGCAATTCTACATGGGATAAACCAAGATAAGCCTGAAAGAATTGGCTAGTGTAAAGAGGAGATTCACTGAGCCTATAGACGAATACTTAAATAGGTTTAGATTGCTCAAGGCAAGATGCTTTACGCAAGTGCCAGAGCACGAGTTAGTCGAAATAGCCGCAGGAGGTCTAGATTACTCTATTAGGAAGAAATTAGACACTCAGTATCTGAGGGACATGGCCCAATTGGCCGATAGGGTTCGACAGGTAGAACGCCTTAAAGCTGAAAAAGCCAGGGCGACGAAAACTCATAAAAGAGAAAAGATAGCATATGTCGAAATGGACGAAGAAGATCCAGAGACATTCGATGAACTTATAGCCGTCGAAGAAAATGAGGTCGATTTGGCTGTTAAAACAAGGGCCACCATACTCTTGCAAATTATTAGTCCCCTCAAGTGGAAAAAACCCCACTGGGTCTGAAAAGGCCAATGATAGGTTCCCTAAAAAGACTTACAGTTTCGATATCACGAAATGTGATGAAATTTTTGATTTACTTGTAAAAGATGGCCAAATGATAATACCCCCAGGGGTAAAAGTGCCTCCTCTTGATCAAAGAAAGAAAAGAGGCTATTGTAAATATCATAACTTTCTGGTCCATAAAACATCTCAATGTTTTCTTTTCAGGGATCTCGTGCAAAATGCTATCGAAGAAGGGAGGTTGAAGTTCGCTGATAAGGCCCCCATGAATGTGGATTCGAACCCTTTACAGGCGGAGGCCCATTATGCTGAACCTTCAGAGGTCAATGTGATTGAAGCTTCCAGGAGTCAGGTGAAAAGGCCAGGGATAACTATGGTTGAAGTCACAAAAGATCACATCAATATGCCAATATTTGGCAGTTTTTCTGGGAACCTTTCTAGAAAAACAATCGAGGCAGTCCAAAAGGCCGCTGAGGGCCCAAAACTGGAAAAAGGTGGAGTTTCAAAATCTGGAACTAAACCCACTTCCTACTTGGCTGCGGTGCAAGGCCAGACAAAAGACCTGGAGGCTCAAATGAAGCAAATGACTCTTGCTACTAAAGACAACATGAATGTCAACATGGTCGAAATTTCTGAATCAAAAGTCTCAGAGGAAGCCATCAGGCAAGAGCAAGCAAACAGGACAGCGTTCCCCCTTGAGAACGAAAATCTGGCAGAATTTTTGCAACGATGCCAGAAGAAGAAATCAGAAGTAATGTTGTGTCCTCGATGCAGCTCTATTTTTGACAAGAAAGCTGCTGAACACATCGAAGGTATGAGAGCAGCAAATAAGAAATGGAGCAGAAATGCCCAGAAAAGTGCAGGCTCCGATGTTCGACACGATCCTAGAAGAACTTATCAAAAGGGTTCAAGTCAGGAAAAGAGGCCACTAACTTTCAGGCCTCCAACCAATGTGCCAGTCGATACATGGATAAAAACATCAGGTCGAAAGAGACCCAACGAAGAAAGTTGGCACCCCTTTGAAGTGCCAAGAGGTTCATCTTTGATACTCAGGAAAGAACCTCATCCAGGTGACGCCAAAGTGGCTCAAGTATCAAGTAATTACAAGGGAAAGAACCCAATGTCTCGATCCCAGTGGAGAAGATACCAAAGGCGGCGCAAGGCTGAGAGAGAAGCTGTCAAAGAACCAAAGCCAGAGTCGAGTTCAAATGTCCCCCAACAAAAGCAAAGAAAGCCTTTGGAGAGGGAACCAGTAACCAATAGATTGGTATGGCCTGACCAAAACGAAGCTGGTGACAGAGATGGCTCTGAGTCCGACGACACATTAGACATCATGGTAAATATAGATTCGGTCTTGCCAAGAGAATTCAACCGCCAAGTGGAGGTCGAATCAAACGATTGGGAAGTCGAACAAGAGATGGCCAAGCATAGGCCAGTATGCTACTTTGTCATGGGTAATGGCTGCACTGAAGAGCAAAATGGTTTCTTCGAACCACCAACTGAGGCAATGAAGAGTCACCTCAAGCCTTTATTCATAAGGGCAAAGCTCGAAGAGGCCACTGTGAACAAGATCTTGGTGGACTGTGGGGCGACTATCAACATAATCCCCCACTTCATGCTAAGAAAAGTAGGCAAGAATGATGAAGACATTAAGCCTCATAATATGGTCCTATCGAACTACGAAGGTGGAATAGGGACCACCATGGGTGTGATTTAACTAGACCTCAAAGTGGGATCCATCCTTCGACCAACCATGTTCATGGTCATATCAGCGAAACCAAATTACAACCTATTATTAGGCCGAGAATGGATACATGGTGTCGGAGCAGTACCATCATCGATGCACCAAAGGTTGATATTATGGCTTCCTAATGGGATTGTTGAGAATGTAGAAGCAGATCATAACTACTACTTAGGCGAAGTTAATCACCTAGGGAGAGCTGACTTCGACAAAAATTTGGCTCACATTGGGCCATGTCCAGCACATGACTTCGACATGGCGCCAGCGCCAAATGCTTTTTGTTCCTTGTACCTGCATCCTGATCATGGGTTTCAATGGGATAAAGAAGACTTGTCCCACATTGATTTCAGTGGGTTGACTGACATCCAGCCAACTGGTTGGGGAAGTGAATTCAGTGATAATGACTGAGGCACAAGTGTTACAGCGAATTTCGGCTTACGTAGCCGAAACAAGAATGATAGCGGCTCTTGAAGCCGATGTAAAATATGTGGCCAACAAGGCCAATGACCAGGAGCCACCAGATATAGGTCCTGGAAAAGATTTCGACCCAGAACCTCCTGATATCATGACGGAGGGAATGCAGGAACAGAGGCTCGACGCCATCTATGACGATGAGCCTTTGGGTTTCGAAAAGGACCCCATGGCGAACAACATCAGAATGTTAGCACAGGATCCTTTAGAAGAAATCGATTTAGGCGAAGGGTTAGATAGAAGACCCACTTACATCAGCGCCAGCATAGACCCAGAGCTCAGGGTTGAAGTGATCCAATTACTGAAGGAGTTCAAGGACTGCTTTGCATGGGATTACGACGAAATTCCTGGACTCGACAGAGGATTGGTAGAACTTCAGTTGCCAATCAAACCTGGAAAAAAGCCTGTCAAACAGACTCCAAGACGCTTCGCTCCAGAAATATTGTCGAAGATCAAAACGGAAGTCGAAAGACTGCTGAAGTGCAAATTCATACGAACTACGAGGTATGTCGAATGGATTGCAAACATTGTGTCGGTGATTAAGAAAAATGGTACATTGAGGGTGTGCATAGATTTCAGAGATCTGAATGCTGCAACACCCAAAGATGAATATCCTATGCCTGTGGCGGAAATGCTTGTCGACTCTGCCGCTGGCCACGAGTACCTGAGCATGCTCGACGGTTACTCAAGATACAATCAAATTTTCATTGCGGAAGAAGATGTGTCGAAAACAGCTTTTCAATGCCCTAGGGCCTTAGGCACTTACGAATGGGTGGTAATGCCTTTTGGCCTAAAAAATGTTGGGGCAACATATCAGCGAGCAATGAACTCTATCTTCCATGATTTTATTAACACTTTCATGCAAGTATATATTGACGATATTGTTGTAAAATCTGTTTCCAGGAAGAACCATATAGACCACCTTCGACAATCATTTGAAAGAATGAGAAAGCATGGTCTGAAAATGAACCCTTTGAAGTGTGCGTTCTGTGTGAAAGCTGGATATTTCTTAGGCTTCGTCGTCCACAAAAAAGGAATCGAAATCAACCAGAACAAAACGAAGGCAATCTTGGAAGCGAAAGCGCCAACGAACAAGAAGGAACTGCAATCTCTGCTAGGCAAGATAAACTTCTTGAGGAGATTTATATCTAACCTAAGTGGAAAAGCGCAAGCCTTCTCACCCTTACTTCGATTGAATAAGGAAAGATTCGAGTGGGGCAAGAGCAGCAAGATGCTTTCGACAAGATCAAAGGGTACCTCACCAAGCCACTTATTTTGGTGCCTCCTTGTAGCAATAGGAGTATGAGATTGTACATAGCTGCATCCGACAAAACTTTGGGAAGCATGTTAGCCCAAGAAGATGAAAATGGAGTCGAAAGACCCATTTACTACCTTAGCAGAGTTTTGAACGATGCAGAAACTAGATATAGCGAAGTTGAAAAATTATGTCTATTTCTTTATTTCTCTTGTACAAAGCTCAAACAATATATAAAACCAGTTGATGTGTATGTTTCGTCCCATTTTGATGTATTCAAATACATGTTGTCGAAACCCATCTTGCACAGTCGAATTGGAAAATGGGCGTTAGCATTAACTGAGTATTCATTGACCTTTATGCCTCTTAAGGCAATGAAAGGACAAGTGGTAGCAGACTTTATAGTCGACCACTCAATTCAGGTTGAAAATATAAATTACTTGGAGATAGAACCCTGGGAATTTTACTTCGATGGTTCCAGCCATAAAGATGGGACGGGAGTAGGGGTCTTAATTATTTCTCCAGAAAAAATTCCAACAACATTCAAGTACAGGATAGAAGGTACTTGTTCGAACAATGAGGCTGGATACGAAGCTCTAATTATTGGCCTTGAAATATTGTTGGAATTGGGGGTAACTCGAGTCGAAATAATGGGAGACTCAGAGTTAGTCATTAAGCAAGTCATAAAAGAGTACAAATGTATAAGGGAAAATCTCATTATGTACTTTGTGATAGCAAATTGTTTATTGAAAAAATTCGAAGTGGTTAATATTCGACACATACCTAGATTGGAAAACCAAGTAGCCAATGATTTGGCACAAATTGCATCTGGGTATAAGATTTCAAAAACGAGATTACAAAGAGCAATCGAAGTCCGAGAAAAAATAACAGCAACCAGCTTGTCTCCAACCGATTTGGAATCAACAAGACTAGGGTATGCTGATCAAAGGAATATCGAAATTACGTTCATAGACAATTTATCGGAGCAAGACTGGAGGAAACCCATTGTGGATTACCTGCAAAATCCAGCAGCTTTGACAGAATGAAAAATAAAATATAGGGCGTTAAGTTACGTACTCATGGGGAATGAGTTGTTCAAAAAGACGCCTGAAGGGGTATTATTAAAGTGCTTAAGCGAAACCGAAGCATACATAGCCCTTTCGAGTATGCATGCTGGAGCATGTGGAGCTCACCAAGTAGGTCATAAGATGAAATGGTTGTTGTTTCTACAAGGACTATATTGGCCTACTATCTTGAAATATTGTGTCGAGTTCGCAAAGGGTTGCCGGGAATGCCAAGTCCACACTGGTATCCATCATGTACCAGCAAGCGAGCTCCATTCAATAGTGAAACCTTGGCCTTTTAGAGGATGGGCGTTGGATCTTATTGGAGAGATTCGACCAGCATCACCGAAGAGCCAGAAGTATATACTGGTAGGCATTGATTATTTCACTAAATGGATCGAAGCTATCCCTTTAGTCAACGCAGACCAAGAAAATGTCATTGAATTTATTCAAAAGAACATTATCTACAGATTTGGAATTCCCGAGACTATAACAACTGATCAAGGGTCAGTGTTCACTGGTCGAAAGATGCAGGAATTCGCTCAAGAAACAGGCTTCAGAATCCTAACATCAACGCCTTATTATGCGCAGGCAAATGGTCAAGTCGAAGCGGCGAATAAAATAGTGATTGGCCTGATCAAAAAGCATGTGGGAAAGAAGCCAAAAAATTGGCACAAAACGTTAGACCAGATCTTGTGGGCATGTCGAACGTCCCCAAAGGAAGCCACGGGTACAACACCATATCGGCTAACTTATGGTCATGACGCAGTACTGCCAGCAGAAATTTGTCTTCAATCAGCAAGGGTTCAAAGACATCAAGATATTCCCTCTGAGGTTTATTGGGATATGATGTTAGATGAATTGGTAGATTTAGATGAAGAAAGACTACGAGCTCTCGACCTACTGAGAATTCATAAGAAAAGAGTGGAAGACTCTTACAATAAGAAAGTAAAACCTAAGGCATTCACGCCTGAAGAACTAGTTTGGAAGGTAATTCTTCCTATGGATCGAAAAGATCGAAGCATGGGAAAATGGTCACCCAAGTGGGAAGGGCCTTTCAAAATTATTCAAACTTTTTCTGGTGGAGCTTATGAGGTTGAAGAGTTAAGCGAAGATAAAAGACTCTTGAGAGTAAACGGCAAATATTTGAAAAAATATAAACCTATGCTCCAAGAGATCAAAATAAATAATAATTAATGACTAAGTTAACCATAAAGCCAAAGTGGAAAATAACATTGATTACCAAAATAGCTACATTGTATCACAAAAAATTATAGTACGTGGTCAATGAAGTACAGAGCAAATTAAAAAGGGACAGAGGATTTGAGACGAAGATATTTGGCTCGCTGTAACTCCAGTCGTTTGTTACACAAGGCATTCGCCTGAGAGATTTTGGCAATCTGGTCATCTAGAGCTTGGGCCCTTTCAGCGAACTCTAGGCCTCGAGCAACTTCATCTTGGCTCTCTGCGTCTAAAACGGTCGAAAGAAGTTCCTCCTTGCGCTTAGTGTTAGCGTTTAACCTGGCTTCCAACTCCTCGATTTGCGCCCGTATAAAGGCGTTATCCTGATCTATGGCTTCGATTTCCTGTTGCTTGGACGTCCTCTGTTTCGACAATTCTGCAATTCGAGAAGTCGATTTAGCTACTTCAGTCCAAGCAGAAGAACTCTTGACATGCAGCGTTTCGAGTTGGCTGTTGAACCCCCTTCGACTATTATAGTCCGCAGAGACTTGGTCAATAATGGAGTATAACTCCAAGATGAAGCTGGAAATCTCTGGAGACACAGCCAGCAAATCGACTGCACCCAAGACAGCCCCCAAACAAGACTGGGTAGTAGGATCCCCCTCCAAAGCCTTCATTAGATCCCTCTTAAAGAATTGAGCCTTAACTTTCTTTAAGACATCATCGAGAGGAGAAGTCGAAGTAGACTTCCCTGATGCAGTAGAAACATCATGACTAGGGTCAGATGAATTTTCCCTGCTATCGACGATGGCGTTCAGATAGCCAATTGGATCATTTTGCTTCAAGAGGGCTAAGTCCTCTTTAGACCTGGGCTTTGTCGAGGTAACCTTTTCTGTGGCAATGGTGGCTTGGGGATGAGCATTTTCAGCAGCATCGACGTTAACATGACCCTCTTCATCATGTTGCTCTTCTGTCTCATTGACCAATTGAGCTTCCTCCTAGTGTTGCTTCTCAGGGACATCCTCTGTTTCAACAAGGAACTCATCATCCACCAGTTCCTCTTCGCGTTGTCTGCTATGGTCAGCAGAGTCCTGCGGCTCTGAAGTTTGATTCACTTCGTTAGCAGAACTGACGAAAGAATAAGGATTGAAGGTGGGTTCCCCTGCGCTGTTTATGAAGGTATCAGAACCTTCGACAGGATGCCCAACTGGTGCTGAAGTTCCAGCCGTTTCCTAAAAATAGAAAGGGAAAAATATTCTGATTAGAGAGATGTACAATTGAAGGTGATCATCGACACTTAAGTTAAAAGTGGTCGGAGGCATTACATGTACAGGAACCTCAGCCCCAGGGCTGGAGTTATCGCTCTCAACAGGATTACTAAGCAAGACATTTAGCTCCTCCTCCGTGGGCTCTTTGATGATCACAGGGGGTGGTCTGGGTTTATTCCCTATGACTTTAGTTCTCATCACAGGTCGAGATTCAGGGGCAGGGGCAGCCTTTTTCAGCTTTCTCCGTTTGAGAGGAACAAGAGGAGATTCCTCCTCGTCTCCACTCGAAGATTCGACCGTTAATATAGGTCGCTTCTTAGGCGCAGGTTCCTGAAAATCCCAAATGGAGTCGATTTAAAACACAGCATCGGGAACAAGAATGTTTAAAACCAAAGAAGGAAACAAGAGAAAGTTTTGTTACCTGTACTGGAGGTTTTGTAGAGGGACCTCCACCCTGATGGTTGTCTGTGGCCTTCTTAGCCACAGGTTTTCGAACAACTGAAAGAGTAAACGTTCACAAGTTATATTTGGCAGATATAAGTTGAAATGAAAAGACAAATATAATTTGAAGGAACATACATTTCTTTATTTTATCAAGAACCAGGACGAAGGACTTCTTGAGTTCGTCTGCAAAGTCCTTCTCGTCGAGGAAATCTTCGACGTAATATCTCTTCCACCAGTCTTCAAAAGCTGGTGAACAGAGGAAGTTGAGTTGGTAGTCGAACAATGATAGTACGGTCCGACCAACGTACCTACTAATATGCCTAGTAGCGGCTTCTTCAGAGTAGTCAGTAGAAAAGAACAACAATGATTTCTCCCGAGTATAAATTGGAGAAGCAAGCGATTGGATAATGCCAAATTGTCGAGAGACAAGATTCGGCTGGTAAGAAATCAAGCTCAGCTGATTCTTTGAACTCTTGAAGCGCAACGGCATTATCCTTGGAGTGAGAAACGCTTCCCACATTGTTGTATGCTCTTCAAAGTGAGGATCCTCTGATGATTTGGGATGGGGTCTGGTAAACCATCCTGGACCACACTTTCGACCGGCGAAAGGGGCCATGGTCGAGGTAAATTCCTTCCTCCCTGCAAACATCTGAATGAAGTTTGCGAAGGTCTTTTGTAGTTCCAGCCCATCCTCAGTAGGAGTCAATAAGGCAAGCCTGGTGCCTTCGACGCGCCTTCTAGCTATCTCAGGATCCTCTTCATTTATTTGAGGCTTCTGGGGAAGAAAAGACTCAAAAGTGGCATTCAACCAGAGTTGAAGTAGCCAGAAGGGACCAGCAAGCAGCAGGCTGGCTCTATTTTCGATTACTTTTAATTGAGTCGCTCCACTGCTTATTGACTCATACAAATTCGCCAATATTAATTCGGCCAAACAAATGTTTTGGCCGTGATGAAGCTGAGTAGCGAGGGTGACCATTTTCTTTGTCACCTGTAGAGATTTTGTGCAGAACACGAAGCGCGACAGCCATAGGGCTAGAAACGCGATGTGCTCCACATCAGTCACCACAATTGTCGATTTGTCGTGGTAATGGTTGGTGTAGGTGGTGTAGGTGGGTTTGGTAGCAGAAAACCCAATCTGGTCTTCAGACATTTCCTATGGGTCGAAGTAGTCCCCAGTTGGTCGAAGACCAGTAATGGCAGCCACATCGAAGAGGGTGGGCGTAACCGTTCCACAAGGCAAGTGGAAGGTATAATGAGTGTAGTCCCAAAACAGCAATGAAGCTACCAACATGTCAGGGCTGTAGTTAAGGCCAGTTTTGGACAACATGACTAGGTCATAAATGCCCATACTTTTCCAAATCGAAGCTTGCCACCTCTCCATCTTAAGGATCCAAGCGGCATATTCTGGTGTCAGACTAGGGCTAGAGCGAAAAGCCCTAACCCCCCTGTTAAAAAACCGAAGATCTATCTTCTCCTTCGCAGGATCTTCAGTATCATCTTTTGCTTTCTTTGAGCACCCAACAAGTTTGAGTGCTGCATGGACAGGGAAGAAACCCTCATTTTTTGTGGGGTCATTGATGCATGTTGAAAGAGGGACTGACATGGCAAAAACCTGGTTGGAATATCCAACTGGAATCAGCAGTTGAGAGCCATAGGTATCACGTTTAGCCTCACCCATGGGTTCAGGAACCCTTCGCATTCCCATAGAATTAACTATCGGAGCGGTTGAGAAGATTTCTGGTCAAGCAGTTTTTGAGGGAATGCTAGTTCTTGGGGTATTGGGAACACGAGTACGTGAAGCCATTTTTTGGTTTGAGATGAGAGTAGATGAAGGTGAAGATTACTGGGATTAGAAAGGAAGAAGCAAAGGTTTGTTTGCAGAAAATTTCGTTTGATTGAAGGTTTGGGTGCAAGAAGGCGTAAAGAGTCTAACTAAGGCACTTAGTGCTATTTATAGTGATTAAAAATCACAGGGCTCGAGGTCATTTAATGCCAAAGACAAGAGTGGGACACGTGGCACGCAGTGGGTGCTATAACCGTTCTGAAAAACGGAAACGTTGCAGCGTGCTTCCTCGATTTCGGGAAATAGTCATAATGACAGCATATGAAAGGAAAACGTGCGTGCAAAATGCCTTACTGAAGTGACGTCTTGGGAAAAGGTGAAATGATGACTTTTTGAGTTTGTCAGTTGGTTTGTAGATGAAAAGCACACAAACTGATGTGTGGTTGAGAGTGAAGGACAGGTGTCGAATGGAATATCAAAGAATGCCTTTTTCTTTTAAGCGTCGAAATAAGACATTCTCGGGGGGCAATTTGTTGGCTCCTAAATTTGACACCCACGCTTTATCATCATATAGATCATTAATTATGAGTCAGAAGAGTTTTCTACACAAGAAGGCTTCGACCAGCTGATCACGTCGAAGGCTCATCAAGGAATGATAAGATACTTAGAGAAATTCCTTTAAGTTGGAATCTTGTTGTCTTCGATGTTGAAGGAGAAACCTCTCGACCAAGGTCCCTGATGCCCAAGATCGAACGGTTTGAATTCTGAATTGTTGGAGGGAAAACGGTTCCCAGCAGTTACCAAGCGCAATGTGTAATGCACGTAGGCGTCGAAGGTTGAGAGCATGCCATGTGGCGTCATCATGAAGCGGCATGACTGCCCAGCAGTTACTTAGGTTTTTTTTAGTATAAATACTAAGTGATTACAAAGTTATACTAAAAATGGTCTTCCAGTTGTTTGTACTTATCCTCAGCAGGAGGATACTGTTCTTCATCATATTTCGTCTCGTTGTCGGAGACCAAAGGGCTAGGAGCCATCCTTTCCTGTGGACTATCTTTCTCTCAAGATGGGGTGGCCAGATTAATTTCATTCTATAACCCGTTTCCAAACCCGCATCCAGTGTTGAACAGGATGGTCCTCTTCTTCTTCTTCTTCCTCTCTTTCAGAATCAGGGTCTTCAGGTCCTGCTAACCCTTAGCTAGATTCATGACCAGCTCTTGAAATTGGGCATTCTGGGCCTGGAGGGCCTTGATAGCTTGCTCAGTGGAAGGTTTAGTAGACATGATGATTGCTGAAATAAACAGCGAAAAAGATAAGAGACCTGTACTGGGAGACATGTTATGCAATAATATGTATGATATACGTATGCAATGTTTTCAAGGATCTCGCGGGGTAAACAAGAAACTGTTAGAATCTGAATCTGGTAGCTGGATTGAAGGAACTTCATGTTGCTAAGAGTACTTCTTCAAGAGTCAAGCTCACCATATCGAGTGGGTCATAGCCCCTGACTCAAGTTATCATGTTTTGGTCTTTAGATGACATTGGCTAGAGGAAAATAAATCCCCTTTGCCCCTTGCTGGACAATTGATTTATCATAACCTGCATCACAAGCCCTTGAGATCCTTGAAATGGTTAAGGAAAATGCTATGGTATGATGTTATGTACAGGTATGCAAAAGTGTGAAGTGGTGTAAGTAAACCCTGCAATAAATCCAAGTTATTGGATAAGGACTATAAACAAAACCTGCAAGGAACTCATGTTGTCAGATAACAAGTATGTGCAAGTAGTTCAAGTTTGAAGGCACACAAGTCACAAAAACAGCCTTAAGTTTAGGCTGGCATGGAGTTTCATAGGTAAGTACCCTCTTGAGTGTAGTTGGCTCAAAAACCTGTCCTATAAATAGTAACCGGGTTCTAAGGAGCTCAATATCATTTGATTGTTTTCTATGTTCATTGTTTCGGTTTAGCCACTTAACTGGCGACCAAAATATTCTGAGAAAACAAACCTCAATGAGTGTAGTATCGAGTATCTACCAACTTCGGACTGCACCAAAGTCGGTCATCTCACTACCCCTAAAAAAAAGGCCAAGATGGTCAAGTAAGGTTCTAGGTCATTAGTGCTTAGTGACATCACTCAGCGGCCCCGTATTCTCTTTGATTGACTCAAAGGCTACTGGTACTCACAAATATGTCGCACTAATATAGCTATTGCTTCAACCGTGTCGGTATACCCTGCACAGTTTCCACAACGTATTGCTATCTATGAATGTTTCCCAAATCCGGGTGGAGGATTTATAGAACCCCGATACAAGCCCACAAAATTAAAAGCATACAAAGCAATACAAATGAAAACACAAGTGATCTAGTCCTAAGGTACACCTCACTTATTATAATCCCCAGCAGAGTCGCCAGTTCCGTGATCGATGGGAACGAGAACTGACTGTTTTTTTAATATGCTGGTTCGCGTTTGAGTTTGTTTTCACAAAGTGTCGCGGTAAGCAAGAGTCGCCACCGTCTTTTATTTTATCCAACAAGGGAAAGGACAAAAGCACAGAAAAAATTCCTTTTCGATATTTTTCTCGGTTTCGGGAGGTAGATTATAGAAAGGGAAGGTGTTAGCACCCTTTCTATCCGTGGTTATCCACGGGCTCTTAGGTACTTGCTCACTATGTTTTCAAAAGATTTGTTTTTCTTTGTGATTGTGGGTTTTTACAAGGGTTTTGTTTTTTTGAAGAAAGTGTAAGTGCGAAAAGTTTGTTTTGTTTTTAAAAGGAGCAAGTACCTAAGAACATCTACCTACTAAAAAAGGAATTAAATTGTGCAACTGTCCTTTAGACAGTGTTATCCCACTATTGAGGAGTAGGTAGCACCATCGTTGGAGTTTTTCGGGTCAATTCGATTTTAGGAACGTGTGGTCACTAAAGCAACGTTAGGACGCCTTAGCGGTAACCCTAATGTCTTAGATCATTTTTCCGAGGCAACCATTTCGAGGCAACTTATGATCTTGAGACAAAAGGACGACCTCTAAAATATCCTATACTTAATGACCACATTTGAGGCAACCAAATGAGGTGTACCCTAGGAGTGGCATGTGCAAGTGTGTCAATTTTCAGTTTATATTATCTTTGTATTTTTAGGTGTTCTACCATTTGTTTTTAGATCTTGTCATACAATCCTAGTTAGCATACATCTAAGCAGTTAATATATGTACAGGAATTTAAAGTGCAGAAACTGTAAATACTACACTATTACAAGGCTTCGGGGAGGGGATTATTTACATGTCCAGAATTGGGGGAATAATAAGCAGTTACGATAAAATAAATGCGCATGAAACTTAAAAAAACCTAGCATATAATCTTTTTGTTGTTTTATTTTATTTTTTTGAGAAAATGCTAAATATTCAGTTAAGTCAAATTTAATTAACTAAAAAAAGTACTGATTAAAATTTATTCTAAAACAAACCTAATTTTTTGTATTTTTGTTTATGAAAAAAGATTGAATTTGAATAAAACCTAAGTCTACCGATTTTAAAATTGGAGAAAATAAGTTTAAATGATTAATTAAATTAAATCCTAATTCTAAGTTGTTTATTTTTTATGATTTTTAATTAGAACTGAAACTAAAAGGAATAAACGGAAACAAAATAAACAGAGTACAAATGGGCCAGGCAGCAAAATAAGAAGAAAAAAAAGTAATTCTGGAGGCCTGGGTCGAAAGAGAGGCATGCTGTCTTTCGACCCAGTGAAGAGGCTAGATCGAAGGTGCATGAGGGGCTGCACTCTAAGGGGGTTCGATCTGGACATGTCATCCTTCGAATTGGAAGTCCTGGGTCCAGTTTGAAGCTAAACTGTTGAGCTTCGAAGCTCTGAACAAGAAGCTGAGCATGAGGTTCCTGCAAAACAAAACACATATTAAAAGTCCAGGGGGGACTTAACCCCCCTGGTTCGAATCTCCTCTTATTCGCACCTGCTGAACCTGGGTCTGGGTTTGTTTTATCCTGGGATTCGAAGGATAAACTCAGATTGTGCCCAAGCAATGGCATAATCTCAACTCTGCACTGTAGCTCACATGAAGCACATTAAATCATTCACAAACAGAAAAAATATGAATATGCAATCGAAATGAATTTGAGAGTGAGCTTGAGATTAGATTTTTCTTTTACCAAACAGAGGTGCTTCGACCTGTAGTTCTGAGGGGGGAGGCGTTCGCTGGGTGGCAACTTTGGCTTGGAAAATTCTGGGCAGCGTCTCTCCAAGTTCTCTATTTTTTTGTATCTTCTTTTTGTCCCTTATTGCAGCATTTGTGAATTCTTTATATAGAGGAGGTGAAGGGGACAAAAAGACAAAGATTTAAATGACCTTGATTATGTGTTTTGACAGCCATGAAGGAGGATTCGTAACGTTAATTGTGTGCTTGAAAGCCATGAATGAGAGTTTGTAAAGTTGGCTAAACACATGGGATTCTGTCCCTTTTTGAATTTTGAATGACAAGCAGCTGGCCTTCGAATGCTCCCCTTCGAATGGGCTGATGGCTTCTTTTGAATGCTCCCTCGAAAGCTTCTTCGAATGGACCCTTTGAATGCTTCTTCGAATGGACCTTTTTGGAATTCCAATCGAAGTACTTGTCCTTAATGCCAATCGAAATGCTTCTTCAGAATGCCAATCGAAATACTCCTTCAGAATGCCAATCGAAGGGTTTTTCAGAATGCCAATTGAAGTGTTCATTCAGAATGCCAATCGAAATGCTTCTTCAGAGTGCCAATCGAAATTCTCCTTCAGAATGCCAATCGAAGGGTCTTTCAGAATGCCAATCGAAGTGCTTCTTCAGAGTGCCAATCGAAATGCTTCTTCAGAGTGCCAATCGAAATGCTCCTTCAGAATGCCAATCGAAATGCTCCTTCAGAATGCCAATCGAAGGATCTTTCAGAATGCCAATCGAAGTGCTTCTTCAGAATGAAAATCGAAGCATCACTCAAAAATTTTCCTTTTCCCTTGGCAAGAGTTTGTGATCAACCATGCAAGGGGAAGGCTTTGGGAAACATGAGAGGGAAAATTTTGGGGTGCAACAGTTGCCCCTGTTCATTTTTCTTAAACCTGAGGATATAGATTGGCTTTCGAGCCTTTCGTGATCCGAGGGTGGAAGATAATTGAACACTAGAGTGCCCAGAAATTTGCACTCGCATGGTGAAGTATCATCATTATGATGTCAGGAATGGGCTTACAGATGCCATTTGGAGATTGTTGGTAGGAGGATGGGCTTATAGATGCCATCTGCAGGAGTGTCGATCGCATAAGAGATTCCTTAGTGAAAACTTGCATACCTGTTGTTGTAGAAGATTCCACTGGGGAAGTCTAACTTTGTTGAGATTTAGGAACCTGCCTGTACTTCAACTGGGAGAATGCCTCATCTGAGTTTTAAGAACATGTTCGTAATTCAATTGGGGGGAAACATCTTCATCAAGATCTAGGAAATGTCTCGTGCTCAATGGAATAAACCACCGAGGTTATAGAACTTGTCCACACTATGACGGAGGAAAACATCAAGATCTAGGAACTAACTCGTGCTCAATGGAGTATATCGTTGAGGTTATAGTACTCGTCCACACTATGACGTAGGGAAACATCTTCATCAAGATCTAGGAACTGTCTCGTGCTCAATGGAGTAAACCGCTGAGGTTATAGAACTTGTCCACACTATGACGGAGGAAAACATCAAGACCTAAGAACTCACTCGTGCTCAATGGAGTATACCGTTGAGGTTATAGTACTCGTCCATACTATGACGTAGGGAAACATCTTCATCAAGATCTAGGAACTGTCTCGTGCTCAATGGAGTAAACCACTGAGGTTATAGAACTTGTCCACACTATGACAGAGGAAAACATCAAGATCTAGGAACTGACTCGTGCTCAATGGAGTATACCGCTGAGGTTATAGTACTCGTCCACACTATGACGTAGGGAAACATCTTCATCAAGATCTAGGAACTGTCTCGTGATCAATGGAGTAAACCGCTGAGGTTATAGAACTTGTGCACACTATGACGGAGGAAAACATCAAGATCTAGGAACTGACTCGTGCTCAATGGAGTATACCGCTGAGGTTATAGTACTCGTCCACACTATGACATAGGGAAACATCTTCATCAAGATCTAGGAACTGTCTCGTGCTCAATGGAGTAAACCGCTGAGGTTATAGAACTTGTCCACACTATGACGGAGGAAAACATCAAGATCTAGGAACTGACTCGTGCTCAATGGAGTATACTGCTGAGGTTATAGTACTCGTCCACACTATGACGTAGGGAAACATCTTCATCAAGATCCAGGAACTGTCTCGTGCTCAATGGAGTAAACCGCTGAGGTTATAGAACTTGTCCACACTATGACGGAGGAAAACATTAAGATCTAGGAACTGACTCGTGCTCAATGGAGTATACTATTGAGGTTATAATACTCGTCCACACTATGACGTAGGGAAACATCTTCATCAAGTTCTAGGAACTGTCTCGTGCTCAATGGAGTAAACCGTTGAGGTTATAGAACTTGTCCACACTATGACGGAGGAAAACATCAAGATCTAGGAACTGACTCGTGCTCAATGGAGTATACTGCTGAGGTTATAGTACTCGTCTACACTATGACGTAGGGAAACATCTTCATCAAGATATATGAACTGTCTCGTGCTCAATGGAGTAAACCACTGAGGTTATAGAACTTGTCCACACTATGACAGAGGAAAACATCAAGATCTAGGAACTGTCTCGTGCTCAATGGAGTATAACGTTGAGGTTATAGTACTCGTCCACACTATGACGTAGGGAAACATCTTCATCAAGATCTAGGAACTGTCTCGTGCTCAATGGAGTAAACCGCTGAGGTTATAAAACTTGTCCACACTATGACGGAGGAAAACATCAAGATCTAGGAGCTGACTCGTGCTCAATGGAGTATACCGTTGAGGTTATAGTACTCGTCCATACTATGACGTAGGGAAACAACTTCATCAAGATCTAGGAATTGTCTCGTGCTCAATGGAGTAAACCGCTGAGCTTATAGAACTTGTCCACACTATGACGGAGGAAAACATCAAGATCTAGGAACTGATTCGTGCTCAATGGAGTATACCGTTGAAGTTATAGTACTCGTCCACACTATGACGTAGGGAAACAACTTCATCAAGATCTAGGAACTGTCTCGTGCTCAATGGAGTAAACCGCTGAGGTTATAGAACTTGTCCACACTATGACGGAGGAAAACTGTCGAGATTGAGAACCTTATCTGAAAATTCAACTGATGATAATTCAATTGAGATTTAAGAACTGGTCAGATCTTCGACTAAGCTGAGAACTTAACTGCATTTTTCCTGAAAGGTAAAGGTCAGTCATATGCAATGCATGATATGGATCAGGCAATGATGTTCTCAAAATAAATGAGATTGTATTCGTATGATGCGTATATGTATGTATCATGATGTATGGGAATGTGATGTTTTAGCCGGGGAAAACAAATCCTGGAGCTGCTGGTGAATAGAGTTGAGTTCTTCGTTTCCGCTGGGGATGATGAACGAAGATGATTGTGAGAATAAACCTGCAGGAGAGAAGAACTCCGTTGGGGAATAAACTTGATGAAGAGATTACTCTGCGGGGAAATACTCTGTGGGGAAGAGATACTCTGCTAAGGATTATAAACTCCGTCGGGGACTCCGCTGATAAGATCTGTTGTGGATTTTGATGATAAACTCTGCTGGGGATTGAATCTGTTGAGGATAGAAGTCCTGCTTGGGGAAAGAAATAACTTCGCTGGGGATGATCTTTCAGTTGCAACTTGCTGAGGATAACCTTCTGAAATTGACTGGGGAGATTTATTTTGTACTCTGCAGGGGATAAGCTTCCAGAATCTGCTGAGGAAGACGATTCAACTCTGTCGGGGAAGCTTTTTTAGACTGCGCTGGGGAAATGGCTCCACTGGGGGTACCTTGCATTCTGCCGGGGAACATTCTTATATTCTGTTGAGGAATATTAAGACTGCCGGTGTGATCGGTGGATCTGGAACTGACTGTTTTAAAGCTGGTTCGCGAAATGTCGCGGAAGCAAGAGTCGCCACCGTCTTTTATTTTCTCCAATTGGAAAGGACAAAAGCACAGAAAAATTCCTTAAAGAGATTGCTCTCGGTTCGGGAGGTAGATTATAGAAAGGGAAGGTGTTAGCACCCTTTCTATCCATGGTTATCCATGGGCTCTTAGATACTTGCTCATTTGTGTTTTCAAAAATTGTTTGTTTGCTTTTCAATGTGGGTTTTAAAAAGTTTCTTTGAAAAATTTCAGTTCGACTCGTACGTCAGAGTGTTTGAAAAATTTGCTTTGAAAGCTTTTGAAAAGTGTTGGTGTGAAAAGTCTTTGAATTTTTGTTTTGAAGAGAGCAAGTATCCTTGAGAACCTACCTACCCTAAGGAATTCGTCTGTGTAAATGTCCTTTAAAGTAGTGCCATCCCACCATTGAGAGGTAGGTAGCACCACTGTTGGAGGTGTTCGGGTCAATTCGAGGTTCGGGACATGGTGATCACCGGAGCAATGGGAAGACACCTTAGAAGCTACCCTCATGCCAGGTTCCCGGATCATGAGGACTTACTAAGACATCCTCTACTCGACGATCACCTTTCGAGGCAAGGCAACAGTGAGGCGTACCCTAGGGGTGGTGTGTGCGATTTGTGTATCGTTTTCATTGATATTTGTCTTGCCATGTTCATTGGTGTTCTACGCTTGATTTTATTTTAAGTCCATACATTCTTTCATGCTTTTGTTAACAGTTAAAAGTTGCGGGAAAAGTAAATCTAAGACTGTTACAAATGGCGCGGGTCCACATCGCCAAAATTAAACCGGACCCGATTTGACGGAAAAATAAAGAAAAATAAAGTGCAAAAAGTAAGTGTTACAACGCTTTGGGAGAGATACATAATGAATTAAGCGAAATAAAATAAATGCGCGAAATAAAGGAATTAAAAACAAAACTAGGGCGTTGGACCCTTTTGCAAAATATTAAATTGCATGAATTAATTAAGAATTAAATGTTTTTTGGTATTTTTAGTGTTTTTTAGGAATTTAATAAAAAAGAATTAATTAAAAAAACAAAATGAAATATTAAACCTAATTCTAATTATTTTTAAGTTTATTATGAAAGTATTAAAATTTAACCTAAATGCAACCCTAATTAGTTTACAAGTTTAATTATGAAAATAAATAAATCACTAATATTATGGCAAAAAAAAAGGAAAATTAAAAGGAATGAAAGTTATTAAACCTAATGCTATATTTTTGGATTTTTAGTTATTAAGAAAGTATTAAAATTTAACCTAAATGCAACCCTAATTAGTTTACAAGTTTAATTATGAAAATAAATAAATCACTAATATTATGGCAAAAAAAAAGGAAAATTAAAAGGAATGAAAAGTTATTAAACCTAATGCTATATTTTTGGATTTTTATGAAAAGCATTAAAGTTACAATCTAAATTAATACTAAGTTAATTTACATGTTAATTTATTTATGAAAACAATTAAGTTAAATATTTATTATATTTGTCATCTTTTCCGATTTTTTGTGATATTTTTATATATATGGTAAAAATAATTTATTAATTAAAACAATAAAAGAAATAAAATAAGAATTGAAAACAAAATAAATAAAAAAAAGGAAATTGCAAACCAGGGGGTTCAGGCCCTAAAGTGGAGGTGTGGATCCAGTAAATTGAGCCCAATAGCATTCAGAGTCGTTGACCCTCCCAGACATCATGTGGCAACGTTGACTAGGGTTTATTATGCCCTTTGAATCTCTGCCTTTGGATTGCTGAAGATAACCACGTGGCCAGCTAGATTCGGTGAGTGCATGGTGGACCACATTGTGATACGGTGGGAGAACTGACTTGAGGTTTGCGTTTGTATTCGCAAATGTTGCGGTTAGCAAGAGTCGCCACCGACTTTTTATTTTATCCTAAGGAAAGGTTAAAAAGCACAGCAAAAAACCTTTTGAGATGTTTTCTTGGGTTCGGGGAGTAGATTATAGAAAGGGAAGGTATTAGCACCCTTTCTATCCATGGTTATCCATGGGCTCTTAGTTACTTGCTTAGATCACTTGCCTTTTGTTTTCAATTGTTTTAAATGGTGCTTGAGTGCGTGGGTTTTGAAAATGTTTTGAAAAGAGGCCAATGTGGTGGCAACCTTTGCAATGATCCATGTGGGGATGTATACAAAGATGTATGTCTTTTGAAAAGGTTTTCATTTGTTTTTGAAAGTTGTTTTGAAAGTGTAGTGAAGTGTGGTTTGAAAAAAATAGGCAAGTGTTTTGTTTTGCAAGTTTGATTCAAGTAACTAAGAGGTTATCTACTCCTAAATTTCTCAAAAGATTATTGCTATACTTTAACCCTTTTAACAAGTTTGCACCACCATTGTATTTGGTGGGCAATCTTGTGTTAGGATGTGAAAAGGGACAGGCGCGGGTCATCGTTTAGACCATAATTGTAACAACGTTAAATGTCTTTGGGCAATTTCTCTAAGGGACTTGATCATTTGTTTTGTTTGTTTTGAAAGGTTTTATCGAGGGACTATGATCATTCAAACTGTTTGCTTTGCCCAAAGATGTTCAACATACAATATGGCCCATTTATTTGAAGGCAACAAGTGGAATACCCTAGGGGGTGCAAGTGTGATTTGTGTGTCCATTTTCATGCTTGTTTGTCTTGTATTAGGTCAAACTATTTTTTATCGTTTTTTCGCATACAAACCCTAATTCTAGCATGTTATTATTTAGAAAGCAATAAAGTGCGAAATTAAAATTACTAAGCTATTACACAACCAAATATGGGAAGGGGGGTACAAATGTTCAAATGGGGATATAGACAAGAATTTAAATCTAGATTATTACAACAATTGGATATTTGCATAGTAAATAAATTGCATAATTTAAATGTAAATAAAATGAATATGTAGAAATGTAAAAAAAAGAAAGTTTTTTTTATGTATATGAGAAAATATTTATGTAAAAGGAAAAAGAAATAAAAATGTATTTATTTTTAGTATTTTGAAACTTAGGGTAAAAAACCCTAATTTTTATATAAAAAGTATTATTATCTAATTTAATTCTACTATTTATTTATTATGTACAAAAATAAAATAAATGAAGTATTTTGTGAAAAAAAAGTATTTTTGTATCAAATATTGATAAAAATGAAGAAAATCAAGTATTTTATATTTTTATCTTAAGTATATTAATAAACATGTACATATATATATATATTAAACCCTAAATGAGTATTATACAAAATAAATATTTATTTAATATTTTAATAAAATAAATAAAAGTATTTTTTTTTTTGTGTGAAATATTTTCAGAAAGTAAAAATAAAAATAAAAATGTATCCACATTATTTTTCTATTTATTTTAATAATAGTGTATATATATATTTGTATATAAATAAAAGAAATAAACAAACAAATATGCCATAAATACAAAAAATGATGGAAAAAATATTTTAAAAATTTTAATGGCATGAGAAAAAATAAACAAAGTCAACCCAAAAAGAAAAAGTCAAAAATGTTGAAAAATAAACAAATGGGCTCAGGGGGTGTAAACCAAAAAAATGGGGTGTGAAAAGGAAACAAATCCAGGCCCAGCCCAGATCACTTCTTCTTCAACCTCTGTACATCTTTCTTCTCACAGAACACGCGTTTTCTAACTCTGGATTCCTGGACTTTCAAGCAAAACTCATAACATGAAAAGTGTAGAGCATTAAGAGACGGTTTCAACCATATAAAGAACATGACCTATCTCTCCAAGATGAGAGAGAATTTCTCTCCCCCTCTTTTCTGACCTAGTTTTTCTACCATTTTCAGAGCTAAAATTCTCTTCACTCAGACAAAAGAAATGAAAAGTAAAGCTATGTACATGTTCAGGGCTATGAGTAGGACTTTGTTTCTTCACAAACTTAAGACTAAATATGCCTACTAAGAGAGATACGAATTCAAACTTTTACCTGTGCAGTTGAACTTCTATGTGGAGAATGAGAGACTTTCAGTGCAATGTAATGATTGGAAAAGCTTCCTTGAGGTCCAGGGATGCTTTTTCAATGCTCACTTTGTCTTGAAACTTCTTGTATCAAGCTATAGAACTTCACCTGCAAGTCAAAGATGTGAAAATGGTGGAAGTGGTTAGAGCAACTACAGATCGTGCCTTAGCTTTTGGATAGCTTGCATATGTTGTAAGGAAGGTAGAGGAACAGGTTTGGACAGAAATGTTTGAAGGGAATGAGAGATTGCACTCAAACTGCAGGGGCACCCCTGTTTTTGCAATTTGAGGATGATTCTGAGATGGAGAGGGTTTGAAAGGCAAATGGCTCGAGCAAAAGCTTCAATGTGGTCTATGGAATGTGTTTGATATCTTTTGTGTTGTGTCTCTTTGCTGATATGAGAGATAGCATAAGTTATGGATGTTACTTCTATGTGAAGCAAGCAAATGTCAACTTGGTTTCTAGGCCAGTACAATGCCTCAATCTATGCTGCACCTTTGAGTCTTGATCAGTGGGATATGCCTATGCTTTTTTTGCTTCAAAGATCTGCATTGTACCTCATAGATTTGCAAAGTTGCCATAAAGTATCACTTTACAAGAATGGATAACATGCTTTTTCTAGTTTAGGCTTGATTTTGTGTGTATTATCCAAATGAGCAAAATAATGTTAGAACACAAAGGATAAGCATTGAATTATTGAGTGAGAATGGGATTAGAGGCCTGCAATGTAGCTTAAGCATGCTGAATTCAAATTTGCCAAGTTTATGAACATGCTTTGATGGAGAACAAAAGTGAATTTTTGCCAACTTGTGAAATTCGAATCTCTCAAGTTATGAGGTTGTTTGATGAGTTCTTGGACATTTTGGAAAGCTTGTAATGTGTACTACAATCCATCTTTGAAATGCAATTTGAAATTCCAAGTGGAAGGGTATGAAAAGTGGCCTTGAAGTAGGGTAGAAAACCTTGTCAAAATAGGTCAAATTTCACTAAGTTAAAAGATGGTTTAGTGCCCTTATTCAAAAAATCATAACTTGAGATACAAGCTTCAAATGAGAAAACTTTGTGAATAAAAGTTGTAGATTTTGCAACAAGCTACAACTTTCATGTTTTGACATTTGTTTGAATCCAAATGGATCATGGTGAAAAGATGGGGCAAAGTTGGGAAAAAATTAGGGTTTTCCATAACTTAGAAAAATTCTAAGTTATGAAAAATTCCATTTTCAAACCCTAATTTGCATTTTGTGATTTCTTGGTGAACAAGTTTCATGATTTGGCATGTTTTGATGAAAAATGAATCTTGACTCTTGATTTTGACCAAAAAGTCAAAGTTTGACTTTTCAGTATACAGTCAAAATGGATCAATTGACTGGGAAATTCAACTGTCAATCTTGTGTACTTGGGATCTTTTGAGCTTGATGAACATGTCAAGATAATTCCATTGAGTCCTTGAGGCCATATGTGAGCTTGGTTTGCCATTGGCTAGGTCAAACAGTCAAAAATTGCCCTTGTGCAGTCAAAACCCTAAAAATGACCATTTTGCCCTTTTGATGATCTGATCAAATTTCTTATGGAATTGTGATCCAAACTTGATCAAATGGTTCATATGAGTTCATAATGTTGATGTGGATCAAATTTCATGAGGTTTGACTGTCAATTGGCCACAGTTGACTTTTTTCCCCAATACAGCTGATTTCTAGGTCAACTGTCCAATTGACTGGGTAAAACTTGGAATCAAGACTTGAAACTTGGTATAGGTAAACTTGGGAGTCCAACATGAAGCATGAAAGTCATCTTAGGCATTTTAGGTCAAAACCTCTTTAGGCAAACACAAACCCTAATTTGAGTCCACAGTGCAAGGAGAAGTCTTGAGCAGAGGAAACCCTAATTGGATCTTGATCTTCAAAGGTCTTGTGATGAGAAAATGTTGAGGAAATGGGAGGGCAAATTTTGGGGTACAACAGTTGCCCCTGTTCAATCTTCTTGGACCTGAAGAGTTAGATTGGCAAGTTTGCCTTTCGTGACTCGAGGGTAAAAGGAGATTGGACACTAGAGTGCCCGGAAATTTGCACTCGCATGCTGGAGTCTCAACAATGTGGTGTCGGGAATGGGCTTATAGATGCCATTTGGAGAGATGGTGGATAGGGAGATGGGCTTTGTAGATGCCATCTGGACAAGTGACAGAACTTTGTCGGGAATGGGCTTACAGATGCCATTTGGAAGTGTTGATCGCATAAGAGGTTCCTTAGCGAGAACTTGTGTGTTTAAGAAAGACAGATGTTTTCCTGGCTTGTTACAGGTGTTTGATCTTCAGTCTCCTTATGCAGATATGCCCTGGCTGGATACAGGTATCGAATCTTCAATCGGTTGCTCACAGATGTGCCCTGGCTGGATACAGGAGTCGAATCTGGAAATAGTCGTCAATAGATATGCCCTGGCTGGATATAGGAGTCGAATCTTTGAACTCTGCAGACGTGCCCTGGCTAGATACAGGAATCGAGTCTGGAAATGTGGTCGACAGATATGCCCTGGCTGGATACAGGAATCGAATCTGGAAATATTGTAGTTGATAGATGTGCCCTGGCTGGATACAGGAGTCGAATCTTTGAACTCTGCAAACGTGCCCTGGCTAGATACAGGAATCGAGTCTGGAAATGTGACAGTTGAAAGTAGTCTTTTTTGAGATTGTCTTTTTCCTGAAAAGGCAAAGACGTAAGCTGTATGCAATGTCATGATGTATGATATGCATGGTGTCATGATGTTCAACATTTGATATTGTATGTGTCTCATCATGTATGTAAGCAAGATGTATGAAAATGTGAAATGTTTATGAGCGTAATTTCATCTTAGGAAAATAAATCCTTGACGAATGACCGGGAAGCTGTTCTGCGGAAGAGATGCTTGACCAAAGCTCTGATGAGAGGCCTGCTGAGGACTTTAACAATGGATTCCGCTGAGGATAATGATGATAAACTCCGCTGGAGAACCCCAAAGATAGACTCTGCTTGGGAAAACCAAAGATAAACTTCGCTGGGGATTGAAGGAACTTTTGCCGGGAACGGTCTTCCGTGGCTTTTAGCTGAGGATAACCCAGTTATAAGTCCTTGTGAGGAAATAACTCTAAATAAAACTCGGGCGAGACGTTCGTACTTCGCCAGGGATAAGCTCGCAGAATCTACTGGGAATGAGCTTTTAAGACCTGCCGAGGGATGTTGTGCCTTTTTTAGGATCGACGGGGAGTCGACTCCTGCTTGGGGAAAGTGCTGCTGAATTGCTTTACTCTGCGGGGAGTTGAGATGATTTGGTCACATTTTCAGTTGAACCTGCCTTGGTGCTTTGGCGGACAAAACAATTAGACCGCATTGGACAACTCCACATTGCCCCTGTCTTTGATGTCACTTGTAATTAATCTCTTTTCATATGCAAACATTTATGAATCGGCAATTTAATGTCAAATGCATATATCAAAAATGAACATTGGACGTTCTTCGCAAGACAAAACAACAAAAGAAAAACAATGGCAATTTGTATGGACAAGTGAATTTTCATTGATTTAAACTTTGCCTGTAAATAGGCGTTTTTTGTACAAGAGACTGACATCCTAGTAAGAGGACATCGCCAAATAGTATAGAGTTTACATTTTAAAAAAGAAAACAAAACAGCTACGTGAACAATCCCACTGGGTTCCAACTCTGCTATCGCCTTTATGTTTTCGAACGTCTCATCGCCTTACTGCCTAATCTGAAGATGAAGCTGATTGGTCAATGCCGAAATTTGGGCCAGATAGTTGATGCCGAATTCCGGGTGCGAAGTGATCCAATGAGACATAGTGTTACGCTCTTATCCCTAACTTTTGCCTGGACCGCCCTTTCGGGTTTTCAGTCCAACGGGATACCCTTTTTTGCCCAAGCCGCCCTTTCAGGTTTTCGACTTGCCGGGTGTACAGATTTTTATTTATTTCATCCCTTATTTTTGCCCGAACCCTTTTGGTTCGCCGGGAAGCCCTTATTTTTGCCTAGGTATGTCAACCTAGCGGGTCTTTTATTTATGCGTAGTATTTTTTCACTATGTCTGCATTGGCGGGGTGAGGAAGGTCGTCACCATCCATGGTGGTTAGGATCATGGCTCCTCCTGAGAACACACGTTTAACCACAAATGGCCCTTCATAAGTAGGGGTCCATTTGCCCCGGGGATCACTTTGAGGAAGGATGATGCGTTTGATTACCAGGTCCCCAACTTGATACTCTTGCGGTCTGACTTTCTTGTTAAATGCCCTGATCATCCGTTTCTGATACGTTTGACCGTGACAGATAGCAGTGAGCCTCTTTTCGTCAATCAGATTTAGTTGATCAAGTCGAGTCTGGATCCAATCATCTTCATTCAAGTCTGCATCCTTCATTATCCGGAGAGAGGGTATCTGGATTTCGATTGGCAAGACTGCCTCCATGCCATAGACTAGGGAGAAGGGAGTTGCCCCGGTTGACGTCCTTGCTGAGGTGCGGTACCCATGAAGAGCGAACGGTAACATCTCGTGCCAATCTTTATAGGTCACTGTCATCTTCTGCACAATTTTCTTGATATTTTTATTGGCTGCCTCTACAGCCCCATTCATCTTCGGCCGATAGGGGGAAGAATTGTGGTGCTGTATCTTGAATTGTTCACAGAGTTCAGTGATCATTTTGTTATTGAGATTGGTACCGTTGTCCGTAATGATTCTTTCCGGGACACCGTACCGGCATATCAGATTATGCCGGATGAAACGCGCCACGACGCTCTTGGTTACCGTGGCATATGAAGCTGCCTCTACCCACTTCGTGAAGTAATCGATTGCCACCAAGATGAAGCGGTGCCCATTGGATGCCGTCGGTCGGATCTCACCGATCATATCGATGCCCCACATTGCGAAAGGCCAAGGTGCCGTCAGGACATTCAAAGGAACCGGAGGGATATGCACCTTGTCAGCATAGATCTGGCACTTATGACAAGTTCGGGAGTGTTGGTAACAATCGGCTTCCATCGTGGACCAGAAATATCCTGCCCGAAGGATTTTCTTAGCCATGGTGTGTCCACTGGAGTGGGTCCCAAACGTACCTTCGTGCAGTTCCATCATGATTTTCTCTGCTTCAGCCTTATCCACACAACGTAACAAAGTTGAATCATGATTCCGTTTGTAGAGAATGCCGTTGCTGAGGAAGAATTTTGCAGCAAATCTCCTCATAAACTTCTTATCATTGACAGATGCACCTTCAGGGTATTCCTGGGTTTCCAAGTATCTCCTCACCTCGTGATACCAGGGCTTTTCAGTCACCTCCTCAGCCTCGAGCTCGCAGCAGTATGCCGGTTCATCCAACTTCCAGATTAGGATTTGGGGAGCCTCATTGTCCCATTTAACTTTAAACATTGAAGACATCGTGGCTAGTGCGTCTGCTAGCTGATTTTCCTCTCTGGGGAAATGTTCAAAAGTTATCTCTTCAAAGTGGGGGAGCAGGGTCGATACATACTCCTTGTAAGGAATGAGATTCGGGTGTTTCGTATCCCACTCGCCTTTGATCTGATTGATCACGAGAGCGGAATCTCCGAAGACACTTAGAAACTTGATCCTCAGGTCGATTGCAGCTTGTAAACCCATGATGCATGCCTCATATTCTGCCATGTTGTTGGTGCAGCTGAAACATAATCGGGCGGTGAGTGGAGTATGGGTCCCCTTGGGAGATATGATTACAACACCGACGCCGTTACCCAAAGCATTGGAGGCTCCGTCAAAATGCATAGACCATCGGGATCCTTCCTCAGGTCCTTCATCCGGTCCAGGTACTTCACAGTCAGTTACCACCATGATGTCTTCGTCCGGAAAATCAAAGTTCAATGATTGATAATCGTCCACAGGTTGGTGTGCCAAATGATCAGCCAGTACACTCCCCTTAATTGCTTTCTGAGTTGTATACTGGATGTCATATTCTGTTAAGATCATTTGCCATCTCGCTATCCTCCCAGACAGAGCGGGCTTTTCAAATATGTACTTGATGGGATCCATCTTTGAAATCAATAAAGTAGTGTGAGTCAGCATATACTGTCTCAGCCGGCGAGCAGCCCATACAAGAGCGCAGCAAGTTTTCTCAAGCAGTGAGTAACGAGACTCACAGTCGGTAAACTTTTTGCTCAAGTAATAAATAGCGTGCTCTTTTCGGCCAGACTCGTCATGCTGCCCCAGCACACACCCCATTGAATTATCAAGCACTGTCAAGTATAGTATCAGAGGTCTTCCTTCCACTGGTGGCATAAGAATGGGTGGCTCTTGGAGGTATTCCTTTATTCTTTCAAAGGCGGCCTGACATTCATCATTCCAGCGTACTACTTGATCTTTCTTCAGTAATTTGAAGATTGGCTCACAAGTAGCAGTTAGATGTGATATGAATCGGGCAATGTAATTCAGTCGTCCTAGGAAACCTCTGACTTCTTTCTCTGTTTTTGGGGTCGGCATCTCTTGAATAGCTTTAACCTTGGCGGGGTCCACCTGGATACCTTTATCGCTTACAATGAAACCTAGCAATTTTCCGGACCTCACCCCGAAGGTGCATTTGTTGGGATTCAATCTCAGCTTGTACAACTTGAGTCGGTCAAACAACTTCCCCAGATGATCAAGGTGTTCCTCCTCAGTTTGAGACCTTGCAATCATGTCATCAACGTATACTTCAATCTCATGATGGATCATATCATGAAATAAAGCAACCATGGCACGCTGATAGGTTGCCCCAGCATTTTTCAATCCGAATGGCATGACCTTATAACAGAAGGTCCCCCACTGAGTTACAAATGTAGTCTTCTCCATATCTTCAGGAGCCATCTTGATCTGATTATACCCTGAGAAGCCATCCATGAAGGAGAACACCTTGTGTTGAGCTGTATTGTCAACAAGGACATCAATGTGAGGTAGGGGGAAGTCATCCTTGGGGCTGGCCCTGTTCAGATCCCTGTAGTCAACACACATTCTGACCTTACCGTCCTTCTTCGGCACTGGCACAACATTGGCAACCCACTGAGGGTAAGAAGTTACTGCAAGGAAACCCGCATCAAACTGTTTCATCACCTCAGCTTTAATCTTCTCAGACATCTCTGGACGCATTCGTCGAACTTTTTGCTTTACTGGAGGGCAATCTTCCTTGGTTGGCAAATGGTGAACTACAATGTCGGCATCCAAACCAGGCATATCTTCATAAGACCAGGCAAAGATCTCCATGTAGTCTTGTAGCATCTGGATCAATCGTTGCTTCACGCTGAGCTCTAGATTGGCACCAATTTTGACCTCTTTCCTTTCTGTCTCAGTACCCAAGTTAATGGTCTCCACAGGCTCTTCATGTGGTTGAATAGCCCTCTCTTCCTGTAGTAGCAGTCTTGCGAGTTCACCAGGTACTTCGCAATCATCTTCACCTTCGTCTTCGGCCAAGTTGATCGGATTCTCGAAGTCATAACTGGCGATAGCAGAGCTGTTACCAGTGAGATCCAGAGTGGATTGAAACCTGTATAAGTGAGTGTGTGTAAATATAGCTGTTTTGCAATATATATAACACAGAAAGAAAAGGAGCACAAGATTTGAAATGCAACAAACGTCCAATGTTTTGATTGATGATATATGAAAATGTCATACAAAAAGCCCTCACAAATGGAGCTACGATGCCCCGGGCAGGACACCGAGCCAACAGAGTTTTAACATATTGTTTGTTACAAATTTGGAAATCAAAAGAAATCAATTACTGCGTG
This sequence comes from Vicia faba, assembly GCA_948472305.1. Taxonomy (NCBI): domain Eukaryota; kingdom Viridiplantae; phylum Streptophyta; class Magnoliopsida; order Fabales; family Fabaceae; genus Vicia; species Vicia faba. Next base: position 475,967,176 of record OX451735.1, read on the forward strand.
ACAAATGTGATAGGGGTAAAATCCTTTGCTGTCCAGTTGTTTGGTCCGTCGCCGGCAGTTGGGTAGATCCAATTATTAAACTCAGCTTCCTCCACATCCCCCTCGATAGCATTCACCCTTGAGCTGGAAATAAACACCGGAGCCTTTCCAATCTTCTCTTTGCGCACCGCCTTCTGAGCCTCTGCAGTAAAGCCTAGCCCAAACTTGTCGTTCTTCTGAGTGAAGTCAGGAAGCTGACCCCAGTGTGCACCATTGCCTTTCTGAACCACAGCCCGGGCATCCCTTAGGGAAACCATCTTCAAGGAATCATTTTCTTCGGCCATTGTCTCCGCAGCTGCTGAAATTGGATGTACCTCCTCGAAATGTTGGAAGGGAGTTTCAATAAATTCTCCGTCCATCTCGATGTACCTGAAGGAATTCAAATGGCTCACCATATACTCCTCTTCTCCTTGCACAGTGACAATTTTCCCCCTGACGGGATACTTCAGCTTTTGGTGTAAGGTGGAGGTCACTGCCCCAGCTTTGTGGATCCAAGGTCTACCCAACAGACAGGAGTACGATGGACGTATATCCATCACGTAAAAGGTAGAGTCAAACACTTGAGAGCCCACACGAATAGGGATGTTAACCTCTCCATGAACCATTCTCTTGGAGCCGTCAAAGGCCCTGACGATGATATTGCTGGGTTTCAACTCCAAGCCCTCATAATCCAGACGATCCAAAGCCTTTTTCGGAAGAACATTCAAGGAAGAACCAGTGTCCACCAATACATGTGCCAGAGTAGTGCCCCTGCATTCAATAGAGACATGCAGGGCATCATTATGGTTTCTCCCTTTTGCGGTTAGGTCAGCATCTGAAAAGCCCAAGCCGTTATCCGCCGTCAAATTTGCTATGCAGTCAGTGAACTGAACTGCAGACGTCTCCTGCGGCACATGGGCCGTCTTGAGAAATGAGATCAAGGCTTTTGCATGGGCCTCGGAACATAGTAATAAGGAAAGCAGGGAGATCTTGGAGGGTGTGTGCCCTAACTGTTCGACAACATTAAAATCACTTTTCTTTATTATTTTCAGAATCTCCTCCATTTCTTGTCGGGAGGCCTCAGCATTCACGGGTATTGGTGCCTCCATCCGGGCAGGCTCTTCTTCAATCCCTTTGCCCCGAGCATTTGATGACTCGGCAGCAGGGGACACAATTTGATCAGCAACAGGACTTGGTAAACTTGCAGGTTTTATGAGGAGGGGTTTTCGAATAGCGGGTGGCGCAATGTCAGGCGAGAAGAGCCTGCCACTGCGGGTGACTTTAGCTGGACCGGTGATGTCGCAAATACTGGCACTAGCATCAAATTCTTGCTTGATTCCATTTACATATACGTCTGCCCCATAATGCCAGGGGACAGCCTTATCAGACACGTAGGAGAGGGGTCCTGGAACAGTAATGATCACAGGCGCAACTGTCAAGATTTGAATAGGCTTCTTTGGGGGAGCCTTGATTGGATTTTTGAAGATGGTAATCACGGAAACTTCTTTCATTGGAACCAATTGAACAGCAGTCTTTTTGAATAAAATCTCCTTGCTATCCATTAGGCCTTGGATGCCTAACCTTAGCAAGGGACAATCGGATAGGGAAATAGCACAGAATGGGCAACCTTCGCCGCAACCCGGAAATAAACCGGCCCGCAGTAGGTTCTTCTTAACAGTCTTCAAAGGGGTAACAACTTCATCTAACGAGACAGCATACACTTCTTCCTCAATGGCACTTACCCTATGCTGGGGCATAGGAGCCGTTACAACATTCGGTCTTTCCGGCGCTTCAAACTGAATTTCTTTTGCGTCAATTAGATCTTGTACTTTGTTTCTCAAGGCCCAACAATCATCAGTAGTGTGCCCGAGACTATCAGAATGATAAGCACACCGGGCATTCGGGTTGTATTTGGGGGACGCAGTGTTGACGACCTTAGGAGCTTCTTTGAGGGTCACCAGGTTGGTGGATAACAGTTGGGGTAAAATTTGAGATAATGTCATACTCAATCGGGTATACTGCCTCTTGGGCCTTTCACTTCTTTGCTGATTGTACTGCTGAGGAGCAGCAACAGGTTTAGAGATGACCAAAGCATTAACGGCTTGGCGACTTTCGGGCTTGACTTGTCTTCTAGGGCCATAGACGGCGCTTGCTTCTTTCTTAAATGGCCTCTTCTCAGCACTTGTAGAGGCAGCCTTCTGTATCTTGCCTGACCTGATGCCAGCTTCAATTCTCTCTCCTGTTAATATCAAATCTGTGAACCCAGCGGAGGAGTTACCAACCAAATGATTAAAAAACGGACCAGACAACGTTCCCAGAAACATATCAACCAGCTCTCGATCAGTTAATGGAGGCTGCACCCTGCCAGCCAAATCTCTCCATTTTTGAGCATACTCTTTGAATCCTTCACCCGTCCCTAGAGACATACCCTGAAGTTGGGTACGCGTAGGAGCGAGATCAGAATTATATTGGTATTGTCTGTAGAAAGCAGTCGCCAAATCCTCCCAGTGCCGGATGCTAGCTCCGTCTAATTGGTAGAACCATTCAAGCTGAGACCCCGAGAGGCTGTCTTGGAAGAAGTGAATCCAGAGGTTTTTATCCGCCGTGTAAGGTTGGATTTTCCTTACATACGACCTCAGATGCAGCTTTGGGCAGGAGACCCCATCATACTTGGCGAAGGCAGGCGCCTTAAACTTGTGTGGAATTACTACTCCAGAAGATAATCCCAAATCCCCGAAATCCAGTCCCGGCACGTTCTGAATTTCCATAGCGCTCAAACGGTCCTCCAGTTGTTTGTATCTGTCAGCAGCAGGTGGGTATTGTTCCTCGTTATAGTCCGTCTCGTTGTCGGAGACTGCGGGACTAGGTGCTTCTCCCCCTTGGGGACTGTTTTTCTCAGCAGAAGAAGTGGTCGGATCAGCTTCATTGTGGAGTGTGTTCCCAAATCTGCGTCCGGTGTTGAACATTGCCGTCCTCTTTTTCTTCTTCTTCTTCAAGAGTAGAGTCTTCAACTCTTGCTGTCCCTGGGCTAGGCTTAAGACCATCTCTTGAAACTGTGCACTTTGGGCCTGAAGGGCCTTGATCGCTTGCTCACTGGATGACTCCGAATTCATGATGACTGTGCACACAAACAGCGAAGAAAATTAAGCAACCTGTGAATTAGGGTACCTGCTATGCATATGGTGCAATGGAATGCGTATGTATGCAATGCATTCAAGGATTTAGAACATTCAAACTTTGTTGTAGACAAAAAGGAACGCACATCATATTAATAAGGAGAAATTCGTTAGTACATAAATGCCTCATGGGCCAAATATTACAAAATAAACTCCTTAAGGTAAAAAGACATTGCGCATCCTTTTCGGCGCGATGTAAGTGTTGAGATTCCTTTCCTCGTGCAGCAGGCGGGTGAGTTCCAGGACCTTCTTTTCACTAGCATGTAGACTGGTCTCAAGAGAATTCCGCTCTTCCTTAAGTTGGATCCAGCTCTTCTGCATCTCTTCCCAGGAGGTGGGCATGTCGGGATGTTGGATGGTATAGGATGCTTCTCCTTCCAAGACTGGCTCTTTGATTACAGGTAGCATGTGAGGGTAAGGCATTACCAACTTCTGAGAGCGGGCTCGTACCCACTTGAGGTAAGGCTCCAACGGGATGGAGTTCCGGTGCCCCAGTGTTTTGCTGTCTATCCTACTCGGCATCCTCCAAGCTCTGACAAATCTCTGACGAAGCCCTTGAGTATCGTTGTCGAAGTCGAAGACTATGTCAGGAATTAACATGTCATGAGGGCCATCCTTCCGAGCATAACCAAACTGTCTCCAAGCCAGGCATGGGTTGTAGGTTATACCTCCTTTGATTCCAAATAAAGGAACATTAGGGTATTCCCCACAACGATCAATGATAGTGACGTCTTCCCGGGACCTAGGACACCAATGTATATCTGCATGCGTGAGAGTCATTAACCGTTGTGACCATCTCAAACCCCGCTCGTTCTTCAAAACTGTTTGTGGAAGATGCGAAATAAACCACCTTCCCAAGAGAGGAGTGCAACACAAAAGGACACCCCTTCTTCTCATGGTTCGAGTGTAACATGAGTGAAGGATGTCCCCCAGCAGTGTAGGTATAGGATTCCTGGTCATAAAGATCTGGACAGCACTGATATCGATAAGCTGATCTGGGTTAGGGAACAATACCAAACCATAGACAAGGAGGGCTACAACTTCTTCAAAAGCTCGTAGGTCAAGAGAGTTCCAACATTCTTGGGCTTTATCAAACAGAAACCTAGCTAAGAACCCTTTGATACCACTTCTCGCTTCCCAATGTCCTTTGAGGTCGGATGTCTGTAGGTGCAAGGCTTTAGCAATCTCTTCAAGTCTAGGTTCCTTTTCTGTACCGTTGAAGGGTAGCTGATCAAGGATAGGAATCTTCAGGAGCCGGGAGAACTCCTCCAATGTAGGTACCAACTGATAATCCAAGAAGGTGAAACAGTGATGCAGAGGGTCAAAGAATTGGAACAAGACCTTAATCAAGTCCTCCTCAATGTTGGTGTTAACCAAGTTGATGAGTTTTCCATGTCTCTCACTGAATGAAGAACTCTCGGGAATTCTGGACAGAAGCTCCTTAAGCTGAGGAGGGATCTTTACAAGGCTAATCGGAATTGTCTTTCTGCGAACAGTTTCCATGTCCTATAAAATAAGAACAAAGATGAAGATTCGAAACCCTTGAAATGGTTAGTCAATGCTCATGATGTTTGTATGATGTAATGATGCACTATAAACATTCACAAAAGCAAACATGGTAAGGCACACAAGTCACACAAACCCTTAGAGTTTAGGCCTGCATGAAGTTTGGGTGTTACCCTCTTGAAGTTTTGTGGGCTCAACCTGTCTTATCAAAAGTAACCGGGTTCTAAAGATCCCAATATCACTGGATTGCTTTCATTGTTCATCGTTTCGATTTAGCCACTGAACTGGCGACCGAAATATTCCAGGAAAGTAACCCTCAATTGAGTGTAGTATCGAGTATCAACCAACCTCGGACTGCACCAAAGTCAGTTATCTCACTACCCTAAAAAGGCCAAGATGGTTCAATTAAGGTTCCTAAGGTCTGTTGATGCTTCGCGACACCACGCGGCGGCCCCGTACTCTCCTTGACTGAACTCAAGGGTTACCGGTACACACCAAAGTGTCACATCAACGTAGCAGACTGCTTCAACCATGTCGGTATACCCCGCACAGTTCCCTCACAGCCTTGTTGCTACCTAAAAGGGTTTCCCCAGATCCGGGTTAGGATCTATAGAACTCCGATACAAAAGCCCATAAATGTAAAGCAAACAAAGCGATCAATTGAAAGTAAAGGTGATCTAAACCCTAAGGTAACCCCACTTTTAGAATTTTCCCCAGCAGAGTCGCCAGTTCTGTGATACGGTGGGAGAACTGACTTGAGGTTTGCGTTTGTATTCGCAAATGTTGCGGTTAGCAAGAGTCGCCACCGACTTTTTATTTTATCCTAAGGAAAGGTTAAAAAGCACAGCAAAAAACCTTTTGAGATGTTTTCTTGGGTTCGGGGAGTAGATTATAGAAAGGGAAGGTATTAGCACCCTTTCTATCCATGGTTATCCATGGGCTCTTAGTTACTTGCTTAGATCACTTGCCTTTTGTTTTCAATTGTTTTAAATGGTGCTTGAGTGCGTGGGTTTTGAAAATGTTTTGAAAAGAGGCCAATGTGGTGGCAACCTTTGCAATGATCCATGTGGGGATGTATACAAAGATGTATGTCTTTTGAAAAGGTTTTCATTTGTTTTTGAAAGTTGTTTTGAAAGTGTAGTGAAGTGTGGTTTGAAAAAAATAGGCAAGTGTTTTGTTTTGCAAGTTTGATTCAAGTAACTAAGAGGTTATCTACTCCTAAATTTCTCAAAAGATTATTGCTATACTTTAACCCTTTTAACAAGTTTGCACCACCATTGTATTTGGTGGGCAACCTTGTGTTAGGATGTGAAAAGGGACAGGCGCGGGTCATCGTTTAGACCATAATTGTAACAACGTTAAATGTCTTTGGGCAATTTCTCTAAGGGACTTGATCATTTGTTTTGTTTGTTTTGAAAGGTTTTATCGAGGGACTATGATCATTCAAACTGTTTGCTTTGCCCAAAGATGTTCAACATACAATATGGCCCATTTATTTGAAGGCAACAAGTGGAATACCCTAGGGGGTGCAAGTGTGATTTGTGTGTCCATTTTCATGCTTGTTTGTCTTGTATTAGGTCAAACTATTTTTTATCGTTTTTTCGCATACAAACCCTAATTCTAGCATGTTATTATTTAGAAAGCAATAAAGTGCGAAATTAAAATTACTAAGCTATTACACAACCAAATATGGGAAGGGGGGTACAAATGTTCAAATGGGGATATAGACAAGAATTTAAATCTAGATTATTACAACAATTGGATATTTGCATAGTAAATAAATTGCATAATTTAAATGTAAATAAAATGAATATGTAGAAATGTAAAAAAAAGAAAGTTTTTTTTATGTGTATGAGAAAATATTTATGTAAAAGGAAAAAGAAATAAAAATGTATTTATTTTTAGTATTTTGAAACTTAGGGTAAAAAACCCTAATTTTTATATAAAAAGTATTATTATCTAATTTAATTCTACTATTTATTTATTATGTACAAAAATAAAATAAATGAAGTATTTTGTGAAAAAAAAGTATTTTTGTATCAAATATTGATAAAAATGAAGAAAATCAAGTATTTTATATTTTTATCTTAAGTATATTAATAAACATGTACATATATATATATATTAAACCCTAAATGAGTATTATACAAAATAAATATTTATTTAATATTTTAATAAAATAAATAAAAGTATTTTTTTTTTGTGTGAAATATTTTCAGAAAGTAAAAATAAAAATAAAAATGTATCCACATTATTTTTCTATTTATTTTAATAATAGTGTATATATATATTTGTATATAAATAAAAGAAATAAACAAACAAATATGCCATAAATACAAAAAATGATGGAAAAAATATTTTAAAAATTTTAATGGCATGAGAAAAAATAAACAAAGTCAACCCAAAAAGAAAAAGTCAAAAATGTTGAAAAATAAACAAATGGGCTCAGGGGGTGTAAACCAAAAAAATGGGGTGTGAAAAGGAAACAAATCCAGGCCCAGCCCAGATCACTTCTTCTTCAACCTCTGTACATCTTTCTTCTCACAGAACACGCGTTTTCTAACTCTGGATTCCTGGACTTTCAAGCAAAACTCATAACATGAAAAGTGTAGAGCATTAAGAGACGGTTTCAACCATATAAAGAACATGACCTATCTCTCCAAGATGAGAGAGAATTTCTCTCCCCCTCTTTTCTGACCTAGTTTTTCTACCATTTTCAGAGCTAAAATTCTCTTCACTCAGACAAAAGAAATGAAAAGTAAAGCTATGTACATGTTCAGGGCTATGAGTAGGACTTTGTTTCTTCACAAACTTAAGACTAAATATGCCTACTAAGAGAGATACGAATTCAAACTTTTACCTGTGCAGTTGAACTTCTATGTGGAGAATGAGAGACTTTCAGTGCAATGTAATGATTGGAAAAGCTTCCTTGAGGTCCAGGGATGCTTTTTCAATGCTCACTTTGTCTTGAAACTTCTTGTATCAAGCTATAGAACTTCACCTGCAAGTCAAAGATGTGAAAATGGTGGAAGTGGTTAGAGCAACTACAGATCGTGCCTTAGCTTTTGGATAGCTTGCATATGTTGTAAGGAAGGTAGAGGAACAGGTTTGGACAGAAATGTTTGAAGGGAATGAGAGATTGCACTCAAACTGCAGGGGCACCCCTGTTTTTGCAGTTTGAGGATGATTCTGAGATGGAGAGGGTTTGAAAGGCAAATGGCTCGAGCAAAAGCTTCAATGTGGTCTATGGAATGTGTTTGATATCTTTTGTGTTGTGTCTCTTTGCTGATATGAGAGATAGCATAAGTTATGGATGTTACTTCTATGTGAAGCAAGCAAATGTCAACTTGGTTTCTAGGCCAGTACAATGCCTCAATCTATGCTGCACCTTTGAGTCTTGATCAGTGGGATATGCCTATGCTTTTTTTGCTTCAAAGATCTGCATTGTACCTCATAGATTTGCAAAGTTGCCATAAAGTATCACTTTACAAGAATGGATAACATGCTTTTTCTAGTTTAGGCTTGATTTTGTGTGTATTATCCAAATGAGCAAAATAATGTTAGAACACAAAGGATAAGCATTGAATTATTGAGTGAGAATGGGATTAGAGGCCTGCAATGTAGCTTAAGCATGCTGAATTCAAATTTGCCAAGTTTATGAACATGCTTTGATGGAGAACAAAAGTGAATTTTTGCCAACTTGTGAAATTCGAATCTCTCAAGTTATGAGGTTGTTTGATGAGTTCTTGGACATTTTGGAAAGCTTGTAATGTGTACTACAATCCATCTTTGAAATGCAATTTGAAATTCCAAGTGGAAGGGTATGAAAAGTGGCCTTGAAGTAGGGTAGAAAACCTTGTCAAAATAGGTCAAATTTCACTAAGTTAAAAGATGGTTTAGTGCCCTTATTCAAAAAATCATAACTTGAGATACAAGCTTCAAATGAGAAAACTTTGTGAATCAAAGTTGTAGATTTTGCAACAAGCTACAACTTTCATGTTTTGACATTTGTTTGAATCCAAATGGATCATGGTGAAAAGATGGGGCAAAGTTGGGAAAAAATTAGGGTTTTCCATAACTTAGAAAAATTCTAAGTTATGAAAAATTCCATTTTCAAACCCTAATTTGCATTTTGTGATTTCTTGGTGAACAAGTTTCATGATTTGGCATGTTTTGATGAAAAATGAATCTTGACTCTTGATTTTGACCAAAAAGTCAAAGTTTGACTTTTCAGTATACAGTCAAAATGGATCAATTGACTGGGAAATTCAACTGTCAATCTTGTGTACTTGGGATCTTTTGAGCTTGATGAACATGTCAAGATAATTCCATTGAGTCCTTGAGGCCATATGTGAGCTTGGTTTGCCATTGGCTAGGTCAAACAGTCAAAAATTGCCCTTGTGCAGTCAAAACCCTAAAAATGACCATTTTGCCCTTTTGATGATCTGATCAAATTTCTTATGGAATTGTGATCCAAACTTGATCAAATGGTTCATATGAGTTCATAATGTTGATGTGGATCAAATTTCATGAGGTTTGACTGTCAATTGGCCACAGTTGACTTTTTTCCCCAATACAGCTGATTTCTAGGTCAACTGTCCAATTGACTGGGTAAAACTTGGAATCAAGACTTGAAACTTGGTATAGGTAAACTTGGGAGTCCAACATGAAGCATGAAAGTCATCTTAGGCATTTTAGGTCAAAACCTCTTTAGGCAAACACAAACCCTAATTTGAGTCCACAGTGCAAGGAGAAGTCTTGAGCAGAGGAAACCCTAATTGGATCTTGATCTTCAAAGGTCTTGTGATGAGAAAATGTTGAGGAAATGGGAGGGCAAATTTTGGGGTACAACACACATCCCTGAGCCTGCACATGAACGCTTAATTTGGAAAAATAAATGGAAAGAACGGAGACCTGGGATCGAACCCAGGTCTTATGCATTGCCCATACGTTCGCTTGCCATCTGTGCCACTTAACCACTTTGTTATATAATAAGCAAAGAAATATTATAAAAGAAAAACAAAATTAGTGCTGGAAAACGCGCGCAATTTTAAACCAACGAATCATAGCTTGCCACGCTTCATCGTCTTCATCGCCCCTGTAACACAAACACCAAAAGCAACGGTTTTACACGCGTTGCATTAGACAGGCTATGGAAAAATAGCGACTAGCGCCATGGTGCCCATAAATTGGGCGCGACAGGTGATTCATGTTCGTCCAAGCTTGTCAAATGGAATGGTGATACTGAGAATGTCCAATTTTTCCTCTTTTAAGAATCCCTAAATTGAAGCTCTGAAAAACCCTAGAAATCGCGTATGGCAAAACCTCATATACAGCATGATAATCAAATTAAACATAAGGGTTAGCTTTAAAACATCACAAGGAACAAGAATCCATAATTAGAATGTCATGAGGATGCTTAGAATTGAAAATACGATTGTCACTTTTTTGCTGTACAGGGAGGGTTCTATGTACCAATTCCTGGAGTTTGAGTTGATGTTAGGGATTGGAATCTATTCAGGAGACCACAAGGAAGCTTTTAGAAAAGGAATCAAGCTTTCAATCGCCCTCTAGTAGTGATTTCAGAATTGAGTTTTTTTAGTCAAAATTCCAAGTTTTCAATGAGCTTTTGAGCGCAGCATTTGGTCTCCTGTGGTTAGGTTTTGACTCAGCACTTATGAGGGAAGGGAATTAGGTCATTAGCTGGCCTTGATTCATGCCCATGAGAGAACTAGTCTTAGGTCTTTCACCATTAACCAACTTTCCCTTTTTTAAGCCAAACCAAGACTTGGTGTGCAATTTAACCCTAGCATGAGTTTGTGAGCTGGCCCATGATATATGGAAGCTATTCCAATTCAAATGACACTATTCCATTGACTTTTAAATTTTATTTGAATTTTTAAAGATTTAAAATGAATTAAATTATCAAAAATTAAATAAAATAGAAAAATCAATTTTTGATCTTGAAATTAATCATGGGACACGTGTATGGCATGACAAGGCTGAATCAAGTGGAAGAAAGTGGGCCCTTTTGTCAAAAATTGAAGTTTCAAGGATAGTTGACTTTTGCCATTTCACAAAAATTTCCCAACTTCTCCAATGCATAACTTGCTCAATTTTTAAGCTTTTCTCATGTTCTTGGACATTTTGGAAAGGTCTTTGAGTCCTTTAACCAATGCCTTTGGTCCCATGTCATTTTGATTTTCCAATCTCAAGTTATGGCCTTTGACTTAAAGTCCCTTTTTGTTGACTTTTGAAAATGACCTATAATGTTGAAATTGATAACTTTTTGTGAGAGCATTTCTTGGACTTGAAGTATGAAGATGAGTTGTAGGAAATGTCTTTCTCTTAAAAATGAGCTTTGGATGGAATTTTTCTGATAATCCATGTGGAAGTTATGCCCTGGTCAATTTCAGTTGACTTTTTCAACTGTCCAAATAAGGAAACTTTTGCATCTTGATGATTTTCTGAGTCAAATTTTGAGAATCATGATCAAGCATTGATCAAATGATGTTTGTGGCTTCAAAATGATATGTTGACCAAAAATTTGAACTTTTGACTGCCAAATGACCATTTTGCCCCTACAGTTGACTGTAGTGCAATTTAGGGTTTTGACTGTGCAATTTTGAGCTGAATGCCTTGGAACTTGATATGAGAATGCTTGACCATGTTTGTAAGCATATGAGACTTGATTGAGCCTTTGAACACTTCCTTTTCTTGATCAGACTCAAAACCCTAATTTTGACTGTTTAGGAGGCCTTTGCACTGTGCAACCCTTGGGGAATTTTGTGACTTGGCTTGGCAATTTCTTGAAGAATATGGGAGGGCAAATTTTGGGGTACAACAGTTGCCCCTGTTCAATCTTCTTAGACCTGAGGATGCAGATTGGCGGACGTGCCTTTCGTAATCCGAGGGTAGAAGATGATTGGACACTAGAGTGCCTAGAAATTTGCACTCACATAGTGGCAGTGGTGGTGGAATGGGCTTATAGATGCCATCTGGATGTTTGATTGCGTAAGAGATTCCTTGGCGAGAACCTGTATACCTGCAAAACGGAAAATGAGTACCTGACACGTTGCAGGAGCTGATTTTTAGATGCCTGGTATAGATGTGTCCTGACTGGTTACAGGAGCTGAGTCTGGAGCTTCAAACGGCGATGAAAGAACCAGGGATGGTTACTACCTTAGCATGAATGGTAAGAAAACCTTGGGCGACTTTAATTTCAACAACGCTCGTTGAGAAAAAAATCTTGGGTGACTTTAACTTCAACAACGCTCGTTGAGAAAAAATCTTGGATGTCTTCTACTGGGATAAGAATCAGGGAGATCTTAGGGTCGATCTGACTGAACCAGAGAGGCCTTTGACTGGATAAGCATCAGGGAGATCTTAGGGTCGATTTAACTGAACCGGACAAGGTCTTGAAATATCTTCAACTGGATAAGCATCAGGGAGATCTTAGGGTCGATCTGACTGAACCAGAGAAGGCCTTTGACTGGATAAGCATCAGGAAAATCTTAGGGTCGATTTAACTGAACCGGTCTAGGTCTTGAAATATCTTCAACTGGATAAGCATCAGGGAGATCTTAGGGTCGATCTGACTGAACCAGAGAAGGCCTTTGACTGGATAAGCATCAGGAAAATCTTAGGGTCGATTTAACTGAACCGGTCTAGGTCTTGAAATATCTTCAACTGGATAAGCATCAGGGAGATCTTAGGGTCGATCTGACTGAACCAGAGAAGGCCTTTGACTGGATAAGCATCAGGAAAATCTTAGGGTCGATTTAACTGAACCGGACAAGGTCTTGAAATGTGATTGAGAACTTAGCTGATTCTTTCCTGAAAGGTAAAAGTCAGTCATATGCAATGCATGACATGGATCAAGCAATGATGTTCTCAATATAAACGAGATTCGTATGATATGATGCGTCTATGCATGCTATAATGATGTATGTGATGTCTTATGTATGCTTTTGTCTAGGAAAGTGAATCCTTGACGGGTGCCGGGAAGTTGTATCCTGGGCTGATGTCGAAGAATAGATTTTGCTTCCGCTGAGGATGATAACTGCAAGAATACCGGTAGGAGAAGAGGACTTCGTTGCGGAATAAACTTGGCAAATGGAGGATTCTGCGGGGAGAAGAGATACTCTAGCGACCATGCTGGGAAGCAATACTCTGTGGGGAGAGAAATGCTTTGCTGAGTGTTGATAATAGTTTGCTGGGGATAGGAAGACTTTGTCGACGACACTCTTTCCATGGCTTTTGGCTGAGGATAACCCAGTTATATCCTGTTAAGGAAATAACTCTTTAAATCAAGCCGGGCGACGCGTTCGTGCTCTGCGAAGGATAAGCTTCCAGAATTTACTGGGGATAAGCTTACTGCTTGGGGAGATATGAATTCCAACTTTCCTGGGGAAACTAATTGGACTCTCCTGGGGAGTTTTGATATGCTGGGGAAGTGATTCCTTTGAATGTTGATGTATGCCGCCGGGGAACAATCTTTAGACCAAGACTGCCGGGGATGCTTGTTAAGAATATATGCTGCTGGGGAATGTTGGGATCTGCTGGAGGATACCCAATTTCCTTGAGACTTGTTAACTCTGCTTGGAGAAGAATGCACTGACTTGCTTGCTCTCTGGGGGATTGAGGTGTACTGGTCATGTTCTTTAGCTGAACCTACCTTGGTACCTTGGAGGATAGAATAATTAGACTGCTCAGACAACTCTTTATTGCCCCTGTTTCTAGTGTCACCTGCAATTAATTCCTTTGTTTCGTACGCAAATATTCATGAGTTAGCAAATTATTGTCAATGCATATATCACAAATTGAACCTTGGACGTTCTTCGCAAAACAAAACAGAAAAAGAAAAACAGTTGGCACGTTTAACTGAAAAGTATATTTGTATTGATTTTTGAATGGCCCGAAAATAGGCGTTTTGTGTACAAGAGGCTGGCGTCCTAGTAAGAGAACGCCGCCGAACAAAAGAGTTTATACAAGTTTTGTACAAAAGAAAAGTAAAACAGCTGTGTGAAATATGAATGATCCCACTGGGTTTCAACTCTGCTATTGCCTTTATAACTCCGAGCGTCTCATCACTTGACGACCTTGGTTGAAGGTGAAGCTGACTAATCGATGCCGTCTGAACTTGATGTAGATACCGGATTCTGGATGCAAAGTGATCAATGAGACATAGTATTACGCTTTTATCCCTAATTTTTGCCTGGACCGCCCTTTCGGGTTTTCAGTCCACCGGGATATCCATTTTTGCCCAAGCCGCCCTTTCAGGTTTTCGACTTGCCGGGTGTACAGATTTTTTTCCATTTTCATTCCTTCATTTTGCCCGAACCCTTTTGGTTCGACGGGAAGCCCTAATTTTTGCCTAGGCATGTCAGCCTAGCGGGTCTTTTTTCATGCGTAGTATCTTTTTACTATGTCTGCGTTGGCGGGGTGAGGAAGGTCGTCACCGTCCATATTGGTTAATATCATTGCTCCTCCTGAGAACACATGCTTAACCACAAATGGCCCTTCGTACGTAGGGGTCCATTTGCCCCTTGGATCACTCTGAGGAAGGATGATTCGCTTGATTACCAGATCCCCGACTCGATATTCTTGTGGTCTGACCTTTTTGTTAAATGCCCTGATCATCCGTTTCTGATACGTCTGACCATGACAGATAGCAGCAAGTCTCTTTTCGTCTATGAGGTTGAGCTGATCAAGTCGTGTCTGGATCCAATCATCTTCGTTCAGATTTGCATCCTTCATTATCCGGAGAGAGGGAATTTGTACCTCGATCGGCAAGACTGCCTCCATGCCATAAACCAGAGAGAAAGGAGTTGCCCCGGTTGACGTCCTAGCTGAGGTACGGTACCCATGTAGAGAGAACGATAACATCTCGTGCCAATCTTTATAAGTCACTGTCATTTTCTGCACGATTTTCTTGATGTTCTTATTTGCTGCTTCTACAGCCCCATTCATCTTCGGACTATAAGGAGAAGAGTTGTGGTGCTGTATTTTGAACTGTTCGCAAAGCTCAGCGATCATCTTATTGTTCAGATTGGTACCGTTGTCTGTAATAATTCTCTCAGGGACGCCGTACCGATAGATCAGATTGTGCCGAATAAACCGTGCCACAACAGTCTTGGTTACTGTAGCATAGGATGCTGCCTCAACCCACTTCGTAAAATAGTCAATCGCCACTAGGATGAAGCGATGTCCATTAGATGCTGTAGGTTTTATCTCGCCGATCATGTCTATGCCCCACATTGCAAACGGCCAAGGCGCAGTCAGAACATTCAAGGGGACCGGAGAAACATGCACCTTGTCTGCATAGATCTGGCACTTGTGGCACGTCCTGGACTGTTGGTAACAATCAGCTTCCATTGTGGACCAATAGTATCCTGCCCGTAGGATTTTCTTAGCCATAGTGTGTCCACTGGAATGTGTACCAAAGGTCCCTTCATGTAGCTCTTCCATGATTCTTTCTGCTTTAGTTTTATCCACACAACGCAGTAAGGTTGAATCATGGTTTCGCTTGTACAAGATGTTGTTGCTAAGGAAGAATTTGGCTGCGAATCTTCTCAGGAATTTCTTATCGTTGATAGATGCACCTTCAGGGTATTCCTGAGTTTCCAGATATCTCTTCACTTCGTGGTACCAAGGCTTCTCAGTCACCAATTCAGTTTCGAGATCACAACAGTATGCCGGCTCGTCCAGTTTCCAGATGATGATCCGGGGAGCCTCATTATCCCATTTGACCTTGAACATTGAAGACATTGTAGCTAACGCGTCCGCCAACTGATTCTCTTCTCTTGGAAAGTGCTCAAATGTTATCTCTGTGAAGTGGGGGATCAGGGTCAACACACATTCTCTGTAAGGAATCAAGTTTGGATGTTTCATATCCCACTCTCCTTTGATCTGATTGATCACAAGAGCGGAATCTCCGAAGACACTCAGAAATTTGATCCTCAGGTCGATCGCAGCTTGAAGACCCATGATACACGCCTCATACTCCGCCATGTTGTTGGTACAGTTGAAACACAGCCGGGCAGTGAGTGGAGTATGAGTACCTTGTGGAGATATGATGATGGCGCCAATACCATTTCCTAAAGCGTTGGATGCTCCGTCAAAATGCATAGACCATCGGGATCCTGGTTCAGGTCCTTCATCCGGTCCAGGTATTTCACAGTCAGTTACTATCATAATGTTTTCATCCGGAAACTCGAAGTTCATTGATTGGTAGTCATCTACAACTTGATGTGCTAAGTGGTATGCCAATACACTTCCCTTGATGGCTTTTTGGGTCGTGTACTGAATGTCGTATTCCGTCAAGATCATCTGCCATCTTGCAATTCTCCCAGACAGAGCAGGCTTTTCGAATATGTACTTTATAGGATCCATTTTTGAGATCAACAAGGTAGTGTGAGTCAGCATATACTGTCTCAACCGGCGAGCAGCCCATACCAAAGCGCAGCAAGTTTTCTCAAGTAGTGAGTATCGGGTCTCACAGTCGGTAAACTTTTTGCTAAGGTAATAAATGGCATGCTCTTTTCGGCCAGACTCGTCATGCTGCCCCAGCACACACCCCATTGAATTATCAAGCACTGTCAGGTAAAGTATCAAAGGTCTCCCTTCAACTGGTGGCATAAGGATGGGTGGTTTTTGGAGATACTCTTTGATTTTGTCAAAAGCAGCCTGACATTCATCGTTCCAACGTACTACCTGATCTTTCTTCAGCAGCTTGAAGATTGGTTCACAGGTAGCAGTTAGGTGTGAGATGAACCGAGCAATGTAATTCAGACGTCCTAGAAAGCCTCTGACTTCCTTCTCTGTCTTAGGAACTGGCATCTCTTGAATGACTTTGACCTTAGCAGGGTCCACTTGAATTCCCTTGTCACTTACCACGAAGCCTAGCAACTTTCCAGATCTAACCCCGAAGGTGCACTTGTTCGGGTTCAACCTCAGCTTGTACAGTTTCAAACGGTCAAACAGTTTCTGTAGATGATCAAGGTGTTCTTCCTCAGTCTGGGACCTAGCGATCATGTCGTCAACATACACTTCTATCTCATGATGGATCATGTCATGAAATAAAGCAACCATGGCACGTTGGTAGGTTGCCCCAGCATTCTTTAGTCCAAAAGGCATGACTTTGTAGCAGAAGGTGCCCCACTGAGTAACAAATGTAGTCTTTTCCATGTCTTCAGGAGCCATCTTGATCTGATTGTAGCCTGAAAAACCATCCATAAAAGAGAACACTTTATGCTGAGCTGTATTATCAACAAGGACATCAATGTGAGGTAGAGGGAAGTCATCCTTGGGGCTGGCCCTGTTCAGATCCCTGTAATCGACACACATTCTGACCTTGCCGTCCTTCTTAGGTACCGGCACCACATTAGCAACCCACTGAGGGTAAGAAGTCACTGCAAGAAACCCGGCATCAAACTGCTTCATAACCTCGGCTTTAATCTTCTCAGACATCTCTGGACGCATACGGCGGACCTTTTGCTTAACCGGAGGGCAATCTTCTTTAGTTGGTAAGTGATGGACCACAATGTCGGTATCTAATCCGGGCATATCTTCGTAGGACCAGGCAAAGATCTCCATATAGTCATGCAGCATCTGAGTCAACCGTTGCTTCACGCTGAGCTCTAGGTTGGCACCAATCTTTACCCCTTTCTTGTCTTCTTCAGTACCCAAGTTTATTATTTCCACTGGCTCTTCATGGGGTTGAATTGCCCTCTCTTCCTGTTGTAACAGTCTTGCAAGTTCACCAGGCACTTCACAATCATCTTCACCTTCGTCTTCGGCTAAGTTGATCAGATTTTCGAAGTCATAACTGGCAGTAGCAGAGTCGTTACCAGTGAGATTCAGAGTGGATTGAAACCTGTATGAGTGAGTGTGTGTGTAAATACAGCTGTTTTGCAATATGTAAAGAAAGGAAAGAAAAGGAGCGCAAAATTTGAAATGTGAAAAACGTCCAATGCTTTTATTCATGATATATGACAGTGACAAACAAAAGCCCTCATAAACAAAACCACGGTGCCCCGGGTAAGACACCGGGCCATATAGTTTCAAATTATTGTTTATTACAAATCCAAAACAAAGAAGTTCATTACTGGGGAACAAAAGTTATGGGTGTAAAGTCTTTAGCAGTCCAATTGGTCAATCCACCGTCGGTCGTCAGGTAGATCCAGCTATCGAACTCTGACTCTTCCACTTTGTCTTCCTCTCCAATAGCATTCACTTCTGAGTGGGTGATGAGCACAGGAGGTCTTCCAATTCTCGCCTTGCGCACTGCTTTCTGAGCTTCTGTGGTGAAACCCAGCCCAAACTTGTTAGTCTTAGGAGTAAGATCAGGGAGCTTGCCCCAGTTTGCACATTCACCTCTTTCGATCACAGCCCGGGCGTCCTTTAAGGAGGCCATCTTCAAAGGAGAAACCTCTTCATCCACTGCTTCTGCTGCTGCCAAGGTTTGTGGCACTTCCTCAAAATGTTGAAAGGGGGTTTCAATGAACTCCCCATCCATTTCTATGTATCTGAAGGAGTTGAGGTGGCTGACCATGTACTCCTCTTCCCCTTGCACCGTTACGATCTTCCCCCTGACCGGGTACTTGAGCTTCTGATGCAACGTGGAGGTCACAGCTCCAGCCTTGTGGATCCACGGGCGACCCAGCAAACAAGAATAGGACGGATGGATGTCCATCACATAGAATTTTGAATCAAATACCTGTGACCCAACCCTGATTGGGATGTCCACCTCACCATGTACCATTCTTTTGGACCCGTCAAAGGCCCAGACAGCAATGTTACTTGGTTTGAGCTCTAGACCCTCACAATCCAGCCTATCCAGAGCCTTCTTGGGCAGCACGTTTAATGAAGAACCTGTGTCAACCAGCACATGAGCAAGAGTAGTGCCCCTGCATTCAATGGAGACATGCAGGGCGTCATTATGGTTCTTCCCCTTTGCTGTCAGATCGGCATCAGAGAAACCCAGGCCATTATCAGCGGTTAGGTTGGCCACACAGTCGGTGAACTGGTAAGCAGACGTCTCTTGGGGTACGTGGGCTGTTTTTAAGAAAGCAATCAGAGCCTTGGCGTGGGCCTCTGAACACAGCAGCAGTGACAACATGGAGATTTTAGAGGGGGTGTGCCCCAGCTGTTCTACAACGTTGAAATCACTTTTCTTTATTATCTTGAGGATTTCTTCCATTTCCTGCCTGGAAGCCTCAACAATGGTCTTTGGTGCCTCCGTCCTGGCAGGCACATCAGCAGCAATCCCCTTACCCCGAGTATCAGATGACTCAGTAGCAGGGGTGGATACTTGGTCAGGGGGAGAAACAGGCACCCTGGCAGGTGTGAAGACCAAAGGCCTATGAATTACCGGAGGAGCAATGTCTGGCGAGAACAGTCTTCCACTACGAGTGACCTTAGCAGGCCCCGTGATGTTGGAGACACCAGCATCAATGTTGAACTCTTGTTTCACACCCAGAACATAAACATCCACCCCATAGTGCCATGGGACAGCCTTATCAGATTTGTAGGGGATAGGCCCCGGAACAGTAATGGTGATGGGAGCAATCTTGTGAACCGGCAAAATTTGAACAGGCTTCTTTGAAGGAGCCTTGGAAGGGTTGTTGAAGATGGTAACGATCGACACTTCTTCAACAGGAGCAGCAGGAACAACAGTTTTTCTGAACAAAATTTCTCTACTATCTATCAGGTTTTGGACGCCTGACTTCAGCAGAGAACAACCAGCAGGGGAAGCAACACATAGAGGGCAACCTTCGCTACATCCCGGAAATAAACCGGCTAGCAACAGGTTCCTCTTGACCGTCAGCAGTGGAGTAGCAACATCATCCACCGAAGCTACATACAAATCCTCCTCAACAGCATTCACTCCATGCTGGGGCATGGGAGCGGTTACAACATTCGGCCTCTCGGGCGCCTCAAACTGTATTTCCTTTGCATCAATGAGGTCTTGAACCTTATTCTTTAGGGCCCAACAGTCATCTGTGTTATGCCCCGGGCTATCAGAGTGGTAAGCACAACGAGCATTTGGATTAAACTTGGGGGATGCAGTATTGGGAAACTTTGGAGCCTCCCTGACAGTCACTAAATTGGTGGATAGCAACTGTGGCAGGATCTGTGATAAGGTCATGCTTAACCGGGTAAACTCTCTCCGGGGTCTTTCAAACTTTTGAGGATTAGTTGGCCGAGGAGCGGCAGCAGGTTTGACAATCATTACCGCACTGACAGATTGGTGGCGTTCAGGTCGCTCTGGTCTCCGGGAGCTATATACAGCACTAGCCTCCTTTTTGAAGGGTTTCTTTTCAGTACTGGAGGAGGCAACCTTCTGTATCTTCCCCGATTTTATACCGGCCTCGATCCTTTCACCAGTCAGGATCAGATCAGTAAACCCAGCAGAGGAATTACCAATGAGATGATTGAAAAATGGACCAGATAGGGTCCCCAAAAACATATCTACCAGCTCCCGGTCCGTCAATGGTGGCTGCACCCTGCCAGCCAGGTCTCTCCATTTCTGGGCGTACTCCTTAAAACCTTCACCCAACCCTAGCGACATACCCTGGAGCTGGGTACGCGTAGGAGCGAGGTCGGAATTATATTGATACTGCTTGTAAAAAGCAGTGGCCAGATCCTCCCAGTTACGAATGCTGATTCCATCCAGCTGATAGAACCATTCGAGGTGAGTCCCTGAAAGACTCTCCTGGAAGAAGTGGATCCAAAGGTTCTTGTCTGCTGTGTAAGGCTGGATCTTCCTTACATAAGAACGGAGGTGCATCTTGGGACAGGAAGCCCCGTCATACTTCACAAAGGCAGGTGCCTTGAACTTGTGTGGGATCACCACCCCAGTAGATAACCCCAAGTCTCCGAAATCCAGTCCAGGCACCCGCTGAACTTCCATAGCCTTTAATCTGTCTTCCAGCTGCTTGTATCGGTCTTCAGCAGGAGGGTACTGTTCGTCGTTGAAGTCTGTTTCAGTATCAGAGCCCACAGGAGTAGGGACCTCCCTTTCTTGGTGACTACCTTCCCCTACAGATGGAGTAGTCCTTGCAGCCTCAACCTGTAAGGTATTCCCGAGTCTGCGCCCAGTGTTAAATAGCACAGTCCTCCTCTTCTTCTTAGTCTTCTTCAGAAGCATGGTCTTCAACTCTTGTTGACCCTGAGCCAAGCCCTTGATCAGCTCCTGAAATTGGGCGTTCTGCGCCTGAAATTGGGCATTCTGCGCCTGAAGAGCCTTGATAGATGCCTCGGTTGATGATTCAGGGTTCATGATGCTGAAATAAACAGCGAAGAGCAATAAGCCACCTGAAAAGAAGAGTACCTGTGATGCACATGATGTATGAAATGCGTATGAATTATGTTTTCAAAGACAATCGGGAATCAACTTTGTAAACAAAAAAGAACACACTTCATTAGATTCAACTTTGCAACTGAAATTATTCAACAAGTTGCCCTTAGGCGTTACATGAAAGGAAATACTGGAAAGGAAATAAAAACTGTAAAGGCACATTCAGAGTTCCTCATTGATCCCATGGTCTCCTCTTCTCAGTACGGATGTAGGCATTCAGAGCTCTCTCATTTTCCAACTGCTTGGTCAGCTTCTGGATCTTTAATTCCTGCTCGTTGAACTTTTCCCGATAAGAATCCCGCTCTTCTTGCAGTTACGACCAAGATCTCTTCAATGTCTCATAATCAGTAGGTATCTGAGGAGGAAGGACAGTTGGATGAACACCATCTTTATCGGGACACTCAAGAATGACGGGTCTGACAGCTTCATACGGCATACCTAACTTCTGAGCACGGATGCGAACCCATTTGTAGTAGGCTTCCATAGGTAAAGAAGTCTTTGGCCCTAGCTCTTGTGGGTCAGCTTTATGAACCTTGTCCCAAGCCTTGATGAACCTACGACGTAGCTCGTCACTATCCACCTGAAACTCGAAACTGAGGTGAGGCACTAACATCTCATGGGGGCCTGCTCTTCTTGCTCTTCCAAACTGACGGAGTGCTAGACATGGATTGTAAGAGATCCCTCCTTGAGTACCAATCAGAGGAACATTAGGGTATTCCCCGCATCGATCAATAATAGCTATCTCGTCCAAACCTCTGCAAGTCCAAATGATGTCTTTATCGGTGAGAGACATTAACCTATGAGCCCAACCTCTTCCTTCTTGGTTCTTCAGTACGAACTTAGGGAGGTGCGAAATAAACCACCTCACCAACAAAGGGATACAACACCATAGGGTTCCTCGTCTTCGGGTAGTACGGGCATGAAGTTGTTGCAAGATGTCACCCAAGAGAGTGGGCACTGGATTCTGAGACATAAAGATCCTTATGGCAGTGACATTGATGAAGTTGTCAGGATTAGGAAACAGGACTAACCCATAGATTAGGAGAGCCAAGATGTCTTCATATGCCCTAAAGTCCAGGTCATTCCAGAAATTGTTAGCTTTACCAATTAGAAACTTAGCCAAGAAACCCTTAACTCCGCTTCTAGTCACCCAGTTGTCTGCTACCTCTTGATGGGTCAAGGGAAGAGCTGCAGCAATGTCCTCAAGCCTGAGGGTCTTTTCCCAACCAGTAAAGGGAGTCTGATCCAAGATAGGGATACCAAGTAAATCAGAGAACTCTTCCAGGGTAGGGACCAGCTGGAAGTCTTGAAAGGTGAAGCACTGGTACTGAGGGTCATAGAACTGGGTCAGAACACTCATCAACTGTTGATCCCGCTTTGCAGTGACTAAACTGAGAAGGGAACCATGCCTCTGAATGAAAGAAGTGGTGTTTGGAATTCTGCTAACCAACTCATCAAGCAACTCAGGTGAACGAACAAAGTTGAACCGGATAGTATTCCTTCGCACAGGCATCATAATGTCCTACAAAACAGAGCAAAGATGAAACCCTCTTGTCTTTGAAATAGTCAGTCCTTATGCAGGATGCATGCAATGCTCATGATGCTATGATGTTATGATCAAACACACCACATACAGATACAAAGGCAAACATGGTAAGGCACACGCAAGCCCCTAAAGTTTAGGCCAGCATGAGGTCTAGGTACTACCCTCTTTCAGTTTGTTGGTTCATACCTGTCCTAATCAAAGTAACCGGGTTCTTAGAGGATCCCAATATCATTGACTACCCTCCATCGGTCATAACTCCAGCATCGCAATCTTTTCTTGCGGCCAGAACCATCACGAGAGTTTAGCCTCAATGGGCGTAGCATACTGCTACTGTTCTAAAGGCCAAGTTGTGTCAATTAAGGTTCTAAGGTTGTTGGTGCTTAATGACTCCTTAGAAGACCCATATTCTCCTCGTTGCGACACAAGGGATATCGGTACAGACTAAGGTGCCACACCAACGTAGCCACTGCTTCACCCGTGTCGGTCTACGCCGGACAGGTCCTTCACAGCTTATGCTACCTAAACAAGGTACCCCCAGATCCGGGTTAGGATCAATGTAACTCCCATGCAACCCACAAATTTAAATAAGACAAGTCAATACAATTGAAAACACAGTTATGAACTAACCCTAAGGTACACCTCACTTTAAGTTTAAGTCCCCAGCAGAGTCGCCAGTTCTGTGATCGGTGGATCTGGAACTGACTGTTTTAAAGCTGGTTCGCGAAATGTCGCGGAAGCAAGAGTCGCCACCGTCTTTTATTTTCTCCAATTGGAAAGGACAAAAGCACAGAAAAATTCCTTAAAGAGATTGCTCTCGGTTCGGGAGGTAGATTATAGAAAGGGAAGGTGTTAACACCCTTTCTATCCATGGTTATCCATGGGCTCTTAGATACTTGCTCATTTGTGTTTTCAAAAATTGTTTGTTTGCTTTTCAATGTGGGTTTTAAAAAGTTTCTTTGAAAAATTTCAGTTCGACTCGTACGTCAGAGTGTTTGAAAAATTTGCTTTGAAAGCTTTTGAAAAGTGTTGGTGTGAAAAGTCTTTGAATTTTTGTTTTGAAGAGAGCAAGTATCCTTGAGAACCTACCTACCCTAAGGAATTCGTCTGTGTAAATGTCCTTTAAAGTAGTGCCATCCCACCATTGAGAGGTAGGTAGCACCACTGTTGGAGGTGTTCGGGTCAATTCGAGGTTCGGGACATGGTGATCACCGGAGCAATGGGAAGACACCTTAGAAGCTACCCTCATGCCAGGTTCCCGGATCATGAGGACTTACTAAGACATCCTCTACTCGACGATCACCTTTCGAGGCAAGGCAACAGTGAGGCGTACCCTAGGGGTGGTGTGTGCGATTTGTGTATCGTTTTCATTGATATTTGTCTTGCCATGTTCATTGGTGTTCTACGCTTGATTTTATTTTAAGTCCATACATTCTTTCATGCTTTTGTTAACAGTTAAAAGTTGCGGGAAAAGTAAATCTAAGACTGTTACAAATGGCGCGGGTCCACATCGCCAAAATTAAACCGGACCCGATTTGACGGAAAAATAAAGAAAAATAAAGTGCAAAAAGTAAGTGTTACAACGCTTTGGGAGAGATACATAATGAATTAAGCGAAATAAAATAAATGCGCGAAATAAAGGAATTAAAAACAAAACTAGGGCGTTGGACCCTTTTGCAAAATATTAAATTGCATGAATTAATTAAGAATTAAATGTTTGTTGGTATTTTTAGTGTTTTTTAGGAATTTAATAAAAAAGAATTAATTAAAAAAACAAAATGAAATATTAAACCTAATTCTAATTATTTTTAAGTTTATTATGAAAGTATTAAAATTTAACCTAAATGCAACCCTAATTAGTTTACAAGTTTAATTATGAAAATAAATAAATCACTAATATTATGGCAAAAAAAAAGGAAAATTAAAAGGAATGAAAGTTATTAAACCTAATGCTATATTTTTGGATTTTTAGTTATTAAGAAAGTATTAAAATTTAACCTAAATGCAACCCTAATTAGTTTACAAGTTTAATTATGAAAATAAATAAATCACTAATATTATGGCAAAAAAAAAGGAAAATTAAAAGGAATGAAAAGTTATTAAACCTAATGCTATATTTTTGGATTTTTATGAAAAGCATTAAAGTTACAACCTAAATTAATACTAAGTTAATTTACATGTTAATTTATTTATGAAAACAATTAAGTTAAATATTTATTATATTTGTCATCTTTTCCGATTTTTTGTGATATTTTTATATATATGGTAAAAATAATTTATTAATTAAAACAATAAAAGAAATAAAATAAGAATTGAAAACAAAATAAATAAAAAAAAGGAAATTGCAAACCAGGGGGTTCAGGCCCTAAAGTGGAGGTGTGGATCCAGTAAATTGAGCCCAATAGCATTCAGAGTCGTTGACCCTCCCAGACATCATGTGGCAACATTGACTAGGGTTTATTATGCCCTTTGAATCTCTGCCTTTGGATTGCTGAAGATAACCACGTGGCCAGCTAGATTCGGTGAGTGCATGGTGGACCACATCCCTGAGCCTGCACATGAACGCTTAATTTGGAAAAATAAATGGAAAGAACGGAGACCTGGGATCGAACCCAGGTCTTATGCATTGCCCATACGTTCGCTTGCCATCTGTGCCACTTAACCACTTTGTTATATAATAAGCAAAGAAATATTATAAAAGAAAAACAAAATTAGTGCTGGAAAACGCGCGCAATTTTAAACCAACGAATCATAGCTTGCCACGCTTCATCGTCTTCATCGCCCCTGTAACACAAACACCAAAAGCAACGGTTTTACACGCGTTGCATTAGACAGGCTATGGAAAAATAGCGACTAGCGCCATGGTGCCCATAAATTGGGCGCGACAGGTGATTCATGCTCGTCCAAGCTTGTCAAATGGAATGGTGATACTGAGAATGTCCAATTTTTCCTCTTTTAAGAATCCCTAAATTGAAGCTCTGAAAAACCCTAGAAATCGCGTATGGCAAAACCTCATATACAGCATGATAATCAAATTAAACATAAGGGTTAGCTTTAAAACATCACAAGGAACAAGAATCCATAATTAGAATGTCATGAGGATGCTTAGAATTGAAAATACGATTGTCACTTTTTTGCTGTACAGGGAGGGTTCTATGTACCAATTCCTGGAGTTTGAGTTGATGTTAGGGATTGGAATCTATTCAGGAGACCACAAGGAAGCTTTTAGAAAAGGAATCAAGCTTTCAATCGCCCTCTAGTAGTGATTTCAGAATTGAGTTTTTTTAGTCAAAATTCCAAGTTTTCAATGAGCTTTTGAGCGCAGCATTTGGTCTCCTGTGGTTAGGTTTTGACTCAGCACTTATGAGGGAAGGGAATTAGGTCATTAGCTGGCCTTGATTCATGCCCATGAGAGAACTAGTCTTAGGTCTTTCACCATTAACCAACTTTCCCTTTTTTAAGCCAAACCAAGACTTGGTGTGCAATTTAACCCTAGCATGAGTTTGTGAGCTGGCCCATGATATATGGAAGCTATTCCAATTCAAATGACACTATTCCATTGACTTTTAAATTTTATTTGAATTTTTAAAGATTTAAAATGAATTAAATTATCAAAAATTAAATAAAATAGAAAAATCAATTTTTGATCTTGAAATTAATCATGGGACACGTGTATGGCATGACAAGGCTGAATCAAGTGGAAGAAAGTGGGCCCTTTTGTCAAAAATTGAAGTTTCAAGGATAGTTGACTTTTGCCATTTCACAAAAATTTCCCAACTTCTCCAATGCATAACTTGCTCAATTTTTAAGCTTTTCTCATGTTCTTGGACATTTTGGAAAGGTCTTTGAGTCCTTTAACCAATGCCTATGGTCCCATGTCATTTTGATTTTCCAATCTCAAGTTATGGCCTTTGACTTAAAGTCCCTTTTTGTTGACTTTTGAAAATGACCTATAATGTTGAAATTGATAACTTTTTGTGAGAGCATTTATTGGACTTGAAGTATGAAGATGAGTTGTAGGAAATGTCTTTCTCTTAAAAATGAGCTTTGGATGGAATTTTTCTGATAATCCATGTGGAAGTTATGCCCTGGTCAATTTCAGTTGACTTTTTCAACTGTCCAAATAAGGAAACTTTTGCATCTTGATGATTTTCTGAGCCAAATTTTGAGAATCATGATCAAGCATTGATCAAATGATGTTTGTGGCTTCAAAATGATATGTTGACCAAAAATTTGAACTTTTGACTGCCAAATGACCATTTTGCCCCTACAGTTGACTGTAGTGCAATTTAGGGTTTTGACTGTGCAATTTTGAGCTGAATGCCTTGGAACTTGATATGAGAATGCTTGACCATGTTTGTAAGCATATGAGACTTGATTGAGCCTTTGAACACTTCCTTTTCTTGATCAGACTCAAAACCCTAATTTTGACTGTTTAGGAGGCCTTTGCACTGTGCAACCCTTGGGGAATTTTGTGACTTGGCTTGGCAATTTCTTGAAGAATATGGGAGGGAAAATTTTGGGGTACAACAGCCGGGGATACTCTTATGCTTGTTGGGGAATATCCTTATACTCCGCTGGAGAATATTAAGACCTTCTGGAGATACCAAACCTTTTTAGGGTTGATGGTAGATTAACTCTGCTTGGGGAGAGTATTGTTGATTTATACATAGCTGCAAGTCTCAGCCGGGAGAGAGCTATCATTACTGTCTTATGCTGCAGGGAGTGAAGGTATCTTAGCCATATTCTTCAGCTGAATCTACCTTTGTACCTGGTGAGCAAAGCAGCTGTATAGTTTGGACAATTTTTATTGCCCCTGTTTCTGCGGGAGAAGGTGCCTGCGGAGGCCCTGTGGATCGAGTATTATCCCCACTTATGAGGTGCTTGGTAATTGCCGATTGAAGTGACAAATCTTCTTCTGTTAGGCAAGTGACGAGATGACGGGACATAGTCGTACGCTTTGATCCCTAATTTTTGCCTGGACCGCCCTTTCGGGTTTTCAGTCCATCGGGATACCCTTTTTTGCCCAAGCCGCCTTTTCAGGTTTTCGACTTGCCGGGTGTACAAATTTTTTCATTTTCATCCCTTATTTTACCCGAACCCTTTTGGTTCGCCGGGAAGCCCTTATTTTTGCCTAGGTCAGTCAACCTAGCGGGTCTTTGATTATGCGCAGTATTTTCTGACTATGTCCATGCTCTCAGGATGTAAGGAGATTGTGTTGCCATACTACCAGAAGATGTTCGTTTGATCATACAAGATTCGTGGCTGGAATTCATGTCCAATGCCCCAAGTGACTCAGATGGAGGTCTGCCCCTGGTTATTTGGCCTTTTTCAGAGATTTCCTGGAATCTTGACTGGACTGCCCCAGGTGTAGAAGATGATCATGTCTGCCCCTTGGTTGGAAGTGTTTCTTCCACTTGAGATGACCCTTTTTATTGAGAAGGCTTTTGTTCACTAGATATTCGTCATGCGAATTTCTCTGTTATTTGAACAAATAGTCATATGCAAACAATGTTATTTTAAGAATGCAAAGCTTATGTCTGTCTTGAAGTTTTTGAAAATGCATTTTTTCAGTAAGATAGGAAAATTTTGTAAAATGTGATGTCAACTCAGGATTTACAGCAAGCTCTACAGGAGTCAGGATACCTTTTGTAACAGTATGCTTTCGGACTAACCCATGCTTCAGTTAGGACTTTTGAAGGGTTATAACGTGGCCTGGTTCACGGTTTAAGAAACAAAGGATAAAGGCTCAAAGTATATTTGTACCCACCCGCTCTTCGTTATGTTCTTCAATCCTAAACTCAGTTAATTGTGCATTAGATCTTGTTTGAGTCTTTGCTCTGATATACCAGTGATGGTTCGGATACTGACAATTTATTTTGAATACGCAGTCATTTTTGCAACATTTTTCATGTTGTTGAGGATTTGTAGCTGTTGTACCCCAAAATTTGCCCTCGCGCTTTTCCACAAAGAAATCTCAGCTTCAAACATTTCCTGACTTCTCAAACTGACTCAAGAATCGGACAAACGGACCTTTCTTGACAGTCAAGCGAAACTAGGGTTTTTACTGATTTTCAGAGCTCTGAATTGTTTCATACAGTGGGCTTAGGGTTTGGTTGGTTTTTGGTTCAATTTTGATCAAGTGAGCGTGATTTGGCATTTAATCAGGAATTAGGGTTTCATGGGCATATTCTCAGAAGAATTTGAATTCCACAACACTTTGCGGTTTATTTCAAGATTCGGATTAAAAGTCGCGTTATCTTGGTTTAATCAACAAAAGAGACAGTGGTTTGAATTCAGTACATTTTGATTGGGCCAGTCAGATGCAAGATGCAATTTTGGAATTCACAGTGTTCATGTGTTTGATCAGTCTATCTAAGATAATTGCTGCTTTGCTCTGGATGTTGAATAAGACGGACTTAATTGGTCAATGTTGTTTTATTTAAGTTATTTATTATTCTGAAATTAAATGATTGAATTTATTTTTCAATTGTTAATTCTAAGAATTTTAAATAAATAAATAAACAATAAGGAAATTAGAATTAATTGGATAATTTGAATTTTTATTGATATTTAAATTATTTACAAATTGTTGTTTATTACAAACAATAATCTACATTTAATTTAAATATTACATAGAATGAAAAACTATCCTATTTTCTAAAATATTCTTCGCGCTTCATTCCGCTCCGGTATTCCATTTTTCATCTGCAAAAAGAACAAGAAAAGTCAAAAGCAGTTAATTGGAAAAGACAGTTAAAATGCTCATCATTAGGGGCCACTGACTGGGATCAGTTGCCCTCTCTGCAAATCACGGGATTTCTCCCGGTTCACAGAGAGGGAAGATTATTTTATCTCATGAAATGCAAATGTCAAAAATGCATAGTTTCTAAAAGATTTGCAAGCTGCATAGGTTCAAAATCCAAACTAAACTGAAAAAGTTCAATCCAAACTTTCAAATCTAAAACAAAGTCCACTCAAAGAAAATCAATAAAAGCATAAAGCTGTCAAAGAAGATTTGAGGAAAAGATATCAAAATGCAAAATCTATCCAAACTGTCAAAACTGGATAAAGGAGATGCAAGATGTATTATG
Source organism: Vicia faba (assembly GCA_948472305.1). NCBI lineage: Eukaryota > Viridiplantae > Streptophyta > Magnoliopsida > Fabales > Fabaceae > Vicia > Vicia faba. The sequence goes on from OX451735.1 coordinate 475,996,876, forward strand.
CAAGCAAACAATCTTAAACTCATCACTTCCTAGTCATAGCCCCTTCAGAACAGTACAGAAAAATCATATTAAAATCCTAAGCTGTACTTTGAGAGAGAGAAAAGAGATTAAAGCAGCAGGCAGGGTTAGGCAAGACAGTTCAGCATAACATACAAAGGTACTACTGTCCACAAAAAACTGAGTTCAGAAAAAGATAGCAGTTCAAGCTCAGTTCAGACAAGACAGTTCAGCATAACAAACAAAAGGGGTACTGTCCACAAAACTGAGTTCAGCTCAGTCCAATAGGGCAAGATAGCAGTTCACAAGAAAAAGGGGAAATATACAAACTCAGTTGGGATAGCAGCATAGCAGATAGACAGGAGAAAGAGATTATGCAAGCAAAACAATAAAACAGTTCAATAGCAGTACAGCAGGCATGACAGTTCAGCAGGCATAGCAAAATTAGGAGCCAACTCAGAAGACAGTCCAAGATAGCAGCATAGCAGGTGAGTTCAAAAAAAGATATAGAAGAGAGATACAAGAACTCAGTTGAGGGAGAGGTTAAAAAGAGAGCTCACTACAGTCATAACAAAAACAACAACTCTGTATAAGAAAAAAGAGCAAATATAGAACTCAGTTCAGGGGAGAAAAGGGGGATACAAAACCAGTTCCAAATAACATCTAAAGCCATTATCAAGCATATATCCTCACCACAAAAAAAAAACTCTACATGCTGCAAACCATAAACCCATAACCTGATATCCAATACCCTGTCATTAACCAATGCTAAACACAGTGAACCTGTACCAGAAAAACATAACGCCATCAAACTTCATCAACACACTACCATCATCACCATAACCAGAATAACCATGTCCATTGCCTAATCTCAAGACATCATACTGTCAACAAGTCCACACGCATAAGAGTTCAAGGCAAACAGGTGAGGCAACCCACGAGCCCTCAGTACAAGCATCATAGGGCCATAAAAACATGACATCCAACTCAACGAAAGCGTCAAGGGCATCAAAAATCTAAAGGCAACGCAAACAAGCATACAAATTCACAAGGCAACATACAGAATGCTCAAAGACAATCATCACAGTGGAAGAAGAAGAGGTAAAGACGCGAGGGTTTAGGATTTCTCAGTGAATACTCATCATCAAAAACCTAAGCAAGAATAGCAAGGAACGAAGTTACCAAGAAGGCGTCCAAGCAAGCTTCCTCACGCCGTTCCGGCCTCCTGAAGCATCGCCCCTTTCTTCTCTCCTCCACCTCCAAATAGCAGGTAGTATAATCCTCGCCCCCTATCTTTACTTCTTCACCTCAAAGAATGAAAAGAAAATGCTTAAAAACTCAGACCAACATGCAAGCTTGTAAAAAAGACAAAAGATAAGAATATGAGGCATTGTAATCAAACCTTAAAGTCAAGAGTGCCAAAACCGTGCCTTGGAGGGAAGAAAGATGTGAAGGGCGATGTTGGTGGCCGGAGAAAATGCTCAGAAATTGCTAATCGGAGAAGACGAACCAAACGCGCCGTCGCTGCCTCTAGCCCTAACCCTCGTTCAATAAACAAAAGCTGCCTAACCCTAAAATTCGTTTTTGGATCAAAAGGGCTTAACCCGTTTTAATTCCTCTAAGCCCAATAAGAAACCACTTCATCAAACGTTAAACCATTCTTTTCTATTTTTCTTAAACAACATAAAATACACTAATCTTTTCTTATTTTTACAAAAAAACAATGTCTTTCTTTATTATCTTAATTAAAAATACTTTTTATTATAAAATAAAGACATTTTTAGATAGATATTTCATACATATATTACTTTAAAAAATTAGTTTTATACATATCATATAAACTAAATTTGAAAATACTTTTTTTTCTTAATCAATATACTTTTTATACACAAATTAAACTTAAAAACATTTTTGAAATACATTTGTATATAATTATCTTTTTCTTTTTTATACATGATTAAATTGAAGATATCTTTTTAATTAAATGCATTTTTGTACATATTATACATTCTCATACATAATTAAAATTAAACTTTTTAATTAACATCTTTCATACATAATAATTCAATACATTTCTCTTCTCTAAATATCTAAATTTACAAACATTTTGACTAAAATACTCTTGTAATTAAAACTTAGCACTTAGGTCAAAACCCTAATACGACTCAATTTCGCAATTCACGCCTGTACATACTTACACTTACATTTACACTTACACATACATATACACTTGTACACAAATACATTCACATTACCCTATACACATGTTTATCTTACATTTATATTTGATATTCATTTGATCGCGACATTCGATTTGGTTGTAAATTATTGGGTACTATAAGTCTCATCCCCTTGTACATTTATACCCCCACTCCCGGATATTATGTTGTAAATAGCGTAGATTTACGTTCCGCAATTTACAGTTTTTTCAATTATACCGTGGTTAGACCTAGGGTTTGTATGTACATAAAATCAAACGCTAGATAACCTAATACAAGACAAATGCATGTAATCAATACACAATCACACTTGCACCCCCTAGGGTAATCCCACATGTTGCCTTCCAAATGGGCCATGCTTGCACGTCGAATGTCTTTGGCAAAACAAATCAAATGATCATAAGTCCCTCGATGACGCTTTCGAAAGTCGCCTATCAAAATGATCAAGTCCCTTCAAGCAAATTGCCAAAGACACTTGGCACCATTGCATTCGTGGTCCATACGATGACCCACGCCCGTCCCGAATAAACTTCCTAAACGCAAGATTGCCCATCAATTTCAATGGTGGAACAAAATTGTTAAAAGGGGTTAAAACATGACAAAAAAAAACCTTTGAGTACAATAGGGTAGACAAAACTCTTAGTTACTTGAGATCAAACTTGCAAACACACTTGCCTTCTTTTCAAAAACCACAATCCACGACACTTTCAAAAATCAAACTTTTCAAACTTTTGAAACATCTTTTCGAAAAGATATGCACCTTTGTAAAACATTCGAGTAAAGAATTATTACAAGGTTGGCCTAAGACAAGGCATCTTTTTCCAAAACATTTTCAAAACAACCCACACACGCACTATTTTCAAAGCAATTGAAAAACAAGGCAAGTGATCTAAAAAGCCAAGTAACTAAGAGCCCATGGATAACCATGGATGAAAAGGGTGCTAATACCTTCCCTTTTCATAATCTACCCCCCGAACCCACGAAATATCTCAAAAGGTTTTTGCTGTGCTTTTTAACCTTTCCTTAGGATAAAATAAAAAGTCGGTGGCGACTCTTGCTAACCGCACAAGTGCGAATACAAACGCAAACCTCAAGTCAGTTCTCCCACCGTATCACAGAACTGGCGACTCTGCTGGGGAAACTTCTAAAAGTGGGGTTACCTTAGGGTTTAGATCACCTTTACTTTCAATTGATTGCTTTGTTTGCTTTACATTTATGGGCTTTGTATCGGAGTTCTATAGATCCTAACCCGGATCTGGGGAAACCTTTTTTAGGTAGCATAATCTGTGAGGGACCTGTCCGGCGTATACCGACATGGGTGAAGCAGTGGCTACGTTGGTGTGGCGTCTTGGTCTGCACCGATATCCCTCGTGTTGAAACGGGGAGAATATGGGTCTTCCAAGGAGTCATTAAGCACCAACCGACCTTAGAACCCTAATTGACCATCTTGGCCATTAGAACAGTAGCAGTATGCTACACTCATTGAGGCTAAACTCTCGAGATGGTTCCGGCCGCGAGAAAAGGTTGCGATGCTGGAGTTATGACCGATTGAGGGTAGCCCATGATATGAGATCCTCTAGAACCCGGTTACTTTTGATAGGACAGGTTTTAACCGACAAACTGAAAGAGGGTAATACCCAGACCTCATGCAAGCCTAAACCTAAGGCCTTGTGTGCTTTGTGTGAATATTGTTTGCCGGTATATACACTTACTTGCTTGTGCATACATGCACATAACATCATGACATCATACCATAGCATTTTAGCATTTTCAATAACCATTTCAAGGAGCTCGAGGGTTCTTTTGATGCAGGGTTACGTTGAACCAGACATCTATCAAGGGGCCAGAGGTCTTTCCTCCAACCAATCCAGTCAAAGTTCAAGTACAACAACTTGAATCAGGGGCTATGACCCACTCGACATGGTGAGCTTGATTCTCGTGGAAAGACATCCAACGACGCAAAGTTCTCCAATCAAAGTTCAAGTGCAACAACTTGAATCAGTGGCTATGACCCACTCGACATGGTGAGCTTGATTCTCGTGGAAAGACGTCCACCGGTGCAGAGATCTCCAATCCAAGAGCAGAGTTCAACCTCTAACATTTTTCTTGTGTTTACCCCAAGAGATCCTTGAAAACATGCATCCACAAATCATGCATTGCATTTTGACGACCTTTCCTTTTTCAGGTTTCCTTACTCTCCTGCTGTTTATTTCAGCAAGAGATGGCTCTAGAACGGTCTGTCAAAGACATCCAAGACCAGACTGCTCAACTGCAGGAGATGTTCATGAACTTGTCTCTGGGGCAAGAAGAGATGAAAGCTCTCCTCACCAACGGCTTGGGGAATTCCAACAATGCCAGGAATGATCAGATTGCGGAGCTGCAGTTTGATTTGACAACACTGAGGACCCAAATGATGGGATATTTGGTGGGCCAGATGGCTCTCATCCAAGACCTATCTCAAAGACAAGAGGAACTCGGAGTTCTGGTCCGCCAACTGCTTCAAAACAACCAACTGGGGCAAACATCTGAGGTCGAAGAGCAAGTCACCGCTCAACCTCCACCCACTCAAGAGGACAAGGGGAAAGCTCCTCTGCTAGCTTCAGGGTCACAAACCCATCAACAACCTCGCCGGCGTCAGCGGGGCAATCGGCGTAGACAAGAAACGTTGGGAAGGCAGTTCACAGAGACTGACATACCGTCATCTCTAATTCTGGAGCGCTTGTTGGAGGTTAATCTGACTGCTTTGAGGGATCCTATCCGGAACCCTAATACCTCCGCTCCTGACTATCATCCCGATGCATTTTGTGTTTACCATTCCTATAGCCCAGGACATGACACCGATAGCTGTTGGGCCTTGAAGAACAAGATTCAAGATCTGATTGACATTGGGGTGCTGAGGTTCATGCCAGACGGCGAGATGAAGATATTCCGTTAAAGGGGTTCTCCGCTTGAAGTGACGAAGCTCGAATTGAAAGACTTTTGCTTCTTTTTGAATTTTTCAAAGTTGTAATTTCTTTTGCTGTCAAACAATTATCTGTTGATGTTAAACTCTGTTTTCATTAATGCATTGCATATGTTTGTCTTGAATTCATCCATTCGTTTCACTACTCTTATGCTTTTCTTTATGATATTTGACTCTTGATAAAAAGCTGCAAGCCTTTAGAGGGAGGATGACGAAACAATACCATGATCTTATACAGTATGCTCTTGAACAGACCTTGCTGATGATGTACAGGCATTTCTTTCAATTCCCAAACACTGGAGTTATAAGGAAGTTAATCCCTAGTCAACCCCTTCAAGCCAAAGAAGTAGGAGTTTCCTGTTCTAAACAATCAAAACCTTTGATATAAACCTGGGGCAGGGTAGTCTCTCAGTTAATTCAAAAGAGAACGCGCACTGAAGTCGCAAACTCTCAGTTCGTAATACAGCGAACGACGTCGAAAAAGAAAGCATTCCTTCGGAATCAAAAGACAAGGGTGGTTCCCTATCACATAGACAGTCAATCTCTCAAAAGAGAAAAGCCCACCGAGCCAAAACCTATAAAGGAGGCTTAAGAAAGCTGGGGCATCCCGCTGACAGTAATCCCGAAAACGGTAACAGTCAGGCAAAAGTTAGGGGTAACAAATCAAAATCAAAATAGTGAGGTCATTACAAAACCCTCAACAACATGAAAAAATGTTGAAAAAGAAAAAGGAGATAATGACTGTCTCCCAAAATTCAACTGGTGAACCATCGCCCGAAAGTCGTTCCAAACTCAAAACAGAGTGCGACGCACAATTAACTGAGTTTAGGTTGAAGAACATCACGAAGAGCGGGTGGGTACAAATATACTTTGAGCCTTTATCCTTTGTTTCTTAAACCGTGAACCAGGCCACGTTACAACCCTTCAAAAGTCCTAATTGAAGCTTGGGTGAGTTCGAAAGCATACTGTTACAAAAGGTATCCTGACTCCTGTAGGGCTTTGCTCTAAGTCTTGTGTTAACTTGTCTTGTGAAAAGTTTTCTGCTAAAAAACGCATTTTCCAAAACTTCGAGACAAACATAAACTTTGCATTATTCAAATATCACTGTCTGCATTTGACCCTTTTGTTTGACAGCAAAGAAGTTCATACAGCGAATGTTCGGAGGAACGAAAACTCTCTCAGTAAGTCAAAATCACTTCAAGAGGATAACACTTCCATCAATCTCCTATCAACAAGGGGCATGACATATCGCAGTTCAATTAACCTGGGGCAGTCCAGTCAAGATCCAACAGATCTTTCGAAGTTCAATTAACCTGAGGCAGTCCAGTCAAGATCCAGCAGATCTTTCAAAGTTCGGTCAACCTGGGGCAGTCCAGTCAAGATTTCAAGAAATCTCTCAATATGCAGAGTAATCTGATTCAAGACTCCTACACAACCACTTGGGGCATTCGAATGTCAAAAGTGTTCAACAAATCAACTACAACACTTCCAGATTCGATTCCTGTATCCAGCCAGGGCATATCTGTTGACTCCATTTCCAGACTCGACTCCTGTATCTAGCCAGGGCACGTCTGAAGAGTTTGAAGATTCGATACCTGTATCCAGCCAGGGCATATCTGTTGACGACTATTTCCAGATTCGACTCCTGTATCCAGCCAGGGCATGTCTGAAGAATTCCAGATCAACACCTGCAACAACCCAGGAAACATCTGTGAATGACCGATTGTAGACCAACACCTGTAATAAACCAGGGTTTTATCTACATCACCACTTGGGGCATTCGAATGTCAAAAGTGTTCCAAACCCGATGCAGTTGTACACAAGCTCATCATCAGGAAACCCTACACCGGTTCCCCTTCAAGACTTCTGAAACAGTTTACGGATTCTTCCCAACAACGGACGCCAATCTACCGACTTGTTCAGATTCTTATCAAGACTTCTGAAAACGGTTCATGGATTCATCCCAACAACGGATGTTAATCTATCAACTTATTCAGATGCAACCTTTGAATTTAGTTTACGGACGCTTCCCAACAACGGATGTTGTTCTATTGCTGATTCCTCCTCAAGATTTCTGAAAACAGTTTACGGATTCTTCCCAACAACGGACGCCAATCTACCAACTTGTTCAGATTCTTCTCAAGACTTCTGAAAACAGTTTATGGATTCTTCCCAAGTAACGGATGTTAATCTATCAGCTTGTTCAGATGCAACCTTCGAATTTAGTTTACGGACGCTTCCCAACAACGGATGTTGTTCTATTACTAATTCAATCTCAAGATTTCTGAAAATAGTTCACGGGTTCTCCAAGTAAACGGATGTTAACCTGTCGCTTGTTCAGATTCTTCTCAAAGATAACCACCACGGAAGATCGCGCTCGCCAAGTTTCTTCCTATCCCCAGCCGGGGAACCCCCTGGAATTCAATTCCCCTCAGAATTTAAGCTTCCTTCAATCCCCAGCGAAGTCAGATTTTCAAACCTTCTCCCCACAGAGTTTTAAGGAGGCATATCTTGCGTTCCCCAGTAAAGTCTCCAGGGTTACCTCCCATCAAACCAAGGATTCTCAATCTGGTCTCCCCGGCATGAGTCTACTAGTTGGAGTTCCCCAGTAGAGGTCATCAGGAATTCTCTTCCCCAGCGACAGCCAAGGATTTATTTTCCCCGGCAGCAGTCAAGACGCTTTTATCTTCAGCCATCTCGGAATCATGTATCCTTGGCAGGATTAGCTCATCAGCTTACATGTGCACTCAGTACATTCATTCATAAACATTAATGTCACATGCATTGCATCATGCATCATAACATTGCATACAACTAACCCTTTGCCTTTTCAGGGAAGATCAGTCGACAGACACAGATCATCTCCCGAGATTCATCCAGAAGTAGTTCAGATGTGACCCGGACACGGCGACATTCTGATACTTATTCCAGATTCATTCAGACGCATCAACAGAAACCTTACACCGTTTCCCCTTCAATTTCTCAACTTCTGAAACAAGTTTACGGATTCTTCCCTGCAACGGATGTCAATCTACCGATTTGTTCAGACTCTTCTCAATCTTTTGAAGACAGTTTACGGATTCTTCCCTACAACGGATGTCAACCCACCAACTGATTCAGACTCTTCTCAATTTTCGAAAATAGGTTACGGACGCTTCCCAACAACAGATGCTGCTCCATTGCTTGTTCAGTCCCAACTCCTGAAAGTAGTTTACAGATTCTCCAGACACGGACATCAATCTATTGCTTGTTCAGACCCCAGTTCAGAGATATTCCAAAACAGGGATGCCCTTCTGATACTTGTCCACTCACCATTGACGTACAGTTCAACATCACCATATGGCATCTGTAAGCCCATCCTCCTACCAGCAGTCGCCGAATGGCATCTGTAAGCCCATTCTCAGATGGCATCTCTAAGCCCATCCCCCGACAAAATTCTCTCGCACCAGATGGCATCTTTAAGCCCATCACCAAATGGCATCTTTAAGCCCATTCACCTCCACCGTCACATCGACGAGCGCAAATTTTTTGGGCACATTAGTGTTCAATCTCCTTTTACCTTCAAGTCGCGAAAGGCAAACTTGCCAATCTAACTCTTCAGGTCCAAGAAGATTGAACAGGGGCAACTGTTGTACCCCAAAATTTGCCCTCGCGCTTTTCCACAAAGAAATCTCAGCTTCAAACATTTCCTGACTTCTCAAACTGACTCAAGAATCGGACAAACGGACCTTTCTTGACAGTCAAGCGAAACTAGGGTTTTTACTGATTTTCAGAGCTCTGAATTGTTTCATACAGTGGGCTTAGGGTTTGGTTGGTTTTTGGTTCAATTTTGATCAAGTGAGCGTGATTTGGCATTTAATCAGGAATTAGGGTTTCATGGGCATATTCTCAGAAGAATTTGAATTCCACAACACTTTGCGGTTTATTTCAAGATTCGGATTAAAAGTCGCGTTATCTTGGTTTAATCAACAAAAGAGACAGTGGTTTGAATTCAGTACATTTTGATTGGGCCAGTCAGATGCAAGATGCAATTTTGGAATTCACAGTGTTCATGTGTTTGATCAGTCTATCTAAGATAATTGCTGCTTTGCTCTGGATGTTGAATAAGACGGACTTAATTGGTCAATGTTGTTTTATTTAAGTTATTTATTATTCTGAAATTAAATGATTGAATTTATTTTTCAATTGTTAATTCTAAGAATTTTAAATAAATAAATAAACAATAAGGAAATTAGAATTAATTGGATAATTTGAATTTTTATTGATATTTAAATTATTTACAAATTGTTGTTTATTACAAACAATAATCTACATTTAATTTAAATATTACATAGAATGAAAAACTATCCTATTTTCTAAAATATTCTTCGCGCTTCATTCCGCTCCGGTATTCCATTTTTCATCTGCAAAAAGAACAAGAAAAGTCAAAAGCAGTTAATTGGAAAAGACAGTTAAAATGCTCATCATTAGGGGCCACTGACTGGGATCAGTTGCCCTCTCTGCAAATCACGGGATTTCTCCCGGTTCACAGAGAGGGAAGATTATTTTATCTCATGAAATGCAAATGTCAAAAATGCATAGTTTCTAAAAGATTTGCAAGCTGCATAGGTTCAAAATCCAAACTAAACTGAAAAAGTTCAATCCAAACTTTCAAATCTAAAACAAAGTCCACTCAAAGAAAATCAATAAAAGCATAAAGCTGTCAAAGAAGATTTGAGGAAAAGATATCAAAATGCAAAATCTATCCAAACTGTCAAAACTGGATAAAGGAGATGCAAGATGTATTATGCAAGCAAACAATCTTAAACTCATCACTTCCTAGTCATAGCCCCTTCAGAACAGTACAGAAAAATCATATTAAAATCCTAAGCTGTACTTTGAGAGAGAGAAAAGAGATTAAAGCAGCAGGCAGGGTTAGGCAAGACAGTTCAGCATAACATACAAAGGTACTACTGTCCACAAAAAACTGAGTTCAGAAAAAGATAGCAGTTCAAGCTCAGTTCAGACAAGACAGTTCAGCATAACAAACAAAAGGGGTACTGTCCACAAAACTGAGTTCAGCTCAGTCCAATAGGGCAAGATAGCAGTTCACAAGAAAAAGGGGAAATATACAAACTCAGTTGGGATAGCAGCATAGCAGATAGACAGGAGAAAGAGATTATGCAAGCAAAACAATAAAACAGTTCAATAGCAGTACAGCAGGCATGACAGTTCAGCAGGCATAGCAAAATTAGGAGCCAACTCAGAAGACAGTCCAAGATAGCAGCATAGCAGGTGAGTTCAAAAAAAGATATAGAAGAGAGATACAAGAACTCAGTTGAGGGAGAGGTTAAAAAGAGAGCTCACTACAGTCATAACAAAAACAACAACTCTGTATAAGAAAAAAGAGCAAATATAGAACTCAGTTCAGGGGAGAAAAGGGGGATACAAAACCAGTTCCAAATAACATCTAAAGCCATTATCAAGCATATATCCTCACCACAAAAAAAAAACTCTACATGCTGCAAACCATAAACCCATAACCTGATATCCAATACCCTGTCATTAACCAATGCTAAACACAGTGAACCTGTACCAGAAAAACATAACGCCATCAAACTTCATCAACACACTACCATCATCACCATAACCAGAATAACCATGTCCATTGCCTAATCTCAAGACATCATACTGTCAACAAGTCCACACGCATAAGAGTTCAAGGCAAACAGGTGAGGCAACCCACGAGCCCTCAGTACAAGCATCATAGGGCCATAAAAACATGACATCCAACTCAACGAAAGCGTCAAGGGCATCAAAAATCTAAAGGCAACGCAAACAAGCATACAAATTCACAAGGCAACATACAGAATGCTCAAAGACAATCATCACAGTGGAAGAAGAAGAGGTAAAGACGCGAGGGTTTAGGATTTCTCAGTGAATACTCATCATCAAAAACCTAAGCAAGAATAGCAAGGAACGAAGTTACCAAGAAGGCGTCCAAGCAAGCTTCCTCACGCCGTTCCGGCCTCCTGAAGCATCGCCCCTTTCTTCTCTCCTCCACCTCCAAATAGCAGGTAGTATAATCCTCGCCCCCTATCTTTACTTCTTCACCTCAAAGAATGAAAAGAAAATGCTTAAAAACTCAGACCAACATGCAAGCTTGTAAAAAAGACAAAAGATAAGAATATGAGGCATTGTAATCAAACCTTAAAGTCAAGAGTGCCAAAACCGTGCCTTGGAGGGAAGAAAGATGTGAAGGGCGATGTTGGTGGCCGGAGAAAATGCTCAGAAATTGCTAATCGGAGAAGACGAACCAAACGCGCCGTCGCTGCCTCTAGCCCTAACCCTCGTTCAATAAACAAAAGCTGCCTAACCCTAAAATTCGTTTTTGGATCAAAAGGGCTTAACCCGTTTTAATTCCTCTAAGCCCAATAAGAAACCACTTCATCAAACGTTAAACCATTCTTTTCTATTTTTCTTAAACAACATAAAATACACTAATCTTTTCTTATTTTTACAAAAAAACAATGTCTTTCTTTATTATCTTAATTAAAAATACTTTTTATTATAAAATAAAGACATTTTTAGATAGATATTTCATACATATATTACTTTAAAAAATTAGTTTTATACATATCATATAAACTAAATTTGAAAATACTTTTTTTTCTTAATCAATATACTTTTTATACACAAATTAAACTTAAAAACATTTTTGAAATACATTTGTATATAATTATCTTTTTCTTTTTTATACATGATTAAATTGAAGATATCTTTTTAATTAAATGCATTTTTGTACATATTATACATTCTCATACATAATTAAAATTAAACTTTTTAATTAACATCTTTCATACATAATAATTCAATACATTTCTCTTCTCTAAATATCTAAATTTACAAACATTTTGACTAAAATACTCTTGTAATTAAAACTTAGCACTTAGGTCAAAACCCTAATACGACTCAATTTCGCAATTCACGCCTGTACATACTTACACTTACATTTACACTTACACATACATATACACTTGTACACAAATACATTCACATTACCCTATACACATGTTTATCTTACATTTATATTTGATATTCATTTGATCGCGACATTCGATTTGGTTGTAAATTATTGGGTACTATAAGTCTCATCCCCTTGTACATTTATACCCCCACTCCCGGATATTATGTTGTAAATAGCGTAGATTTACGTTCCGCAATTTACAGTTTTTTCAATTATACCGTGGTTAGACCTAGGGTTTGTATGTACATAAAATCAAACGCTAGATAACCTAATACAAGACAAATGCATGTAATCAATACACAATCACACTTGCACCCCCTAGGGTAATCCCACATGTTGCCTTCCAAATGGGCCATGCTTGCACGTCGAATGTCTTTGGCAAAACAAATCAAATGATCATAAGTCCCTCGATGACGCTTTCGAAAGTCGCCTATCAAAATGATCAAGTCCCTTCAAGCAAATTGCCAAAGACACTTGGCACCATTGCATTCGTGGTCCATACGATGACCCACGCCCGTCCCGAATAAACTTCCTAAACGCAAGATTGCCCATCAATTTCAATGGTGGAACAAAATTGTTAAAAGGGGTTAAAACATGACAAAAAAAAACCTTTGAGTACAATAGGGTAGACAAAACTCTTAGTTACTTGAGATCAAACTTGCAAACACACTTGCCTTCTTTTCAAAAACCACAATCCACGACACTTTCAAAAATCAAACTTTTCAAACTTTTGAAACATCTTTTCGAAAAGATATGCACCTTTGTAAAACATTCGAGTAAAGAATTATTACAAGGTTGGCCTAAGACAAGGCATCTTTTTCCAAAACATTTTCAAAACAACCCACACACGCACTATTTTCAAAGCAATTGAAAAACAAGGCAAGTGATCTAAAAAGCCAAGTAACTAAGAGCCCATGGATAACCATGGATGAAAAGGGTGCTAATACCTTCCCTTTTCATAATCTACCCCCCGAACCCACGAAATATCTCAAAAGGTTTTTGCTGTGCTTTTTAACCTTTCCTTAGGATAAAATAAAAAGTCGGTGGCGACTCTTGCTAACCGCACAAGTGCGAATACAAACGCAAACCTCAAGTCAGTTCTCCCACCGTATCACAGTAGCGACCTCGTTCTTTTGATTTGTGTTATCCCTGTCTTTTGCTTGAACTGTTCCTTTTTGTATTCACAGTCAGCGGGATGCCCCAGTTTTGTAAGTCCCCTTCATAGGTTTTGACTTAATGGGCTTTTATTTCTGAGAGATAATGACTGCTTGTCCTTACGATTATTCGGAACCATCACTGTCTTCTTGTTTTGGAAGGACTCCTTTGATGCCATTCATTGTGCACCTGGATCAGTTGAGAAAACTACCCTGCCCTAGGTTATAATTAAGGGTTTTAATTTGTGAAAAGAAAAACTCCAACTTCTTTGGCTCAAAGGGTTTAACTAGGGATTATCTTCCTTATAACTCCACTGTTTAGGATTTGAAACAATGCCTGTACCTCATCAGCAGGGTCTATTCAAAAGCATATTGTAAAGATCGTGGTATCGTTTTCGTCATCCTCCTTCTAAAGGCTTAGAATTTTTAATCTTTGATCGAGAGTTGAACATCACAAAAAGGAAATATGAAGCAATTTAAGCATAGTGAAAACAATTAATTCAAAACAAGACACGTGCATTGCATTAATGAAATAACAAAAGTTTGACATGACAATAATTGTTTGAATAAGCAAAGAAAAATACAATTTCAGAATTCAAATGAACAAAATTGCTTTCAATCCTAGCCATGTTTTGGCAAGGGAGCAGTGATCACATTTGGAGTCTCAGGAAGGCCGAGTTTGATCTCTTTCGCATCAATCAAGTCTTGGACCTTGTTCTTCAAAGCCCAACAATCATCTGTATTATGCCCCGGGCTATCAGAGTGATAAGCGCAGCGGGCGTTAGGGTTATGCCTCGGTGATGTTGTATTTAAAATCTTCGGAGCTTCTTTTAGAGTCACCAGATCGTTCTTCAGCAACTGTGGCAACACCTGAGATAAAGTCATGCTAAGAGGAGTGTACTACCTTCGAGGTTTCTCGCCCCTTTGTTGGTTGTGATGCTGAGGAGCACCAGCAGGTTTTGAAATAACAACCGCATTGACAGCTTGGCGGTGTTCAGGTCTATTCTGTCTTCTTGAATTGTAGACAGCACTGGACTCTTTCTTAAACGGCTTCTTATTGGTACCCGATGAGGCATCCTTTTGTATCTTCCCCGCCTTAATACCAGCTTGAATCCTCTCACCAGTCAAGATAAGGTCTGTAAACCCGGCTGAAGAGTTTCCAATCAAATGGTTAAAGAATGGACCAGACAAGGTCCCCAGGAACATATCAACCAGCTCACGTTCAGCCAAAGGTGGTTGCACCCTTCCGACCAGGTCCCTCCATTTTTGAGCATACTCTTTAAATCCTTCGCCCGTCCCTATTGACATACCCTGGAGTTGTGTACGCGTAGGAGCGAGGTCGGAATTATACTGATAATGCTTAAAGAATGCAGCAGCCAAATCCTCCCAGCTGCGGATACTGGCTCCATCCAACTGATAGAACCATTCAAGCTGAGTCCCTGAGAGACTGTCTTGAAAGAAATGGATCCACAAGTTCTTATCAGCGGTGTAAGGCTGGATCTTCCTTACATATGACCGGAGGTGCAACTTTGGACACGAAGCTCCGTCATACTTGGCAAAGGCAGGTGCCTTGAACTTGTGGGGAATCACCACCCCAGATGATAAACCCAAATCTCTGAAATCCAGACCGGGCACCTTCTGTGTCTCCATAGCGCTCAAACGGTCTTCCAACTATTTGTACTTATCCTCAGCAGGAGGATACTGTTCTTCATCATATTCCGTCTCGTTGTCGGAGACCAAAGGGCTAGGAGCCATCCTTTCCTGTGGACTGTCTTTCTCTCCAGATGGGGTGGCCAGATTAATTTCATTCTGTAACCCGTTTCCAAACCTGCATCCAGTGTTGAACAGGATGGTCCTCTTCTTCTTCTTCTTCCTCTCTTTCAGAATCAGGGTCTTCAGGTCCTGCTGACCCTTAGCTAGATTCATGACCAGCTCTTGAAATTGGGCGTTCTGGGCCTGGAGGGCCTTGATAGCTTGCTCAGTGGAAGGTTCAGTAGACATGATGATTGCTGAAATAAACAGCGAAGAAGATAAGAGACCTGTACTGGGAGACCTGTTATGTAATGATATGTATGATATACATATGCAATGTTTTCAAGGATCTCGCGGGGTAAACAAGAAACTGTTAGAATCTGAATCTGGTAGCTGGATTGAAGGAACTTCATGTTGCTGAGAGTCCTTCTTCAAGAGTCAAGCTCACCATATCGAGTGGTTCATAGCCCCTAACTCAAGTTATCATGTTTTGATCTTTAGATGGCATTGGCTAGAGGAAAATAAATCCCCTTTGCCCCTTGTTGGACAATTGATTTATCATAACCTGTATCACAAGCCCTTGAGATCCTTGAAATGGTTAAGGAAAATGCTATGGTATGATGTTATCTACAGGTATGCAAAAGTGTGAAGTGGTGTAAGTAAACCCTGCAATAAATCCAAGTTATTGGATAAGGACTATAAACAAAACCTGCAAGGAACTCATGTTGTCAGATAACAAGTATGTGCAAGTAGTTCAAGTTTGAAGGCACACAAGTCACAAAAACAGCCTTAAGTTTAGGCTGGCATGGAGTTTCATAGGTAAGTACCCTCTTGAGTGTAGTTGGCTCAAAAACCTGTCCTATAAATAGTAACCGGGTTCTAAGGAGCTCAATATCATTGGATTGTTTTCTATGTTCATCGTTTCAGTTTAGCCACTTAACTGGCGACCAAAATATTCCGAGAAAACAATCCTCAATGAGTGTAGTATCGAGTATCTACCAACTTCGGACTGCACCAAAGTCGGTCATCTCACTACCCCTAAAAAAAAGGCCAAGATGGTCAAGTAAGGTTCTAGGTCATTAGTGCTTAGTGACATCACTCAGCGACCCCGTATTCTCTTTGATTGACTCAAATGCTACTGGTACTCAAAAATATGTCGCACTAATATAGCTATTGCTTCAACCGTGTCGGTATACCCCGCACAATTTCCACAACGTATTGCTATCTATGAATGTTTCCCAAATCCGGGTGGAGGATTTATAGAACTCTGATACAAGCCCACAAAATTAAAAGCATACAAAGCAATACAAATGAAAACACAAGTGATCTAGTCCTAAGGTACACCTCACTTATTATAATCCCCAACAGAGTCACCAGTTTCGTAATCGGTGGGAACGAGAACTGACTGTTTTTTTAATATGCTGGTTCGCGTTTGCGTTTGTTTTCGCAAAGTGTCGCGGTAAGCAAGAGTCGCCACCGTCTTTTATTTTATCCAACAAGGGAAAGGACAAAAGCACAGAAAAAATTCCTTTTCGAGATTTTTCTCGGGTTCGGGAGGTAGATTATAGAAAGGGAAAGTGTTAGCACCCTTTCTATCTGTGGTTATCCACGGGCTCTTAGGTACTTGCTCACTATGTTTTCAAAAGGTTTGTTTTTCTTTGTGATTGTGGGTTTTTACAAGGGTTTTGTTTTTTGAAGAAAGTGTAAGTGCGAAAAATTTGTTTTGTTTTTAAAAGGAGCAAGTACCTAAGAACATCTACCTACTCAAAAAGGAATTAAACTGTGCAACTGTCCTTTAGACAGTGCTATCCCACTATTGAGGAGTAGGTAGCACCGTCGTTGGAGTTTTTCGGGTCAATTCGATTTTAGGAACGTGTGGTCACTAAAGCAACGTTAGGACGCCTTAGCGGTAACCCTAATGTCTTAGATCATTTTTCCGAGGCAACCATTTCGAGGCAACTTATGATCTTGAGACAAAAGGACGACCTCTAAAACATCCTATACTTAATGACCACATTTGAGGCAACCAAATGAGGTGTACCCTAGGAGTGGCATGTGCAAGTGTGTCAATTTTCAGTTTATATTATCTTTGTATTTTTAGGTGTTCTACCATTTGTTTTTAGATCTTGTCATACAATCCTAGTTAGCATACATCTAAGCAGTTAATATATGTACAAGAATTTAAAGTGCAGAAACTGTAAATACTACACTATTACAAGGCTTCGGTGAGGGGATTATTTACATGTCCAAAATTGGGGGAATAATAAGCAGTTACGATAAAATAAACGCGCATGAAACTTAAAAAAACCTAGCATATAATCTTTTTGTTGTTTTATTTTATTTTTTTGAGAAAATGCTAAATATTCAGTTAAGTCAAATTTAATTAACTAAAAAGAGTACTGATTAAAATTTATTCTAAAACAAACCTAATATTTTTGTATTTTTGTTTATGAAAAAAGATTGAATTTGAATAAAACCTAAGTCTACCGATTTTAAAATTGGAGAAAATAAGTTAAAATGATTAATTAAATTAAATCCTAATTCTAAGTTGTTTATTTTTTATGATTTTTAATTAGAACTGAAACTAAAAGGAATAAACGGAAACAAAATAAACAGAGTACAAATGGGCCAGGCAGCAAAATAAGAAGAAAAAAAAAGCAATTCTGGAGGCCTGGGTCGAAAGAGAGGCAGGCTGTCTTTCGACCCAGTGAAGAGGCTAGATTGAAGGTGCATGAGGGGCTGCACTCTTAGGGGATTCGATCTGGACATGTCATCCTTCGAACTGGAAGTCCTGGGTCCAGTTCGAAGCTAAACTGTTGAGCTTCGAAGCTCTGAACAAGAAGCTGAGCATGAGGTTCCTGCAAAACGAAACACATATTAAAAGTCCAGGGGGGACTTAACCCCCCTGGTTCGAATCTCCTCTTATTCGCACCTGCTGAACCTGGGTCTGGGTTTGTTTTATCCTGGGATTCGAAGGATAAACTCAGATTGTGCCCAAGCAATGGCACAATCTCAACTCTGCACTGTAGCTCACATGAAGCACATTAAATCATTCACAAACAGAAAAAATATGAATATGCAATCGAAATGAATTTGAGAGTGAGCTTGAGATTAGATTTTTCTTTTACCAAACAGAGGTGCTTCGACCTGTAGTTCTGAGGGGGGAGGCGTTCGCTGGGTGGCAGCTTTGGCTTGGAAAATTCTGGGCAGCGTCTCTCCAAGTTCTCTATTTTTCTGTATCTTCTTTTTGTCCCTTATTGCAGCATTTGTGAATTCTTTATATAGAGGGGGTGAAGGGGACAGGAAGACAAAGGTTTAAATGACCTTGATTATGTGTTTTGACAGCCATGAAGGAGTATTCGTAACGTTAATTGTGTGCTTGAAAGCCATGAATTAGAGTTTGTAACGTTGGCTAAACACATGGGATTCTGTCCCTTTTTGAATTTTGAATGACAAGCAGCTGGCCTTCGAATGCTCCCCTTCGGATGGGCTGATGGCTTCTTTCGAATGCTCCCTCGAAAGCTTCTTCGAATGGACCCTTTGAATGCTTCTTCGAATGGACCTTTTTGAAATTCCAATCGAAGTACTTGTCCTTAATGCCAATCGAAATGCTTCTTCAGAATGCCAATCAAAATGCTCCTTTAGAATGCCAATCAAAGGGTTTTTCAGAATGCCAATCAAAGTGTTCCTTCAGAATGCCAATCGAAATGCTTCTTCAGAGTGCCAATCGAAATGCTCCTTCAGAATGCCAATCGAAGGGTCTTTCAGAATGCAAATCGAAGTGTTTCTTCAGAGTGCCAATCGAAATGCTTCTTCAGAGTGCCAATCGAAATGCTCCTTCAGAATGGCAATCGAAATGCTCATTCAGAATGCCAATCGAAGGATCTTTCAGAATGCCAATCGAAGTGCTTCTTCAGAATGCAAATCGAAGCATCACTCAAAAATTTTCCTTTTCCTTAGGCAAGAGTTTGTGATCAACCATGCAAGGGGAAGGCTTTGGGAAACATGAGAGGGCAAATTTTGGGGTGCAACAGGATGGATTACCGTTGCTGGTGATATTGAATCTGCTGAGGATAGAAGTCCTGCTGAGGGGAAAGAAAGAACTTCGCTAGGGATGATCTTTCAGTTGCAACATGCTGAGGATAACCCAATTAGACTCTTGGGAGGATAACCTTTTGAGTTTGGCTGGGGAGATTTATTTTCACTCTGCAGGGGATAAGCTTCCAGAATCTACTGGGGAAGATGATTCAGCTCTGGTGGGGAAGCCTTTTTAGACTACGCTGGGGAAATGACTCCACTAGGGGTATCTTGTATTCCACCGAGGAACATTCTTATATTCTGTTGAGGAATATTAAGACTGTCGGGGATTCTCTTATACTTGCTGGAGGATATCTTTATACTCCTCTAGGGAAGATTAAGACCTTCTGAGGATACCGAGCCTTTTTAGGGCCGATGATAGATTAACTCTGCTTGGGGAGAGCATTGCTGATTCGTTCGTAGTTGCAAGTCTCAGTGGGGAGAGCTACCAATATTGTCTTACTCTGCGGGGAGTGAAAGTATCTTAGCCATATTCTTCAGCTGAATATATACCTTGGTACCTGGTGGACAGGGCAACTTGTACAGTTCAGACAATTCTTATTTGCCCCTGTTTTTGCGGGAGAAGGTGCCTGTGGAGGCCCTGTGGATCGAGTATTATCCCCTCCTATGAGGTGCTTGGTATCTTTCGGTCAAAATGACAAGTCTTCTTCTGGTAGGCCAGTGACGAGATGACGAGACATAATCGTACGCTTTGATCCCTAATTTTTTCCTGGACCGCCCTTTCGGGTTTTCAGTTCACCGGGATACCCTTTTTTGCCCAAGCCGCCTTTTCAGGTTTTCGACTTGCCGGGTGTACAAATTTTTCATTTTCATCCCTTATTTTTGCCCGAACCCTTTTGGTTCGCCGGGAAGCCCTTATTTTTGCCTAGGCAAGTCAACCTAGCGGGTCTTTGATTATGCGTAGTACTTTTTTGACTATGTCCATGCTCTCAGGATGTAGGGAGGTGCCACTGTTGGTAGTGTTGTGTTACCATACTACCAGAAGATCTTCGTTTGATCGTGCAAGATTCGTTGCTGGAATTCACGTCCAATGCCCCAATTGATTCAGATGGAGATTTGCCCCTGGCTATTTGGCATTTTGAGAGATTCCTTGAATCTTGACTTAACTGCCCCAGATGATGGATAATGCTCATGCCGTGCCCCTGGATTGGAATTGTTTTTTCCACTTGAGGTGACCTTTTTTATTGAAACGGTTTTTTGTTCACTAGATATTCGTCGTGCGAATTTCTCTGCTGTTTGAGCAAATAGTCATATGCAAACAATGTTATTTTAAGAATGCAAAGCTTATGTCTGTTTTGAAGTTCTTTGAAAATGCAGTTTTTAATAAAACAAGCGATTTTTTGTAAAATGTGATGTCAACTCAGGATTTACAGCAAGCCCTACAGGAGTCAGGATACCTTTTGTAACAGTATGCTTTCGAACTAACCCATGCTTCAGCTAGAACTTTTAATGGTTATAACGTGGCCTGGTTCACGATTTAAGAAACAAAGGATAAAGGCTCAAAATTTATTTGTACCCACCCGCTCTTCGTGATGTTCTTCGATCCTAAACTCAGCTAACCGTACATTTAGATCCTGTCTGAATCTTTGCTCTGACATTCCAATGATGGTTTGGATACTGACAGTTTATTTTGAACAGGAAATCATTTTTATTGAGAGCTTGTAGGATCTCTTTCTTTTTTATTTTATTATCCCTGTCTTTTGCCTGAACTGTTTCTTTTTGTGATTACAGTCAGTGGGATGCCCCAGTTTTTCTTAAGTCTCCTTCACAAGTTTTGACTTATTGGGCTTTTATTTTGAGAGATAATGACTGCCTGTCTTTACGATTATACGGAACCAACACTGTCTTTTGTTTCAGAAGGACTTCTTTGATGCCATTCATTGTGCACCTGGATCAACTGAGAAAACTACCCTGCCCCAGGTTATAATTAAGGGTTTTTAATTTGTGAAAAGAAAAACTCCCACTTCTTTGGCTCAAAGGGGTTGACTAAGGATTATCTTCCTTATAACTCCACTGTTTAGGATTTGAAACAATGCCTGTACCTCGTCAGCGGGGTCTGTTCAAAAGCATACTGTAGAGATTTTGATATCGTTTTTGTCATCCTCCCTCTAAAGGCTTAATTTTTTTTAATTGATAGTTGAACATCACAAAAAGGAAATATGAAGCAATTTAAGCATAGTGAAAACAATTAATTCAAAATAGACACGTGTAATGCGTTATTAAAATAAAAAAGTTTAACATGATAATAATTGTTTGAATAAGCAAAGAAAAATACAACTTCAGAATTAAAATGAACAAAAGTCTCTTAGTTTGAACTAGTCATCTCAAGTGGAGAACCTTCAGCGGAAGATTTTCATCTCGCCATCCGGCATGAATTCCAGCACTCCTCCATCAATCAAGTCTTAGATCTTATTTTTCAAAGTCCAACAGTCGTCGGTGTCATGTCTAGGACTATGGGAGTGGTATACACAAAATGCGTCGGGACGATAGCCAAGAGCAGAGGTGTTGGGATTTCGGGGAGGATCCTTTAGAGTAATCATATTAACCTCCAACAAGCGTTTCGGTATTAGAGATGATGGTATATCAGTCTCAGAGAAATGTCTTCCAGATGCATTTTGCTTGCACCGATTACCCCGTTGACGCTAGCGAGGTTGTTGCTGGGCTTGTGACCCCGAAGCAAGCTGGGGAGCTTTTCCTTTGTCTTCTTGTCTCAAAGGAGGTTGAATGATATTTAATCTTCAACCCTAGTTGTTTGCCCCACTTGGTTATTTTGAAGCAGCTTGTTGACGTGGACCCTGAGCTCTTCTTGTCTTTGAGCTAAGTCTTGAATGAGATCCATCTGGCCCACCAGCTGTCCCATCATCTGGATCTTCATTGTTGCTAACTCGATTTATAGCCCTTCCAACTGATCATTCCTGATGCCGCCTGGATTCCTTAGGACCAAGCCCCTTGTGAGGAGAGCTTTTATTTCTTCTTGCCCCTGGGATAGGTTCAAGAACATTTCTTGAAGTTGGGCGTTTTGAGCCCGGAGATCTTGGTTGTCTTGTTGGAGAGCCATTGCTGAAATAAACAGCGAGAACATGAGAGACCTGTAAAGGGTACCTGTTTATGAAGTGCATGAGATGAAATGCGTATGATTTATGATTTCAAAGACAATCGGGATTCAAATTTGTAAACAGGAAAGGAAACACACTTTATTAGATTTAAACTTCAAAATTTAAATTGTTCAACAAATTTCCCTTAGGCGTTACAAGAATGGAAATACTAAAAAGTAAATAAAAATTGTAAAAGAAATCATCAAAGGCGCATCAATGCTCCCATGGTCTCTTCTTCTCGGTGCGGACATAATCATTCAGGATCTGCCCGTTCTCCAGTTGCCTAGTCAGCTTCTGGATCTTCTGTTCCTGTTCATTGAACCTCTCTCGGTAGGAATCCCGTTCATCCCTCAACTGCATCCAAGACCTCTTCAGTGTCCCAATATCAGTGGGCATATAAGGGTGGAGAATAGTTGGAAGAACCCCCTCCTCATTAGCAACTTCAAGATTAACAGGCCTGACAACTTCATATGGCATACCTAGCTTCTGGGCACGGATGTGGACCCATCTGAGATATGGCTCCATTGGCAAAGAAGTCTTTGGACCCAACTCATGTGGATCAGATTGGTGAACTCTGTCCCAAGCCCTTATGAATCTACGACGCAACTCGTCGCTATCTCCCTGAAAATCAAATATGATATGAGGCATTAACATCTCATGAGGCCCTTCTCTTCTGGCTCTTCCAAACTGACGAAGAGCTAAGCACGAATTGTAAGAAATTCCTCCATGGGTTCCGATCAATGAAACATTAGGATACTCTCCACAGTGATCAATGACAGTCACCTCATCCATACCTTTGAGAGTCCAGATAATGTCATCATTAGAAAGAGACATCACCCTATAAGCCCAGCCCATTCCTTCTTTGTTTTTCAGAACGGACTTAGGGAGGTGCGAAATAAACCACCTTGACAATAAAGGAGCACAGCACATCAAAGTTCCCTGCTTTCGGGCAGTACGAGCATAAAGCTAATGAAGGATGTCACCCAAGAGAGTGGGTACAGGGTTCTGAGAGATGAAGATCTTTATGGCATTAATATCAACAAAAGTATCAGGATTCAGAAACAATACCAAACCATAAATCAAGAGGGCCAGAATATCCTTGAACGCCTTGAAGTCTAAGCTGTCCCAGAAGTAATTGGCCTTGTCAACCAAGAACTTAGTCAGAAAACCCTTAGCTCCACTTCTAGTTTCCCAGTTAGCCATTACCTCCTCTTTGGTCAAGTGAAGGGCTGCAGTAATCTCTTCAGGCCTGAGGGTCTTTTCCTAACCAGTAAATGGAGTCTGCTCCAAAACAGAGATACCAAGCAGCTCAGAGAACTCTTCTAGGGTAGGAACTAGCTGGAAGTCTTGAAAAGTGAAGCAATGGTACAGCGGATCATAAAACTGGACCAAGACACTCATCATTTGTTCGTCCAACTTTGAGGTGACCAAACTGAGAAGAGAACCATGCCTTCTGATGAAGGAAGTAGTGTCTGGAATCCTGACAACCAACTCTTTAAGCAAGGTAGGGACTTGGACAAAGTTGATCCGGATAGTATTCCTACGCATGGGCATCATGATGACCTACAAAAAGAGCAAAGATGAAACCCTCTTGTCTTTGAAATAGGTTAGTCCTTATGCAAGATGTATGCAATGTTATGATGTCATGATGTCATGATAAAGGCACACCACAAGTATCCACAAAAATCAAACATGGTAAAGGCACACAAGTCACACTGAGAGTCCTTAGATTTCAGGCTGGCATGGAGCTTAGGTACTACCCTCTTTCAGTTCAGTTGTTTTAAACCTGTCCTAAAAATAGTAACCGGGTTCTAGAGGATCTCAATATCATTGACTACCCTCAATCGGTCATAATTCCAATATAGCAACCTTTTCTTGCGGCCGGAATCATCGCGAGAGTTTAGTCTCAATGAGTGTAGCATACTGCTACTGTTCTATGGCCAAGTTGGTCAATTTAAGGTTCTAAGGTCAGTTGGTGCTTAATGACTCCTTAGAAGACCCATATTCTCCTCGTTCCAACACAAGGGATATCGGTACAGATCAAGGTGCCACACCAACGTAGCTACTGCTTCATCCGTATCGGTCTACACCGTACAGATCCCTCACAATTTATTGCTACTTACCTAAAGGGTATCCCCAAATCCGGGTTAGGATCTATAGAACTCCGATACAAGCCCACAAAATTAAAGCATACAAAGCATACAATTGAAAACACAAGTGATCTAATCCTAAGGTACACCTCACTTATAAAAGAGTCCCCAACAGAGTCGCCAGTTCTGTGATCGGTGGGAATGAGAACTGACTGTTTTGGAATGCTGGTTTGCGTTTGTGTTTGTTTTTGCAAAATGTCGCAGTAAGCAAGAGTCGCCACAGTCTTTTATTTTATCCAACAAGGAAAGGACAAAAGCACAGAAAAATTCCTTTTTGAGATATTTCTCGGGTTCGGGAGGTAGATTATAGAAAGGGAAGGTGTTAGCACCCTTTTTATCCGTGGTTATCCACGGGCTCTTAGGACTTGCTCATTATGTTTTCAAAAGTTTGCTTTTCTTTGTGTTTGTGGATTTGAGAAGAGTTTTTGTTTTGAAAGGGGTGTAAGTGCGAAAAGTTTTGTTTTTGTTTTAAAAAGAGCAAGTACTTAAGAACATCTACCTACTCAAAAAGGAATTAGTCTGTACAAGTGTCCTTTAGACAGTGTTATCCCACTATTGAGGAGTAGGTAGCATCGTTGTTGGAGTTTAAGGGTCAATTCGATTAAGGGACGTATGGTCACTAAAGCAATGTTAGGACGCCTTAGCGGTAACCCTAATGTCTTAGATCATTTTATCTGAGGCAACCGTTTCGAGGCAACTTATGATCTTTGGACAAGAGGACAACCTCTAAAACTTCCTATACTTAATGGCCACGTTCGAGGCAACCAAGTGAGGTGTACCCTAAGAGTGGCATGTGCAAGTGTGTCAATTCAGTTAATTCTTATCTGTACATGTCAATGGTGAGCTATTGTTGATTTTAGGTTAAAGTTTAATCTTGTCATGCATTGCCTAGTATTCAAACATCTAACAGTTAATATTGTGCGGGAATTAAATTGCGGAAAATAAATCTAAGCTATTACAAGGCGTCGGGTATTTACATCGCCAAAAACAAACCCTTTAAAATTAAATTGCGAAAAGTAAATAAAAGCGATAAATAAAATCCTAATTAAAAACTATTACATTCCCGAAGCAGTTACAATATTGAAATATGGATCAAAAATAATTCGCGCGCGAGAAAATTAACTCGGAGTGTCTTAGGGTTTTGACCCTTTTTATTAAATAAAGCATATTTTTTGTTATTTTGAATTAAAAATTAGTCTAAATTAATAATTGAATTAATCAATTAAATGAAAAGATTTTTGTGGTTTTTTATTATTTAAGGAAATAAAATGAGAATGGTTAACAATATTAAAAACCTAATTCTAAATTAATTTTAATTTATTGCAAAAATAAATTAATGGAATTAAAATTAAATTAATTGTTATTTAGAAAAATAAATAATAAAATTAATGGAATTAATAAAAAACAATTAAACTAAATAAATTAATCAATTTTTATTTACAAAAATAAATAATAAAATTAATGGAATTAATAAAAATATTATTTTTGTTGTTTTTGATTTTTTTATGAAAAAGTTAATTGGTTAATTAATTAATTAAGATAATAATAATAAAATAGAAATAGAAAAAATAATGAAAAGGAAATAAAATAAAAAATAACAAACTCAAGGGGGTGTGGGCCTGAAGAAGGTGTTTGAATGGCAATTCCCAGGCCCAGAACGTCCAGCCTGTTTGACCCTTGTGATTCCCTGCGTGCTTGTTGACCAGGGAGTATGGTGGATGCTCAAATCTGGCTTTTGGATCTTGGCATGAAGCCACTTGGCACATTGAGACCTGAGGGCATTTGATGATCCACGCTTGGAGTGCTGCATGTGAATATCTGGAGAAAAAGTTTAACAAAGTTTTTTTGAGGGACCTGGGATTCGAACCCAGGTCCCAATGCTCATTGATACGCTCCCTTTGCCAACTCATCAACGCTGCTTAGTTGTTAATGGAATGGAAAACAAATAATATAAGACAAACAATTAATTATGCCTGGCAAAAAAAATTAAAACGCGCTAATGATTCAAACAAACCAATGGACGCAAGCCACGTCTTCGTCTTCTTCAACAAAGACTAGTTCTTTACCTGTGGATTTTATTCCGCAACTAAATCCATGGCATCATCCTATCAAGAGCTACAGGCCATATAAATGCTTATGGAAACCATCATTGCATTCGTCTCTCTCCCCTGATCATTCCTATACCCATCATTAGCCTCAATTTATCCTGCATAAAAAACGCCTAAAAAACAAAAGCAAGAACCCTAGGTTCGGGCATCATGATACAGGTCCTAAAAATAAAATTGAATGATGCCAAAACGTTCCAAATCACACAACAAACACAAATATGCCAAGATTTTCAAGAAAAGATGCAAGAATTGGAGATTCGGATTCCATGTTCAGAGCTTGGTTCGTGGATACTTACAGTGAGTTTCAGGCTGTCTTAGGGCTGGATTTTGATCCCTTTGGCTTCACTGGATGTCAGGGAAGAGAGCTATGTCAAGCTCTTGGACTGAATCTTGCTCCAATGTTGTTTTTGATCTCCCACTTTTCAAGTTTTTTCACAAACTTATTCTGGCCGTTTCAGCAGTGTCCTGTGCGTGTTCTTTGTCTGGCTTGCTTGCACATGTATATTAGAAGTGAATTAGGTCAAGAGTTGGGCTTTTATCCAAGTGCATTCAAGATTTTGAGATTTTATATGATCGCCATTATCAAGTTTCCAAATATAGGCCAAATCTGATTTTTTTTATGCATGAAAAGCCATGATACGAGTTTGATTTGATTCATGATGATAATTGAAAGTTGTACCAATCACAAAGATATGATTTCATCAATTTTTAGATTTGATTTGATTTAATATTAATTAAAAATGAATTAAATCAATAAAGATTAAATAAAATAGAAAAATAAATGAATGGCCATGAAACCAAGTATGGGACACGTGTGTGGCATGACAAGACCATATAAAGTGGAAAAAAGTGGGCCCTTTTGTCAAAAATTGGAGTTTTGAGGATAGTTGACTTTTGGCAAATTTGGAAAAATGCCCAACTTCAACAATGCATAACTTCCTCAATTTTGAACTTTTGGAGGTGTTATTGGACTTTTTAGAAACCTTGAGATGTCCTATAACCAACCCTTTTGGTCTCATCGCATTTTGATCTTCCATGCTCAAGTTATAATCTTTGGCAAAAAAGGTCTTTTTGTTGACTTTCAAAAATGACCTATAATGTCCAAATTTGTAACTTTTTGTGAGAGCATTTCTTGATCTTGGGGTGTGAATATGGATTGTAGGAAATTGCATCCTCTTCAAAATGCAATTTGTATGGGTCATTTATCATAAAGTATGAGAAAGTTATGCTTGGTCAAAGTTGAGTTGACTTTTCCTACAAAACCCTAATTTAGCAACTCTTGAATCTTGATGAATCTTGAGCAATCCTTGATGAATCATGATCAACCCTTGAGAAAATGATGAATTAACCTTCAAAATGAGAATGTTGACAAAAAATCTTGAGGTTTGACTGTATTTGGGACAAGTTGACTTTTGCCCTAGTACAGTCGATTTTTGGGTCTCTTAAGCAATTGAATGACCAAACTTCCTCTGCAAGGCTTGAAATTTGACATGGATGAACTTAAGAACATATTAGGAAATTTGGGAGCCCTTGAGGTCATTTGGATGTGAGGACCTTGATGCAACACAAAACCCTAATTTTGACTTGACTGCCTTAGGAGGTGATTTGAATGTCCAACCCTTGAGCCAACTTGAGCAACTTGAAGATTATTCTTGACAAATCTTGAGAAACATGGGAGGGAAAATTTTGGGGTACAACACTAAGGTACACCCCACTTATTAAATCCCCAGCAGAGTCGCCAGTTCTGTGATACGGTCGCCAGAACCGGGACGTGTTTCCCTTTTTAAGGAATTGCTGGTTTGCGTTTTGCGTTTGTGTTTGCAAAATGTCGCTGTAAGAAAGAGTCGCCACCGACTTTTATTTTATCCAACAAGGAAAGGAAAAAATCACAAAAAAAATCCTTTTTCGAGATATTTCTGAGTACGGGGGGTAGATTATAGAAAGGGAAGGTATTAGCACCCTTTCTTTCCGTAGTTATCTACGGGCTCTTAGGTACTTGCTCATCATTTTCAAAATTGTTTTCTTTGTGTTTGTGTGATTTGAAAAGTTTTTGTTTTGACTTCGATTTAACTCTTGCTTCTGTCTTCAAGAGTGTAATGAAGTGTTTTTGAAATTTTTTTTTGTAAAGGAGTGTAAGTGTGAAAAAGGTTTGTTTTGTTTGAGCAAGTACTTAA
The DNA here is from genome assembly GCA_948472305.1 of Vicia faba. NCBI lineage: Eukaryota > Viridiplantae > Streptophyta > Magnoliopsida > Fabales > Fabaceae > Vicia > Vicia faba. The sequence goes on from OX451735.1 coordinate 476,025,591, forward strand.
GAACTAATCTACCTACTCGAAAAAAGGATCATTCTGTATTTGTTTCCTTTAGACAGTGCTATCCCACTATTAGTGAGTAGGTAGCACCGGCGTTGGAGTTTTGAGGGTCAATTCGAAAGGGACCTTCGGTCACTAAAGCAATGTTAGGACGTCTTAGTAATAACCCTAATGTCTTAGATCAATTATCTGAGGCAACAATATCCAGGGCAACCTTTTCGAGGCAACTTTGATCTTTGGACAAAAGTACGACCACTAAAGCATCCTATACTCAATGACCGTTCACCGAAGGCAACCAAGTGGGAGTGTACCCTAGGAGTGCGCATGTGCGAGTGATTCAATTTCAGATTATTTATCTTTGCACATGTTAGGGTTATCTAACTGTTTTAAAGTTTTTCACATACATTCTTGTCATTGCATCCTAATATCATACATCTAACAGTTAAATATTTGTGGAATTTAAAATGCGGAAATTAAACTACACTATTACAAGGCTTCAGGTATTTACATAGCCAAAAACAAACCCTTGAAAAGTAAAACGGTAAATGAAAATAAAGTCCTAATTTAAACTATTACAACCTTGTGAGCAGTTACAATAATAGGGTAAAAATAATAACAAAAGCGCGCGCGAAGAAAATTAAATCGGGAAGAAATTAAGGTTTTGACCCTTTTATCCTAATGAAAGGAAAAATTGTTTTTTTTGTTGTTTTTAATTATTTTTTAAGAAAAAAAGATTAGGTTTTTAAAATTAAATATACAAATAATTAGTTTAATTAAATGAATTAATAAAAATAATTACATGACCTATTTTTTATGTTTTGGTTATTTTTTAGGAAAATAAAATAAAATTAAGTTAGAAGTAAAAACCTAATTGCTCTAATTATTTTAATTTATTTACAAAAGGAATTAAAGTTGTCTAAAATTAAAATCTAATTAAATTATTTAATTTTTCGTATAAAAAATAAAATCTAAACCTAATTTGTGAAAGTTATTAATTTTATGATTTTTGATAAAAATAAAATAACTAATTTGTTAGTAAAATAAAATAAATAAATTAATTAAAATAAAATATAAAAAGAAAGAGGGATAAGGAATTGGGCCTGCAAAAGCAATTTGGAGGGTGCAAAAAGCCAAATTTGGGCCCAAGAAGAATGAGATCCACGTTGACTTGCATGATCATGTGCTTTGTGTTGACTAGACTTCATGATGCACCTTCAGATGATGGCCATCAGATTTGGCCATCTGGAGATCTAAGGGCTAGATCTTGAGAGTCTATGGTAGTCCCTTAATTTGTAAACGCGTTGGATCCTGAAAAGAAAAATAACATAGAGAAATTGGGGGACTTGGGATTCGAACCCAGGTCCTGAAGCTCTTTCCACGCCCTCACTACCACTGCACCACTTGGGTTTTGTTGTACATAAGATAAATGATAATAATAATATGCAAAACAAATGAAATAATAAAATATTTAGCACGGAATTCAAATGGACGAGTGACGGCTTGCCACGTCTTCGTCTCCTTCCTCTCTCCGTGGCTAAAAGGTTTGGAAACCTTTACCTACAGACAACGTCCGTCGCTATAGCCCTGCAATTTCTCAAAATCAAATACAAGTGATATAAATGACTACCAAGGCCATGAATGGACTCGTCTGGATTTGCTGAGCACATTGGTGGCCCTTTCATGGCCCAATTTTGCTTGCACGCAGAAATCCCAAATCGAGCTTGTAAACCCTAATAATGGTGAAACTTCATACAAGCCATGAAAACACAATTAAAGAATACAGAGAGCTTGCAAATGTTCTATGGATCAATAATATATGGTTAATTCATGCTACCAATGCCTAAATCGTGCAAACCGAATTCAAAATTTCATGGATGTCGTGGATGACTTACAACGCTTTTTGGTTCTGGAAAGGCTTTGTTCTTGATTGCTTCTGCTTGCCTACACTCCCAGGAATCGATTGGAATGGGCAAAGAGTCTTGAATTGGCCTGGAACAATGAAATCGTGTTTGCACTTTTTCTTGATTTTTTCAAGTTCTGTTCTTGATGATGCGCCTCCTTCTCTAGCCTCTTTTGGTCTGCACACACTCCTTATGTATTGAGGAGTGAATTAGGGTTGAAAGAATGCACTCAATCTTCCTCCATCAATGAGTTTGATCTTGATTTGATTCACCTTAAAATCTTTCCAAAAATGGCCTAAATCTAATATTTTTATGCACACCAAGTCTTTACACGAGTTTGATTTGATGCTAGCTGTAATTTAAAACCTGAAACAAGCACAAAATCTTTTGTTTTCAATATTTAGGATTTTCTATAATTTGTTTTGATTTAAAATGATTTAATTCAAAATAAAAATCAAAATAAAAAATAAAAATAATATAATGACAAGTGGAAGAGGCTAGGGCTCGTGGACCATGTTGCCAACTCAAAACAAGTGAAAAAGATTGGGCCCATTTGGCAAAAATTGAAGTTTTAGGCATAGTTAACTTTTGGCAATTTTGCAAAAAAGGTCAACTTCACCAATGCATAACTTCCTCAATTTCGACTCTTTGGAGGTTTTCTTGGACTTTTTAGAAAGCTGAGATGTCCTATAATCAACCCTTTTGGTATCATCTCAATTTGATATTCCATGCTCATGTATGAAGCTTTGACAAAAAAGGTGTTTTTGTTGACTTTCCAAAATGACCTATAATATCCCAATTCATAACTTCTTGTGAGTGCATATTTTGAACTTGGGAGCTGAAGATGGATTGTAGGGAATTTCATCCTATTCAAAATTATATTTGGATGGGTCATTTCTCATAAAGTATGAGAAAGTTATGCTTGGTCAAAGTTGAGTTGACTTTTCCTACAAAACCCTAATTTAGCAACTTTTGAGTCTTGATGAATTATGAACAATCCTTGATGAATCATGATTAAACCTTTATCAAATGATGAAGTATCCTTCAAAATGAGAATGTTGACTAAAAATCTTGAAGTTTGACTATATGTAGTCCACAGTTGACTTTTGCCCTATCATAGTCGATTTTCAGGCCTTTGAGCAATTGACTGAGCAAACTTCCTCTGCAAGGCTTGAAACTTGACATGGATGACCTTGATAACATATTAAGACATTGGTGATCATTTGGGATCCCTTGGACTCAAGTATCTTGATGCAACATGAAACCCTAATTTGAGGTAGACTGCCTTAGGAGAGAGCTTGTCTGGCCAACCCTTGGACTACCTTGAGCAACTTGGGGATCTTTCTTGAAATGTTTTGAGAAAAATGGGAAGGAAAATTTTGGGGTACAACAGTTTGTTTGAGATGGTAATAATGGAGAGGTCTTCACATTTTTAATCAAACTCTTGGCAAGTGTATTCTTTTCCAACAGAATTTCGTGGCTATCCAGCGCGAAATGCCTTTCTTCAGCCTTTCACAACCATTGTATTGTCTCGTACAGCACACACAGTATTTTTCATAGCCGGGGAATATCCCAGCTTTCAACAGATTATTCTTGATTATATTCAACAGAGTAGTCAAAATTTCAACAGAGGTAACAAAAATTGTATCTTCGACAGCATTAACACCTTTGTCATGCTTCAGCACTGGAGCGGTAATCACATTCAACGATGGAGGAGGATCAAAATCAATAGTCTTGTTGTCAATTAAATCCTGGATTTTGTTCTTCAAGGCCCAACACTGGTCAGTCTCGTGCCCGGGGCTGTTTGAATGGTAAGCACACTTAGCGTTTGGATTATACTTTGGTGATGAGGTGTCAGGGTTGGCGGGAGGATCTCACAATGTCACTAAATTAGCCTTAAGCAAATGTTGAAGGGATTGAGACAGTGACATGCCTAACCTTGTATATTGTCTTCTTGGAGTTTCCAAATGTTGATGATTTGTAGATGGTCTTGGAGTAGGATTTGGATTGGAGATTCGGACTGCACTGACAGACGGACGATCATTCTTCTTGGTATGGGCCCTTGCCCCGTACACATCATTGACTCCCTTCTTTGAAGAAAAATGCTTCTTGATATAATTGAGAGTGGAGGTGGATGCCACAAAGATCTTCCCACTTTTGATGCCACTTTCAACTCTTTCACTGATTAAGATTAATTCAGTGAAACCAGAAGAAGAGCAGCCAACCAACAGATTAAAGAAAGGACCAGATAAAGTGCCCATGAACATGTCTATGTGCTCCCTATCAGTCAAGGGAGGTTGTACCCTACTAGAAAGGTCTCTCCACTTTTGCGCATATTCCTTAAATCCTTCGTTTTTTCCCATGGTCATATCTTGCAACTGAACCCTCATTGGCACCAAGTCGGCATTGTACTGATACTGATGGTAGAAGGCAGTAGCTAGATCCTCCCAAGTATTGATACGAGAACCATCTAGCTGATAAAATAATTCAAGTTGTGTTCCAGTCAAGCTCTCTTGGAAAAAGTGAATCTAGAGCTTCTTATCAGCAGTGTGCGGCTGTATCTTGCACACATAAGATTTCAAATGGAGTTTTGGATAAGAGACCCCATCGTACTTTGCAAATATTGGTATTTTGAATTATTGGGGAATGACTACCCCAGAGATCAAACCCAAATCATCAAAATCTAAATCGGGGACGACTTGGATTTCAACAGCTTTAAATTTGTCCTCTAACAGCTTGTATTTGATATCAGCGGGTGGGTATTGCTCGTTCAAATAATCATCATCGGAAACTTGATCATTGATACAGTTAGCCTGAGTACTCTTGACCTTACCAATCTAGTTTTCGTCCTCTTCGGATGAATCTTCTTCTACTGGGATTTGACGGATTGTCTCCTTGAACCTTCTACCCATATTGAGCAGAGCTTTCTTCTTTGGATTCTTCTTAACGGCCAGCAAAGCCATCATATCTTGCCGCCCCTTAGCTAGGGCTAGTAGAGTTTCCTAAAACTGATAATTATGGGTTTGGAGATCCTTCACCGTTTGCTCTAGATCCATCTTGCTGAAATAAATAGCAGAAAGATAAGGAAACCTGTTATGCGAAAACCTGTCATATTATGATGCATGAAATATGTATATGCAAATGATTTCAAGGATCAATGAAATTTAAATTTATATAGACAAAAGAATGAACAAACGTTAATTTTCATTAGCCAAAACAAGAAAGGTTACATCATGCCCCTTGGGCTTACAAAATAGCTTTCTAAGATAAAAAGACCTAACGCATCCTCTTTAGCGGGAGATAAGCGTTCACATTTTGCTCATCTTGTAGCTGTTTTGTAAGCTCCAAGACCCTCTTCTCACTAGCATTGGATCGAGCCTCAAAAGTATCCCTTTCTTCCTTCAGCTGGATCCAACCCTTTTGTAAGTCTTCGAGAGAGGTAGGCATGTTGGGATGGAGGATAGTGTAGGGAAAATCTCCTTCGACCATAGACTCCATGATGACTGGTAAGATGAGAGGATAAGGCATCACAAGTTTCTAAGCATGAGCTCGCACCCATTTAAGGCGAGGTTTGAGGGGAATGGAGTTCTTGTGTCCTAACGTCTTTCTATCCACCTTGTTCAACATCCCCCAAGCTCGGATAAATCTCTGGCGGTAACCAAACTGTCTTAAGGCTAAGAAAGGGTTGTAAGTGATACCTCCTCTAATTCCAAGTAAAGGGACATTAGGGAACTCTCCACAAACATCGATAATAGTAACAGTCTCCAAAGAGCGGGAACACGAATGAATGTATGAATGTCTGAGCGTCATCAACCTATGGGACCATCTTGAACCTTGCTCGTTCTTCAACACAGATTGGGAAAGATGCGAAATAAACCATCTTGTCAAGAGAGGAGTACAACACATAAGGATACTTCTTTTCCTCATGGTGCGAATGTGAAAGGAATGTATGATATCCCCTAGCAAAGTAGGCACTGGGTTACGAGACATGAATATTTTGACGGTTTTCACATCTATGAGTTGGTCAAGATTTGGAAACAAAACCATCCCATAGGTGAGGAGAGCCATAATTTCCTCAAAGGCTTGCAAATCAAAAGAGTTCCAACAGTTTTGGGCTTTCTCAAACAAGAACTTTGCTAAGAAACCCTTGACACTACTCATTGTTTCCCAATTAGTTGTGACATCAAATGGTTGCAAGTGTAGAGCATGAGCAATCTCTTCTGGCTTTGGATCTCTTTCCATACTGTTAAAAGGTAGTTGATTGAGAATGGGAATCCTTAAGAGTTGGGAGAAATCTTCCAAAGTTGGCACAAGTTGGTAATCAGGAAATGTGAAGCAATAGTGTAGAGGATCAAAGAATTGGAAGAGCACCTTCATCATATCTTCGTCAATTTTGGAGGTAACCAAATTTATTAGGCGACCATGTCTTTCGGTAAATGGAGAATTTTCAGGAATCCTTGATCTTAGCTCTTTGAGTTGAGGAGGGATCCTTACAAGAATGACTTGAATGGTTTTCCTGCGAATAGAATCCATATCCTGCAAAACAGAACAAAGATAAATCCTAAAAATCCTTGAAATTGTTAGTGAGCATGAGTATGATGTTATGATGTTTATGATGTTATTTACAAGTAAATATATACAAACAAAACAAACAAGTACTTAGGTTTAGGCTTGCATGGAGTCTCATAGGTAAGTACCCTCTTGAAGTTTAGTTGGCTCAAACCTGTCCTAGCAATAGTAACCGGGTTCTAAGGAGCTCAATATCACTGGTTTGTTTCTTTGGTCATTGTTTCTGCACAAGCCTTTTTAATGGCGACCGAAATATCCCAAAAAACCAAACCTCAATGAGTGTAGTATCGAGTATCTACCAACTTTGGACTGCACCAAAGTCGGTCATCTCACTACATCCTAAAGGCCAAGTTGGTCAAGTAAAGGTTCTAAAAGTTCATTAGTGCTTCATGACATCACTCAACGGCCCCGTATTCTCCTTGACTACTCAAGGGCTACCGGTACCCACAAATATGTCGCACTAACATAGTTATTGCTTAGACCATGTCGGTATACCCTGCACAGTTTCCACAATGTATTGCTACTTACCTATAAGGTATCCCAAATCTGGGTAGAGGATTCAAACCCAAACAAAGAACCAAAATATAAAGCGTACAAGTCAAACAATGAAAGCAAGTAAATGTGATCTAACCCTAAGGTAACCCCACTTTTAAAATATTCCCCAACAGAGTCGCCAGTTCTGTGATACGGTGGGAGAACTGACTTGGTTGTTTTTCGTTTTATCGTAAATGTTGCAGTTAGCAAGAGCCGCTACCAACTTTTCTTTTATCCAAAAGGAAAGGTGAAAAAGCACAAGAAAGACCTTTGAGATTGTTTCTTGAGTTCGGGGGGGGGGGGGGGGGGGGGGCAGATTATGAAAAGGGAAGGTATTAGCACCCTTTTCATCCATGGTTTTTCATGGGCTCTTAGTTACTTGCTAGATCTCTTTCTTTTGTTTGAAATTATGCTTTGTGTGGTTTTTGAAAGTATTTTGAAAAGGCACTATCGTTTAGGAAAACTTTGTAATGATTCTTATTCGTAAGAATGTATACAAAGTGTTGATCTTTTTATAAATGTTTTCAAGTTTAAAAGGTGTTTTTTTGAAAGTGTTAGTGTTTGTTTTGAAAATAGCAAGAATGTTTTGTTTTGAAAGTGAGCAAGTAACTAGGAATATTCTACCTACTCAAAAGTCTTTCATGTTCATTTCCTTTCTCATTTGACATTGTTATTGTACCATTGATTTGGTAAGTAACCCTATCTTTGGATGTACATGGGACGGGCGTGGGTCATTATATAACCATGATTAGCAATGTTGCAAGGTATATTATCACTTTTCTTTAGGGACTAAAATCATTTTGAAAGGCAACTTTTGATAGCGTCATCGAGGGACTATGATCTTGTATTTTTGCTTGTTTTTGCTAAGATACCTCACATGCGTAACATAGCCATTTTGTAAGGCAACCAAGTGGATTTTACCCTAGGGGTACTTGTGTGCAAGTGTGTTGATTTCCATGCTTGATTTATCTTTGATTAGGGTTTTCTAATTGATTGGTTTTAGTCTTTCCATTCAAAACCCTAATTACTAGCATTTATATCTAAAGCGATAAATTGCGGAATTTAAAATTACTACGCTATTACAACACTTGTGGGAAGGGGGTGTACAATTTACAAATGGGGATTGCTAGAAAATAAACATAATTATCTATTACAACCATATTGAATTTGTACAAGAATTGAATAAATAATGTACAAAATGAATAAATATACAATCATGTAAATGGAAAGGGAATAGATCTTTGTTTGGATTTTTAAGAAAGGGTCTTAACCTAATTAAAAAAATTTAGTGAAAATTAAATAAAATTAACTTAAACTAATTAAGAAAAGAAATTAACTAAAAAATATTTTTTAGGTTTTTTTTTATGAAAAAGTTTCTAAAAAAATAGTATAAAAATTAATTAATTAAAATAAACCTAAGTTCTAAATAAATTTTAATTTACAAGAAAATAATATAATATAATAATTATCTAAATATTAATTAAGAAAAGGAAATTAATTTATTAAGAAAAATTGTTTTTTGTTCTTTTTAGTTTTTATAAAGAGAAATAAAATATGAGTATAAAAAGTAATAAAATAAATATTTTTGGATTTTTTTTATTAATAATAAAATAAAAATAATATTAATAATAATAATAAAAGAAAATTTAAAAGTAAAAAAATAAACTAAAAAAATGAAATAAAGAAATAATGGGCCAGGGGAGTGCTGAAGCAAGGCAGGGAGTTAGAAAGAACAAAAAAGCCAGGCCCAAAGCTGTTAGGCCCAAGCGCCTGTTTGTGACAAAAAAAAGAAGGAAAATGTTGAAAAATGCAAAAGGGTACCACTGGGGCTCGAACCCAAGTCCCTATAGTCACAGGCGCGCGCTTCTACCATTGGGGTGGCTATACATCCATTTATTAATATCAAACCATAAATATATATGGCAAACACGTTCCTGAAGACAACTTTATCTTCAACCTCACGCCCAGCCTGAACCTCTGTATCTTATTCAATTCTCAACCAAAATGAAAAATGTAAACAGGAAACTTGTGGCAAATTTCCTCACGATTTTAGAAATGCAAAGCAATAAAATTTTAGATCAAAGACAAACATGAATTTTAATGACCCTAATCTGAACCCTAAAAATTTCAGAAACTTCAAACTTAAAATTCTCTAAGCTCAAGCAACATAAATGAAAACTATGGACATGGTTAGCTTTAGAGCAATGATATCTACATTTTTCATTCACAAATAAACCATTAATGATGCTTGTATGAAGAGTTCAAAGTTGAGATAACTTACCTCAAAACTAGAAATCGTGTTCTGCAAATGAGCACTCCTCAAGGTGTTGTGATGATCAGTATAGCTCCACTGAAGTCCCAGGAAGCTAATGCAATGATTAGCTTGGTTGGAGAGTGGCTGAAATAGCCTGGAGAAGTCCACTTGCAGTGCTCTGTTTTTGGACTTGGAAATGGAGGAAGATGGTGTTACAGAACTGTAACAGGGTAAGGGATGACTTCTAAATGATGTTTAGAAGCTTTTGGAAGCAAGAAGCCAAGAAACGCACGAGTAGTTTTTGGTTTTGGGATTTTTGGCCAGAATCTACAACAATAGAAGTGTGAGATGCCAATTTGTGTTCTTGGTGTTTTCAGGGGTTAAGCATGCGTGGGATTTGTGACAAAATACTTGTATATGTATATGCAAAAAGCTTGAGTGCTTTGGAGAGTCAGAAGTACAAGTTACAAACTAAATACTATGTTACTTGATTTTCAAGAAAAGTGGGAAAACAAGTTTCAAGAGGAAGTAGAAGCATGGGCTGAGTGATTGTAAGTGTCTAGACAAGTTTCTCTTATGTTATGGGACTTGTATGATCAGAAGAAAGCAATTGCAAGGCTCAAGAACAAGTTTTGTATAAAAAGCTACTTTATCAAAATGACATTGTGCACTTTCTTCCCAAAATGGATATAAAGCATGGCCTTGCATTGAATGCTTGAATTGAGACCTCTAACAGCTGTGCAGGCAATTAATCATGGAGTGCCTAACAAGTTTGAGGCCTGTAAAGTAGAGATTATGCAGCATAGGTTTGAAATTTGAATCTTGTTCATCACAAAATGACTTATAATTCAAGTGTGAAAACCCTAACTTCATCTCTTCGATTCTCCCTACTTGAGAATGATCTCAAGGAGTTCTTGGACGTTTTAGAAATCTAGTAATGTGCTCTACAACCCCTCTTGGAATAAATTTTGAAAATTCACCTTGGAACTATATGAAAATGTGCCATGAAGTTAGGTCAAAATCCTGACCAAAACTAAGGCAAAATTTCATTAAGTGTCCAATTTCAAGACTATGACTTTAGGAAATAATAACTTGAGATCCAAGAATTTTTATAAGAAGTTGTGTAAAGAAATGTTGTATATATCATGGAGATATACAACTTTCATTTTGAAAGTTTCTTCTGAATCCTCTTGCATCATGGTGAAAGATTGGCTTAAAGTTATGAAAAAAACATGAAGTTTTAAACACTTAGAAAAATTTCTAAGTTATAAAACTTTGACTTTTCAAAATGGAATCTTGAATTTTTGATTTCTTGATGAATAAGTTTCATATTTTGACATATTTTGATGAATTGTAATCTTTGACATTGAATTTTGACCAAAAAGTCAAAGTTTGACTTTTAAGTGTACAATTGACTTTTTGATCAGTTGACTGAAAATTCACTATCAATCCAATTGATCTTGAGCAATGTTTTAGGTCATGTCATTAGGTCAAAATGATGCAATTGAACTCTTGAAATCATGCTTCAAATCAATTGACCATTTGCTAGGTCAAAAATCAGAAATTGCCCTTTCTTAGTCAAAATCCTAATTTTGACCATTTTGCCCTTTTGATGATTTGATCAAATTTCTTGGGGAATTATGGTCCAAACTTGATACAATTATACATATGAGTTTATAATGTTGATATGGATAAAAAATTATGAAGTTTGACTGTAAATTGGCCATAGTTGATTTTTTCCCCAATACAACTTATTTTTAGGTCAACTACTCAATTGACTGAGCAAAAATGTGATCCAAGGATTGAAACTTGACATGAAAAATCTTGGGAGTCCACAATGATCCATGAAAGTCATATGAAGCAAAGAAAGTTCAAATACCCTTGTGCAATCTCAAACCCTAATTTTGGTCATCAGTGCTTAAGGGGGTGTCTCGAGCTGATCAACCCTAGTGTAGTCTTGAACCAAGAGAGATCTTTGTGAGAAAATATTAGATAAATGAGAGAGAAAATTTTGGGGTACAACAACAACTTTGAAAATTTTGCAAAATTGGACAGAGGTTCTCTAGGTTCTGTGTGCGTGTGTTTGGCTTGCCAATGTGTTGCTCTTATAGTATGGAAGGAGGAGACAATATAACATGGAAAGAATCAAGTCATAATGCTATGTTTTCATGTCAAAATCCAACCAATTTAAAAGCTTCCATATTTGCAAATCTTTCCCTTTCCATGCATGAATGAACCTAGTCATTATTTGTACGGGTTTGGGGGCCTGAAATTGAGTCAAAACAAAAGCCCAATGGTCATGATCCAATCATTTGCTATTTTATATGATTTATCTTGTATTTATGTGAATAAAAACAAAATAAATATGAATAAAATAGCTAAAAAATTCAAGGCAAGGAAAGAGTGAAATTGGGGGTCCTTTATAAGCTTAGGAAGATGTTTGAGGCCTAAGAAAACAAGCCATTGCTTCAAAAGTTCAAATTTGCTCAATGCACCATTCTTGAAATTTCCAAAATTTTCACAATTTGGGAAAGCCATAACTTGCTCAATTATTATCTCATGATGATGATATCGTACTTTTTGGAAAACCCAAGATGTCTACTTCAATCCCTCTTTTGATCAAATTTGCATTTGAAGAAGTTATCTTGATGTAAAAGGTCTTGGAAAAAAGTGGCTTTTGTTGATTTTCTAAAAATGACCTGTAATGTATGAACTTGTATCTTTCAAATGGTGCATTTCTTGAACTTGAGGGATGAAGATAAGTTGTAGGGAATTGGTTCAAAATGAGCTTTGTTTGGAAAATTTATGATAAAGTATGAGAAAGTTATGCTTGGTCAAAGTTTGGTTGACTTTTCCTATAGAAACCCCAATTTGCCATTTTTGACTTTTGATGAGTTAGGGGCATTTCTTGAGGAATCATGATCAGCCTTTGATAAAATGATGGATATAATTTCAAAATGTTGATGTTGACCAAAAATCTTGAAGTTTGACTGTACATGGGCCACAATTGACTTTTTCCCTAGCACAATTGATTTTCCAATACTTAAGCAATTGACTGAGCAAACTTATTGAGCAAGGCATGGAACTTGGCATGGATAACCTTGAGGGAATATTAGGACAATGGAGAACATTTGGAATCCTTAGAGCTCAACCATCTTGATGAAAATGGAAACCCTATTTGGGGGTTTATTGCCTTAGGAGGAGAATTGTCTGATCAATTCTTGGTCAACCTTTGAGCAATTGAGAACCTCTAGGAGTATGTCTTGTGAGAAAATGGAAGGACAAATTTTTGGGTACAACAGATTCCACCCTTGAAAATCTTCAACACACAATTTATACACTATAACATACAATTTTTGTTCCATTCAAAGGACATACTTTGGTACCCCGTTCGAAGGACCTGCAAAAGATACCTGGATGTCCCATTCAAAGGACATACTTTGGTGGCCCATTCGAAGGACCTGCAAGACGTACCTAGATGTCCCATCCGAAGGACATATTTAGTGGCCCATTCGAATGACATGAAAGACGTACCTAGATGTCCCATTCGAAGGACATATTTGGTGGCCCATTCGAAGGACATGCAAGACATACCTGGATGTCCCATTCAAAGGACATATTTTGGTCACCCATTCAAGGGGCATACATTTGGCCCATTCAAAAGACATATACTATTTGGAAACAAGTATTGTTGTCTAAAGAGAGGATCTGGTCGAAGTTTGGACTTATGAAGTCAAAACTAAAGGTTGGAAATATTCAAAGGTGCTTGTGCTACAAGTCTAAGCCTGCTACACTGACCACAACACTCCAAAACTGCTGCACAACAGTCCTGCTACACTGATCCCATATTTGCACCAATTTGACATACAAATAATGCCCCTCGAAAGCTACAAAAACAATATACCCAATTTGTTCAAATTCTTTTGTTTTCCCTCCTAAACCTCAGCCAACTTCATCTATAAATAAGATGTCCCACAACACATCTTAAGGGGATGGACAACACATCCAGAGGGTTTTTGATAGCTGGAGAAACTTTGATTGTGTGAAAATTATCAAACACTTAACACATTCTCAAACCCAAAATCAAAAGACCATACCTTTGTTTCTGTTCCTTTCGAATCCAATACTAGAAACACAACACTTGTTTCTTTTCCCTTTCAAATCCAGGAGCGACCCCACACTTTGTACTTTCTTTCGAATCCAACAAAGGAACACTACACCTGTTCTTTTCCTTCAAATCCAGAAACAACAAACATAAACTCTACTCTTCTTGGCTTTTGAATCCAACACTAGAAACACCACCTTTGTTTCTTTCCTTCGAATCCAGGAGCACCCAGGGCAGCAGCTCCAGGTCCAACACCTACATTCCAGCGTCAAGCAAGGTAAGTCCTCTTAACCTTAAGCTTTTCGTTTCGAGCATGTAAATGATATTTGTTTACTTTTTCGTTTCTGCCCTTTTTAGTTTGTTTTTCTTGTCCAAGTATATGTTAGAATTAACCTGTACAAACTCAAACAAAAAAGAAAACAAAACAAAGTTTACTGAATCTAAGCCTTAGGCTTCGCCCCTTATCGCTTCATGGTCCCAAATGAAAGACAAAAAGGGCGTGAACGGAGGATGCGCACTCATGCAGCTTTACAGGCCCATATTGCTTCACAGTCCAAACGAATGAGCAAGAAGGGTGTAATCAAAGGGTGTCCACACTGACTTCCAGGCCCGATCAAAAGCAGCAGCGAGAAGGTTGAATCAAAGGGTCCATCTCACGCTGGCTGCTAGGCCCAAATCGAAAGAAGCCAGGAAAAGCATAATCGAAGGGTGCATTATGCCTGGATCAGAAAACTTGTTTCCCTTCTTTTATTTTGTTTTGTTTTTATATTTTCTTGTTGTTCAATATGGTTGTAATAACGTAGGACCTTATTTTTCGCATTTTTATTTCTTTATACAAATGTTAGTAATTAGGATGTATGGCAAGATAAAACCAATAAGTAGATAACCCAAAAATCAAAGACAAAAATGCATGTAATCAAACACATTTGCACACATGCACCTCTAAGGTAATCTCACTTGTTGGCTCATAAAATAGTCATGTCCTTCGAATATGGGCGTTTTAGAAAGACCCTCGATAAAAGATCGTAGTCCCTCGATGACTCTTGATGTTTCCTTCGGTAAACGATCTAGTCCCTAACGAAAATTGCTAAAATGTCTCATAGGTTGCCTTCGATGACTATACAAACAAACCACGCCTGTCCCTTCATATCTAACGATGGGGCTTCTTACCAAATCAATGGTAAGGTATAAACATTTAAAGGAGGAGGAAAAGAACATAAGACCTTTTGAGTAGGTAGAACGCTCGTAGTTGCTTGCTTGCTCACAACTAAAAAATCATTTTCAAACCTACACATTCAGTTTAAATATTTTCAAAAGTCAAAGCTCTTTGTACGCATTCTTATAGAGATGAGAATCATTACAAAGGCACTTTTCAAAATCACTTTCAAAAACATCTTCCACAAACACCTCTTTGAACTATTTTCAAAACCAACATTTTGCACGCATTCTTATAGAGACGAGAATCATTACAAAGAAGTTTTCCAAATATTTTCAAACCCACACCACAAAGCACATTTTCAAACAAAAGCAAGTTGATCTAGCAAGCAACTAAGAGCCCGTAGATAACTATATTTGAAAAGGGTGCTAACACCTTCCTTTTTCATAACCTACCCCCGAACTCAAGAAAACATCTCTAAAGGTCTTTCCTGTTCTTTTCACCCTTTCCTTATTGGATAAAATAAAAGTCGGTGACGACTCTTACTATCCGCAACAATTGCGATCAAACGCAAAACAACCGAGCCAGTTCTCCCACCGTATTACAGGTAGGATATTATAAAACTGGTGCATACAGACTATTCAATCCGGTTAATGAGAAGATTGTGTTGAGTCGAGATATTGTGATTAATGAAAATTATGCCTGGGATTGGAATTCTAGCAATTAAATTAACAAGCCATTGATAAGTTCTGATGTCGATGAAGAAACTGATGAAGTAGAGGTCGAAGGAATTATTGAGAATCTAGCCGAAGTCGAAAAAGAAGCAGTTGCTAACATTCCCGACACAGTCGAAGTCAAAGAAGTTGTGGCTGAAACAAGCCAAAGACCTCAAATAAATAGAGTTCTTCCAACAAGACTTCATGATTATGAAGTGGTGGATGATGATGAAGTCACACTAGATAGAGAATTAGTTCATTTTGCTTGACTTGCAGGTGTTGAACCAATTAACTATAGCGAAGCTTTAAAGACTAAATAATGGAAGTTATCTATGGTCGAAGAGTTACAGGAAATCGAAAGAAACAACACATGGGAATTAGTCGAATTGCCAACACATACAAAATCTATCGAAGTAAAGTAGATATTCAAGTTGAAACATAATGTTGATAGCTCGATAGCAAGATATAAAGCAAGATTAGTAGCTCGAGGGTTTCTTCAAAGAGAATGACTCGACTACTCTGAAGTATTTGCTCCAATAGTAAGATTGGAGACTGTTCGACTAGTGGTAACATTAGCATACAACAAAGGTTGGTCGACATTTCATTTAGATATGAAATCAGCATTTCTGAATGGTCCTTTAGACGAAGAGGTCTATGTAACACAACCTCCAGGGTTTTTGATTCAGAAGGAAGCGAGTAAAGTATATAAGTTGCATAAAGCATTTTATGGCCTCAAGCAGGAACCTAGGGCATGGAACAAAAAGATCGACTCATACTTAGTCGAATTGGGATTTGTCAAATGCTAATCTGAGTATGGTGTCTATGTTCAGGTTGTAGCAAACGATATAACAATCACCTGCTTATATGTCGATGACTTGCTAGTAACTGGAAATAACTTGGATAACTTGTCGAAGTTCAAAGAGCTGATGATGAAGTAATTTGAAATGTCTGATCTGGGAAAATTGTCTTATTTCTTAGGTATGGAATTTCAAATGTCGAAGCAAGGTATGATGCTACATCAAAGAAGTATGCCAAATAAATACTCAAGAGATTCATAATGGATGTTTAGAATCCTGCATCCTCACCTGTCGAATAAAATGTAAAATTGGAGAAGAATGTAGAGGAAGACAAAGTCGATCTAACTTTGTTCAAGTAAATTGTAGGATCTCTTAGGTATGTGTGCAATAGTCAACCTGATATAGGTTTCCCTGTAGGATTAGTAAGCAAATATATGAGTGAACCAAGAGTGTCATATATGAAGGCTACAAGAAGAATCCTGAGATATTTGAAGAGTTCGATAAATTGTGGAATACTATTTCGACGATATTCTGAAGACAAAGAAGCAATAGTTAATTGTTTTTCAGATGATGATTGGTGTGGAGATAAGGAAGATCAAAGAAGCACAACTGGATATTTCTTTCAAGTATTTGATGCCTAAATCTTATGGTGTTCGAAGAAACAACCTGTGGTGACGTTATCATCTTGTGAAGTTGAATATATAACAGGATCCTATGTTGTATGTCAAGCAATTTGGATCAGATCTATACTTGATGAAATGAAGGTCAAAGTGAAGAAACCTCTTGTATTGCAAATTGACAACAAGTCAGTCATAAATCCGACAAAGAATCTAGTTCTGCATAGAAGGTAAATCAAAGTGAACTTGAAGTAAGACATTGCTCGAGTGAAGCACAGTTGGCCGACATTTTCTCCAAAAGATTGAAGATTGACAAATTCCTAAATTTGAGAAAGAAATTAGAAATAGTTCAGATTGACTATTTTTGAGATGTTCGACAACTTAGATTATGGGTGTGTGTTGAAATATTAAATTAGATATGTTAAAAGATTAGATTAGATTAGATTTAATATTTAAATATAATCTAAATTATGTAGACTCAAACCCAATTAGATTTGTATATAAATAGTCCTCTTTATTATTATTTATACAATTCAATAATATAAATCCTTATTTTCTTTATTATTCTCTTTTTCCCTCCTCACTAAAGTGTCTCACAGCACTAACATTTACGAATAAGCAAATTCAATTTTTTAAGTTATGTTATGTTATAACTTGTATCTCACTTTATTTGTATTTGTGTATATATAATTGAAGTGTATTTTCTCACTCTCAATTATATCTTCTCTTATTGTCTCTATCTCTCCCTCTCACTCTCCACATTGAAGCGCTCCATTTTTTCAACCATAGTGATTTTAATTTTCACCAAAATCTCTCACTATTTCTTCTTCGCCATTTCTAATTGAAAGCAATCTCTAGCATGTATGCCCTCTATAGTGATTCATTGGATTCATTCAAATTGCAATACACATAAATTAATAAGCTAATCAGTTAAATTTCTAATGTGCGGTAACTAGCGATTAAACTATTTATTGATATGACTTGACATAAAAAAATTATATATTATCAAGAGAACCATAATTAATATTTAGAGAAAAGAATGGTGATATAAACTATTTTTACATTGTCAACTAATGACAATCATATATTTCATTAAATTAGATTATAAAATTTAAATTATTATTATAATTTGACACTTTAAAATATTCCATTTGAATAAATATGTGACGGTCTACTTGAAGTCAACTGTAAATTTGTAAAATATGAGAGCTACTAAATGAATCTGTTTTAGTCATGTGAGCTATAAACTAATTTTATTATGTTTGTCAAATAGAGCCTTAGAATTGTTCTCCAAAGAATAAAAAAACAACTGAGTGGTACTCTAACGAGAACGTGACATTATCAAACTAGTTTAGAGCATGATTGCATGTCAAATATTTCCCAAGTAAATTTTAACATGAATCATTATACAAATTTTTCACACCACATCAAAATGAAATATACAACAAGCATAACGAGAATCAAGAGTGTTCTTCTGCCTACCAACTAATACATGATGATGATGATGATGATGATGATGATGATGATGATGATGATGATGATGATGATGATGATGATGATGATGATGATGATGATGGTGATGGACGTGTAACACAGATCTCATTATTCTATAAACTTTGTCACCATCATCACAGTTCAAATGTGTCTATCCACATTTAAAAAGTAAAATGTCTTTGGGAGCGATATACAAAAAAAAGTAGAAGTGTGGTTCATAAGATACATTCGACACTGCAAAATAAAACAAGAAAAAAAAATCCATCAAATGCAAAACCCTAAGAACAATGCATTGTATCTACAAAATAATCAAGAAACTTTATAACTTAATAATGAAAGAACTAGAAGTAGTAGTAATTACCAAAACTGCTACCAACGATGCAATGCCAAGTGGGGCCATATCTGCTATCAAACTCCGTCTTTATCTCCTCGGCAATACTCGAGTCGCAATCATACTTCGTAAAAGCCTGGTTCAAGAAAAGCTCAAGACTTTATGAAACTAGACACCATGAAAACCAAAACGGTAAATGAAGGAAGGAACTAACGGTGGTAGCTATAGCTAAAGCCTCTTTTTCCATCTTGTTATACAGACGCTGATCAGCGATGGTTCTCTTGGGACGAACAGGTGGTGGATGTGGAGGTAGTAGTAGTAGTAGTAGTGGTGGTGGTGGTGAGTTGGGAATGAGGTTGGACGATGAAGCTTCGTCAAGGTTCTTATTCTTATTCTTCTTGCTCTTGTTCTTCTTGGCCATCTTTCTTTGTTGAGTTTTGGTGACAAGGGAGGAAGGAGATGCGTACAAGTGCTACTGATCAAGAACGATAAGCTCGGAATATATAGCATACAAAAGTAAAGAGTGGTGTGAAAATTTTTGATATTAGTATAATTTTATTTATTATTTATAGTGAGGTGAGGCTTAGGTTACGTTTAATACATTGACATAATTCATCTATATAATTTGTATTTTAAATTACAATTTTGCTTATTTGTTATTCTAATAAAACTTTCCATTTTCTTAAATTTTATCTTATTGTTTAGTCATCACATTTTCTATATGTTTTTTTATTATTTTATTAAAGAATTAAATATATGTTTTGTTTTTATAAATTTAAATTTGATTTTAGTTTTTATAAAAATATTTTTCGAATAATAATTTTTTTTTTAATTTTCATTCACGTTTTTTGTCTTTTAGATTAAAATCGTGATTTTTTTTTTTACAATAACCAAGTATTAAAATAATATTTCGCAAATAACCGCGTTTCGGAAAAAATTACGCAAATAACCATGTTTCAGATGACTCCCCAAAGGAGGAGCCATCTCACTTGGCGCCTCCACCCCTAGTTTTGCCCTAGGCGCCATCTCACTTGGCACCTCCTCTTACTTTTAGCCAAGTGAGATGGCGCATGCACTTTAAAAGTGAGATGAGGCGCCATCTCACTTGGCTCCTAGGACAAAACTAGGGCAAAATGTTGTTTTATAAATAATTCATCCGTTTCTCCGAAATTTCTCACACTTTCTCGCACTATTTTTTTATTTTTTACTCTGTTATTTGCGTCATGACGTCGCCCATGATTTTTAGCAGAGATGGTTACGTTATCTTCTCCGCCATGAAACCTGCGATGAAAATGAAATTCTGGCACATTCACTCCATGGAGCGTCTGAAGCGGGAGTTGATGCGATGGCTAGATGGAGACATTGCGGAGGGGGGAAAATTCGAAGGATCCAACGAAAACGAACAATAACCTCACATGCGACAGGAAGACCTAATGTATGGTTGGAGAAAGTCAAAACAGACAGCGATGTAATGTTGATGATGCATGGGTCAGATGAAATTGTGTTAACAGTTGTAATTTCGTAGACGGAATATCGTTAATTTTTCTTGTACGCTCAATATTTATTGTAGCAAAATCTGTTAACGGAAAACCCTAATGTTTACAACATAATTAAGGAAAGATTTTATGTATTACAATTTTTATGTGGTCGAGGCAGACGCCCGATTCGGACAATTTTTACGATTGTGTCCGACCTGACGGCATAAACCACACTTTCTTTCCAGCTTGTCAAGATCGTCCATTTCTGTTGTGATGCACTTACTTTTGGGACGACCCTTCTTGTTCCTTCGCATTTGGTCATTGTGCCACACTATTTCGCCGTCGTATGCAGGCCAATAATCTGGTTTTGCTACCAAATGAAAGTTGTTGTTGTAAACGTTGAGCAACGTTTCAGATTTGTAAATGTGTGACAGAAGTTGCAGCGCGTCTTGATGGGTATGAGCACAAGCGGCAATGACATGAGAGCAAGGCATACGAAATGCTTGAAACCTGCCACAATCGCACCAACGAGAAGGTAGCATGACCCTATATTCTTGTCTTGGCAGGCCTTCGTTGTGGTTGATTGTCTCTTTCACAATGAAGTTGTGGCTGTGTCGGTCAAACCGTATAACCATATAAGTGTTGGCTTTGGCACTTTATGCCTTAATGTATTTCATGCAGCTTTCACTCCATAGTTGTCCAGATTGCAACACCGCATTCCATATTTCACATCTTTTGGCAAATAACGTAGCCATCCTAAAATACGTAGATTTTACCAAAGTAGTGATCGGGAGGTTTCGTATGCCTTTGAATACCCCATTCATCGATTCAATAAGATTGGTTGTCATGTGCCCCCATCTTTGGCCATTGCCGTATGACCTAGTCCATTTTTCCACCGGAATATTGCCGATCCACCTACCGGCTTCCGGATTTGACAAACGGGTCTCATTGCGGTAATATTTGAATGTGGGTTGTGTCAATGCATATCCCGCACTCATAACTGCTTTCCTTAGTGTTTTGTCCTTGATCTCCCTCGTGAAATTCTAGACGATATGCCTAACGCAATAGACATGCGTAGAAGGAGGGTCATGCCAACCGTTTGCAGGATTATTGTAGGAACTTTCAATAGAGGCATGTCTGTCCGAGATCAAACAGAGATCTGGTTGAGGAGCCACGTGTGTCTGTAGATTTTTCAGAAAAACGCTCCAAGCACCACCGGTCTCCCCCTCGACAAGGGCAAAGGCAATGGGGAAAATGTTGTTGTTGTCATCTTGTGCAACTGCCATCAGTAGCGTGCCTTTGTACTTCCCATACAACCAAGTCCCATCAATTTGTATAATTGGTTTGCATGATGCAAACCCTGTGATGCAAGATTGAAATTCCCAAAACACTCTACTGAATATTCTGTTGTCGTTTAGTAGACTACCATCTTGGGCGTATGCTGGCACTGTTTCCAGAACGTAAACAATACCCGGAGAATACGTCTTGAGTGCATTCAGGTAGCGAGGAAGTTCTTGGTATGACTCCTCCCAGTTTCCGTACACCTTTTCAATCGCCTTAGTATTTGCTAACCACGCCTTACGGTAAGACGGAGTATAGTTAAAAACCATGGTGATGTGGGAGATGATTATTTTCACCTTCAAAGATGGGCCGTTACTTACCAGTGGTAGGATTTCTTGACAGATGAGATCGTAATTAAGTTTTCGGTGGTCCTGTGATTGGGTAGAACTTACACAAGTGTGGGTAGTCATGGAACCTATGACCCAGCAGTCACCTCTTAATCTGTATGATGCAGTCAGCTTGAACATACAGTCAGGGTGGACACACTTGATCTTGTACCTTTCTGGGTTGACACGGTCCACCTTAAAATCAACCGAGTTAAGCATGTGGAATTTTTTTATGGCTCTGATGCATTCCTCTCTGTTACGAAACGTGTCCCTATCTTTTAAATTTTCATTCGACTGTGTTATACCCCAAAATTTGCCCTCCCATATTTTTCAAGAAATTGCCAAGCCAAGTCACAAAATTCCCCAAGGGTAGTGCAGGTCAACTGTCTCCTATACAGTCAAAATTAGGGTTTTGAGTCTGATCAAGAAAAGGAAGTTTTCAAAGGCTCAATCAAGTCTCATATGCTTACAAACATGGTCAAGCATCCTCATATCAAGTTTCAAGGCATTCAGCTCAAAATTGCACAGTCAAAACCCTAAATTGCACTACAGTCAACTGTAAGGGGCAAAATGGTCATTTGACAGTCAAAAGTTCAAATTTTTGGTCAACATATCATTTTGAAGCCACAAACATCATTTGATCAATGCTTGATCATGATTCTCAAAATTTGGCTCAGAAAATCATCAAGATGCAAAAGTTGCTATATTTGGACAGCTGAAAAAGTCAACTGAAATTGACCAGGGCATAACTTTCACATGGATTATCAGAAAAATTCCATCCAAAGCTCATTTTGAAGAGAAAGACATTTCCTACAACTCATATTCATACTTCAAGTCCAAGAAATGCTCTCACAAAAAGTTATCAATTTCAACATTATAGGTCATTTTCAAAAGTCAACAAAAGGGGACTTTAAGTCAAAGGCCATAACTTGAGATTGGTAAATCAAAATGACATGGGACCAAAGGCATTGGTTAAAGGACTCAAAGACCTTTCCAAAATGTCCAAGAACATGTGAAAAGCTTAAAAAATGAGCAAGTTATGCCTTGTAGAAGTTGGGAAATTTTTGTGAAATGGCAAAAGTCAACTATCCTTGAAAATCCAATTTTTGACAAAAGGGCCCCATTTTTTCCACTTGGTTCATCCTTGTCATGCCACACACGTGTCCCATGGTTAATTTCAAGACCAAATATTGATTTTTTTATTTTATTTAATTTTTGATGATTTAATTCATTTTAATTCTTTGAAAATTCAAATAAAATTTAAAAACCAATGGAATAGTGTCATGTGAACTTGGACAATTTCTATGTATCATGAACCAACTCAAGAAATCAGGCTAGGGTTCATTTGCACACTAGGTCTAGGTTTTGGCTAAAAAGGAGGAAAAATGGTTAAGAGTGAAAACCCTAAGACTAATTCCTTCATGAGCTTGAATCTAGGTCAAAGAGTAAGCCAATTCCATTCCATGATCATCACTGAGTCAAACCCTAACCATAAGATGCCATATGCTGCGCTGAAAAGCCATTGGACAATTTGAAAAATGAGCCATATAATGCAAATCTGAATTCAAGGTTAGAGGATCTTTTAAGCTTTAATTCTTTTTCCATAAGCATCCTTAAGCAACTCTGAACACGTTCCAATCAATCTCAAGCACAAAAGCTCCAAGAATTGGCGTCTGGGACTTATACTGCATTGCAAAAAATTCACAATCGTATAGCATTTTTTAAGCACTTTTACAACATTCTATGCATTACATCATGTGTGTTTTGAGCTTCTGAAACTAACCCTTATGCTTGATTGAAGTTTTACACGTTGTACACGAAGATGCCATGATTGAGTATTAGGGTTTCGTGAGGTTCAAAATTAGGGATTCCTAAAACAAGAAAAATTAGGCCATCCCAGTACTACCATTGCATCCAGTACACCAAGACGAATGGATTGACCTACTCGCGACAAATTTATGAGCTACAGGGACCTAATCGCTATTTTCTCAAAAGCTGCCTAACGCTACGCTTCAAAAACCGTTGCCTTCTTTCTTTGTGTTTCAGGAAAATGGAAGGGATGATGGCGTGGCACAAGTGGATTGGAAGAATTTGAATTAGCGCGCGTTTTAAAGAGCATTGATGTTTCTTTTTTTATAATATTTATTTACTATTATATATTAATTGAAAGTGAAGTGGTTCAGTGGCAGAGGGAAGCGCTTGCAATGCTTATGACCTGGGTTCGAGTCCCAGGTCTACACAATTCCATATTATTTTTCAAAATAGAATTCTATGCTTTGTCAATATCCAGGTGCACCATATGCCATCCTGATCCAAACGCATACGTGTCCCAGACAATCATCCAAGGGCTCAGAATCAAGGTGTACCATGATCAAAAGTCAATGCGCTGATACAGAATTCCAAAAAGTCAATGGATTCAAGCAAATGGGCCAGGCTTTTCAAATCTGAACCTCCTAATCTGGGCTACACCCCACCCTGGTTTGCCAACTTTGATTATTTTTTTTTTATCTTTTTATTTATTATTTCAATTGTTATGTTTTATTGTTTTATTTAATTTTTAACAAAATGCAAAAACATCACAAAAATCAGAAAAGTCAAAAAAATTAATAATTATTTTATTTTAAATATTTTTTGTATAAATAATAACATGTAAATATTTAGTTTTAATTAGGTTTTCAATTTTAATCCTTTTTAATAAAAATCCAAAAAAATAGAATTTAGGTTTAATAACTTTTTATTTTCTTTTTTTAATTTTCCCTTTTTTCAGAATAATAATATTATTTATTTATTTTCATAAATCAAAAATTGTACATAAATTAATTTAGAATTAAATTAGGTCAGAAATTAAATCTTTTTCTTAATAACTTAAAAAACATTAGAACTAGGGTTTAGCATTTTAATTTTAGTTAATTTTTCTTTTTTTCTTTTAAATCTAAAAAACACAAAAATACCATTTTTCATTTAATTTTAATTTTAGATTCCTTGATTAATTTTAATTGTTTGTAAAAGGGTCCAACGCCCTAGTTTTGTTTAATCTCTTTATTTCGCGCATTTATATTGTTTAAATAATTCTGTATATGCCCCAAAGCCATGTAATTTAAAATTCTCGCACTTTTATTTATTCGCTTTATTTATTTTCAGTCAAATCGGGTTCGGTTTTTTTGGCGATGTGGACCCGCGCCAGTTGTAATAGTTTAGATTTATTTTTCGCAACTTTATAACTGTTAAACAATAACATGAAAGAATGAATGCCCAAAAATAAAATCGAATCGTTAGATCACCAATGCATGACAAGACAAACAATAAACTGGAAATGACACACAATTCACACACCACCCCTAGGGTACGCCTCACTGTTGCCTTTCGAAAGGTGATCGTCGAGTAGAGGACGTCTTAGTAAGTCCTCATGATCCGGGAACCTGGCATGAGGGTAGCTTCTAAGGTGTCTTCCCATTGCTCCGGTGATCACCATGTCCCTATACACTCGAATTGACCCGAACACCTCCAACGGTGGTGCTACCTACCTCTCAATGGTAGGATGGCACTACTTTAAAGGACATTTACACAGACGAATTCCTTAGGGTAGGTAGGTTCTCAAGGATACTTGCTCTAATTTCAAACAAATCAAAACATCTTTTCACCAACACATTTTCAAAAGCTTTCAAAAAGCAAATTTTTCAAACACTCTGACGTACGAGTCGAACTAAAATTTTTCAAAGAAACTTTTAAAACCCACAATTGAAAAGCAAACAAACCATTTTTGAAAACACAATGAGCAAGTATCTAAGAGCCCATGGATAACCATGGATAGAAAGGGTGCTAACACCTTCCCTTTCTATAACCTACCTCCCGAACCGAGAGCAATCTCTTTAAGGAATTTTTCTGTGCTTTTGTCCTTTCCTATTGGAGAAAATAAAAGACGGTGGCGACTCTTGCTTCCGCGACATTTCGCGAACCAGCGTTAAACAGTCAGTTCCAGATCCACCGATCACAGAACTGGCGACTCTGCTGGGGATGTAAATTTAAAGTGAGGTGTATCTTAGGACTAAGATCATTGTGTTTTCAATTGCTTTCCTTGTTTGCTTTATTATTGTGGGACTGTCTTGGGAGTTCTATAGATCCTAACCCGGATCTAGGGGATACCTTCTTAGAAAGTAGCAACAAGGCTGTGAGGGAACTGTGCGGGGTATACCGACATGGTTGAAACAGTCTGCTACGTTGATGTGGCACTTTGGTGTGTACCGGTAACCCTTGAGTCAGTCAAGGAGAGTACGGGGCCTCCATGTGGTGTCATGAAGCATCAACAGACCTTAGGAACCTTAATTGAACTATCTTGGCCTCTTTAGGGTAGTGAGATAACTGACTTTGGTGCAGTCCGAGGTTGGTTGATACTCGATACTACACTCAATTGAGGGTTGCTTTCCTGGAATATTTCGGTCGCCAGTTCAGTGGCTAAATCGAAACGATGAACAATGAAAGCAATCCCGTGATATTGGGAACCTTAGAACCCGGTTACTTTGATAGGACAGGTTGAACCCACCAACTTCAAGAGGGTACTACCCAGACCCCATGCTGGCCTAAACCCTAAGGGTTTCTCTTGTGTGACTTGTGTGCCTTTGTACTTGAACTACTTGCATGCTTATTACCTGACATTTGTCTCTTGCAGGTTGTGTTTGTAGTCCTTAATTAGGACTCATAACAGGGTATCCTAAGTTTCTTGCAGGTTTTGCAGTCCTTAATTGGGACTCATAACAGGGTTACTCACATTACCCCATGCATATCATATCATCATACCATTGCATACCTCCTAACCCATCTCAAGGATCTCAAGGGCTTGTGATACAGGTCATATAAATCAAACATCTAGCAAGGGGCAAAGAGGATTTATTTTCCTCTAGCCAATGTTGTCAGGGGCTATGACCCACTCGATATGGTGAGCTCTGACTCCTGAAGAAGGTTCCCTAACCAAGGTTGTTTGGAAATCAAAACCAGACATGATGACTAAAGTCAGGGGCTATGACCCACTTGATATGGTGAGCCTTTGACTCTTGAAGAAGAGTTCTTAATAACATGGGTGTCCTTCAATCAAGCTCTAAATTCCAAATGCTAACAAATTTCCTTGTTTACCCCGCGAGGTCCTTGAAAACATTGCATGCATATCATACACATCATTGCATCACAGGTATCCCTTTTGCAGGTCACTCACCTTTCCCGCTGTTTATTTCAGCCATGGCTTCCCAACAAGACAATCAGGACTTTCTTGCTCAAGAGACCCGGTTCGGGAAAATCCTCCTGAATCTATCCAAGGGGCAGGAAGAGCTAAGGACACTTATCATGGAGACTTTTGTCAGGAACAGTGCTGAGGATGAAAGGCTGGAACACCTACAAGCTGAGGTGGATGCATTGAAAGCCCAGATGCTGGGGCAGATGACTGCCATTCAGGGTTTAACTCAAAGACAAGATGAGCTCGGGGTTCTCATCAACAAACTGCTTCAGGGCAACCAACTGGGGCAAACATCTAAGGGTAAAAAGCCAATCATCGTTCCACCACCTTTGAGACAAAGAGGCAAGGAGAAAGCTCCTCATATGGCTCCAGTATCACCAATTCAGCAGCAACTTCACCAAATTCAGACAGACAAGCCCAGGAGGCAGTTCACCCCGCTCAATATGTCGCTGTTTCAAGCTTTACAACGCCTGTTGAGATTGAACCTGATCACATTAAGGGATCATCCCCAGAACCCCAACACAGCACATCCTGCTTATGATCCCAATAAAAGGTGTGCCTACCACTCTGCCTGTCCAGGACATAATGCAAACGAGTGTTGGGCTTTGAAAAACAAGATCCAGGACCTGATTGATGAAGGAGCACTGGAATTCACACAAGATGGTCAGGCTGAATTTTTCTACCATCCCTCCAAGGCTCACCAGTTGAAGTGACAAGCCCTGAGACTAGAAACTTTTGTTCATTCGAATGTTCAAGTTGCAATTTTCTTTTGTTCAAACATTTATTCATGTTAAAACATTGTTATTCCATTAATGCATCGCTTATGTCTATTTTTGAATCAATATATTCGCATTCACTATATGCAAACTATTCTCATATTTTTTCTGATGCCAACTCTGGATCTAAACTCTAAGCCTCTTAAGGGAGGATGACGAAAATGATACCATAATCTACAGTATGCTTTTGAACAGACCCCGCTGATGAGGTACAGGCATAGTTTCAATCCCTAAACACTGGAGTAATAAGGAAGATAATCCCTCGTCAACCCCTCTGAGCCAAAGAAGTAGGAGTTTTTATTTGCGAAATTTAAAACCCTTTATCATAACCTGGGGCGGGGTAGTTCTCTCAGTTGATCCAAGTGCTTAACGAATGGCACCAAAGAGGTCCTTACAAAACAAAACGAAGAAAGACAGTGATGGTTCCGAATAATCAATAAAGAAGGGCAGTCATTATCTCAAAAATAAAAAAAAAACCCTTAAGTCAAAACCCATGAAGGAGACTTACAAAATTGGGGCATCCCGCCGACTGTAATTCCAAAAAGAAACAGTTCAGGCAAAAATAGGGATAACCAAAATCAGACAAGAAAGAGGTCTTACAAACCCTCAACAAAAAAGGAATGACTGCCTATTCAAAATAAGTTATCAACATCCGAATCATCACCGGAAAATCAGAGCAAAGACTCAAACAAGGTCTAATGTATGATCAACTGAGTTTAGGTTTGGAGAACATCACGAAGAGCGGGTGGGTACAAATACAATTTGAGCCTTTATCCTTTGTTTCTTAAATCGTGAACCAGGCCACGTTACAACCCTTAAAAATCTTAGCTGAAGCATGGGTTAGTTTGAAAGCATACTGTTACGAAAGGTATCCTGACTCCTTAAGGCCTACGGTAAATACGGAGTTGACATCATGTTTTTACAAACATTTACTTGTTTTATGAAAAAGAATGCATTTTCAAAATATTCAAGACAGACATAAGCTTTGTATTTTTGATATAACTTTGTTTGCACATGACTTTTTGTTTGAACAGCATAGAAATTCGCATGACGAAAGTCTAATGAACAAGAGTATCTCCAATCAAGGGGCACGGCATGATCATGGTCTGCCATCTGGGGCAGTTAAGTCAAGATCCAGAGAATCTCTCAAAAGGCCAAAAAGCCTGGGGCAAATCTCTGCCTGAGTCACTTGGGGCAATCCAGCAACGAATCTTGCACGATCAGACACCTTCTGACAATATGGCGACACCACCAGCCTGGGGCAAATCTCCGTCTAAGTCACCGGGGGCATTGGACGATCAAACGAAGATCTTATGGTGGCATGACAAGACAATTCTAACAGGGGCAATTCCCTACATCCTGAGGACACGGACATAGTCGGAAAAATACTGCGCATAATCAAAGACCCGCTGGGTTGACATACCTAAGGGCTTCCCGGTAAACCAAAAGGGTTCGGGCAAAATGAAGGGATGAAACGAAAAACATGTACACCCGGCAAGTCGAAAACCTGAAAAGGCGGCTTGGGCAAAAATAGGTATCCCGGTGGATTGAAAACCCGAAAGGGCGATCCAGGCAAAAGTTAGGGATCGAAACGTACGACTATGTTCCGGTATCTCGTCACTTGCATACCCGAAGATTTGTTGATCACCCGCACAGGTATCCTCTTCCCTCACCTCCGAAGCAGGGGCAATAATGAGCTATCCAGGCGACCCAATTGCTCTGTCAACCAAATTACAAAGGACAGATCAACATAAAATGATTACCATCTACCTTTACAAATTCCAGATCGTGGGCTAACGTCCGAGACCAAACAGGACAATTATCCACTTAATCAAAATCATGCACCCAACACCGGTTTCTGCTCAACCTTCAGACAAAGTCATACACAGACTCCTCCTCCATAAGATGACCTTACCCCGGTTCTTCCAGAAGTTTTACACAAACTTATCCAAGTAACCTTACCCCGGTTCCTCCAGAGATTTTTACACAAACTCAACCAAATAACCTTACCCCGGTTCCTCCAGAAGTCTTACATGGACCTATCTCAAGATGACCTAACCCCGGTTCATCAAGAAGTTTTACACAAACTTATCCTGCCGTAACCTAACCCCGGTTCCTCCAAGAGTCTCACATGGACCTATCTCAAGATGACCTAACCCCGGTTCATCAAGAAGTTTTACACGAACTTATCCTGCGGAAACCTAACCCTGGTTCCCCCCAGAAGTCTTACATGGATTTAGCTCCAAGTAACCTAACCCCGGTTCATCAGGAAGTTTTACACGAACTCCTCATCAAAGTAACCCTACACCGGTTCCTTCTCTTCAAGATGCAGTTTTACATGGACTCGTCACCCAGAAACCCTACACAGGTTCTCCCTTTCCAAAAAAACGAAGTTTTACACGAACTCATCATCAAAGTAACCCTACCCAGGTTCCTTCTCCATTTCAGATACAGTTTTACACAAACTCATCAGCATGCAACCCTACATAGGTTCCCCCTTACAACTTATAAAATTACATTCCAAAACTCCCCAGAAGAGTCCAATCCAGTTTCCCCAGGAAAATTGGAATTCATCTCTCCAAGCAGTAAGCTTATCCCCAGTAGATTCTGGAAGCTTATCCCCTCGCAGAGCACGAACGCGTCGTCCGGCTTTATTCAAAGAGTTATTTCCTTAACAGGATATAACTGGGTTATCCTCAGCCAAAAGCCACGGAAAGGCCGTCGTCAACGTAGTTCTTTCCTATCCCCAGCAAAGTCAATTCACACTTCCAATACAACAACGGTATCCCCAACAGAGTTACTATCAAAATTCAGCAAGGCATCACTCTTCCCACAGAGTATTGCTTTCCAGCATGATCGCTAGAGTATCTTTTCTCCCCGCAGAATCTTCCATTCGCCAAGTTTATTCCGCAACGGAGTCATCTTCTCCTACCGGTATTCTTGCAACTATCATCCCCAGCGGAAGTACAAGTTTATTCCTCAATATCAGCCCAGGATACGACTTCCCGGCACCCGTCAAGGATTTACTTTCTTAGACGAAAACATACATAAAACATCACATACATCATTATAGCATGCATAACACACTGCATCATACAAATCTCAGTTATGTTGAGAACATCATTGCTTGATCCATATCATGCATTGCATATGACTGACTTTTACCTTTCAGGAAAGATCCAGTTAAGTTCTCAAGCTACATTTCAAGACCTAGACCGGTTCAGTTAAATCGTCCCAAGATTTTCCTGATTGCTTATCCAGTCAAAGGCCTTCTCTGGTTCAGTTAAATCGTCCCAAGATTTTCCTGATTGCTTATCCAGTTGAAGACATTTCAAGACCTAGACCGGTTCAGTTAAATCGTCCCAAGATTTTCCTGATTGCTTATCCAGTCAAAGGCCTTCTCTGGTTCAGTTAAATCGACCTTAAGATCTCCCTGATTCTTATCCCAGTTGAAGACATTTCAAGACCTAGACCGGTTCAGTTAAATCGTCCCAAGATTTTCCTGATTGCTTATCCAGTCAAAGGCCTTCTCTGGTTCAGTTAAATCGTCCCAAGATTTTCCTGATTGCTTATCCAGTTGAAGACATTTCAAGACCTAGACCGATTCAGTTAAATCGTCCCAAGATTTTCCTGATTACTTATCCAGTCAAAGGCCTTCTCTGGTTCAGTTAAATCGTCCCAAGATTTTCCTGATTGCTTATCCAGTTGAAGACATTTCAAGACCTAGACCGGTTCAGTTAAATCATCCCAAGATTTTCCTGATTGCTTATCCAGTCAAAGGCCTTCTCTGGTTCAGTTAAATCGTCCCAAGATTTTCCTGATTGCTTATCCAGTTGAAGACATTTCAAGACCTAGACCGGTTCAGTTAAATCATCCCAAGATTTTCCTGATTGCTTATCCAGTCAAAGGCCTTCTCTGGTTCAGTTAAATCGTCCCAAGATTTTCCTGATTGCTTATCCAGTTGAAGACATTTCAAGACCTAGACCGGTTCAGTTAAATCGTCCCAAGATTTTCCTGATTGCTTATCCAGTCAAAGGCCTTCTCTGGTTCAGTTAAATCGTCCCAAGATTTTCCTGATTGCTTATCCAGTTGAAGACATTTCAAGACCTAGACCGGTTCAGTTAAATCGTCCCAAGATTTTCCTGATTGCTTATCCAGTCAAAGGCCTTCTCTGGTTCAGTTAAATCGTCCCAAGATTTTCCTGATTGCTTATCCAGTTGAAGACATTTCAAGACCTAGACCGGTTCAGTTAAATCGTCCCAAGATTTTCCTGATTGCTTATCCAGTCAAAGGCCTTCTCTGGTTCAATCGTCCCAAGATTTTCCTGATTGCTTATCCAGTTGAAGACATTTCAAGACCTAGACCGGTTCAGTTAAATCGTCCCAAGATTTTCCTGATTGCTTATCCAGTCAAAGGCCTTCTCTGGTTCAGTTAAATCGTCCCAAGATTTTCCTGATTGCTTATCCAGTTGAAGACATTTCAAGACCTAGACCGGTTCAGTTAAATCGTCCCAAGATTTTCCTGATTGCTTATCCAGTCAAAGGCCTTCTCTGGTTCAGTTAAATCGTCCCAAGATTTTCCTGATTGCTTATCCAGTTGAAGACATTTCAAGACCTAGACCGGTTCAGTTAAATCGTCCCAAGATTTTCCTGATTGCTTATCCAGTCAAAGGCCTCTCTGGTTCAGTCAGATCGACCCTAAGATCTCCCTGATTCTTATCCCAGTAGAAGACATCCCAGATTTTTCTCAACGAGCGTTGTTGAAGTTAAAGTCACTCAAGGTTCTCTTATCATTCATGCTAAGGAAGTAATCATCCCTGGTTCTTTCATCGCCGTTTGAAGCTCCAGACTCAGCTCCTGTAACTAGTCAGGACACATCAATACCAAGCATCTAAAAAATCAGCTCCTGCAACGTGTCGGGTACTCATTTTTCGTTTTGCAGGTATGCAGGATCTCGCTAAGGAATCTCCTACGCGATCAACATCCAGATGGCATCTATAAGCCCATCATCCAATCCAGCAATCTCCAAATGGCATCTATAAGCCCATTCCACCCTCATTGCTAACATGTGAGCGCAAATTTCCGGGCACTCTAGTGTCCAATCATCTTTTACCCTCGGATTACGAAAGGCACGTCAGCCAATCTGCATCCTCAGGTCTAAGAAGATTGAACAGGGGCAACTGTTATACACCAAAATTTTCCCTCCCATATTTTTCAAGAAATTGCCAAGCCAAGTCACAAAATTCCCCAAGGGTAGTGCAGGTCAACTGTCTCCTATACAGTCAAAATTAGGGTTTTGAGTCTGATCAAGAAAAGGAAGTTTTCAAAGGCTCAATCAAGTCTCATATGCTTACAAACATGGTCAAGCATCCTCATATCAAGTTTCAAGGCATTCAGCTCAAAATTGCACAGTCAAAACCCTAAATTGCACTACAGTCAACTGTAAGGGGCAAAATGGTCATTTGACAGTCAAAAGTTCAAATTTTTGGTCAACATGTCATTTTGAAGCCACAAACATCATTTGATCAATGCTTGATCATGATTCTCAAAATTTGGCTCAGAAAATCATCAAGATGCAAAAGTTGCTATATTTGGACAGCTGAAAAAGTCAACTGAAATTGACCAGGGCATAACTTTCACATGGATTATCAGAAAAATTCCATCCAAAGCTCATTTTGAAGAGAAAGACATTTCCTACAACTCATATTCATACTTCAAGTCCAAGAAATGCTCTCACAAAAAGTTATCAATTTCAACATTATAGGTCATTTTCAAAAGTCAACAAAAGGGGACTTTAAGTCAAAGGCCATAACTTGAGATTGGTAAATCAAAATGACATGGGACCAAAGGCATTGGTTAAAGGACTCAAAGACCTTTCCAAAATGTCCAAGAACATGTGAAAAGCTTAAAAATTGAGCAAGTTATGCCTTGTAGAAGTTGGGAAATTTTTGTGAAATGGCAAAAGTCAACTATCCTTGAAAATCCAATTTTTGACAAAAGGGCCCCATTTTTTCCACTTGGTTCATCCTTGTCATGCCACACACGTGTCCAATGGTTAATTTCAAGACCAAATATTGATTTTTTTATTTTATTTAATTTTTGATGATTTAATTCATTTTAATTCTTTGAAAATTCAAATAAAATTTAAAAACCAATGGAATAGTGTCATGTGAACTTGGACAATTTCTATGTATCATGAACCAACTCAAGAAATCAGGCTAGGGTTCATTTTCACACTAGGTCTAGGTTTTGGCTAAAAAGGAGGAAAAATGGTTAAGAGTGAAAACCCTAAGACTAATTCCTTCATGAGCTTGAATCTAGGTCAAAGAGTAAGCCAATTCCATTCCATGATCATCACTGAGTCAAACCCTAACCATAAGATGCCATATGCTGCGCTGAAAAGCCATTGGACAATTTGAAAAATGAGCCATATAATGCAAATCTGAATTCAAGGTTAGAGGATCTTTTAAGCTTTAATTCTTTTTCCATAAGCATCCTTAAGCAACTCTGAACACGTTCCAATCAATCTCAAGCACAAAAGCTCCAAGAATTGGCGTCTGGGACTTATACTGCATTGCAAAAAATTCACAATCGTATAGCATTTTTTAAGCACTTTTACAACATTCTATGCATTACATCATGTGTGTTTTGAGCTTCTGAAACTAACCCTTATGCTTGATTGAAGTTTTACACGTTGTACACGAAGATGCCATGACTGAGTATTAGGGTTTCGTGAGGTTCAAAATTAGGGATTCCTAAAACAAGAAAAATTAGGCCATCCCAGTACTACCATTGCATCCAGTACACCAAGACGAATGGATTGACCTACTCGCGACAAATTTATGAGCTACAGGGACCTAATCGCTATTTTCTCAAAAGCTGCCTAACGCTACGCTTCAAAAACCGTTGCCTTCTTTCTTTGTGTTTCAGGAAAATGGAAGGGATGATGGCGTGGCACAAGTGGATTGGAAGAATTTGAATTAGCGCGCGTTTTAAAGAGCATTGATGTTTCTTTTTTTATAATATTTATTTACTATTATATATTAATTGAAAGTGAAGTGGTTCAGTGGCAGAGGGAAGCGCTTGCAATGCTTATGACCTGGGTTCGAGTCCCAGGTCTACACAATTCCATATTATTTTTCAAAATAGAATTCTATGCTTTGTCAATATCCAGGTGCACCATATGCCATCCTGATCCAAACGCATACGTGTCCCAGACAATCATCCAAGGGCTCAGAATCAAGGTGTACCATGATCAAAAGTCAATGCGCTGATACAGAATTCCAAAAAGTCAATGGATTCAAGCAAATGGGCCAGGCTTTTCAAATCTGAACCTCCTAATCTGGGCTACACCCCACCCTGGTTTGCCAACTTTGATTTTTTTTTTTTATCTTTTTATTTATTATTTCAATTGTTATGTTTTATTGTTTTATTTAATTTTTAACAAAATGCAAAAACATCACAAAAATCAGAAAAGTCAAAAAAATTAATAATTATTTTATTTTAAATATTTTTTGTATAAATAATAACATGTAAATATTTAGTTTTAATTAGGTTTTCAATTTTAATCCTTTTTAATAAAAATCCAAAAAAATAGAATTTAGGTTTAATAACTTTTTATTTTCTTTTTTTAATTTTCCCTTTTTTCAGAATAATAATATTATTTATTTATTTTCATAAATCAAAAATTGTACATAAATTAATTTAGAATTAAATTAGGTCAGAAATTAAATCTTTTTCTTAATAACTTAAAAAACATTAGAACTAGGGTTTAGCATTTTAATTTTAGTTAATTTTTCTTTTTTTCTTTTAAATCTAAAAAACACAAAAATACCATTTTTCATTTAATTTTAATTTTAGATTCCTTGATTAATTTTAATTGTTTGTAAAAGGGTCCAACGCCCTAGTTTTGTTTAATCTCTTTATTTCGCGCATTTATATTGTTTAAATAATTCTGTATATGCCCCAAAGCCATGTAATTTAAAATTCTCGCACTTTTATTTATTCGCTTTATTTATTTTCAGTCAAATCGGGTTCGGTTTTTTTGGCGATGTGGACCCGCGCCAGTTGTAATAGTTTAGATTTATTTTTCGCAACTTTATAACTGTTAAACAATAACATGAAAGAATGAATGCCCAAAAATAAAATCGAATCGTTAGATCACCAATGCATGACAAGACAAACAATAAACTGAAAATGACACACAATTCACACACCACCCCTAGGGTACGCCTCACTGTTGCCTTTCGAAAGGTGATCGTCGAGTAGAGGACGTCTTAGTAAGTCCTCATGATCCGGGAACCTGGCATGAGGGTAGCTTCTAAGGTGTCTTCCCATTGCTCCGGTGATCACCATGTCCCTATACACTCGAATTGACCCGAACACCTCCAACGGTGGTGCTACCTACCTCTCAATGGTAGGATGGCACTACTTTAAAGGACATTTACACAGACGAATTCCTTAGGGTAGGTAGGTTCTCAAGGATACTTGCTCTAATTTCAAACAAATCAAAACATCTTTTCACCAACACATTTTCAAAAGCTTTCAAAAAGCAAATTTTTCAAACACTCTGACGTACGAGTCGAACTAAAATTTTTCAAAGAAACTTTTAAAACCCACAATTGAAAAGCAAACAAACCATTTTTGAAAACACAATGAGCAAGTATCTAAGAGCCCATGGATAACCATGGATAGAAAGGGTGCTAACACCTTCCCTTTCTATAACCTACCTCCCGAACCGAGAGCAATCTCTTTAAGGAATTTTTCTGTGCTTTTGTCCTTTCCTATTGGAGAAAATAAAAGACGGTGGCGACTCTTGCTTCCGCGACATTTCGCGAACCAGCGTTAAACAGTCAGTTCCAGATCCACCGATCACAGACTGCATATACGATTGAAAAATAAGTCAGTAGACGGTTCATCTCTGCCCATGTTAAAGTTTGTCATGTGCGGAGGTGGTGTGTAGATCTCGTTTGCAGGAATACTAGGTATGCCATCATCGTCGGAATCATCATTCACCATTTCATCAAACTTTAACTCGTCATCTTCTTCTTCTTCATCAACTGCATCTACCTCAGCTTGTTTATTCTCCAAAGGATCAACCACTTGTGTCACCTGAGGCTCTCGCAGCATAATGTACAACTCAATAGAGTCGTACCCAAAATACACATGGCTGGAAAACATATTCTGGAGATCCTCGTCATCTTGAACTTCAACCTTATAAAAAATTATTCGGTTGTTTCCAAAAAAAACTGGATTCTGATAAAATATCTGTGTCACCGGGCCTCGTCCAAGTTTGGCCTCCAATCGTTTTTTGAAGTATGAGAAATTGGCTTTCCCGTTTAAGAGAAATCGGATGTTGTCTGTGTCTCTAAACAAAAACCCAGCGGTGGGACAAATGTATGTCTCACCGTTGAAATGTGCTTTGACGACATATTGAGGTGCAAAGGCCATTGCGTAGGGTTGTTTGAAGGTTTGAAGGTTGGAATGTTTGAAGTTTATGAGTTATTTGAAGGTTGGAATGTTTGAAGTTTATTGATTGTATGAAGGTTTGAAGGTTGTAAGGTTTGAAGGTTGGAATGTTTGAAGTTTATGAGTTATTCGAAGGTTTGTATATTTGATTGTTTGAAGGTTTGAAGGTTTGATTGTATGAACGTTTGAAGGTTGGAAGGTTTACAGATTAAGTGAATCAATGTTATAATAAACGTAAGACTAAAAATCTCATACTGAATTTCAATTAAGTAAGGATGTAACCCCCAAGGCTGCCAATAGTGTTACATACATGGCATCCCAAAGGCTGTCACGTAGCCTGTGCCTAGTCTACAACCAATGACACCTCTTATTCGCCAATTGGGATGGCGACACCTTTCATTTTTGTACTCTTTCGCCAAGTCAAATGGCGCCTCCCTTAATGTCCAATCGTGTTACATGCATGTAGATATGTAACCCCCTAGGCTGCCACCTAGCCTGCGCCTACTCTGCACCTACACTGTATCTTGTAAGTCTTCTCCCATCACCTCCAATAATGTTACATGCATTCATGCATGGCATCCCAAAGGCTGTCACGTAGCCTGAGCCTAGTCTGCAACCAATGACACCTCTTATTCACCAATTGGGATGGCAACACCTTTCATTTTTGTACTCTTTCGCCAAGTCAAATGGCGCCTCCCTTAATGTCCAATCGTGTTACATGCATGCAGATATGTAATCCCCTAGGCTGCCACCTAGCCTGCGCCTACTCTGCACCTACACTGTATCTTGTAAGTCTCCTCCCATCACCTCCAATAATGTTACATGCATTTAGGCATGGTGTGATCGGTGGATCTGGAACTGACTGTTTAACGCTGGTTCGCGAAATGTCGCGGAAGCAAGAGTCGCCACCGTCTTTTATTTTCTCCAAAGGGAAAGGACAAAAGCACAGAAAAATTCCTTAAAGAGATTGCTCTCGGTTCGGGAGGTAGGTTATAGAAAGGGAAGGTGTTAGCACCCTTTCTATCCATGGTTATCCATGGGCTCTTAGATACTTGCTCAATGTGTTTTCAAAAATGTTTGCTTGCTTTTCAATGTGGGTTTTTAAAAGTTTCTTTGAAAAATTTCAGTTCGACTCGTACGTCAGAGTGTTTGAAAAATTTGCTTTGAAAGCTTTTGAAAATGTGTTGGTGTGAAAAGTATTTTGTTTTGTTTTGAAATTAGAGCAAGTATCCTTGAGAACCTACCTACCCTAAGGAATTCGTCTGTGTAGATGTCCTTTAAAGTAGTGCCATCCCACCATTGAGAGGTAGGTAGCACCACCGTTGGAGGTGTTCGGGTCAATTCGAGTTTGTAGGGACATGGTGATCACCAGAGCAATGGGAAGACACCTTAGAAGCTACCCTCATGCCAGGTTCCCGGATCATGAGGACTTACTAAGACGTCCTCTACTCGACGATCACCTTTCGAGGCAAGGCAACAGTGAGGCGTACCCTAGGGGTGGTGTGTGCGATTTGTGTGTCGTTTTCATTGATATTTGTCTTGTCATGTTCATTGTGATCTACGCTTGATTTTATTTAAGTCCATTCATTCTTGCATGCTTATTTAACAGTTAAAAAAAATTGCGAAAAGATAAGTCTAAAGCTATTACAACGGCGCGGGTCCACATCGCCAAAATTAAACCGGACCCGATTTGACGGAAAATAAATAAAGCAATAAAATAAAAGTGCGAGAAGTAAAATTGTTACAACGCTTTGGGAGAATTACATAATTATAATAAACGACATAAAATAAATGCGCGAAATTAAATAAATTACGAACATGGGCGTTGGACCCTTTTGCAAAAAATTAAAGTTAATGAAGGATTGAAATTAAAATTTAAAAGAAAATGTTTTTTAGATTTAATAGAAAAAGAGAATTAATTCAAATTAAAATAAAATGTCAAACCCTAATTCTAATTTTTTTTTTTTATTAAGAAAATATTGAAATTTTTAACTAAATGAAACCCTAATTTTTATGTACAATTTAATTATGAAAATAAATAAATAAATAATATTATGATAAAAGGAAAAATTAAAAAGGATAAAAATTAAGCCTAAATTCTATATTTTTT
This sequence comes from Vicia faba, assembly GCA_948472305.1. Lineage (NCBI taxonomy): Eukaryota > Viridiplantae > Streptophyta > Magnoliopsida > Fabales > Fabaceae > Vicia > Vicia faba. Next base: position 476,064,784 of record OX451735.1, read on the forward strand.
ATGTTTTATTATGAAAAGAATTAAGATAAACCTAATTAAACTAATATTTAATTGTACAATTATTTACAAGAACATATTAAAATAGAATATTTATTATATTTTTTTGGTCTTTTCTGATTTTTAGGAAGTTTTTGTATTTTTGTAAAAAATAATTAATTAAATTAATAAAGGAAATAAAATCATAATTGAAAATAAAAAATAAAAAAATATAGAGAAGCAAACCAGGGGGGGTTCAGGCCCCAATTGTGAGGTGTTGGCCTTAGAATTCTGGCCCAATTAAGCATGGCCTTCTTTGACTTTTTGCTAGCATGCTTCAGTGTTGACTGGAGTTTAGGGTGTACTTCCAATCTGTGCCCTTGGTTTGATCTCCAGGGGGACGTGTCACGCTGGATGGTGAGGGACTATGGTGGTTGTCCACATAAGCGCTGCATAGGAGTTGGAATTGAAAAATAGCATGAAATATTATACAGACCTGGGAATCGAACCCAGGTCTTGCACCTCACCAGCCAACACCTGGACCACTACGCCATTTAGTGCGTTGTTAATATATAATAACAATTAAACAATATAAAAGAAAAGCAAAGTTAGTGGGAGTCAACGCGCCAATTTTTAAACCAATGAATCACTTGATGCCACAATTCCATCTTCTTCGTCGTCCCTGTAAACTAAAACATTGGGCAACGGTTTTCAGAGCGTGGTTTTAGAGGGCTTTTGGAAAAATAGCGATTAAGCCTCAGGGCTCTATAAATTGAGCGCGAACATTCATTCTTCTTCGTCCAAGCTTGCTGATTTGAATGGTCATGGTTTCGTGGGCTAATTTTTCCCCATTGCAAAAGCCCCAAATTAAAGCTTTGTAAACCCTAAAAAATAACCATGGCGATTTCTCGTATAGCTTATAAAAACACAATTAACTCATCCAGTTAGCTTCAGAACACATTACTCAATCAAAATGCATAATTAAAATGCCATGAAAACGTTTGAATCTGGAAATACGAATTTGAAAAATATAAGGGAAAAGTGAGTTTCTGTATACCAATTCAACGCGTTGGGATTGATGTTCTTGATTGCAATACGTTCTATGTTACCCAAGGAAGCTAATGGGATCAGTATTATGCCTTGAATCCACCTGAAACAATGATTTCAGAATTGCCTTTTTTTGATAATTTTTCAAGTTTGTAATGTATTCTTGAGCGCAGCTTTTTGTCCCCAAGGATTAGGTTTGTATTCCTGGTTATGTAGTGAGCATATTAGGTTAAGAAAATTGGCCAAGATCTTTTGCAATCATTGATTTGAATATTTGATTTTTTAAGGATCCTTTTGAATCTTTTTCATGTGTATTTTGCTCAATCATGCTCAAATTGAACCAAATCTTTCCATGTTGGGATCTGCACGAATTATAGAGGCTAAAGCATGCATGAAAAGATTTATTAGGTCAAAGTAGATATTTTCCATATATTTAAATGATTTAAATGAATTAATATTAATATAAATTCAAATAAATAAATAAAAAATGAGAAAACACTTCCCTTTGGGCCAGGTGGTCGTGCATATGTTTGGAATGATGAATCATGGAAGAAAAATGGGCCCATTAGCAATTTTGGATCATTTGCATCAATGTTGACTTTTCAAAATATCCAAAAATTTCCCAACTTCCACAAGGCATAACTTGCTCAATTTTTAAGCTTTTCACATGTTCTTGGACATTTTGGAAAGTTCTTTGAGTCCTCTAACCAATGCCTTTGGTCCCATGTCATTTTGATTTACCAATCTCAAGTTATGGCCTTTGACTTAAATTCCCTTTTTGTTGACTTTTGAAAATGACCTATAATGTTGAAATTGACAACTTTTTGTGAGAGCATTTCTTGGACTTGAAGTATGAAGATGAGTTGTAGGAAATGTCTTTCTCTTCAAAATGAGCTTTGGATGGAATTTTTATGATAATCCATGTGAAAGTTATGCCCTGGTCAATTTCAGTTGACTTTTTCAGCTGTCCAAATATAGTAACTTTTGCATCTTTGATGATTTCTGAGCCAAATTTTGAGAATCATGATCAAGCATTGATCAAATGATGTTTGTGGCTTCAAAATGATATGTTGACCAAAAATTTGAACTTTTGACTGCCAAATGACCATTTTGCCCCTACAGTTGACTGTAGTGCAATTTAGGGTTTTGACTGTGTAACTTTGAGCTGAATGCCTTGAAACTTGATATGAGGATGCTTGACCATCTTTGTGAGCATGTGAGACTTGATTGGGCCTTTGAAAACTTCATTTCTTTGATCAGAACCCAAACCCTAATCTTGACTGTATAGGAGACAGTTGAACTGCACAACCCTTGGGGACTTTTGCAGCTTGTCTTGGCAATTTCTTGGAGAATATGGGAGGGCAAATTTTGGGGTGCAACACATGGCATCCCAAAGGCTGTCACGTAGCCTGAGCCTAGTCTGCAACCAATGACACCTCTTATTCTCCAATTGGGATGGCGACACCTTTCATTTTTGTACTCTTTCACCAAGTCAAATGGCGCCTCCCTTAATGTCCAATCGTGTTACATGCATGCAGATATGTAACCCCCTAGGCTGCCACCTAGCCTGCGCCTACTCTGCACCTACATTGTATCTTGTAAGTCTCCTCCCATCACCTCCAATAATGTTACATGTATTCAGGCATGGCATCCCAAAGGCTGTCACGTAGCCTGAGCCTAGTCTACAACCAATGACACCTCTTATTCGCCAATTGGGATGGCGACACCTTTCATTTTTGTACTCTTTCGCCAAGTCAAATGGCGCCTCCCTTAATGTCTAATCGTGTTACATGCATGCAGATATGTAACCCCTAGGCTGTCACCTAGCCTGCACCTACTCTGCACCTACACTGTATCTTGTAAGTCTCCTCCCATCACCTCCAATAATGTTACATGCATTCAGGCATGGCATCCCAAAGGCTGTCACGTAGCCTGAGCCTAGTCTGCAACCAATGACACCTCTTATTCGCCAATTGGGATGGCGACACCTTTCATTTTTGTACTCTTTCGCCAAGTCAAATGGCGCCTCCCTTAATGTCCAATCGTGTTACATGCATGCAAATATGTAACCCCCTAGGCTGCCACCTAGCCTGCGCCTACTCTGCACCTATAATGTATCTTGTAAGTCTCCTCCCATCACCTCCAATAATGTTACATGCATTCAGGCATGGCATCCCAAAGGCTGTCACGTAGCCTGAGCCTAGTCTGCAACCAATGACACCTCTTATTCGCCAATTAGGATGGCGACACCTTTCATTTTTGTACTCTTTCGCCAAGTCAAATGGCGCCTCCCTTAATGTCCAATCGTGTTACATGCATGCAGATATGTAACCCCCTAGGCTGCAACCTAGCCTGCAAGAGTGACACTTCTCATGCATGCATGCACCAGCTACCACCTCACTCACTCTATGAAATTTTGTTGCCTATAAATACAGACCATATCATACATCTCTCCCACCCACACTCGTCTCACTCTCTGCTACGAAATCTTTCATAATCTCTTACACTTTCAAAGTCTTTCATAATCTCTTACATTTTCTAAGTCTTTCATAATCTCTTACACTTTCTAAGTATTTCATAATCTCAAGCATTTTAAACAATGGGTGATTCTCACAGAGGCACAAGGGAAAACATTGCCGCATTTGTAAGTTTCTAATTTGGTTATACATTATTTATACTTACGATAATGCTATGTTCATCTTACTTAATCTTACATCTTTTACATTATTAACACAGGATACCAAAAGATTCAGAATCCGGTCTCACAACTATCTGGCTCCCGACCCATTTATCGTACCATATCTGGAATACGCAGGTTTCAGACATGTTATTAAGATCTCCAACTGCACAATTGATTCGAAGTTCATTCTTGCAATGTTGGAAAGGTGGAGACCAGAGACCCATACATTTCACCTACCAATAGGTGAATGTACCGTCACGCTAGAGGATGTGTACATGTTACTAGGTCTCCCTGTCGACGGTAAGGCCGTGAACGGGTCAGTTCAACAACCTAACTCTCAGTGTGAAGAACTGTTGGGCAGGGATATGGTAGAAGGTGGTGGTGCGAGAGGTCAGGGAATACTACTCACTGAGCTTAAAAGTCATTATGCAAGTTTGGAATTAAACGAAAATTCCTCCGAGCAAGACAGGGTAGTAAAAGCCAGAACTTATCTTATGATACTATTTGGTACCTTTTTATTTCCCGAAAGTACGGGAAATAGTGTAAATTTTATGTATTTACATTTACTTAGGGATTTTGAAAAAACAAGAAAGTATAGTTGGGGTTCTGCAGTTTTAGCCCACCTATACAGTTCCTTGTGCAAAAATGCAGTCAAGGAAAAATGTACATTTTATGGGTGCGCTTTTTTACTACAAGCCTGGGGTTGGTGGAGGATGGAGTCCTTAAACCCCGTCAACAACAACACTTTCGTTTTCCCGTACACAACAAAGTAAGTCATCAAGTTATATCATTTATTACTATTCATCTCTTCACCAAATATATGCTGGAAATAAAATGTTTTTCATTTCCTTTAGGTATTGCGTGAGGGGTATGGATTACGGCAAGAATCCAAGATTCAATGTCGCACTATACCGTAATCTGTTGGATCACTTAGGCCCGGATGATGTACGTCGTACTTTAAACTTTTCTTCATTTAAATTATTTATATATTACGTTTTCGTTAACCTGATTTAAATTTTTTTGCAGTTCATCTGGAGACCATATTTGGGTTTGGGCCATGATCCAAACTCGGAGGATGCAGCAATTTGGACCGCGAAGACTGCAATCATTTGGTTCAACGTTGTGGAGATGCACCACAACGACCGTGTAAAGATGCAGTTCGGAATGCATCAAGAGATACCAAGTGATCCAACTTGTTTGTCCCCATGGCATCTCAAAAGGGTCGACGCCCAGTGGGGTCTTACCAACTGGAAAGACTTCGCTCTGGAATGGTGTAAAATGTGGCAGAGGCGTCACCAATATGTCTTGCAATTCCCGGTTTTCCTTAATCATGGTAATATGCGACACACAGATCAATATTTATCTTGGTACATGTCGGTTAGTAACCCTGAAATGCACGTGTCTCATCCAAGGTACTTGGTTGACCCACGCACACAATGGGCACAACCCTTATTTCCCCAACAACAAACCCAAAACCCATCAACCTCCCACCAACCCCCCAGAAGAAACAGAACCACAAACACCCAACCACAGTCCCCACCACAACACAATTACACTCAAATTCCCCACAACCAACCACAATCACCACCTCAGTACCAATACCCCCATATGCCTCACACCTAACCACAATACCAATCATAATACCAACACACCCGCATACCCCACACACAATTTCAGTCTTCCGTATATCCCAATATGGGCCCCTCAACATCCAGCCTTAGCCCTGATCTGGGAATGTCGGAAGATTACGAACAAACCGACCCAGCCTACCATCAACCACAATATCACCAAACCACCCAACATCCTCAATACCAAACACCCCAAGATCCATTTCCTTTCTACCCACCGTACTCAAACGATCAATGCTACAGATCCACCATGGAACCCCACCCACCGCCAACACGACCAAACTTTGAGGGTATGGGTAACCGACTGTACCAAAGCGGATCTTCTAGATATGGAGATCTGACCGATTTTATGGATCCAGAACGCATTGACTTCGCTGGTGTTTCCAGTGATTTCTGGTAAACAACCGCTAGTCTTCCAAACTACCGAATAATCTTTCTGACTGTTATTCAATTCCTCTGGTAACTCACAGGATCGACTAGATTGATCCTAGGATTCCTTGGACATTAAGGTTACTCTCACGATCGAACAGATATTCATGGTTGATATTTGAGTGTTGTATATGCGTTTGGCTTATTTCGATTTCTCTCTCAAAAAGTCTAAAGATGTAATCAAAATGTGCGTGTACGAAACTAAGTTGCATGAATAAATGTTAATTGTAAAGACATGTAAAATTGCATAAAAGTCAAGTAAATGGTTTCGAATTATAAAACAGTTAATGTAAAGGATTTCTGGAACGTAAAAGGTTTGAAATATGAAGAAAGCGTTTAATGCAAGAAATCTGTAAATGACTTTAAGTAAAAATATGCGTTCGAAGGATAAGACTTGAAGGTAAAGGTATGGAAAATATGACAGTTTTCTGAGATGTAAAGTGCTTGAAATGTGAAGAAAGCATTAAAATGTAAAACTTTGAAGAAGAGATTTCGAAGTGAAAAGACTGTAAATGAGAAAACTTGTAAATGTTATTTGACAAAAAGATAAAGGAAAGTGCTGGAAATGGTAAAAGGTTTTCATTAAATCAGAAATACATGGTGCTATCATACGTACATTTCTATTGCATTCGTTTCCCTTGCCATGTGGTAGTTTGAATGTTACTGAGTATTTAGTACAATAGATATGACAGACGAAATCCTAATACTAAGACTTCTATTTATACTAATTCGACCATAACGGTCTTGCTATAGGATTATGCCACGTTCAGAACATGCAGAACAATGCCTCTTTCTTCTTTCCACGTGTCCCCAAATGCTCCAGCACATAACTTTCAAACTTCGAATGTCCCGCTTCCATTTGAATTTCAAATGCTTTGGTACTTCTCCGTTTCGAACGCACTTCCCAGACACAGCCTTGTTGTTATTTCGAGACTTCTTTAGATATGTTCCCATAATTGCCACTCGAAGCTCCAAGCGTTGACATGCTTATTTGAAACACTGCTTCTGCTACTTCGAAACATGACACTTTACCTCATTTCGATCGAAACGTTTAATTCATTTGGCTTCTAATAACATTATCAAAATCTTCAGCCAACAAATTGCCCCTTTAAAATATGTATTTCGATTCCTCTGAGAAATACCTATTTTAAACATCTACACAAGATTTTGATGTGACTTTTGAATCATCGTAACATTTAATGCATTTGACTCCAGTCACGTCAATCATAGCACCTTTTGGATTCCTTAACCGCCTGGAGCCACTTCACAGCATGGTGCAGTTACAAATAATGATTATCTTTAAATCACGCCTATTACCCATGTTAACTTTACGCCACCTCTTCATCACACCAACCCATGATTTCCACGTATCACACCCTTATTCAGTGGATGCTTAAACTTCCCCATTATAAAACATCACCAACTTAATCTTTTTCTTTTCTTTTCACACTCTAAATCTTTTACCCTCCTTCTCTCGTCAAAAAAACCCAAGCTTTCAACATCTTTCAAAAATGTCTTCTTCTACTTCATCCCAACTCAAGAAAGTCTCCAAGAAGAAAGGAAAAACTGCAGGAACTACCATGGAAAGTAAAATCATCACTCACCAAGGTCAATCTGTTCTTGCCCCTCAGATGATTTCAAAGGAAAAAGAAATGATGTATGCGTCACAAGTACTCATTCCTACCAACGTTGCTGGTAAGAGGTTAGCTTTAAATGGCCCTCTTACGGTTTTTGAAATATTAAAAGACACCAGGACGATTTTCCCAGTTTGTTATAGTTTTAAACCCCTGTTTAACAAAATGGACGCCCCTATGGCAGTAGAATCTTCTAGTTCAAATACCATAGAAAACCCAACTGTTCCTCCTAAGGACCCCTTTGTATTGGATTATGTAAAAAGTAATTTTAAGCCATTTCGATCTTGCCCCACCTCTGATATTGCTTATCAAAATTGGTTCAAGAAAGTAGAAGCTAAGAAATCCCAGCAATGGGAAGAATTAGGTATCTATATCCTGATTAAGCTATCGAATCCTGGTTTCACCTACAGCCACCCTCTGCTATTCGCGTCCCTCTATTTCTGGGACAGTACCTATAACACTTTCCATCTCCCAGGTGGAATGATCACCCCAACCTTCTTTGACATAGCGGACATCACTGGGCTATCGCCAGTGGGAGAAACTTATATACCCGACAACGAAGAACATTCAAGCATAATTGACTTCGAAGTCAAGCTAGCCAGTTTTTCCAAGTTTATCAGTCATTACCATGCTGAAGGGGACAATGTGTCTGACGTAGAGCACATTGCTTTCTTAACCCTGTGGCTGTCAAGATACGTTTTCTGCAGTAGATCCCTACAGGTAGCTAGTAGGTTCATTCCTCTAGCTAGGGACTTGCATGAAAATCGAAAAGTGTGCCTAAGTGAACTGCTCTTAGTTGACCTTTATGAAAGCCTGAGGTCAGCTGTTTCAAGCCTCAAATCCCACACCCCCAAAAATATTCTGTTGGCTGGCCCTTTTTGGTTACTTCAACTATGGCTAAATGCCATGTTCGAACCCTCCTTATCAACCGCCAACACCATTGATGAGCAAGATTATGAGATAAATGATAGGATAGTCGAAGGCACTAGGCTTCAAAGATTAACTCCCAATGACGACAAAGATGACTTCAAAGTCCAATTCTCGAAGTACATCATGATATTCTCCAAAAGGCACAAGTTCGAAGAGAGCATGGCGCCTTTTGCTTCGAGGGCTCATGGACCTTCTTGGTTCACCATGGCTCTCTCAGAAGCTATCAGGAGCAAGGAGATTCAGGATGTATGGAGGGCTTTTTTTCTACCTAGACTCATTTCTTCAAGAATAACTCCAGCCAAGAACCAGATTTTTCTCTTTGCCTACCAACCAAACTTTGTTTCGAGGCAGTTTGGCTTATGCCAACTGATTCCTGAACCTTTATTTCAAACTGAGAGAGCCATCACTTCTGGACGAACTTTCAAGGCACGGGAAGCCAAAATACAGCAAGAACAATATCAAGGCTTTGCCCAATTTGAGCTGATAACCTTCGAACCTACCCATCTCACAGCTAAAGGGTTTCTGGAATGGTGGACCAAGTTTTATCAAACTTTATGTTCGATACACTTACAATTCAACAGAAACTAATTGATGCCTTCGATGTGCAGGTACCAACAAAGAAAGGTATGTTTACTCATGCCAAAGAGATTAAAGCTTTCCAAAATTATTTTGAAACTACTTATGACCCCACGCGCTTGGACTCCACTGTGCATCAAGCGGCTGAGACCTTGAAGGAAAAATTTAAACAAAAAGTTTCTAAGTTAAAACTTCCTTCAGGGCTGTCACCTGAGGATAGGTATAGGTTGGCATTCGAAATGCATCCACCTAAATTTCCCATATTACCTACCTCAGAACTGGCTCTGGCTTGGTTTCCCCCATATCCTTGGTGGTTTACTTGCAAAGAGATGTTCAAATATCTTCAAAGGAAACCAAAGCCATCTGAGACTGTGACATGGGCTCGATACTGGCTTCATGATTTCCCAGGACACCTTCGATACGACCTTTCTGCCATGTCAATTAAATCTGATCAAGGCACAGGTGCGAATGCTTGGGAAAATCCCAAACGTCTTTTATTTTCCATATCTTTAACCTTTGCTTTAATTATTTCGATTTTCAGCCATCAGGATAAAGACAGCTGCCTCGAAGTCGAAAGAAGGGAGTGCCTCTCAAGCCTCCATCGAAACTACTGACAAAGTGACTCCACCCGAAACAACCACTATTGCTGCAACCACAACAACAACAATAATACCAACAACAACCAGTGTTCCAGTTCCAACGGTAATCACTTAGCCTTGATGTTTCGAATTCACTCATGTTTTATGGTTTGCATCTAACTCTTCGTTTAAAATCCTTTCAGACCAACAAGCTTCCTCCTACTACTCCCAAGAAGCGGAAATCAAGCACCACTGAGGAAGATCCCAAGGCTGGAGGAAACTTAAACACTGCTTCGAAGAAGAAGCCAAAGAAAGATATTTCGAAAAGTACCGTTCCAACTAGTGTCTCTGGACTTGATTCCAGGGATACTGCTCCCTCACCCAAATCCAAAAATCCACCTTCGACCTCCAACACAACGTTGGAACGTATAGCTAGTAACCTCTCCTCCGAGAGTCCACAGGTAAATTGAACCTTTAAATTTTTGACAATAATAACTTCTTATTACATTGGTGAATGTTTTTTTTAACATTCTGTTGTTCCTTGCAGAACATCTTAAATCCAGCTTCCACTACTTCGAACTCACCATCCAGAGCTGCTGCTCCGCTCAACTCCTCTCCTCAAGGAGATTCCAGCAACCTGGTTCAAAATAAAGGTTCCTCCAATATGGCGGTTCTGGCTGGAACTTCTGAACAGCAGGATGATCAAGGTACCTCCATTCCTCTGAAAGAGATAAACGAAACACCACTTCAAACATCTGCAGAGGATTTGCAAAGGGCTTCTCTTCAAAAGTCCCCTCTTGAAACTCTTCAAGAGGACCCAAAGGACACTCAAACTGAAGAAGAGAAAGCTGATTCTGGGCAAAGAGCCGAAGAATCTGCAGACGAAGAATCTGAGGAGGAGAATGCCAATGACGGTTCGACTGCTGGGACGGAGTCCAACGCAAATAGCAGTGAAAGGGATGGTATCAAAGTGGTGGACTTGGATGAGGATGAAGAAGACCAAGAGCACGAAACGAATGAAGGGGATGGTAATGCAACCAACGAACCCATAGAGGTTGAAATGGACGTGGTTCCCCTACGTGTGGAACTCCCTCAATCCTCTTTGTCTCGAATGACTGACGAGGAACTGGCACTTCTGAGACGAAATGACCCTATTGGGTACATGAAGGCAAAGTTGGCTCAAAGGGACATCCCACTTGCTAGGGCTGGCACAAGTTCGACCAGCTATCCTCTTCCCACAGATGAAAGAATTGTTCTTCTTAATAAAATTAGGAAAACCATTCTCAATGTGGATATATTCGAAGTGCTTAAGCAAGATAGTACTGCTTGCTATACTATGAAGGAGCTGCTCACAAAGGTCAATCTTTCTACCTGCTCCTTTCCAGTTAGTACTCTCTTGTTCGATCTTCAGGCTTTGCTGGACAACGTAACTGGTTACCTTCTCCAAGACGAATCTGCTGCCAAGAAGGTTCAAGAGAAACGCATTGCCATGGATGCTGCTTATGAACAAGCTTCGAAACTCTCTCAAGAAGCTGAGGATCAAGCTATGCATCTGAAGCAGGCGAAAACTGATTATGAGGCTCGAGCTGAGTCCATACTTCTTTGGGAAAGGCAGATTCTGGAACTTCAACAGAAGGTTAAGGAGGCTAAAGAATAACAAATAGCCTTCGAAACCAATACTGCTGGTAACCAATTCGAAGAGCTTCTCAACCAGGGGCTTGCGGAAATGGAGACTGCAGAACAACTTAAAGGAGAAGTGGCAACCTTGGAAGGAGCCAGGCGGTTCGCTCAGCAGAAACTTGAATCATTTCGAAGCACTTTTAATCGATTGAAAAATAACTCTTATTTCTAGATTTTGATGTTTATTTGACTACAATTTTGGTTTCTTATATGTAATATTCGAACAACGCCATTTTGGCATTTTATCTTGCCATCTTGGCCTTTTATAACATCTTGGTTACGTTGTTACTATTCGAATCTCCTGCATGCGTGGCTTATATTTCTTTAAATATTTCCCATTAACCTTTAGGATACGTTTATCATCCACGAGTTCTTCGATTTCGTATGCATTGTTTGAGAATACTTTTAATATTCGAAAAGGTCCTTCCCAATGAGGTGACCATTTACCTAACGCTTTATTCTTCTTGTCCATAAGCAATATGACTCTCCAAACCAAGTCATTAATAATGAATACTTTTTTCTTCACCCTTTTATTGTATGTTCTGGCCACTCTTTCTTTTTGTCTCATCAAAATTTCAAATGCATGTAATCTAATTTCGTCCAACTCAACTAATTCATTCATCATCATTTCCCAATATAATGCAGCTGGGATTTCGTTTTGTCTCTGAATTCGAACTGATTGTAGATGAATTTCTACTGGCAACATTGCATCATGACCAAATGTGAGTTGGAAAGGCGTAGTGTTAGTAGCTTCCTTAGGAGATGTTCTACAAGCCCATAATATTTGGTCCAGAGTTTTGTGCCAGTTTCTTGGCTTTTTGCCAATATGCTTCTTGATTAATCCTATTATTACTTTATTTGCTGCTTCGACTTGACCGTTTGCTTGAGCATAATATGGTGTTGATGTTAGAAATCTAAACCCCATTTCTTGGGCAAATCCTTGCATCTTTCTACCAGTAAACACAGAGCCTTGGTATGTGGTTATGCTCTCTGGAAATCCGAACCTATAGATAATGTGCTTTTGTATAAATTCAATAATAGCCTCTTGATCAGAAACTATCAGTGGTATAGCTTCGATCCATTTGGTAAAATAATCTATTCCCACCAAGATGTATTTATGTCCTTTGGACGAAGCAGGATTTATTTCTCCTATCAAATCCAATGCCCATCCTCTAAATGGCCATGGTTTGATGATCGAATGCAACTCACTTGCAGGGGCATGTTGAATTCCTGCATGTTTCTGACATTCCTCACATCCTTTAGCAAAGTCTATGCAATCTTTGAGCATGTTAGGCCAATACAAGCCGTATCGAAATAACAACCATTTCATTTTATGGCCTGCTTGATGTGCCCCACATGCCCCATTATGGACTTCAGACAATGCTAAATATGCCTCACTTTCTCCTAGGCATTTCAATAATACACCCTCTTGGGTCTTTTTAAACAATTCGTTCCCCATGAGGAGATACGACAATGCTCTATATTTTGTCTTTCTATCCACATTTAGAGTTGGGTCTGCTAAATAACTCTTCAGTGGACTTCGCCAATCTGCATCTGACAAAGTATTTATGGCTAATATTTTGAATCCCTGTTTCTCAGCATATCCCAATTTCATACTTTCCAGATCCGATGGTGTGATCTAGTAGCCATAACTCTTCCCCTTAATTCAACCAAATCCTTGAAGTTCTTGGTAGACACTTTATAACCCGAAGCCAACTGCGCTAAGTCATTTGCTTCTTGGTTCTCTATTCTTGGTATGTGTTGAATATCCATGTATTCAAATTTCCTCAATAGCCTATTGACTATGACGAAGTATACCATTAAATTTTCCTTTATGCACTTGTATTCCTTTGTGATTTGTTTGACCACTAATTCAGAGTCTCCTTTAATTTCGACTCTGGTTGCCCCCAATTCCAACAAAGCTTCAAGTCCAACAATGAGCGCTTCATACTCAGCTTCGTTGTTCGAACAACGAGGACCATCTAATTTATACTTGAATTTTGTTGGAATTCCTTCAGGAGAAATCAGAAGGACTCCAACACCACTTCCATTCCTGTGGGTTGAACCATCAAAGTACAATTTCCATGGTTGCATTTCGACGTAACTCATGACAGTCTGCTCAACCAAAGAATGGTCCACAATGAAGTCAGGAATCACTTGACCTTTCATAGCTTTTAAAGGCATGAAAGTCAAAGAATATTCTGTTAAGGCTAAAGCCCACTTGCCAACTCTGCTATGCATTATTGGTTTTGAAAGCATATGTTTAATGACATCGAAATAAGATGAAACATAAACATCAACAGGTTTTATATAATACTTGAGTTTCATACAAGAGAAATACAAGCAGAGACATAGCTTTTCTAAATTGCTATATCTGGTCTCTGCATCATTTAGCACTCTACTTAAATAGTATATGGCTCTTTCGATGCCATTGCTATCTTCTTGTGCTAGCATACTACCTATACTAACTTCAGAGGCAGATATGTACAATCTCATGGGCTTCCCCCATGAAGGTGGAGACAAAATAGGAGGCTGAGAAAGGTATTCTTTTATCCTGTCAAATTCCTCCTGGTGAGCTTCGTTCCATTCGAAGGTTTGGCCTTGCTTTAGACGAAGTAACGGAGAGAAAGCTTGGGTTCTTCCACTTAGGTTCGAAATGAATCTTCTGAGGAAGTTAATTTTCCCTAGCAGAGATTGCAACTCCCTTTTTGACGTAGGTGCTTTCGTCTCCATTATGGCTTTGGTTTTGTTCTGGTTGATTTCAATTCCTTTCTTGTGAACCACAAAACCAAGAAAATCTCCAGCCTGCACAAAAAATGCACATTTAAGGGGATTCATCTTTAAGCCATGTTTTCTCATTCGCTCGAATGATTGGCTTAAATGATGCAAATGTGTTTCTGCAGATATAGATTTGATGACTATATCATCAATATACACCTGCATGAAGGTTTCAATGAAATCATGAAAAATTGAATTCATTGCCCTTTGATAAGTTGCCCCGTTCTTTAAACCAAAAGGCATCACCACCCATTCGTAGGTGCCTAAGGCTCCTGGGCAACGAAATGCTGTCTTTGCAACATCTTCTTCAGCAATGAAAATCTGGTTATACCCAGAGTATCCATCTAACATACTCAAGTATTCGAACCCTGCAGCAGAATCTACTAGCATTTCTGCCACAGGCATGGAATATTCATCTTTAGGGGTTGCAGTGTTTAAATCCCTAAAATCTATGCAAATTCTTAAAGAACCATTTTTCTTAATAACAGGTACTATGTTTGCTAACCATTCGACGTAGCTTGTTGTTCTGATGAATTTGCAACGCAGCAACCTTTCGATCTCAGCTTTAATTTTTGTGAGAACCGCTGGTGCGAATCTTCTGGGAGTTTGTTTGATGGGCCTCTTGCCATCTTTGATTGGCAGTCTGTGTTCGACCAACTCCCTCTTTAAACCAGGCATCTCATCATAATCCCATGCGAAGCAATCTTTGTTTTCCTTGAGGACTTCGATCACTTCCTTCTTGAGGCCTGGGCTAAGTTTAGCACTTATGTAGGTTACTCTTTTCGTTTTTTCATCCCCTAAGTTGACTTCTTCGAGTGGATCTTGTGCCAACATTTTGGCACCTGAGTTTATGGGGTCCCTTTCGAAGCCTAAGGGTTCTTTATCATAGATGGCATCCAACCTTTGATCCATCTCAAACTCTTCGAAGGGTGAGCATTTCGAACCATCCCCACTTACTTCGTTCATCTTTATAGTTGATTTATTTATTTCAGCCTCTAAGGCCGCTTTTGATTCGTTCTCAGCCATATAGGCCGAAATCCTTTCGAAAAAGGTAGACTCAGTCATGGATAAGGTTGTCGAAGTCCCAGCCTGCTGGCCATTTTTGTATAGTGCTTTCGACTCCCTCTTCTTCACTGATTATTGTTCTATCCCAGTAAAGGCCATCATGGCGAAGGGTCATGTAGTAGTGGGCGTTTCTAGTTTCATTAATCTCATCATTTGGAACACACGGAGCAATCTTTGCCAGGTTTTTATCATAATCCCTCTTGTCAACTAAATTGACAGTTGACATAAAGTAACTCTGGTCTGCTTCGATGTTTTCCACGATTCCATCATCTCTCCACAGAACTAGTCGCTGATGCATTGACGAAGGAACCGCCCCCACGCCATGGATCCACTCCCTTCCCAGCAGTAAGTTATAGTTGGCCTTGGCTTCGATCGCCATAAACATGGTGGGCCTACAGCTTGAGCCTATTGTCAATTCCAACTGGACCACTCCCAGTGTTTTGCCCACTTTTCCCTCATAATTGGACAGAAACATATTATGGGGCTTGATGTCTCCTTCGCGGATCTCTAATCTTTTTAGCATGAAATGGGGTATCAAATTGACTGCAGCACCCCCATCCACTAGAACTTTGTTCACACCATGGACACCAACTTTCGCCCGAATAAAAAGTGGCTTGAGATGGTTCTTCATTGCAGGTTCTGGATGTTCGAAGAACGCATTTTGTTCCTCAACAGCCCCATTGTCCATCACATAGTAGCACACAGGCCTATGTTTCATCAAATCTGTGGTGTCTTCCTCCTCATATTCATCGATTTCGGTTTCCTGCCCAAATTCGCAGGGAAGCACAGACACCACGTTACAGTTCAGGTTAAATGAAGACTCCCCCTCCGATTCGAAGTTATCTGTTATCATATCTTCGTCCTCTTCCGGGCCTGGAGTGTATTCCTTTGGTTCATCGCGTTGTACTTCAGAGAAGAGCCTCCTATTGACTGGAGGTTTGTCTTCAGTTTGATTTTTTGGTTTGTTGGTGCTAGATTCACCTTGGTTTTTTGTTGAAGTAACCCCTTTGTTTGCCACAGCTTCTCTCTCAGCCTTTCGAATCCTTTGCTGTCTGCGCCACTGGGATCTTGACATGGGGTTCCTTCCTTTGTAATTTTCTAATCTCACCTCCTCCCTTTTTGCTGTGTTGAATTGCCTCCTGTATGTCACAGCATGGCGTGCATTTCGTTCAGCGTTTCTCCATCTATCTTTGCCTTTGTCATTTCTGACCTGTAACCATCTATCGGTTGGCACTTCAGCAGGGAGTTTGAAAGTCACTCTTCGAGCAGCCTTGGGGTGAGGGCTATCAGGCCTTCGCTGTTTTTGTCTGCTGTCGAAACGTGGGCCCATCTGGACAGTTTCTTGATGGTTACAGCAAGGGGCGAAGGGAATCGTTTCGAAGGCCCTGGCCATGCTTTGGTCATACATAGCATAACACCTTGGGCAAATCAAGCACTTGGTTGCCCCTTTGTAGCAGCGAAACACAAATTCCAGCAAACTTTCTCCAGCCTTGGGATAACACCTAAAAAGCTGGTTATCCTGGCGCCAATTGTTGCTAGTTCGAGTCCTCTGTACCCTTTCGAAATTCGCAGCGATTCTTTGATTGCAGAGGATGCTGCACCTAGGGCATATATCATGCCTGAATCTCCTTTGTGGCATGTCATGAGATAATCCTTGAGACTAGCATCTCCAGTGTGATTATCCCCCATTCTATACTTTTCTTTTTCTAAGTATTTTTCTACTTCCTCCATCTCAGAGCGAGGTCTTTCCATATCCACCATATTTATTTCAACATCTTCCCCCTTAGCTTCATCATCGCCCCATCCTGTGGGCTTTATATCCTTAATCTGAACCTTCGAACTCTCTGGGGCAGAATATTTGACCAAATAGTCAAATTTTCCACTGGGTTCCCCTAGAGTGTCCCATATTTCCTTCTGAGGGGAAATTGGCTGCGTGATTTGGACTTTCTCCAATTCCAGCCTCA
Organism: Vicia faba; assembly: GCA_948472305.1. Taxonomy (NCBI): domain Eukaryota; kingdom Viridiplantae; phylum Streptophyta; class Magnoliopsida; order Fabales; family Fabaceae; genus Vicia; species Vicia faba. The sequence goes on from OX451735.1 coordinate 476,081,749, forward strand.
AGCCTTCAGTGACTTGTGTTAGTTCTTGGTTTTGATTTCCCTGGCCTTCAGTAGCCTGGGTTTCTCTTGCAACAACTACAGGTGCGGAAATCGAAGTCTCTGGCGTATTCTAGATGTCTTCAGTGACCTCCTTATTGACTTCGACCATCACCCAGTTTTCAGCTTCAGTACCCTTCTCTCCTGTTAGGGCGTCGCTTTGATCAGTTTCCACCATGTTGACCTCTCCAATGCATGCAGGCTCGGAGTAGTTGGTGTCTGCGACGTCCAAGGGATCTTCGTCCACTTTCATCTTCACCTTATCAGCAAACTTTAGTCTGCCATCTTTGATCGCGTTTTGAATTAGCTCCCTGAAAAGAAAACATTGTGAGGTTTTGTGGCCTAGGAAACTATGATATTTGCAAAATCCTCTCTTCTTTCTTTGATCCAAAGGAGGTATTTTGACATTTGATGGCACAATTAGTTGGCCATCTTTGACAAGTAAGTCAAAAATCTCGTCACATTTAGTGACATCGAAGGTATAAACCTTCTTTGGAAATTTGTCACTTTTCTCATTTTCAACAATGTCTTTCCCTTTTGTGGGAACTAACAATTTGCAGGAATAAGGCGGGGCCTGTTTTAATTCAGCGAGGTCGATTTCGACCTCTTCGAATTCGAATTCAGGATATTCTTCTGCTTCCTCACTCCCAACATAGGAAATCCTTTCTTTCTTGCTATTCTTAAAGACTCTGGCTTTTTCGGCCTTTAGTCTTTCGACCTGTCGAACCCTATCGGCTAACTGAGCCATATCCCTCAAATATTGAGTGTCTAGTTTCTTTCGAATAGAATAATCCAAGCCACCAGCGGCCATTTCGACTAACTCATGTTCAGGCACTACTGTGTAACATCTGGATTTCAAAAGCCTAAATCTATTCAGATAATCATCTATGGGTTCGGTGAACTTTCTCTTAACACTGGCCAATTCCTTCAAACTTATTTTCGACTGTCCCATGTAAAATTGTTCATGGAATAATCTCTCTAAGAGAGCCCAAGTGTCAATGGACCCAGGAGGCAAAGTGGTAAACCATGTGAAGGCGTTTTTGTCAAGGAACTTGGGAAGTATTTGATCCTCAGATCTTCATTATTGGCTATATCTCCCGCTTCGGTTAGATATCTCGCTATGTGTTCGACTGTTGACTCATTGGTATCCCCAGCGAACTTTGTAAATTTAGGGACTTTATATCCCCTTGGTAAATCAGTATGCATTATGCAATCCAATATAGGAGAAGCATAATTTGGCCTTCTCATTCCTGTGTTGAGGCCATTCTGGGCCATGACTCTCTCTATCATGGTGGTCAGGTTGTTTTCTGCCAAGATGTCATCGTTTCGAATTCTATGAACGACAACATCAGCATCTTGATTTCGACCAACCAAGACAACTCCCCTAGGTTGTTCTTCTCGAAACTTTGGGGCTTCTAGCCTTTCGACCCTTGCCCCTGGTTCCATAATTTCTCTTTGTGGGCCCGGGATTATTGGGGCTTCTAACCTTGGTGCCCTGGCCCCTAAGTTAACTTCTTCTCTGGGTGGTCTATAAATTGGGTCGTTAGCAATTTGTTCTATAACAGGCATGTTTGCTCGAAATCCCGCCTGATTCTGCCTACGCCTTTCTGGGGGAGCAAAGAAATCTGCTATTCGACTCATATTGTCAGCGTTTTCTCTGTTTGTCACAGTCACATTTTGCACTATTGGGGCAAATATCTCCTGCATGGTTTGTGCTAACACCCCTATCATATTATGGTTACTGTTGTACCCAAAAATTTGCCCTCGCACTTTTCCACAAGAAATCTCAGCTTCAAACATTTCCTGACTTCCCAAACTGGCTCAAGAATCGGACAAACGAACTTTTTTGACGGTCAAGCAAAATTAGGATTTTTTACTGATTTTCAGAGCTCTGAATTGTTTCATACAGTGGGCTTAGGGTTTGGTTAATTTTTGGTTCAATTTTGATCAAGCAAGCGTGATTTGGCATTTAATCGGGAATTAGGGTTTCATGGGCATGTTCTCAGAAGAATTTAAATTCCACAGCACTTTGCGGTTCATCTCAAGATTCAGATTAAAGTTCGCGTTATCTTGGTTTAATCAGCAAAAGAGACATTGGTTTTGAATTCAGTACGTTTTGATTGGGCCAGTCAGATACAAGATGCAGTTTTGAATTCACAGTACTTTTGCATTTGATCAGTCCATTTAAGTTAATTGCTGCTTTGCTTTGGATGTGGGATAAGTCAGGTTTATTGGACCAATGTTGTTTTATTTTAGTTATTTATTATTCTGAAATTAAATGATTGAATTTATTTTTCAATTGTTTTAATTCTAAGAATTTTAAATAAATAAATAAACAGATAATAAGGAAATTAGAATTAATTGGATAATTTGAATTTTTATTGATATTTGAATTATTTACAAATTGTTGTTACAAACAATAATTTACGTTTAATTTAAATATTACAATAGAATGAAAAAACTATCCTATTTTTTCTAAATACTCTTCGTTCTTCACTCCGCTCCGGTATTCCATCTTTCATCTGCAAAAAGAAGCAAGAAAAGTCAGAAAGCATTTTTAATTAAAAAAACAGATAAAAAAAGTTGCTCATCATTAGGGGCCACTGACTGGGATCAGTTGCCCTCTCTGCAAATCACGGGATTTCTCCCGGTTCACAGAGAGGGAAGATTATTTTTACTTCATGAAATGCAAAATGTCAAAAAAATGCATAAGTTACAAATTCAAGCTGCATAGAAATTCAAGATTCAAAATCCAATCCAAACTGAAAAAGTTCAAATCCAAAATTTCTATCCAAAAAGCCAAGGCTACTGTCAAAATGCCCAAAGACCACTCAAAGAAAGTCACAAGTACCCAAGCTGTCATGAAAAGATTTAGCCAAGATATCAAGGAAAAGGAAGTCAGCACACATAAACTGTCAAAAGAGATGAAGATGTAAAATGTAAAATGCAAGCAATCTAGAATCATCACTTCCCATCCAGGGCCCCTTCAGAAAAGTACCAAACAAAAATCATATAAAATTTTCAAACTGTACTTTGGAGAGAGAGTAAAGAGAGATAAAGCAGTTCAGGTTAGGCATAGCAGTTCAGCAGCAGGCCAAGACAGTAAGGAAGACAGCAGAAAAAGATATACAAGTCTACAAGTCCACAAGCTCAGTACAGCAGACAGTAGAAGTTGAAATAGAAAAGGAAGTATACAAGACAGTTCAGTAGCAGCAGGGCAGAAGTAAAAAGCCAGTACAAAGCAAGCATAGGCAAGGCCAAGACAGTTCAGCAGGCAATTCAAAGAGAGATATGCAAAGTCAAAAGCCAACTCAGCAAAATACAAGGCAGTGCACAGCAGACAGTAGAAGAGTGAATATAGAAAAGAAAATAGCTAACACAGTTTAGGCAACTCAGAATAGACAGAAGTAAGGTGAGAGAGGAGAGAAGTATAAAAAACTGTCAAGGCAAACACAACTAGGTAGCTGCATCAAGCACTCAACTCTGCCTCACCACAATACACATTAGCCAATATAGCAGTTCAAAGGATAAAAGAGATATATACAAGCTGAAGAAAAATCACAAAAACACAACATAAACTTGCAAAAAACTGAGCTGTCTAAAAACCAGCATCCTCTCATATCCCAAAACATATAGCATAAACATACTAAGCTTATCAGAAAAAAAGAGAACCATGACCATCATCTGAACCTAACACATTTCAAGCCTCAACCTTCATGCTAAACCCACCAACCTGATAACACATTTCAAGCCTCAACCTTCATGCCAAACATACAAACCTCATGCCAAAACTTGCCTCACCATAACATACTGAACCAAGCACATACAAGCTAAAGTCTCAAACCAATACCATAACCTGAACAACCTCAAGCTTAAGCATCAGTGATAACCATAACCAAAACCAACCCAAGCCTACAACCCTGTGAAGCTAAACATCTCAAGTCACATAGAATCAAGCTCACAAACAAGCACACAAGCAAATACTCAGACATATCATACTCAGGCAACAAAGATATAAAGGCAACGCATTGTGGAAGAAGAAGATAAAAAGTGAATTTCAAGAAAGGTTTTTTCAGGCAAAATCGAGCATCATCATCAAAACCTTAATCATAAACAAGGAACGAAGTTACCAGGAAGGCATCAAAAGCAAGCATCAAGCTTCACCGCTCCGGCCTCCTCAACATCTCGCTCTCCGCCTCTCCTCCATCTCCTAAAAACAGGTAACATTCTTCTTCCCCTTCACCTCATAAAACGAAAAATAAAGAGCTCAGAATAAATTCTACGCGAATCAGAAAGGAAGAGGAAAATATAAAACGTTTGGAACCAACCTTGTTTCAAGGGACGTGGCATTCTTGTCTTGGAGGGAAGAGAGCGTGAGGATGATGCTGGTGGCCGGAGACAATCGAATGCTCAAGAATTGCTAATCGGAGAAGACGAATACCACGAACGCGCCGCTGCTGACGAACCCTAATTTCGTTCCCAACTGAACCATTTGCCTAAACCCTAGTTCATTCTGTTTCAAATCATGGGCTTAATCTGACCCGTTCATGTTTCCTCAAAAGCCCATCAAATGCCTTTCTTCATTTTCTTTACAAAATTAAACTCTCATCTCATTTTCTATACATAAACAATACATACTTTTTTTATATATATAAAACATTAACCATTTTTCATTATTTTTATAAAAGCAATATTTTTTATATATAAAACACTAGCCATTCTTTTATTTTATAAAAGCAATATTTTATTCCTTGAAAAAATACTAACTTAATTAAAATGTTTTTTTTATTATCATAAGGTTAAGACATTTTTTAGACAATATATTTTGTGCATACATTTTAAAACATTGATTTGTACATATTATACACTTTTATACCTAATTAAAATTGAAACTTTTTTTAATTAACATTCTTTTTTCATATATAACCATTTAAATACGTTTTTTTTCTAAATATTAAACTCATAAACATTTTGACTAAAATACTCTTTTAATTGAAACTTAACATTTAAACAAAGCACTTCATTTTTCTGTTGTACATAATTAACATATAAATCAAAATACAGATTAAAACGTATATCTAGGTCAAAACCCTAATACGGCTCAACTTCACATTTCGCACTTATACATATTTACATTTACACAATACATATACATTTGCACTTACACAATATATTGCCCTACACACACTTTATCTTATATTTGTATATTTGATATTCATTTTGATCGCACATTCGATTTGGTTGTAAATTATTGGGTACTATAAGTCTCATCCCCTTGTACATTTATACCCCCACTCCCGGACATTATTTTGTAATAGCGTAGATTTACATTTCGCAATTTACAGCTTTTCAATTATACCATGGTTAGACCTAGGGTTTGTATGTACATAAAATCAAACGCTAGATAACCTAATACAAGACAAATGCATGTAATCAATACACAATCACACTTGCACCCCCTAGGGTAATCCCACATGTTGCCTTCCAAAATGGGCCATGCTTGCACGTCGAATGTCTTTGGCAAAACAAAAGCAAATGATCATAAGTCTCAAAGTGTTGCCTAAACGGAATGATCATAGTCCCTTCAAAACAAATTACCAAAGACACTTGGCATCATTGCATTCATGGTCCATACGATGACCCGCGCCCGTCCCGAATAAACTTCCTAAACGCAAGATTGTCCATCAATTTCAATGGTGGAACAAAATTGTTAAAAAGGGGTTAAAACATGACAAAAACCTTTGAGTACAATAGGGTAGACAAAACTCTTAGTTACTTGAGATCAAAACTTGCAAAAACACTTGCCTTCTTTTCAAAAACCACAATCCACAACACTTTCAAACAAACTCTCAAAAAACATTTGAAACATCTTTTCGAAAAGATTCACACTTTTGTAAAACACTCAAACACGAGTCAAATACATTAGTTGCCTAAGACAAGGCATCTTTTTCCAAAACATTTTCAAAAAGCACCCACACACACACCATTTTCAAAGCAATCGAAAAACAAGGCAAGTGATCTAAAAAACCAAGTAACTAAGAGCCCATGGATAACCATGGATGAAAAGGGTGCTAATACCTTCCCTTTTCATAATCTACCCCCCGAACCCACGAAATATCTCAAAAGGTTTTTGCTGTGCTTTTTTAACCTTTCCTTTAGGATAAAGTAAAAAGTCGGTGGCGACTCTTGCTAACCGCACAAGTGCGAATACGAACGCAAAACACTAAGTCAGTTCTCCCACCGTATCACAGAACTGGCGACTCTGCTGGGGATAGTTTTTAAAAGTGGGGTTACCTTAGGGTTTAGATCACCTTTACTTTCAATTGATTGCTTTATTTGCTTTACATTTGTGGGCTTTGTATCGGAGTTTGTAGATCCTAACCCGGATCTGGGGAAACCTTTCTTAGGTAGCAACAAGGCTGTGAGGGAACTGTGCGGGGTATACCGACATGGTTGAAGCAGTCTGCTACGTTGATGTGGCACTTTGGTGTGTACCGGTAACCCTTGAGTCAATCAAGGAGAGTACGGGGCCTCCATGTGGTGTCGTAAAGCATCAACAGACCTTAGGAACCTTAATTGAACCATCTTGGCCTTTTTAGGGTAGTGAGATGACTACTTTGGTGTACTCCGAAGTCGGTTGATACTCGATACTACACTCGATTGAGGGTTGTTTTCTTGGGATATTTTGATCGCCAGTCAGTGGCTAAATCGAAACGATGAACAATGAAAGCAATCCAATGATATTGAGATCCTTAGAACCCGGTTACTTTGATAGGACAGGTTTGAGCCCACCAACTTCAAAAGGGTAATACCCAGACCCCATGCTGGCCTAAACTCTAAGGGTTTGCCTGGTGTGACTTGTGTGCCTTACATGTTTGCCTTTGTAAATATTTGTGGTGTGTTTGATCATAGCATCATGACATCATACAGCATCATATGCATCCACTAACCATTTCAGGGGTTCGAATCTTCATCTTTGTTCTTGTTTTGTAGGACATGGAAACTATTCGTAGAAAGACAATTCAGATCAACCTTATAAGGGTTCCTCCTCAACTCAAGGAGCTTACATCCAGGATTCCCGAGAACTCGTCATTCAGTGAAAGGCATGGTAGACTCATCAGCCTGGTCAATACCAATATTGAGGAAGAGATGGTAAAGGTCCTCTTCCAATTCTTTGACCCTCTGCATCACTGTTTTACTTTCCCGGATTATCAGCTGGTGCCTACTCTAGAAGAGTTTTCCCAGCTTCTGAAGATTCCCATTCTCAATCAACTACCCTACAACGGTACGGAAAAGGAACCAAAACTTGAAGAAGTAGCTAAAGCATTATGCCTACAACCATCTGACATCAAAGGGCATTGGGAAGCCAAAAATGGTGTCAAAGGATTCTTGGCAAAGTTTCTGTTTGAGAAGGCCCAAGAGTGTTGGAATTCCCTTGATCTACAAGCCTTTGAAGAAGTTGTAGCCCTCCTTGTCTATGGGTTGGTGTTGTTCCCTAAACCAGATCAGCTTATAGATATCAGTGCTGTCAAGGTCTTCGTGTCCAGGAACCCTATACCTACGTTGCTGGGAGACATCCTTCATTCATGTTACACTCGAACCATGAGAAAAAGGGGTGTTCTTATGTGCTGCACTCCCCTCCTGGGGAGGTGGTTTATTTCGCACCTTCCACAATCAGTTTTGAAGAACGAGCGGGGTTTGAGATGGTCACAACGGTTAATGACTCTCACGCATGCGGATATACATTGGTGTCCTAGGTCCAGGGAAGACGTCACTATCATTGATCGTTGTGGGGAGTACCCTAATGTTCCTTTATTTGGAATCAAAGGAGGTATTACCTACAACCCATGCCTGGCTTGGAGACAGTTTGGTTATGCTCGGAAGGATGGCCCTCATGACATGTTAATTCCAGACATAGTTTTTGACTTCGACAACGATACTCAAGGACTTCGTCAGAGATTTATCAGAGCTTGGAGGATGCCAAGTAGGATAGACAGCAAGACATTGGGGCATCGGAACTCCATCCCGTTGGAACCTTACCTCAAGTGGGTACGAGCCCGCTCCCAGAAGTTAGTAATGCCTTACCCTCACATGCTACCTGTGATCAAAGAACCAGTCTTGGAAGGAGAGGCATCCTACACCATTCAACATCCTGACATGCCCACCTCCTGGGAAGAGATGCAGAAGAGCTGGGTCCAGCTTAAGGAAGAACGGAATTCTCTTGAGACCAGTCTACATGCTAGTGAAAAGAAGGTCCTGGAACTCACCCGCTTGCTGCACGAGGAAAGGAATCTCAACACCTACATCGCGCCAAAAAGGATGCGCAATGTTTTTTTATCTTAAGGAGTTATTTTGTAATATTTGGCCCATGAGGCATTTATGTACTAACGAATTTCTCCTTATTAATATAATGTGCGTTCCTTTTTGTCTACAACAAATTTTGAATATTCTAAATCCTTGAATGCATTGCATACATACGCATTCCATTGCACCATATGCATAGCAGGTACCCTATTTTCACAGGTTGCTTATTCTCCTTCGCTGTTTATTTTGAACAGTCATCATGAATCCAGACTCCTCCAGTGAGCAAGCAATCAAGGCTCTTCAAGCCCAGAATGCACAATTCCAAGAGATGGTCCTAAGCCTAGCCCAGGGTCAGCAAGAGTTGAAGACTCTACTCCTGAAGAAGAAGAAGAAAAAGAGAACTGCGCTGTTTAACACCGGGCGCAGATTTGGGAATACACTCCACAACGAAGCTGATCCAACCACTTCTTCTGCTGAGAAAAACAGTCCCCAAGGGGGAGGAGCTCCTAGTCCCGCAGTCTCCGACAACGAGACGGACTATAACGATGAACAATACCCACCTGCTGCTGACAGATACAAACAATTGGAGGACCGCTTGAGCGCTATGGAAATTCAGAACGTGCCGGGACTGGATTTCGGAGATTTGGGATTATCTTCTGGAGTAGTAATTCCACACAAGTTTAAGGCGCCTGCCTTCGCCAAGTATGACGGGGTCTCCTGCCCAAAGCTGCATCTGAGGTCGTATGTAAGGAAAATCCAACCTTACACGGCGGATAAGAACCTCTGGATTCACTTCTTCCAAGACAGCCTCTCGGGGTCACAACTTGAATGGTTCTACCAACTGGACGGAGCTAGCATCCGGCACTGGGAAGATTTGGCAACTGCATTTTACAGACAATACCAATACAATTCTGATCTCGCTCCTACGCGTACCCAACTTCAGGGTATGTCTCTAGGGACGGGTGAAGGGTTCAAAGAGTACGCTAAAAAATGGAGAGATTTGGCTGGCAGGGTGCAGCCTCCATTAACTGATCGAGAGCTGGTTGATATGTTCCTTGGGACTTTGTCTGGTCCGTTTTTCAATCATTTGGTTGGTAACTCCTCCGCTGGGTTCACAGATTTGATATTAACGGGAGAAAGAATTGAAGCTGGCATCAGGTCAGGCAAGATACAGAAGGCTGCCTCTACAAGTGCTGAGAAGAGGCCATTTAAGAAGGAAGCAAGCGCCGTTTATGGCCCTAGAAGGCAAGTCAAACCCGAAAGTCGCCAAGCCGTCAATGCTTTGGTCATCTCCAAACCTGTTGCTGCTCCTCAGCAGTACAATCAACAAAGAAGTGAAAGGCCCAAGAGGCAGTATACTCGACTGAGTATGACCTTATCTCAAATTTTACCTCAACTGTTATCCACCAACCTGGTGACCCTCAAAGAAGCTCCTAAAGTCGTCAACACTACGTCTCCTAAATACAACCCAAATGCCCGGTGTGCTTATCATTCTGATAGTCCCGGGCACACTACTGATGATTGCTGGGCCTTAAGAAACAAAGTGCAAGATCTGATCGACGCGAAAGAAATTCAGTTTGAAGCACCGGAAAGACCGAATGTTGTAACGGCTCCTATGCCCCAGCATAGGGTAAATGCCATTGAGGAAGAAGTGTACGCCGTTTCGGTAGATGAAGTTGTTACCCCTCTGAAGACTGTTAAGAAGAACCTACTGCGGGCCGGTTTATTTCCGGGTTGCGGTGAAGGTTGCCCATTCTGTGTTATTTCCCCATCTGATTGTCCCTTGCTGAGGTTAGGCATTCAAGGCCTAATGGATAGCAAGGAAATTTTATTCAAAAAGACTGCTGTTCAATTGGTTCCAATGAAAGAAGTTTCCGTGATTACCATCTTCAAAAATCCAATCAAGGCTCCCCCAAAGAAGCCTATTCAAATCTTGACAGTTGCGCCTGTGATCATTACTGTTCCAGGGCCCCTCTCCTACGTGTCTGATAAGGCTGTCCCCTGGCATTATGGGGCAGACGTGCATGTAAATGGAATCAAGCAAGAATTTGATGCTAGTGCTAGTATCTGCGATATCACTGGTCCAGCCAAGGTCACCCGCAGTGGCAGGCTTTTCTCGCCTGACATTGCACCGCCCGCTATTCGAAAACCCCTCCTCATAAAGCCTGCAAGTTTACCAAGTCCTGTCGCTGATCAAATTGTGTCCCCTGCTGCCGAGTCATCAAATGCTCGGGGCAAAGGGATTGAAGAAGAGCCTGCCCGGATGGAGGCACCAATACCCATAAGTGCTGAGGCCTCCCGACAAGAGATGGAGGAGATTATGAAAATAATAAAGAAAAGTGATTTTAATGTTGTCGAACAACTGGGGCATACACCCTCTAAGATCTCCCTGCTCTCCCTATTGCTATGCTCCGAGGCTCACGCTAAGGCATTAATCTCATTTCTCAAGACAGCCCACGTGCCGCAGGAGACGTCTGCAGTTCAGTTCACTGACTGCATAGCAAATCTGACGGCGGACAACGGCTTGGGCTTTTCAGATGCTGACCTAACCGCAAAAGGGAGAGACCACAATGATGCCCTGCATGTCTCTATTGAATGCAGGGGCACTACTCTGGCACATGTATTGGTGGACACTGGTTCTTCCTTGAATGTTCTTCCGAAAAAGGCTTTAGATCGTCTGGACTATGAGGGCCTGGAGTTGAAACCCAGCAATATCATCGTCAGGGCTTTCGATGGTTCAAAGAGGATGGTTCATGGAGAGGTTAACATCCCTATCCGTGTAGGCTCTCAAGTGTTTGACTCTATCTTTTACGTGATGGATATACGTCCATCATACTCTTGTCTGTTGGGTCGACCTTGGATCCATAAAGCTGGGGCCGTGACCTCCACCTTGCACCAGAAGTTGAAATATCCCGTCAGGGGGAAGATCGTCACTGTGCAAGGAGAAGAGGAGTATATGGTGAGCCATTTGAATTCCTTCAGGTACGTCGAGATGGACGGAGAATTCATTGAAACCCCCTTCCAACATTTCGAAGAGGTACATCCAATTTCAGCAGCTGCAGAGACATTGGCCGAAGAGAATGATTCCTTGAAGATGGCTTCCCTAAGAGATGCCCGGGCTGTGGTTCAGAAAGGCAATTGTGCACACTGGGGTCAGCTTCCTGACTTCACTCAGAAGAACGACAAGTTTGGGCTAGGCTTTACTGCAGAGGCTCAGAAGGCAGTGCGCAAAGAGAAGATCGGAAAGGCTCCGGTGTTTATTTCCAGCTCGAGGGTGAACGCTATTGAAGAAGATGTGGAGGAAGCAGAGTTTGACAGTTGGATCTACCCGACCACCAGCGACGGACCAAGCAACTGGACAGCAAAGGATTTTACCCCTATCACATTTGTCACGCAGTAATTGATTTCTTTTTAAATTTGTAACAAACAATATGTTAAAACTTCGTTGGCTCGGTGTCCTGCCCGAGGCATCGTAACTCCATTTGTGAGGGCTTTTTGTATGACATTTTCATATATCATCAATCAAAACATTGGACGTTTGTTGCATTTCAAGTCTTGTGCTCTTTTTCTTTCTGTGTTATACATATTGCAAAACAGCTATATTTACACACACTCACTTATACAGGTTTCAATCCACTCTGGATCTCGCTGGTAACAGCTCTGCTACCGCCAGTTATGACTTCGAAAATCCGATCAACTTGGCCGAAGACGAAGGTGAAGATGATTGCGAAGTGCCTGGTGAACTTGCGAGACTGCTACTTCAGGAAGAGAGGGCTATTCAACCACATGAAGAGCCTGTGGAGACAATTAACCTGGGTACTGAGATGGATAGAAAAGAGGTCAAGATTGGTGCCAACCTAGAGCTCAGCGTGAAGCAACGATTGATCCAGATGCTACAAGACTACGTGGAGATTTTTGCTTGGTCCTATGAAGATATGCCTGGTTTGGATGCCGACATTGTAGTTCACCACCTGCCAACCAAGGAAGATTGCCCTCCGGTAAAACAGAAAGTTCGACGGATGCGTCCAGAGATGTCTGAAAAGATCAAGGCCGAGGTTATGAAGCAGTTTGATGCCGGATTCCTTGCAGTAACTTCTTACCCTCAGTGGGTTGCCAATGTTGTGCCAGTACCGAAGAAGGACGGTAAAGTCAGAATGTGCGTCGACTACAGGGATCTGAACAGGGCTAGCCCCAAAGATGACTTCCCCCTACCTCACATCGATGTCCTTGTTGACAATACAGCTCAACACAAGGTGTTCTCCTTCATGGATGGTTTTTCAGGGTATAATCAGATCAAGATGGCTCCAGAAGATATGGAGAAAACAACCTTCGTGACTCAGTGGGGCACCTTCTGTTATAAGGTCATGCCATTCGGATTGAAAAATGCTGGGGCAACCTATCAGCGTGCCATGGTTGCTTTATTTCATGACATGATCCATCATGAGATTGAAGTATACGTTGATGACATGATTGCAAGGTCTCAAACTGAGGAGGAGCACCTTGACCATCTGAGGAAGTTATTTGATCGACTCAAGTTGTACAAGCTGAGGTTGAATCCCAACAAATGCACCTTTGGGGTAAGATCCGGAAAGTTGTTAGGTTTCATTGTAAGTGATAAAGGTATTCAGGTGGATCCTGCCAAAGTAAAAGCCATACAAGAGATGCCGACTCCAAAAACAGAAAAAGAAGTCAGAGGTTTCCTAGGACGACTGAATTACATTGCTCGATTCATCTCACATCTAACTGCTACTTGTGAGCCAATCTTCAAATTACTGAAGAAAGATCAAGTGGTACGCTGGAATGATGAATGTCAGGCCGCCTTTGAAAGAATAAAGGATTATCTCCAAGAACCACCCATTCTTATGCCACCGGTGGAAGGAAGACCTCTGATATTATACTTGACAGTGCTTGATAATTCAATGGGGTGTGTACTGGGGCAGCATGACGAGTCTGGCCGAAAAGAGCACGCTATTTATTACTTGAGCAAAAAGTTTACCGACTGTGAGTCTCGTTACTCACTGCTTGAGAAAACTTGCTGCGCTCTTGTATGGGCTGCTCGCCGGCTGAGACAGTATATGCTGACTCACACTACCTTATTGATTTCAAAGATGGATCCCATCAAGTACATATTTGAAAAACCTGCTCTGTCTGGGAGAATAGCGAGATGGCAAATGATCTTAACAGAATATGATATCCAGTATACAACTCAGAAAGCAATTAAGGGAAGTGTATTGGCTGATCATTTGGCACACCAACCTGTGGACGATTACCAATCATTGAACTTTGACTTTCCGGATGAAGACATCATGGTGGTAACTGACTGTGAAGTACCTGGACCGGATGAAGGACCTGAGGAAGGATCCCGATGGTCTATGCATTTTGATGGAGCCTCCAATGCCTTGGGTAATGGCATCGGCGCTGTAATCATATCTCCCAAAGGAACTCATACTCCCCTCACCGCCCGATTATGTTTCAGCTGCACCAACAACATGGCAGAATATGAGGCATGTATCATGGGTCTACAAGCTGCAATCGATTTAAGGATCAAGTTTCTAAGTGTCTTCGGAGATTCCGCTCTCGTGATTAATCAGATCAAAGGCGAGTGGGATACGAAACACCCGAATCTTATTCCTTACAAGGAGTATGTGTCGACCTTGCTCCCTCACTTTGAAGAAATAACGTTTGAGCATTTCCCCAGAGAGGAGAATCAGCTAGCAGACGCCCTAGCTACGATGTCTTCAATGTTCAAAGTTTAAATGGGACAATGAAGCTCCCCGAATCATTATCTGGAAGTTGGATGAACCGGCCTACTGTTGTGAGCTCGAGACTGAGGAGGTTGTTGAAAAACCCTGGTATCATGAGGTGAAGAGGTATTTGGAAACTCAGGAATACCCTGAAGGTGCATCTGTCAATGATAAGAAGTTCATGAGGAGATTTGCTGCAAAATTCTTCCTCAGCAACGGCATTCTCTACAAACGGAATCACGATTCAACTCTGCTACGTTGTGTGGACAAGGCTGAAGCAGAGAAAATTATGATGGAGCTGCATGAAGGTACATTTGGAACCCATTCTAGTGGACACACCATGGCTAAGAAAATCCTTCGGGCAGGATATTTCTGGTCCACAATGGAAGCCGATTGTTACCAACACTCCCGAACTTGTCATAAATGCCAGATCTATGCTGACAAGGTGCATATCCCGCCAGTTCCTTTGAATGTCCTAACGGCACCCTGGCCTTTCGCAATGTGGGGCATCGATATGATCGGTGAGATCCGACCAACAGCATCAAATGGGCATCGCTTCATCTTAGTGGCGATCGATTATTTCACGAAGTGGGTTGAGGCAGCTTCCTATGCCACAGTAACCAAGAGCGTCGTGGCACGTTTCATCCGGCATAATCTGATCTGTCGGTATGGCGTCCCAGAAAGAATCATTACGGACAATGGCACCAATCTCAATAACAAAATGATCACTGAACTCTGTGAACAATTCAAGATACAGCACCACAATTCTTCTCCCTACCGGCCGAAGATGAATGGGGCTATAGAGGCAGCCAATAAGAATATCAAGAAAATTGTGCAGAAGATGACAGTGACCTATAAAGATTGGCACGAGATGTTACCGTTCGCTCTTCATGGGTACCGCACCTCAGCAAGGACATCAACCGGGGCAACTCCTTTCTCTTTGGTCTATGGCATGGAGGCAGTCTTGCCGATCGAAATCCAGATACCCTCTCTCCGGATAATGAAGGATGCAGACTTGAATGAAGATGATTGGATCCAGACTCGACTTGATCAATTAAATCTGATTGACGAAAAGAGGCTCACTGCTATCTGTCATGGTCAGACGTATCAAAAACGGATGATCAGGGCATTTAACAAGAAAGTCAGACCGCAAGAGTATCAAGTTGGGGACCTGGTAATCAAACGCATCATCCTTCCTCAAAGTGATCCCCGGGGAAAATGGACCCCTACTTACGAAGGGCCATTTGTGGTTAAGCGTGTGTTCTCAGGAGGAGCCATGATCCTAACCACCATGGACGGTGACGACCTTCCTCACCCCGCCAATGCAGACATAGTAAAAAAATACTACGCATAAATAAAAGACCCGCTAGGTTGACATACCTAGGCAAAAATAAGGGCTTCCCGGCGAACCAAAAGGGTTCGGGCAAAAATAAGGGATGAAATGAATAAAAATCTGTGCACCCGACAAGTCGAAAACCTGAAAGGGCGGCTTGGGCAAAAAATGGGTATCCCGGTGGACTGAAAACCCGAAAGGGCGGTCCAGGCAAAAGTTAGGGATAAAAGCGTAACACTATGTCTCATTGGATCACTTCGCATCCGGAATTCGGCATCAACTATCTGGCCCCAAATTGCGGCATTGACCAATCAGTTTCATCTTCAGATTAGGCAGTAAGGCGATGAGACGTTCGAAAACATAAAGGCGATAGCAGAATTGGAACCCAGTGGGATTGTTCACGTAGCTGTTTTGTTTTCTTTTTTTTTTTTTTTTTTTCAAAATGTAAACTCTATACTATTTGGCGATGTCCTCTTACTAGGATGTCAGTCTCTTGTACAAAAAACGCCTATTCACAGGCAAAAGTTTAAATCAATACAAATTCACTTGTTCATACAAATTACCATTTGTTTTCCCCTTTTCCTGTTTTGTCTTGCGAAGAACGTCCAATGTTCATTTTTTTTTTGATATATGCATTTGACATTGAATTGCTGATTCATAAATATTCGCATATGAAACAAGAGATTAATTACCGGTGACATCAAAGACAAGGGCAATGTGGGGTTGTCTATTGCAGTCTGGTTGTTTTGTCCGCCAAGGCACCAAGGTAGGTTCAACTGAAAAATATGGCCAAATCATCTTAACTCCCTGCAAAGTACGGACGTCTCGCCCGAGTTTTATTTAAGAGTTATCTCCTCACAAGGATTTATAACTGGGTTATCCTCAGCTAAAAGCCACGGAAGACCGCTCTCGGCAAAGTTCCTTTAGTCCTCAAGCGGAGTCTATCTTTGGTATCCCCAAGCAGAGTTTATCTTCGGAGTTCCCCAGCGGAATTTATCACCATCACCCTCAGCAGAATCCATCATTAAAGTCCTCAGCAGACCTCTCATCAAAGCTTTGGCCAAGTATCTCTTTCGCAGAGCAGCTTCCCGGCCGTTCGTCAAGGATTTATTTTCCTAAGATGAAATTACACTCATAAACATTTCACATTTTCATACATCTTGCCTACATACATGATGAAACGCATACAACATCAAAGATTGGACATCACGACATCATGCATATCATACCTCATAACATTGCATACAACTTACGTCTTTGCCTTTTCAGGAAAAAGACAATCTCAAAAAACGACTACCTTCAACTGTCACATTTCCAGATTCGATTCCTGTATCCAGCCAGGGCATATCTGTTGACAACATTTCCAGACTCGACTCCTGTATCTAGCCAGGGCACGTCTGAAGAGTTCGAAGATTCGATTCCTGTATCCAGCCAGGGCACATCTATCAACTACAACATTTCCAGATTCGATTCCTGTATCCAGCCAGGGCATATCTGTTGACCACATTTCCAGACTCGACTCCTGTATCTAGCCAGGGCACGTCTGAAGAGTTCGAAGATTCGATTCCTGTATCCAGCCAGGGCACATCTATCAACTACAACATTTCCAGATTCGATTCCTGTATCCAGCCAGGGCATATCTGTTGACAACATTTCCAGACTCGACTCCTGTATCTAGCCAGGGCACGTCTGAAGAGTTCGAAGATTCGATTCCTGTATCCAGCCAGGGCACATCTATCAACTACAACATTTCCAGATTCGATTCCTGTATCCAGCCAGGGCATATCTGTTGACAACATTTCCAGACTCGACTCCTGTATCTAGCCAGGGCACGTCTGAAGAGTTCGAAGATTCGATTCCTGTATCCAGCCAGGGCACATCTATCAACTACAACATTTCTAGATTCAATACCTGTATCTAGCCAGGACATGTCTGCATAAGGAGACTGAAGATCAAACACCTGTAACAAGCCAGGAAAACATCTGTCTTTCTTAAATACACAAGTTCTCGCTAAGGAATCTCTTATGCGATCAACACTTCCAAATGGCATCTTTAAGCCCATCACCAAATGGCATCTTTAAGCCCATTCACCTCCACCGTCACATTGACGAGCGCAAATTTTCTGGGCACATTAGTGTTCAATCTCCTTTTACCTTCAAGTCGCGAAAGGCAAACTTGCCAATCTAACTCTTCAGGTCAAAGAAGATTGAACAGGGGCAACTGTTGTACCCAAAAATTTGCCCTCGCACTTTTCCACAAGAAATCTCAGCTTCAAACATTTCCTGACTTCCCAAACTGGCTCAAGAATCGGACAAACGGACTTTTTTGACGGTCAAGCAAAATTAGGATTTTTTACTGATTTTCAGAGCTCTGAATTGTTTCATACAGTGGGCTTAGGGTTTGGTTAATTTTTGGTTCAATTTTGATCAAGCAAGCGTGATTTGGCATTTAATCGGGAATTAGGGTTTCATGGGCATGTTCTCAGAAGAATTTAAATTCCACAGCACTTTGCGGTTCATCTCAAGATTCAGATTAAAGTTCGCGTTATCTTGGTTTAATCAGCAAAAGAGACATTGGTTTTGAATTCAGTACGTTTTGATTGGGCCAGTCAGATACAAGATGCAGTTTTGAATTCACAGTACTTTTGCATTTGATCAGTCCATTTAAGTTAATTGCTGCTTTGCTTTGGATGTGGGATAAGTCAGGTTTATTGGACCAATGTTGTTTTATTTTAGTTATTTATTATTCTGAAATTAAATGATTGAATTTATTTTTCAATTGTTTTAATTCTAAGAATTTTAAATAAATAAATAAACAGATAATAAGGAAATTAGAATTAATTGGATAATTTGAATTTTTATTGATATTTGAATTATTTACAAATTGTTGTTACAAACAATAATTTACATTTAATTTAAATATTACAATAGAATGAAAAAACTATCCTATTTTTTCTAAATACTCTTCGTTCTTCACTCCGCTCCGGTATTCCATCTTTCATCTGCAAAAAGAAGCAAGAAAAGTCAGAAAGCATTTTTAATTAAAAAAACAGATAAAAAAAGTTGCTCATCATTAGGGGCCACTGACTGGGATCAGTTTCCCTCTCTGCAAATCACGGGATTTCTCCCGGTTCACAGAGAGGGAAGATTATTTTTACTTCATGAAATGCAAAATGTCAAAAAAATGCATAAGTTACAAATTCAAGCTGCATAGAAATTCAAGATTCAAAATCCAATCCAAACTGAAAAAGTTCAAATCCAAAATTTCTATCCAAAAAGCCAAGGCTACTGTCAAAATGCCCAAAGACCACTCAAAGAAAGTCACAAGTACCCAAGCTGTCATGAAAAGATTTAGCCAAGATATCAAGGAAAAGGAAGTCAGCACACATAAACTGTCAAAAGAGATGAAGATGTAAAATGTAAAATGCAAGCAATCTAGAATCATCACTTCCCATCCAGGGCCCCTTCAGAAAAGTACCAAACAAAAATCATATAAAATTTTCAAACTGTACTTTGGAGAGAGAGTAAAGAGAGATAAAGCAGTTCAGGTTAGGCATAGCAGTTCAGCAGCAGGCCAAGACAGTAAGGAAGACAGCAGAAAAAGATATACAAGTCTACAAGTCCACAAGCTCAGTACAGCAGACAGTAGAAGTTGAAATAGAAAAGGAAGTATACAAGACAGTTCAGTAGCAGCAGGGCAGAAGTAAAAAGCCAGTACAAAGCAAGCATAGGCAAGGCCAAGACAGTTCAGCAGGCAATTCAAAGAGAGATATGCAAAGTCAAAAGCCAACTCAGCAAAATACAAGGCAGTGCACAACAGACAGTAGAAGAGTGAATATAGAAAAGAAAATAGCTAACACAGTTTAGGCAACTCAGAATAGACAGAAGTAAGGTGAGAGAGGAGAGAAGTATAAAAAACTGTCAAGGCAAACACAGCTAGGTAGCTGCATCAAGCACTCAACTCTGCCTCACCACAATACACATTAGCCAATATAGCAGTTCAAAGGATAAAAGAGATATATACAAGCTGAAGAAAAATCACAAAAACACAACATAAACTTGCAAAAAACTGAGCTGTCTAAAAACCAGCATCCTCTCATATCCCAAAACATATAGCATAAACATACTAAGCTTATCAGAAAAAAAGAGAACCATGACCATCATCTGAACCTAACACATTTCAAGCCTCAACCTTCATGCTAAACCCACCAACCTGATAACACATTTCAAGCCTCAACCTTCATGCCAAACATACAAACCTCATGCCAAAACTTGCCTCACCATAACATACTGAACCAAGCACATACAAGCTAAAGTCTCAAACCAATACCATAACCTGAACAACCTCAAGCTTAAGCATCAGTGATAACCATAACCAAAACCAACCCAAGCCTACAACCCTGTGAAGCTAAACATCTCAAGTCACATAGCATCAAGCTCACAAACAAGCACACAAGAAAATACTCAGACATATCATACTCAGGCAACAAAGATATAAAGGCAACGCATTGTGGAAGAAGAAGATAAAAAGTGAATTTCAAGAAAGGTTTTTTCAGGCAAAATCGAGCATCATCATCAAAACCTTAATCATAAACAAGGAACGAAGTTACCAGGAAGGCATCAAAAGCAAGCATCAAGCTTCACCGCTCCGGCCTCCTCAACATCTCGCTCTCCGCCTCTCCTCCATCTCCTAAAAACAGGTAACATTCTTCTTCCCCTTCACCTCATAAAACGAAAAATAAAGAGCTCAGAATAAATTCTACGCGAATCAGAAAGGAAGAGGAAAATATAAAACGTTTGGAACCAACCTTGTTTCAAGGGACGTGGCATTCTTGTCTTGGAGGGAAGAGAGCGTGAGGATGATGCTGGTGGCCGGAGACAATCGAATGCTCAAGAATTGCTAATCGGAGAAGACGAATACCACGAACGCGCCGCTGCTGACGAACCCTAATTTCGTTCCCAACTGAACCATTTGCCTAAACCCTAGTTCATTCTGTTTCAAATCATGGGCTTAATCTGACCCGTTCATGTTTCCTCAAAAGCCCATCAAATGCCTTTCTTCATTTTCTTTACAAAATTAAACTCTCATCTCATTTTCTATACATAAACAATACATACTTTTTTTATATATATAAAACATTAACCATTTTTCATTATTTTTATAAAAGCAATATTTTTTATATATAAAACACTAGCCATTCTTTTATTTTATAAAAGCAATATTTTATTCCTTGAAAAAATACTAACTTAATTAAAATGTTTTTTTTATTATCATAAGGTTAAGACATTTTTTAGACAATATATTTTGTGCATACATTTTAAAACATTGATTTGTACATATTATACACTTTTATACCTAATTAAAATTGAAACTTTTTTTAATTAACATTCTTTTTTCATATATAACCATTTAAATACGTTTTTTTTCTAAATATTAAACTCATAAACATTTTGACTAAAATACTCTTTTAATTGAAACTTAACATTTAAACAAAGCACTTCATTTTTCTGTTGTACATAATTAACATATAAATCAAAATACAGATTAAAACGTATATCTAGGTCAAAACCCTAATACGGCTCAACTTCACATTTCGCACTTATACATATTTACATTTACACAATACATATACATTTGCACTTACACAATATATTGCCCTACACACACTTTATCTTATATTTGTATATTTGATATTCATTTTGATCGCACATTCGATTTGGTTGTAAATTATTGGGTACTATAAGTCTCATCCCCTTGTACATTTATACCCCCACTCCCGGACATTATTTTGTAATAGCGTAGATTTACATTT
Organism: Vicia faba; assembly: GCA_948472305.1. Classification (NCBI taxonomy): domain Eukaryota; kingdom Viridiplantae; phylum Streptophyta; class Magnoliopsida; order Fabales; family Fabaceae; genus Vicia; species Vicia faba. Next base: position 476,102,978 of record OX451735.1, read on the forward strand.
CGCAATTTACAGCTTTTCAATTATACCATGGTTAGACCTAGGGTTTGTATGTACATAAAATCAAACGCTAGATAACCTAATACAAGACAAATGCATGTAATCAATACACAATCACACTTGCACCCCCTAGGGTAATCCCACATGTTGCCTTCCAAAATGGGCCATGCTTGCACGTCGAATGTCTTTGGCAAAACAAAAGCAAATGATCATAAGTCTCAAAGTGTTGCCTAAACGGAATGATCATAGTCCCTTCAAAACAAATTACCAAAGACACTTGGCATCATTGCATTCATGGTCCATACGATGACCCGCGCCCGTCCCGAATAAACTTCCTAAACGCAAGATTGTCCATCAATTTCAATGGTGGAACAAAATTGTTAAAAAGGGGTTAAAACATGACAAAAACCTTTGAGTACAATAGGGTAGACAAAACTCTTAGTTACTTGAGATCAAAACTTGCAAAAACACTTGCCTTCTTTTCAAAAACCACAATCCACAACACTTTCAAACAAACTCTCAAAAAACATTTGAAACATCTTTTCGAAAAGATTCACACTTTTGTAAAACACTCAAACACGAGTCAAATACATTAGTTGCCTAAGACAAGGCATCTTTTTCCAAAACATTTTCAAAAAGCACCCACACACACACCATTTTCAAAGCAATCGAAAAACAAGGCAAGTGATCTAAAAAACCAAGTAACTAAGAGCCCATGGATAACCATGGATGAAAAGGGTGCTAATACCTTCCCTTTTCATAATCTACCCCCCGAACCCACGAAATATCTCAAAAGGTTTTTGCTGTGCTTTTTTAACCTTTCCTTTAGGATAAAGTAAAAAGTCGGTGGCGACTCTTGCTAACCGCACAAGTGCGAATACGAACGCAAAACACTAAGTCAGTTCTCCCACCGTATCACAGTTACTGTCATCCATCAATTGCCTAAAAGCCAACTGGTTATCTGTGGTTAAGATAGGCATTGTGCTATAACCCACTGACCCTTGGTTATTTGTCATAAACTGATTCGCCCCAGACCCAGACCCTAGTTGTGGGGATGAATTCGATGTGGAATTGTGTAAACCTGCCATAAAAGATGTTGGCATTCCATAAGAGGAATTTCTGGTTCTATTCCCATCGAAACCGGGTGGTCTAGTTAATGGAGTGGCGAAATGGGATTGTGTCCCTGATGGTGGAACGAATCCCCCAGGGTAACCAATGGTTCCAGTATTTCCTAAGATCGAACTATTAGTTGATATGCCACTTACTCCATTGGTGGCTATGTTACTGGTTGAAGATGCAACAGACTGTGCATTCGAAGGGATTACATTAGATGTTCCGATCGAAGTGGACGCATTAGTGCATGTTGTATGTGGGCCATTTTGTTCCCCTTGTTGATTGTCAGAATTAGACATTTTGTCCAAACGTTTTCTTCTAGATGAAGGTTGGTTGTTGTTGGTTATTTTACCACTTCTCAGGTTCATAAAACAGCAAACTTCTTAGGTTCCAACGTTTTTATAATGGTTATGTCTCAACAATCTTTATTTCTAATATCCAATTATTGGTCCCACCAGGTGTGCCAATTTGTTTCCAGTGATTTCTGGTAAACAACCGCTAGTCTTCCAAACTATCGACTATTCTGACTGTTATTCAATTCCTCTGGTAACTCACAGGATCGACTAGATTGATCCTAGGATTCCTTGGACATTAAGGTTACTCTCACGATCGAACAGATATTCATGGTTGATATTTGAGTGTTGTATATGCGTTTGGCTTATTTCGATTTCTCTCTCAAAAAGTCTAAAGATGTAATCAAAATGTGCGTGTACGAAACTAAGTTGCATGAATAAATGTTAATTGTAAAGACATGTAAAATTGCATAAAAGTCAAGTAAATGGTTTCGAATTATAAAACAGTTAATGTAAAGGATTTCTGGAACGTAAAAGGTTTGAAATATGAAGAAAGCGTTTAATGCAAGAAATCTGTAAATGACTTTAAGTAAAAATATGCGTTCGAAGGATAAGACTTGAAGGTAAAGGTATGGAAAATATGACAGTTTTCTGAGATGTAAAGTGCTTGAAATGTGAAGAAAGCATTAAAATGTAAAACTTTGAAGAAGAGATTTCGAAGTGAAAAGACTGTAAATGAGAAAACTTGTAAATGTTATTTGACAAAAAGATAAAGGAAAGTGCTGGAAATGGTAAAAGGTTTTCATTAAATCAGAAATACATGGTGCTATCATACGTACATTTCTCTTGCATTCGTTTCCCTTGCCATGTGGTAGTTTGAATGTTACTGAGTATTTAGTACAATAGATATGACACACGAAATCCTAATACTAAGACTTCTATTTATACTAATTCGACCATAACGGTCTTGCTATAGGATTATGCCACGTTCAGAACATGCAGAACAATGCCTCTTTCTTCTTTCCACGTGTCCCCAAATGCTCCAGCACATAACTTTCAAACTTCGAATGTCCCGCTTCCATTTGAATTTCAAATGCTTTGGTACTTCTCCGTTTCGAACGCACTTCCCAGATACAGCCTTGTTGTTATTTCGAGACTTCTTTAGATATGTTCCCATAATTGCCACTCGAAGCTCCAAGCTTTGACATGCTTATTCGAAACACTGCTTCTGCTACTTCGAAACATGACGCTTTACCTCATTTCGATCGAAACGTTTAATTCATTTGGCTTCTAATAACATTATCAAAATCTTCAGCCAACAGCTGGGCCATCGACCCTGCCACAGCAGGAAACGCGACGACACCCAACACGGGAAAGGCGAGGACGGGGATGCGGAACCGGGGGTCATTACCGGGTTCCGGGGGATCACTGATTTATCTTCTTTTTTTTCTGTTTTTTTTATCTGTTTTTTTTATCTGTTTTTTTAATGTAATACATTTGTATGTAATTATTATTTTTTTAATAAAAAGTCAATTTTGTTGATCCTGTATCCAATACGCAACGCACCGGACCAAAAAAAAAAGAAGCAAATTTTGCCCTAGAATTACACATAGGCGCCATCTCACTTGGCTTAGGGCATGCCTTAAGCACATAGGCGGCAAGTGAGATGGCGCCTCCCCTTAAATAATGGGTGTAGACGGCAAGTGAGATGGCTCCTCCTTTGGGGAGTCATCTGAAACATGGTTATTTGCGTAATTTTTTCCGAAACGCGGTTATTTGTGATTTTTTTTTAATATTTGGTTATTCAAAAAAAATTCTAAAATCGTTGCTAAATAAAAATTGTCGTTAGATCTGTCGTTAATTTTGCCGTTAAGTTGTAAAAATCGTCGCTAAGTAATAAGAAGGATAAAAAATATGGATGAATTTTTTTAAAAAAACTACTCTTTAAAAGCAATTTTTTTGAGAAATTTAAAGAGTAGTTTTTTGAGAAACCACAAACATATTTAGTCCTTTATTAAATTACAATGGTAACTTATAATATATAATAATTGATTCTATTTACTCATATTTTTTATATTAATTTTAAATTATTCAAATTTTTAAGATTATTTATTTAAAAATGATTTTTTTATAAATAGAAAATGATTATAATTAAGAGATTAATTGTTATGCTGTAAAAAATTTAATACTATTAATCCATAACAATTATCGTGTGTCTTATTTTATATATAATAATAATAATAATAATAATAATAATAATAATAATTAATTTTTTTAATAAATTAGTTCCTCTGATAATATTTTTTTAAAATAAGTTTTTTTCTTACTTTTGAACCGTAACTAAAGTGTCATATGTATTATTTTTGTGATATTACGAAGTTTTACGCAACGAAAATGAATGAAACTATGATAATATTAAATATATTGTTTATTTTTAAAATGAAGTTTTTTGTATTATTTTTTATATCCATTGCACATAAATTTTTTGCATCTAACTGAACCGAAGACCCTTTGGTAAATAGGAAACTTGCTGTATTATTAAATCAATATATTTTTTATTTTTTAATTTACAAATAAAATTTATATCAATATATTTTTTTATTGTTTTTTAATTATTAACAATACTTAATACATTTTGATCATAGCAAAAAAAACTATATTTAATTTATTATAAAATTTAATCGGGTCACGTTAGTACCATATGTTCAATCTTACATTATAGTATCATTACATTTAAACTAAGAGAAAAAATTATACATTACTATCAAAGACATTATAGATGTACCATCAAATTTAAAATATTATAGTATCGTCAAATTCCAAAACATTGTATCAATAAATAAAACTTCAAAATCTAAAACATCTAGTATCACTAAAATAAAACCAACCAAATAAATAAAGTGCCATAAAATTATAAAATTGTAAAGAACGTTGTACCAACAATTACAACTTTAAAACAAAACATTTGATGATGTCATCAAATTCAAAAGACAAACTAAATAAAGTAGAAGGAAACGTCAAGTTGACCGCCATTGTGTAAATCTAAGTGTAAGCATGAATCTTGGACTACTCGGTCCTATTTGTGATGATTGAGACGAACATGAAGGGAGAAATGGAGGTGTTAGTGATTGAATCGATGAAGTTCTAACTGTTGAAAGACGTCCAATGAAAAGTGGTGGTTACATCCTAACTAGAGGAGGTGATGACCTGACAGAATGAAGTGGTGGTGGCCTAATAGAAGGGGGAGCCTTTAAAATTATGAAAAATAATAAGGAGAATGCCTAATAGAAGGAAGTGGAGGTGGTGATGACTTCAAAATATATTAAGTATTGCTAATAATTAAAAAATAATAAGAAAATATATTGATATAAGTGTTATTTGTAAATTAAATCATGAAAATTACAATGATTTAGTGGTAGAGTAAGTTGCCCGTTGACCAAAGGATCCTTGGTTAAATCTTTGCTAGATTCAAAGTTTTTGATTTTTAGTTTTTTGATTTTTTTTCTAACTTTCTATGATAACTAATTAAAATAAAAATAAATAAATAAAAAACGAATATTACATGAATTAAAAAATAATTGAAAATAAAAATAATAAGTCAACGTAAGTAAAAATAATAGACATGGTAGTCCAGTCATGGTTCAAAAGTATAAAAAAAAATCGATTTAAAAAAAATTATCAGAAGAACTAATATAACTCGGTTAAATTTTGCAAGAGATTAAATATGGATACTATTTTTCTTAGAGATTAATTTGGATTTTCTAATTTTTTTATAAGAGATTAAAATGAATCTTCATTCTAATCGTTATTTACTTATAATTTTACTATGAATTTCGCAAAGTCTCTCATGTTTTCTAGAATTTTTTGTCGTGTCTCTTGTTGCTAACAACCTCAATAGAAAAAAAAAAGTCTTTTTATGATTTTTTTTTTGTATACCATCTTATTTAATTCTACTAAATTTATTGAATATTAACGTTTTCTTACAAATGATTATGGCCATATCTTTCTCAACAATCTCTCAATCTTACATTCAAGTTCACACTAATACAAAAGATACCTAATGTAACATGTTATACTTTGTCTACTAAACTAACCGAAGTAATGTCTCTGATATATGTGGGTGCAACTTTACTATTAGATATTTTACATGATGTTAAAATTCAGAAAGTTAGCATTTCAGTATGGTGGACGGTATCCTTATGTCTTGTGGCACTCCCTTGCATTAGAGGTCTTAGGAATCATTTAAAACAACTTTAAAATTGGTCCAAATCATGAAAAATCAGTTTTTACATAAAATCAATATTTATGCACCGACCTGAAATTTCTGTGTCGACACATAAATTCAGCATTTCTGCATTTTCTTAAAAGCGTCAGTATGTGTCGACACATACGATTTATAGGTTGACACATGTACTGCATTATTAAAGCTTTTCAGCACATGTGTCGACACATACGATTTTTAGATCAGCACATATACTGCATTATTAAACCTTTTAGCCAGTGTTTTACATGTGTCAACACATAACCTTTTCAGGTCGACACATACTGTTTTGTGGGTCATTTTTTCATAATTTTTTCATTCTGAAACTACCCTCTTTAACTTAAAAAGAGCCCAACTATAAATATATCATTTATGCATCATTCATAACTGGGTGAAACCATAAAATTGACCTACTTTTCTCTTCATCTTCAACCTTCAACCTATGCATACACACTGACGTTACATTGTGATGATGTTTCGTTCGGGTGTCATTTAGACGAGGATTGATAGTGTCCAATTGAGTATTGGGTTGATCTTTGTAGGGGTTTCATCCAGAAAAAGTATTAGTTAGGGTTTGCCCTCCAAGATCCATGTTGGTGCGGGGGTTTTATGACAAGATCGATCAAGAAGGAATCGTCCATGTGAATTCCCTTGGAGTGTTTACAATCTTTGCAAGGTAGTAGAAATAAGTGGAAGATAGAATTGAAGATCTTGTATGGACAGAGTGCAATCATATTTACTCGAGTGAAATCCCTTGGAGTGTTTAAAATCTTTGCAAGGATCCTTAGAGTGTTTAAAATTAGTTTTTCTTTTGTGTTTCTAGGTCTTTCTTTAGCCTCCAAGTCTCACACCTATATATATATATATATATATATATATATATATATATATATATATATATATATATATATATATATATATATATATATATATATATATATATATATATATATATATATATATATATATATATATATATATATATATATATATATATATATATATATCATACATGCGTCATTTTTTATGCAACTATAAACACTTGATTGTTCTTCATCTTCGACCTTGACCCTATACATACACACAAATAACATACATATAGTCATTCATTATTTGGGTGCCATCTAGACTCGGATGATAATGTCCAATTTAGGTTAGTTGTAAATTAAGATTGGATTGAGAATAAAAAAGGTTTCATCTGGAAAATCCGCGAGAATTTTTACCTCAAGATCGTGTGGAGATTTGAGGGTTTTTAACAAGATTGTGCCAATATTGGATTCAACTGAGTGAAGACCTTGAAGAACGGGGTGGTTCTTACAAGCCTAGGAGTTTGAGACGGTGAATCTTCAGGTAATCTTGGGTGACAACAAGCTTGCAATTGGACTCAGCCCAGAGAATATTGAACACGAGTTTTCCTTCAAGATAGTAGCGTGAGACGATGGATCAATTGGAGTTGTTGGGGGCTTTATCTAACTCCATCAAGGCAAAGGGTATTTTGTTGGATCATCATCAACCATTGGTGTTGTAGGGGTGCATTGCAATATTTCTCTTGTAAATATGCTTTTGCAATTAGTAAGAAATTGGTCTCAATTCCAAAACAGAATTGGGGGGAGATGTAGCCATAGCGAGGACGATTGGTGAACTTCAAAAAATCCTCGTGTCATTCTCTCTCTCTCTCTCTCTCTCTCTCTCTCTCTCTCTCTCTCTCTCCTCTCTCTTTATCTCGCTTTATTTCTTTTACATTTTTGTTAGCAATTTATTACACTCTTGATTGTGCAAATTGATTAGAATAGAAGTTTTCTTTGAATGTTTAAATCAATTTGTTGTTGTTCTTACAATCACTTTGATTGTAAGAGGTTTTAACATCAAAATAATTTCTGGAAAATTAAAGTCCACGATAGGTGCTCAATAAATGTCTAAGTAAGTTTTTACCATTGATTTAATTGGAAATAAGTTGCTTAATTGATTGGATTCAAATTGTTAATTGAGAATTTTTTGTGTTGCTCATTTATCATATTTAGTTAATGTGAATTGATTGAATGCATATTTGAGCTCCAATAATCACGTGTGTTTATATGACTTTGATCTAAGAACACGACTTCCACTAACCTTTGTTTTTAACGTGATTTTAAAACTATTTTAAAAACTCAATTTTTGAATTGGGTATCTATTCACCCCCTCTAGATAACTTGTTATCGTCTAACTAGTGGCATCAAGAGCCATGTTCATTCCGTGTGCTTCCAATACACTTTTTAGAAAATAGCAAACGCTCCTAAATAGGGGTATAATAGAGCTCCCATATTTACCGGTGAAAACTATGGTTATTGGAAGACTTGTATGCGCATTCATATCAATTCTTATGATAAGGGTGTATAGGATGTCATCGTAAACGGTCCAAATGTAATTATCGAGGATGTTGATGGTGTCATTGTGCCCAAACCAGAAGCACGGTGAAGTAAATATGAAAAGGAATTGTGGAGTTACGATTGGAAGACACGAAACATTCTCATGTCCTCCCTCGGAGTGGATGAGTTTTATCGCGTCTCTCATTGTGAAACCGCAAAAGCTATGTGGAACGCATTAGAAATTTCCCATTAGGGAACCAATGAGATTAAACAAGATAGAGTAAATACATTGACTTAAGAGTTCGAGCTCTTTCGCATGAAGCATGGTGAAACCATTGCGGATATGAAAATGATATTTTCTCATCTCATTAACTGTTTGAATACACTTGGGAAACCGGTTTCCAATGAAATTGATACTAACAAAGTTTTGAGATGTCTTACTAGGGATCGAAAACCAAATGTCACAGTGATTAAGAAAGCCAACAATCTTGCTACACTTCACCTCACTACATTGTTTGGTAACTTGAAGAACATGAGCAAGAACTCACTTGCTTGGAGAAATATGAGAAGAAGAGGAAGAAGGAAAAGGGAAAGAAAATGGGGTTGAAAAGAATTTGATTCCTCTAAAGACTTCTTGTTCTAAGTTCTCAACAAACGAGCAAAGTGATATTGAAGATAGTGATAATGATAAGTCAGATGATGAAGAAGAAATGAGATTATTCGTAAAAAGGTACAATAGATACATGAGAAATAATTTAGTAAGTCACTCCAACAAAAATCTCACAAATTATAGGAGACAATCCTCATCTTTAAAAGAAGGAGACAGCAACAAAAGAAGTTCTAAAAGTATATGCTACAATTGTGGGAAATTGGGTCGTTATAGGCTGGAATGTCCAGCTCTTGAAAAAGACAAAGGGAAAGGCAAGAATAAAAACTCTAGAAAGACTATAAGAGATTATGTGGTCTAGGGGAGTGATTCTGAATCTTCAAGTGATGAAGACTCGGGTGATAATGAAGAAACACAGTCGTTTGTTTATCGGCTTGGTACAATGAAAAGAAGTTCAAAGAGATCAAACCATCCAAGTATGATGAAGTTTATCTCTCTCCTCATTATCATGAAAAGAAGGAAAAAAGAAAGATAATCCCTTAAAGCATAATGAAGCGTGTCTCTTCGCTCATTACCGTGAAGAAAACAAAAAGGTTGTAAGTCCTTCTAAACGTGTTCCTAATACTGATTTGTCTCATTCTAATTTATTGAATGCCTTTGAAAATCTACACAGAGAAGATATAGAATCTTTCAAAAACCTTGCTTCAAACAAAAATATTATTTCTTATTTGAAAGCTAAGGTAGATGATATCGAAAAGCAAATGGAAGCTCTAAATCACTCTATGATAGATATTCAAAAAGCAAAAGATGAAGATGAAGAATTCACTTAGTTTAACTGCCTTGGTTGTGACACTTGTCCTATTTGGCAAAAAGAGGTTAGATCTCTAAAGGTCAAATTTGTCAGGGTTATAAAACTAAAGATAACCTTTACCATTCATACTTCAAAACACAAATTACGTACTCATAATACTTATAGGAAGTATGAATTTGTTGAGAAAGTATCACAGGATAAGAGTTCATCTCATTTCAACTTGACTTGTCACTATTATTGTGTAAAAGCTCATACCATGTCTAAGTGTAAACTTAGGAAATTTCTAGTTCCTAAGAATATTTATCAATGGTTACCAAAACACAACCATGGTGTTACTTAACCTCAATGACCCAATGAAAATTGGATACCTAGTTCATCTTGTTGATTGTGCGGGAAATGTGTCTTGGTCTACAAATAGAGTATGGGTTCCCTATATAGAAGTTCAAGGCACGTGATAGATGACAACATTCAAAATTAGGTTCACTTGGTGTCAAATGGAAAAGAATGTTGTTATCATGAAGGCATCAATAAGTTATTATAAGTGTGAATAAAAGAATCTTGATCTTCAACAAAGTGAAACGTAGTGAAAGCATTAATGTCTAAAAGATCTTATGGAACGTCATTGCATTTGTTTTAATCTTCGTTCGAAGTTTCCCTATGAAATGCATGGTGAATTCTCCATCTCGTTGAAAGGTGAGGTTTTATTGTTTCTATTTTTCAACGTGTGTGTAAGTTCTTTCTTTTATTCCTTTATTAATCTAAGGTGTATGATATACTTGATAAATGATACATGACATGAATGTTCATTTCCAAAATTTCTAATTGCCAAACCATGTGTTTCTCAATTTACATGCTTATAGTGACCTCATTCAAAAATCCATCACATATATATTGTTGCACTCCTTTTGTGCTATCTATGAACCTTGTTTATCTATATGAAAACATGAAACATAACATGTTTACATCGCCTTTCATACTCATTCATGCATAATTCATGTTGTGTCTACTCAAAACCACCAAAAATATTATTTCTCAAGAAAAATTAGGTTCTTTACATGTCATGAGTCGACATATGATATGTATAGGTTAACACAAAAATCAGTTGTTTCAAATACGTTTTTTTGTTCAGTATGAGTTGACACAAGTTTCGTATGTGTCGACACATGTATCAGTTATTTCAGGATAATAAAATTTTCAATTCAGTATGTGCTGACACATAGAACACGTGTGTCGACACATGATCCCTGGGAAGGTATTCGACTGAATAAATACATGTATAATCATTTATTTTGGTCTTATCCTTCGCTCTCTCCTTTCTTCCTTGAGTGTTCCTCTTGCACAAATATCTTGGTTTCATAAAACCATATATTGAATCTAAATTTGTTCAACTCACATACTAAGAGCTCTACCACATCCTATCGGTAAACTTATTAGTACCATATTAACCAACAAATTCTTTTTCCTTTCTCATTATCACGCATACCCACTCCATAAATCTCACACATCTTCATCTATATGTGATACATTATCATTATCATCTGAGAATTGCATTACATACTAGAAATTGAGTTTGCGGGTAACCAAATTTAATTCATTCAATAAGATATTTCTTTTAGAACTTTCAACAAACACCTTCAGTGCAAGCTCTTCCTCACTTCACAATGCCTCCAAAAATGATCAGAAAGAGAGAGGTCACCAAGGGTAAAGGTAAGGATCCTCAAGTGACAAATGAACCTGAAAATACATTTGATTTGATTGATGACGAGGTTCAAATTTTTTTTGAAGAAAAGTGCAAAAATAGGGGAATTGTACAACAACTTGTCTACAATCTAACTGTGGTTGATGAACTCTGAAATTCTGGTATGTCAGACTTCAGATGTCCTATGACATGTTGAGACATCTGAATCTGAACAAACAACAATGGCAAAGTATAAACATATAAAAACAGTATTGAAAAGTAAACAACACACTATAATTGTTAACCCAGTTCGGAGAAACTCTCCTACTCTATGGGCATACCAAGCCGGGGATAAAGTCCACTATAATAGTATCAATTCGAAGCTAAACTCCCCCATTTAGAACTTCTCACTTAATCACTACTCGTGCTAACTTTATACCTAAGACTCACCTAGGTATGAGACCCTCTTCAATCCCTCATCAATCATAGACAACGATTGGACAATAACAGGAAGATACACTTCTATGACATAACAAGAAGACACACTTCCATGATAATACCTAGCCAAGACTCTTGACTAAGAACACAACTTAGAGTTTCTTACAAGCTTCCTGCAAGAACGATACTCACTCTTGCTTCACAGGTTTGAGGAGAACAATCAATATTATGTACTTCACATCTTAAGAATGAACAATAATAAAGATTTACAACTCTATAACATAGTCCAACTCATATATCGAGTGGATCACACATACCAACTCTCATAGATAGTGGCTCATAGACTCATCCCTAGTAACTACATCTTTTCACTCACGGCTGGTACCTTCTTTTAGGTTATAATGTTTTTATTTATAACCTTTTTCCCAACTAGATTTGGGCTTCAAATCACAGCATATCAGCTGCTACCAATCAACAAATACTTATGCTACAAAATAGGTCTTCAAGCAAATATTTCCTAATTTATCCCCATAATTAGAAAGTCAATATTCTTCAATATTCTTCTTGATTCTGACTTGAATCTTTCAGATCTAACAAACAATGCCACATAGGACTACATAATATTCCCAGAATATTCTGCGTCTGTTAAATCATAACAGAATCCAACTGTCCAGCTCAGTACATGCGCGATGTCGAACGACTCTGCATAGGACATCTTATCCGACATGTTGCTCTAGATGTTGAAACATTTCAACTCAGGATGTTCTTCAAAAATAGAACTTCTTGTTCAACCTGTTCTTCCCAACAAGTTATCACATCATATTTAACATATTGCTACTATATTTGTTTTACTAAAATTAATGCCAATCTTAAAAGTAGAGAACTAACAATCTCCCACTTTGACAAATTTTGGCTAAAACAAATAACATAAATTATAACCCAAATTACAACAATAAACAAAAATAGTTCAACAAAAGCTACTTTAGCACATCAACATGTCTTGTCTTCAATAAAGATGTCAGGACATGTTGTTCGACATCTTTCTCACAACAGCTCTAAACATTTCTGTTCCAGACTCAAAAGCTCAACCACCACAGAACAACAACCTCAGGAAACTTGATGAACACAAGGAAGAAGATTGTTAAAACTCCCCCTCAACCCAGAAACATTTCTCAAACAACACCTAAAATACCTTCAATTCGAGTAACTCAGAACACAAGTCACAATTGTGTTCATAACTCAGATCACAAGTCACAAATATCAAGACTAGTTCAGACTCAATAGCTTAACATGATGGATAATTTTCCAAAAACCCATACCGTCTATTGTTGTTTCATTAGAGAAATGGTTCTTTATTATGACACCAATGTCAAAAGTAGAAGCTCCAGCTAGTTTAAACTTTTCACTACAGCTATGAGATACCAATGGAGTATAGCGCAAGTAGTTGGTGTGCAGAATGTTTGAGCATTGTAAAACTCAGATACTGAGTTTGATTTCTAATCATATAAAAATTTTAGATGCAGTATAAACAAGAAACTTAACTCCAAATTATTGTTTCTGAAGTTTCAAAACTATACAAGAGACAAGAGTGACTAATGGAAATATTAGTCATCTGTTAAAACTGAGATAGGGATAAGTAATATTAAAGTGAGTAATATACAAATTGAAACACATAGTGTAGTGGTTGAGTGCGTGGCTTGCAAGTAGAGGGACAAGGGTTCAAAACTCACAAGCCACGTATGCATCTCAAATGGAAATCAAAACTCGTTTCTATTGCAGGTAAAGTGCATTTAACCTTAATATTTTTAAGTTGAACTGATAACATTTTATCATAAAAATATTACTAACATTTTTTGATAAATTAAAATTTTGATATAATTTATTATTGTTATTTAATTATTGTCTTCCAATTTCTTATTGTCATTCAATTAATATTTTTCTATTGTCACTTAATTATTCTCTTTTCTAAAAAATAATATAAGCATTGATAGTATGAATTGGATAATAAGTTTCTTATTCAGTTCAATTTAGATTTTCCTTTATTATAAATATCATTTTGCTTTTATAAGTAAACAAAAATAAATTATTATTGAAGAAGGAATTAAAAAATAATATATTATTAAAGAAAAAATTAATTATTGAAAGAATCAATTTTTATACAAACAATATAATATGGTCAAAAGATTTTCTGTTCTATATGAAAACAAATTTAAAAAATTAAATTGAATTTCATTAATTAAAGAATCAATATTTATGTTTTCAAATTCAAAAATCAACAATATCAATATTTGACAACTTTCTTTAATGCGATTTGATGTGATTTTAATGTTTAAAAAAAACATAAAAAATCGTTTGATAAATAGTACTTTATTATTTTCATAATTTTAAGGATTTAAATTTAAAAAATTATTTTGATTATTTTAATATAATTTATTTAAAAATTAAACAAATATTTCATGTTATTTATTAGATTTAAAATTAAAATAAATTATCTTTAAATTTTTATGAGAAGAGGTTAATTCAATTTTCTTGTCTCATGTTATAATATTACATAAGATGATCCATTAAATATATGATTTGTTTAAAAAAATTATAAAACAAAATCATACATAATTAATTAAAGAATCTATTTCCGGTTTTAGATAAAAAATTAAAGAACCAGTGTTTATGCTTTGAAATTTAAAAATCTGGAATATAAAAAATTTTGTTTCTCGTTTTCTTAAATGTTTAATTTTATATCATTTTATAAATTCAATTCATTTTTTTCACATGATTTTAAATTTTAAATTTTAATTTTTAATTTTAATTTTTAATTTTTAATATCATTTTTTATTTTTAATTTCCAATATCATTTCTAACGTTAAACCTTCCAATAAATACTAAATAAATTATTTTTAATTTTCAATATTATATAACCTAGGAGAAAATGCCAAATTTTCCACTAATACAAATCTATTGATCAACAAATTCATTGATCAAATTCTGTTAAATCCATATTTTTCTTTGATCAAATCCATTGACCTATTTGATGTTGCTTTGATCAAATTCATTGACCTATTTGATGTATTAGAATATGAAGGGTGCAAAAACAAGAAATATAAAAAAGCTATTAGAATCAGACTTTGAATTAATACAAAAATATTGTTTACTATTATTATACCTTTATTTAACATAAAAATACATAAAATTATAAGAATCAGACCTTGAAATATTATAATTATACATTGAATTAACACAATAATATTATAATATTAAAATAAAAATTATAAAATAAAATTATTATTATAACAAAATTGACAAACCTCAATAATTCAATAAGGGTTAAATATACTTTACTCCCTTGCAATAGTAGCAAGTTTTGATTTATCCCTCTATTAAAAAAAATTATTTCCGCCCCTTAACAAATATAGATTCTCAAACAGAAAACCATGTACCCCAAGATTCCCTATGAGTTTCATACGTGTGATTAGATTCTTTGCTGACCGTGTTATTAAAAGCCATGCTGGAACGTTTGTGCATATTAAACATAGTTCCCAACGTTGTGATTCACCCCCTGTAAAATCTAGGGTTCTATTCAATTATATGTAATATCAAGTGTATTGTCTATTTGTAATTTTTTTTGCACAAGTAAAGTGTTATGCCTGTTTGTAATATAATGGCCCAAACTTATTGTAATTTTTTGCACAAGTGAAGTGTTATGTCTGTTTATAATATGATGAAGATGAGTATCTTTTAGGCTTCTTGTTGCTCAGTAATTGATGCTCACAATTATAATAATGTGTCACACCTGAATTGAGTCGATGCGACATAAAATGTTAGTTATACAACATAAAATGAGTCGATGCAAACTGATACTACAACATATTACAGAGCCAACCATTTTACATGAGTCGATACATAACACGTACGTGTCGGCACATACTGAATTGAATTTTTGATTTTTGAAGATAAAACGTGTTATGTATCGATGCATGGAGTTATGTATCGATGCATACAAGTTGAAAAATGTTTTCCAGGGACATCAACATATCATGTGTCGATGCATGAAGTTATGTATCGATGCATAAAGGTTGAAAATTATATTTCAGGGGAATCAACATGTTATAAGTCGATGCATAGCATAGATGTGTCGACTCGTACTGAAGCATAATCGTTGTTATGATTCTTTGTTTAAGTATGTGTCGATACAAAGCTCTTTGTGTCGACTAATAAAAGTGTTTTATGTATAAAACACATTCTTAACTTTTTTTAAACATGTTATACTATAGATAAAAGCATTTTTAACATTCATTGATTATTTCACACATATTTGCTATCATTCAAAACTAATTATGTGAGGGGGTTTCTCATAAAGGATTCATTACATGAAGGCATAAGTAGAACAAAATTACAATGTCGTTACAAAAGGGCATAACAACCTAACAAACCATAAGGACACAAAATGTCAATGTCATTACAAAAGGACATAACATCCTAACAAACCATAAGGACACAAACATAACTTAATGCCAAAGTATCAAAAGGATATAATAGACAGTACAAACATAAGACTACTTCTTCTTAGATTTCTTCATATTTTGTAACCATCCCTGATAGTATGCAGTCTTTGCAGCCCCCGTCATTAGATCTCTAATCAAAGCTCCACCTCCAAATCTTTTCTTGAAATTTGCATAAAGATGCCTTAAACACAACCTATGCTCTATCCTTTGAGACATCTCCTTAAACGCAACTACCAAGCCCTGAAACATTGCATAATATTAGTCCAAAGTAAAACCTGCATAACATTAGTGCAAAGTAAAACCTGCATAACATCAGTGCAAAGTAAAACCTGCATAGCATGTAACTTATTGACAAAAAATGTATACCTTTTGTTGATTAGATATAAACACGAACCTCTTGTCATCAACAAATCAAGAAACCACCTCCAGCTTTCTTTAGTTTCAGTCTCAACCACCCCAAAGTCCAAAGGAAAATACTGATCATTTGGGTCCCTACCCACAAAAATTAATAATTGACCCCATACTTTATTTTTAGATGACATCCATACACCCCAACAAAGGATCTAAAACCATTAATGAAACCTTTTTTACAACCATCAAAGAAAAAATAAAAGGAACCAAACCTTGGCTGGATAGATGGACTTGGTCTTTCTAAACTGATACTCAAACTGCTCCCAGGATTCACTCTATGTAATTCTGCAACATATCTCCTTAAATTTGCATACTGTTTGTCTGCATCCCCTTCAAGCATCTTCTTGGTTATGAGTTTAGCCTTCCATGCCCTAGCCACCGTGATGCCCACAGAATAATTTTGCCTCAAGTCTTGAATCATATCACATATCGCATTTTCTTCAACACTGCCTTAGCCACCCACCTAGAACTTGCAAATTTGTTGTCTAAAACCCTAGCACACGTATGTTTGTCAACTATGATTTTTATAGCATAAGTGAGCTTATGACCCACTTTGGAGCACAACATTAAAAACCCACAATTGGCCCTGCATACTACCCTTACTCTGTCACTTTCATTTTTAATAAACGTAATTTCCCTCCTATTTAGTACTGACCATTCACGGATGGCATATCTAAAATCATATAGGGAGTTGAATTGCATATCCCACTGAAATTTAAAATCCTTATTTAAATGCTCTTTCCTGAAATTTTCAAACTTTGGCACTTTCCCTTTATCATTATCAGATAAATTTGGGTCAGAGCTATCCATCTCATCACTCACATACTCTTCATCCTCACAACTTTTCTGTTTGGATCCACTCATAAATTCAGCAACAGAAGGGCTCTCATTGATGGATTTAGTTACATCAATCCCTTCAAAACCATCTAGAATAGCAGTGGCCCGTTCATCCTCACTATCACCCAACCCTTCTACGAAATCGTCATCACATCCCTCCATCTCAACATTCTCATTGACACACCTTGGACTACTTACTGAGGCTTTAATATGAGTAACATCATGCTCCACGGAAATTTCCCTGTCTAGTTGGGTCGCACATGCGTATGCAGCAAAATCATAACAGTCATCATCCTTCCTAATCTGGAAATAATTTTCATCTATTTCACGAATTAAAGTCCATGTTCTATAAGTTCCCTGCTTGTAACCCAAACCGGTAACCAACCCATGGATGTTAAGCATTATAAACTGATCCAAGTGGAGATCTGAAACTAAAGTACTTACACCCCCTCTATAAATCGTAACCCCATTATTCAACATTAAAAACTCACCACCATGATGGAACACAACAATGAACAAATGCTTATTCTGAAAATATTTGGACGAACATTCAAAAACTAAGATTTCACTGTATGTAACACTAAACGAACAAACAGCTGAAAGAACATACCTTATCAGCATCAACAAAAGCGCCTCATTCCCCACGCTTCTTCAGTTGGCTTGAATGTTTCGCCTTCTTGGAGTGTGTGATCAGTGGGAATGAGAACTGACTGTTTTTGGAATGCTGGTTCGCGTTTTGCGTTTGTTTTCGCAAAATGTCGCGGTGAGCAAGAGTCGCCACCGTCTTTTATTTTATCCAACAAGGAAAGGACAAAAGCACAGAAAAATTCCTTTTTGAGATATCTCTCGGGTTCGGGAGGTAGATTATAGAAAGGGAAGGTGTTAGCACCCTTTCTATCCGTGGTTATCCACGGGCTCTTAGGTACTTGCTCATTATGCTTTCAAAAGATTTCTTTTCTTTGTGTTTGTGGGTTTGAAAAGGGTTTTTGTTTTGAAGAGAGTGTAAGTGCGAAAAGTTTTGTTTTGTTTTCAAAAAGAGCAAGTACTTAAGAACCTCTACTTACTCAAAAAGGAATTAAACTGTGCAAATGTCCTTTAGACAGTGCTATCTCACTATTGAGGAGTAGGTAGCACCATCGTTGGAGTTTTTTGGGTCAATTCGATTAAGGGACGTGTGGTCACTAAAGCAATGTTAGGACGCCTTAGCGGTAACCCTAATGTCTTAGATCATTTTGATCCGAGGCAACCGTTTTGAGGCAACTTTGATCTTTGGACAGGAGGGCGACCTCTAAAACATCCTATACTCAATGACCACGTTCGAGGCAACCAAGTGAGGTGTACCCTAAGAGTGGCATGTGCAAGTGTATTGTTTTTCAGATATATTATCTTTGTACATGTTATGGTAAGCTATTGTTGATCTTATCTTGCCATACATATCCTATTTACTAGCAAGCATATAAAAGTAATAAAGCACAGAAAGATAAAATCCTACACTATTACAACCATATTGAATTGCATGAAAATATAAGGGCAAAAATAAAATAAAAGCAAAAAAAGTGAGGGTCTTTCGATTGAGGCAGAAAGCCCTTCGATTCAGCACTTTCTGGCTCTCTTCGATTTGGCCTGAAAGGGGTGAAGGCATGACTTTCGACTGAGGCCTCACGGTCAGCATGTTGTGCCTTTCGATTGGGACCAGTGGGACAACATGTTGTGCCTTTCGACTAGGCCTGGAATCTGTGCAAGATGTAATCTTCCTTTCTGCCTCCTTCGACTGGGCCTGGAGTCAGTGAGGGAATGCCTTTTGACTGAGCCTGGAAGTCAGTGAAGGCATGCTTTTCGTTTGGTCCTAGAAGTTAACATGGTTTTTCCTCCTGGTTGTCTCTTTCGTTTGACCTGGAGAAAGAGGGTAGAAGCCAGAAGCTTCGTTTCCTATTTCCTATTTCCTGTTTCTTTCATTTCAAGCATTAAATGGCAACATGGCCTGAGGCCATGCTAGTATTTGTCTTGTAAACAGTTTAATAGTTAAAGCAAGTTCAGGTAAACAGAAAGCAAAACGAAAGGCTTAGCTCTAAAAAATATGTTAAAAAGGGTGGAAATGAAAGGAATAATGGTATATACATGTTTCAAACGAAAGGGAAAATTACTATGCCATGAAACTAAAAGTTCAAAGGTAAGAATAACTTACCTTGCTTCAGGCTTTGAATAGATGTGGGGCCTTGAGTGGTGACCCTGGATGCTGGATTCAAAAGAGGGGTCAATAGTTGGGCTTGGAACGCTGGATTTGAAGGAAAAGAAAAAGCAAGTGTGATGCTTCTTTGATTCGAAGGAGACTGAAGTGTGGTTGTTCTTCAGAGTCGAAGGAGATGAATGTGATTCTGGGTTTTTTTGTGATTTCTCAAGTGTTGATTAACTTTGAGAGTTTTATTGTGTTTGAGAAAATTTGGGGGATTCGTTCCTCTGGTCCCCAGATCCTCCTTAAACATGTGTTGAAGCCTCTTATTTATATGCAAAGTTGGCTGAATCTTTTGGAGGGAAAACAAAATAATTTGAACAATTTGAGTAAACCGCTCTTTGTAGCCTTCGAGGGACATTGGTTGTATGTTGTTTTGGTGCAAGAATGGGGCAGTGTTTCAAGACTGTTGCGCAACAGTTTTGGCCAGTGTACCATGCCTGAACTTGGCAGCAAGCATCTTTGAATATTTCATCCTTTCATTTTGACCCTCCTTCGACTAGATTCTTCTTCCAACATATTGTTTGACTTTCTTCCAACAAGTGTCCTTCGAACGAATCACCTTTGTGCATCGTTTGAAGGGGCCAAATGTGTCCTTCGAATGGACTAGTCAAGCGTACCCTTCGACAGGGACTCATATGTATGCCCCTCAAGTCCACCACTATATGTCTTTTGAAGGGGCCATCAACCATGTGCTGTAGTTTGTCAAGGATGGAAATGCAGCAGACTAAAGAGAAATGTTGTCCAGTCGAAGCTAGTATAAACATAGTCAATGTTTTGTCGAAGCCTTGTGGTTGAAACAAGCTAATGCCCAGTCGAAGCTTATATCGAAGAAAACATATTGCCAAATCGAAAGCTCATGCTCGAAGGAAGCATATTGCCCAATCGAAGCTTGGGTCGAAACAAACATAAAGGGAGTCATTGCCTTTTAGCGTGAGGGAAGTTCCTGGCTTCTAAGTCGAAGGGTGTTTCTAAACTTGCACTCGAAGGAGGCTTTAAGTTCAACATGAAGGACATATCCAAGTTGCATTTGAAGGATGTTTCCAATCCAAACGAAGGATGTACCTAAACTTGCACTTAAAGGAGGCTTTAAGTTCAAAATGAAGGACATGCCCAAGTTGCATTCGAAGGAGGCTCTTGCTCAAAATGAAAGATGTAATCCAAGTTGCATTAGAAGGAGGCTCTTGCTCAAAACGAAGGATGTAATCCAAGTTGCATTCGAAGGAGGCCAAGAGTCAATCGAAGGGTGCTGAATCGAAGGAGACCTGTTTTCCTCCAAATTTGTCAAAATATTATTTTTATCTGTTTTCTCCCTTTTTGACAGTTTCCTTTTAATTTTGGTACTGGAAATTCCAAAGTACTTGTGCAAGCTTGAACCTTGAGAATCCTTGTGAGAAAGGCCTTGAAGAATGAGAGGGCAAATTTTGGGGTACAACAGTTGCCCCTGTTCAATTTTCTTAAACCTGAGGATATAGATTGGCTTTCGAGCCTTTCGTGATCCGAAGGTGGAAGATAATTGAACACTAGAGTGCCCAAAAATTTGCACTCGCATGGTGTAGTATCAGCATTGTGATGTCGGGAATGGGCTTACAGATGCCATTTGGAGAGATGATGGATAGTTGTTGGAGATGGGCTTAAAGATGCCATCCAGAAATGATTGTTGGACTGTATTTGAATGAGTGACAGAATTACATCCGAATTTGGATCGTATCTGGAGTGTATTTGAAGGTCTCTGATTGCCTATCATTAACTGGAAGAAATAAATCTAACCAGAGGAGGTCTTTGATTGCCTGTTTTAACTGGAAGAAATAAATCTAACCAGAGAAGGTCTTTTTTGATAATGATGTGTGATGAAGGAATCTGAGACGATTGCTACTCCAAACAGATGATGAAGGAATCTTGGATGATTACTACCTCAGCAGGATGATGAAGGAATCTTGGACGATTACTACCTCAGCAAGACGATGAATGATTCTTGGACGATCACTACCTCAGTAGGATGATGAAGGAATCTTGGATGACTACTACCTCAGCAGGATGGTGAAGGAATCTTAGATGACTTCTACCTCAGCAGGATGATGAAGGAATCTTGGATGACTACTACCTCAGCAGGATGGTGAAGGAATCTTGGATGACTTTTACCTCAGCAGGATGGTGAAGGAATCTTAGATGACTTCTACCTCAGCATGATGGTGAAGGAATCTTGGATGACTTCTACCTCAGCAGGATGATGAAGGAATCTTGGATGACTACTACCTCAGCAGGATGGTGAAGGAATCTTGGATGACTTCTACCTCAGCAGGATGATGAAGGAATCTTGGACGATTACTACCTCAGCAGGATGATGAAGGAATCTTGGATGACTACTACAATAGCAGGATGATGAAGGAATCATGGATGACTACTACCTCAGCAGGATGGTGAAGGAATCTTGGATGACTTCTACCTTAGCAGGATGATGAAGGAATCTTGGATGACTACTACAACAGCAGGATGATGAAGGAATCATGGATGACTACTACCTCAGCAGGATGGTGAAGGAATCTTGGATGACTTCTACCTCAGCAGGATGATGAAGGAATCTTGGATGACTACTACCTCAGCAGGATGGTGAAGGAATCTTGGATGACTGCTACTCCAAAAGGTAATGACTTTTATCTGTCGATCGATCTTTCCTGAAAAGGTAAAGAGTTAGTTGTATGCAATCTCATGATGTATGCATTGTGTAATGATGTTCTCAAAATAAATGAGATTTATGTTATATGTATTTTGTATGCATATGCTATGAATGTTATTGAAATGTAATTTTGTCTTGGAGAATAAATTCTTGACAAGTGTTGGGGAGTTATTAAATCCTGGACTACTGTTGAAGAGTAGGTATGTCTTCAAACTTTGCTTAGAATGTTTCCACTGAGGATCCTTATTTTGTTGAGGAGAACTCCATTGGGGAAAGTTGTGAACTTTGTGGAGAGTATTGATTCATTCTTGGGGAATAAGTTCAGGAGTCTCGGTTGTCTGTTGCTCTACTGGGGAGTCAAAGTTAAACTGACATCTGATCGGGTCCAGGTTTCACAGTAACTTACTGGGGATTGTAGAGTAGTCTACTGGGGAAGAGGAGTTATGGTCCTTTAGTTTGTAGTAGTCGGCGAGGCAAACTCAAGCTGGGGATTTCTGCCATTTGTTGGAGAAATAAACCCTGTTGCCGGTCTGCTAGAGAGGTGACGACTTCGTTGAAGTTGTCTCAGCTGGGGAAAGGTTTTCAGGGATTAAACTCTTGCTGGGGAATCATCCTATGATAAGGATTTTGGGGAGATTTGTCACTGCCCCTAGCAGCGAGTGTTTGTGGCACTGCCTGGAAATGTTTGACTGTATGTAACCCTTTATTGAGATTGACGTTTTAATGCCTCAAGTGATGGTGAGGGAGACTTGCCCCTAGGTTAACCTGCAATTGAGAGATTTCTTGAAATCTTGACTGGATTGCCCCAGGTTTACTGAACTTTGAAAGTTTTGTTGAAATCTTGACTGGACTGCCCCAGGTTTACTGGACAACACCATATCAAGTCCCCTTTTTGCTGATAGGAGATTTTTGCCACGGGAGTGTCATCCCACTTGAAGTGACTTTACTCACTGAGAGAGCTTTTGTTCCTCCGAACATTCACTGTATGAATTTCTTCGCTGTCAAACAAATAACCATGTGCAAACAATGATATTCAAATAATGCAAAGTTTATGCTTGTCTCGAAGTTTTGAAAAATGCGTTTTTTAGCAGAAAACTTTTTATAAGACAAATTCAACACAAGATTTAGGGCAAAGCCTTACAGGAGTCAGGATACCTTTTGTAACAGTATGCTTTTGAACTAACCCATGCTTCAATTAGGACTTTTGAAGGGTTGTAACGTGGCTTGGTTCACAGTTTAAGAAACAAAGGATAAAGGCTCAAAGCATATTTGTACCCACCCGCTCTTCGTGATGTTCTTCAATCCTAAACTCAGTTAATTGTGCGTCAAACTCTATTCGAATTTAGAACGACGTTTTGGTGATGGTTCACACAAGTTGGATTTTGGAAGGCAGTCATCATTTTTTTTTTGCAACATTTTTCATGTTGTCGAGGATTTGTAATGACCTCGTTCTTTTGATTTATTATCCCTAATTTTTGCCTGACTGTTCCTATTTTCGAGATTACAGTCAGCGGGATGCCCCAGCTTTCTTAAGCCTCCTTTATAGATTTTGGCTCAGTGGGCTTTTCTCTTTTGAGAGATTGACTGCCTATGAGATAAGGAACCACCACTGTCTTTTGATTCCAGAGGAATTCTTTTGATGTTGTTCGTTGTATTATGAACTTAGAGTTTGCGACTTAAAGCGCATTTGAATTAACTGAGAGACTACCCTGCCCCAGGTTTTGATTAAAGGTTTCAATTTGTGTTAAAATAGAAAACTTCTACTTCTTTGGCTCTAAGGGGTTGACTAGGGGTTATCTTCCTTATAACTCCGGTGTTTAGGATTTGAAAGAAATGCCTGTACATCATCAGCAAGGTCTGTTCAAAAGCATATTGTATGAGATTATGGCATTGTTTTCGTCATCCTCCCTCTAAAGGCTTGTAACTTTTAGCAAGAGTTAAATGTCATAAGGAGAGTAAAAAGCATAGTTTAAATGTAATGAAAATGAAAGGATGAATTCATGAAAAGAAATTACAACTTGAAAATTCAAATGAAACAAAGACATTCTCAATGATTTGGCCTAGGAGCAGTGATCATATTTGGGGTCTTCGGAGGGTCAAACTTGATCTCCTTGGCATCAATCAAGTCTTGGATCTTATTCTTCAAAGTCCAACAGTCGTCGGTGTCATGTCCAGGACTGTCAGAATGGTAGGCACATCTCACACTCGGATTATACTTAGAAGAGGAAGTATCGGGATTTTGAGGAGGATCCTTTAGCGTGATTAACTTTAACTTCAGCAAATGTTGTAACGCTTGAGACAAAGGCATGTTGATGTTAGTATACTGCCTTTCTTGATATCTTACCCTACGCCTATTTCTCTGTCTTTGTTGAACATGCGTGGGATCGGAGATCAGGGTTGCCCCTACATGTTGATCATGACGACTCTTTTGACCAATCACTGCATCGGACTCTTTCTTCCCATTATAGGGCTTTTTCTGAGCATCAGAAGGTGTTTCTTCTTGAATCTTCCCACTTTTGATGCCAGCTTCGACCCTTTCGCCGGTCAGTATTAGCTCGGTGAATTCGGCTGAAGAGCTTCCAATTAAGTGTTTGAAGAAAGACCCTGTCAAAGTTCCCATGAAGATGTCAATCAGCTCTCTGTCAGTTAAAGGAGGTTATACCCTACCAGTCAGATCTCTCCACTTTTGAGCGTATCCTTTGAAGTTTTCGTTGGAACCCATGGTCATGTTCTGCAATTGCACACGAGTTGGTGCAAGATCAGCGTTGTACTGATACTGTTTGTAAAAAACAGCAGCTAGATCCTCCCAGGCGTGGATGCGGGAACTCTCCAATTGATAAAACCACTCGAGTTGAGTCCCTACCAGGCTTTCTTGGAAGAAATGGATCCAAAGCTTTGGATCAGTTGTGTATGGTTGAATCTTGCGGACATAAGACTTTAAGTGCATCTTAGGGCAAGAGACTCCATCGTACAGGGCAAAGATAGGGACTTTGAACTTTGGTGGGATGACCAATCCAGAAACTAAACCCATGTCTCCTAAATCCAAGCCAGGTATTTGTTGAATCTCCATAGCACCAAGGCAATCCTCCAACTGTTTATACTTGTCATCAGCAGGAGGATATTGTTCCTCGGAGTGGTCAGCTTCAACATCATCAATCTCCAAATTGTGGTCTTCTTCAAGACTATCCCCTATGTTGGATGGAGTCGAAAGATCTAGGGTTTTAGGTCTTCTTTTCAAGTTCAGGATGCCCGCTGCCTTCTTGGACTTCTTCTTCTTGTCTTTGAGAAGGAGAGCTTTCAGATCTTCTTGCCCTTTACCCATAGCCAGAAGAATTTGTTGGAATTGAGCGTTTTGAGCTTGGAGATCTTTCACCGTTTGTTCCATATTCATCTTACTGAAATAAATAGTAGGAATATAAGGAGACCTGTATGGGAGAAACCTGTCATGATATGATGCATGATATGTGGATGCATGTTTCCAATAATCTCGCGGGGTAAACACAATAAAATGTTAGAGATTGAACTTTGATCAACATCTTTGATTGGAGAACTTTGTATCGGTGGATGTCTTTCCACGAGAATCAAGCTCACCATGTCAAGTGGGTCATAGCCCCTGATTTAAGTTGTTGCACTTGATCTTTGATGGCGTTTGTTTAGAGGAGAACCCTCTTGCCCCTTGGTAGACATCTGGTTCAACGTGACCCTGCATCGAAAGACCCTTGAGATCCTTGAAATGGTTATTGAAAATGCTATGGTATTATGTTATGATGTTATGTACATGTATGCAAAAGTAAGCAAGTGTATATACAGGTAATCATATTCACACAAAGTAGACAAGTCCTTTAGTTTAGGCTTGCATGGGGTTTGTAGGTAAGTACCCTCTTGAAGTTCGTTGGCTCAACCTGTCCTAAAAATAGTAACCGGGTTCTAGAGGATCTCAATATCACTGACTACCCTCAATCGGTCATAATTCTAGTTTAGAAACCTTTTCTTGCGGCCGGAATCATCGCGAGAGTTTAGTCTCAATGAGTGTAGCATACTGCTACTGTTCTATGACCAAGTTGGTCAATTTAAGGTTCTAAGATCAGTTGGTGCTTAATGACTCCTTAGAAGACCCATATTATCCTCGTTCCAACACAAGGTGTGATCGGTGGAAATAGAACTGACTGTTTTTTAGTGCTGGTTCGCGAAATGTCGTGGTAAGCAAGAGTCGCCACCGTCTTTTATGTTCTCCAACAAGGAAAGGACAAAAGCACAGCAAAATTCCTTTTCAAGAATGTTTCTCGGTTCGGGAGGTAGATTTATAGAAAGGGAAGGTGTTAGCACCCTTTCTATCCGTGGTTATCCACGGGCTCTTAGGTACTTGCTCACTATGTTTTAAAAAATGTTGGCTTTTCTTTTGTGTTTGTGGGTTTTGAAAAAAGTTTAGTTTGAAAAACTTCTAGGTAACTCTTGTATCAGTCCTCAAGAGTGTATGAAGTGTTTGTTTGAAAACTTTTTGAAAGTGTAGGTGCGAAAGTTGTTTTTGTTTTTTTTGGAAAAAAGAGAGCAAGTACTTAAAAACCTCTACCTACTCAAAAGGGAATTTAATTGTGCAAATGTCCTTTAGACAGTACTATCCTGCTATTGAGAAATAGGTAGCACCGTCGTTGGAGTTTTCGGGTCAATTCGATTTTAGGGACGTGTGGTCACTAAAGCAACGTTAGGACGCTTTAGTGGTAATCCTAATGTCTTAGATCATTTTTATCGAGGCGACCATTTCGAGGCAACTTGTGATCTTGGGACAAAGGACGACCTCTAAAACATCCTATACTTAATGACCATGTTCGAGGCAACCAAATGAGGTATACCCTAGGATTGGCGTGTGCAAGTGTGTCAATTTTCAGTTATATTATTCTTGCATGTCATGGTGGACTACTGTTGATTTTAAGTTAAGAGTTAATCTTGTCATACAATCCTAGTTAGCATACATCTAAGCAGTTAATATATGTACAGGAATTTAAAGTGCGGGAATTGTAAATCCTACGCTATTACAAGGCTTTCGGGGAGGGGGATTATTTACATGTCCAAAAATATTGGGGGAAATAAAAACTGTAAAGTAAAAGAAGGTCTTAGTTTAAGCTATTACATCCCAGTAAAATAAACGCGCGTGAATCTAAAAAAAATCCTAAGAATAAGAACTCTTTTTGTTGTTTTTGATTAAGAAGATATTTGAATTAAATACTCCTAAGCCTAGTTTATTTTAAATTGATAAAATGAAGTTAAAATAATTAATTTATTTATTTACAAAATTAATTTGAATAAAAAACTAACCTAATGTTTTTTTTGTGATTTTTTTTTTTATTTTAATGTTAATTAAAAGATAAAAAGAAGTCTATGAGAATAAAAACAAAAAAATAAAGTGCAGGAGGGATCCTTCGATCCAGGGAAAAAAGGAGTTTCGAGCCAGGGAGGGAATGGACTACTTCGGTCCAGAGAGGGTCCTGGTCCTTTCGATTGGGCCAGACAGTAAGGCGTGAGTAGCCTTCGATCCAGGGAAGAGGATTTCTCTTCGATCATGGAGGTCATGGCTTTCGATCCAGGGATGAGATGCCTCTTTCGATCCAGCACGCTAATGGGTTCGATCCAGAGAAGGGCTCTCCTTCGATCTGGGATGTTATACCTGCAAAAGTATGTGAGCGAAACAAAAATGCAGGGCCTGGGTATTGAATCACAGGCCCTTCGATCCTGCACTTGTTGGGGTCTCTTCAGGCTAAATCTGCAGCAAATGTTAGCACACGAAAAATGTGACCTGGGTGCCAAACCCAGGCCTTTCGATCCTGTCTAAGATGGCAAGTCAAAGATAACAACAAGTAATAACGCGTTTACGCAAATGTAAGGTTGGACAATTTACCCTTTCTTACCTGCAGATTGAGTCTTCGATTTGGGCACTGGCTGGATGGGAGCACTTTCAATCTGGGATTTATGGGCGCAGGCAGTTTTGATCTGGGCACTTCTGGGCGCAGGCACTTCTGATCTGGGCACTTCCTGGATGTAGGCTGTGATACGGTGGGAGAACTGACTATGGTGTTTTGCATTTGTATTCGCACTTGTTCGATTGAGCAAGAGTCGCCACCGACTTTTTATTTTATCCTAAAGGAAAGGTTTAAAAAAGCACAGCAAAAACCTTTTGAGATATTTCGTGGGTTCGGGGGGTAGATTATGAAAAGGGAAGGTATTAGCACCCTTTTCATCCATGGTTATCCATGGGCTCTTAGTTACTTGGTTTTTTAGATCACTTGCCTTGATTTTCGATTGCTTGAAAATGGTGTGTATGCGTGTGTTTTTGAAAATGTTTTGGAAGAAGATGCCTTGTCTTAGGCTACCCTTGTAACAATTCTTTACTCGAATGTTTTACAAAGGTGTGTATCTTTTCGAAAAGATGTTTCAAATGTTTTTGAGAATTTGTTTTGAAAGTGTTTGTGGTTTTTGAAAAGAATGCAAGTGTTTTTGCAAGTTGATCTCAAGTAACTAAGAGTTTTGTCTACCCTATTGTACTCAAAGGTTTTCTCTATGTTTTCAACCCTTTTTTAACAATTTTGTTCCACCATTGAATTTGGTGGACAATCTTGCGTTTAGGATGTTTAACGGGACGGGCGCGGGTCATCGTATGGACCATGAATGCAATGGTGCCAAGCGTCTTTAGCAATTTGCTTTGAAGGGACTATGATCATTCCATTTAGGCAACATTCGAAAGCGTCATCGAGGGACTTATGATCATTTGAATTTGTTTTGCCAAAGATACTCGACGTGCAAGCATGGCCCATTTTGGAAGGCAACATGTGGGATTACCCTAGAGGGTGCAAGTGTGATTGTGTATTGATTTCATGTATTTGTCTTGTATTAGGTTATCTAGCGTTTGATTTTATGTACATGCAAACCCTAGGTCTAACCATGGTATAATTGGAAAGCGGTAAATTGCGGAAATGTAAAGTCTACGCTATTACAAATAATATCCGGGAGTGGGGGTACAAATTTACAAATGGGGATGAGACTTAGGAATATGGTGTCCAATAGATTACAACCAAATCGAATTTGCGATCAAATGTAAATGTAACGAATATACAAAATAAGCAAATGTATAAGGTATCAAGTACAAGTATATTGTGTAAGTGTACGTGCATAGGTGTATGTAATTATTTACAGGTTAGAAATGTGAAATTAAATGTGTATTATTAAGGTATGGTTAACTTAAAGAAAGAAATTAAAATATTTGTTTAATTAATCTTATGTAATCTTGTATATTCTTAATATGTACAAAAAGAATGTTTTAATTAGATGTTTTAAGTATATAAAAATGTATTTTTATTCATGTGCAAAAATTTCTAAGAAAGGAAAATGTATTTATTTTTAAAAAAGAATTTATGTACAAAAAATATTTTAATTAAATGTTTTAAAGTTTATGTATATTGAAAAATATATTTTAAAAGTGTTAAAGTATTAATGTACCAATTAAGTATTAATCTTAAGAAAAATTATATTCTATGTATAAAAGAAAATAAAAGAAAATGCAAGTTTAATTATGCTATATAAAAAAAATTGTTAGTGTAAAAAGCTATGTTTTATTAATCAAAATAATATGTTTTTAAAAACTAAATGAAAGGGTTTGAATGGGCTTTAGGCGTTTCAGAGGTGGGTAAGGAGGGGGTGCGAATTGGAATATGCTTGGGCTTAGGCGTGGTTGAAACGGGCAAGGCCCAACAAGCTTGACAAACGTTTTAGGGTTTTGATTATTTGCTTCATTTGGGATAACGCTTAGGGTTCGTGCGCCGTCTTGGGGTTTCGTTCATTACTTCATCTTCTCCGATCGTTCTGAATGCCTAGCTTAAACCTTTCGCCTCAGCCACCAGCGACCTCCACCTCTTCTCCTCTCTTCACGCCCACTCAAATGGTGACAAACAGAGGTACGATTCTTTTTCTTTTCAACGCGTTAGGGTTTTTATTCTTCTCATATGTAACTGTTTACTGCTTTTTTGATTAAGTGTTTGACTTTGTTTGTTTAACGAGGATGAAAAGGGATGAGAAGAGAGATGCTTTACCTTGACAAAGGGGAGGAAGAAGATGGAGGAGACGCGTAGGAGGCTTGGGCGGAGAATACGCGTGATGATGCTAGCTTAGCAAGGACTCCTGGTACTCTTTATCTTTTAGGGTTCAATGATGTATTCTGAGAGCTTAACTTGATATAATTTCTTTTCTTCTTTTCCCTGTTGCCTCGTTGCTTCTGTTTGATTGCCTTTTTGATTTGCTTTGTATGATGACCTGTGATGAGTACTCCTCTGAGGGCCTGCCTTGAATGTGCTTCTTTGTCCCTTCTGAGTTGCCTTGAATATGCTATCTTTTTCCCTTCTCTGAGTTGCCTTGAATATGCTTCTCGTTTGTTTACTTTGAGTTGCCTTTGAACGTTTGTTGCCTGTGATGAAAATTTATGAGGCCTGATGCTTGACCATTCCTTTGAACATGCTATGGTTGAAACATTGTTTTGACTAGCTGGACTTCTTCTTCTCGTGTTGCCTGCCTTTGTTGCTTTTTTGATTTGCCTGTTGAAATGTGATGCCTTTTTTTATGCCCAGTGATGAACTTTCTGAGGGCTTTTGTTGCCTTGAATATTTGCCCTTTTTCGCGTGAGGCTTGAAGCTGGACAGGTTTTAGTCTTGACAGGGTTTTGAATGGCTCATGGCTTTTTGTTTGGATGTATTTGGATTAGGCTTGAAGCTGGACAGGTTTTAGCTTGTTTATGCTTTTGTTGTCTGAGTTTGATGATAGGCAGCTTTTGAGTTTTAGCAGGTTTGGTGCTTCAGGTTTGATGCATCAGGTTTGATGACCTTCAGGCAGGTTTTAGGCTTTGGGTGACTTCATCTGGTTTATGCTTCTTGGTTTAGGCAGGTTTGATGTTGAGGCAGGTTTGATGCTGAGGCAGGTTTGATACTTGGGTTATTCAGGCAGGTATTGGCATATGTTAGTTATGTTTTGTGTTTGAAGGTTTCAAGCTTGAGGTTTTTGAACTGGTTTCTGAGATGGTTTTTAGAGTTTTCAAACTTGTGTTGGCTTTTTGTATAGTTTGTTCTATATCTATTTGACAGGTTCAGCAGGCTTGGCCTTTGTTCAGCAGGCTTGGCCTTTTGTTCATCAGGTTTTGCCTTTTGTTTAGCAGGTTTTGCCTTTCTTTGTGGTGTATTGGTTTTGCTCTCCCTCTTTACTGTACTGTGTTCAGTTCTTTATATTTTCTTCCTTCCTGCCTAAAGCCTAAACCTGCTTTCTTTTTTTTTCTTCTTCTCTCTCCAGTACAGTCTTGCATTAAGATATTATTTATGCATTGTACTTCTTTTTTCTGAAAGGGCCACCTCTTTGGGAAATGATGAAAATGAGTGTGTTTTGCTTGCATAACAATTTTTCTCCGCATTCTTGTCTCTTCTTCCAGATTTTGTGCTTTTGACATCTTTCCAAATCTCTTGAATAGCTTTGTGACATTTTGACAGCAAGTTTGAATTTTTCAGTTTGGACTTTTAGTTTGGTTTGAACTTGGAGTTTTCAGATTTGAACTTATGCAGTTTGGATAATTTTTGAATTGTGCAATTTGACTTTTGTGCATTCAATTTTAGCAAATAAAAACTCGTCCCTCTTTGTGAACCGGGAGAAATCCCGTGATTTGAAGAGAGGGTTAACTGATCCCAATCAGTGGCCCTTAATGATGAACTTTATATCTGTCTCTTTATTTATCTGCTATTTGACTTTTCCTCCTTTCTTTTTGCAGATGAATAATTGAATGGAGAGGGGTATTAAATGAAGAATGAAGAATTGGAGACTTAGAAAAAAAATAGGATAGTTTCATTTTTTATTTAAATTTAAATTAATGTAAAATCATTGTTGTAAATAAATTGTAAACAATAATTGTACGAATAATTTAAAAATAAATAAAAGTTTTTATTATCCAATTAATTCTATTTCCTCTTTTTTTCAATTATTTACTTATTATTTATAGTTCTTTAAATTAAAATAACTGAAAATTAAATTCCAGATATTTAATCTTTAGAATAATAAATAATCAACTAAACATTGATTCCACGTTGATCAAAATAATGAACTTGGCGCTTCCATCATCCAAAGCAAAGCACAGTCAAACGCAATAACTGATCCGACGCATTCCCTTCTTACTGATTTCTTACCAAACACTGTAAATCCGAACTGAATGTACCTTTTGACTGGTTCAATCAAACAAACGTGAATTCAAACCAAATGCCTTCTTTTAACTGATTAAATTAAACAATGCGAATTCACCCAAATCTCGGAATAACTTGCAAAGCATCACATAATTTAAATCCTTCTGAGAACGTGCCCACAAAAACCCTAATTCCTGATTAAATTCCAAAGAGCGTTCGCCTGATCAAAGTTGAGCCAAAATCAACCAAAACCCTAAACCAACTGTTTGAAACATTCCAGAGCCATGAAAATCAGTAAAACTCTAATTTTGCTTGGTTGACGAGAAAAGTCTGTTTGACCGATTCTTGAGCCAGTCTGAAAAAATCAGGAAACGCCTGAAGCTGTGATTTCTTGTGGAAAAATGCGAGGGCAAATTTTGGGGTACAACAGTTGCCCCTGTTCAATCTTCTTGAACCTGAAGAGTTAGATTGGCAAGTTTGCCTTTCGCGACTTGAAGGTAAAAGAAGATTGGACACAAAAGTGCCCAGAAAATTTGCACTCGGTGATGTGATGGTAGAGGTGAATGGGCTTAAAGATGCCATTTGGTGATGGGCTTAAAGATGCCATCTGATGCGATAAAATCTTGTCGGGGGATGGGCTTAGAGATGCCGTCTGGAAATGGTGAACTGTATGTCGATGGTGAGTGGACGAGTATCAGAAAGGCCTCCCTGTTTTGGGACATCTCTGAATTGGGGGTCCGAGTAAGCGATAGATTGACATCCATATTTGGAGAATCCGTAAACTATTTTGAAGTTGAGATTGAATAAGCAATAGAGCCATATCCGTTGTTGGGAAGCGTCCGTAAACTGTTCTCAAAAGTTGGCATCTGAACAAGTTGGTAGATTAACATCCGTTGTTGGGAAGAATT
Organism: Vicia faba; assembly: GCA_948472305.1. Classification (NCBI taxonomy): domain Eukaryota; kingdom Viridiplantae; phylum Streptophyta; class Magnoliopsida; order Fabales; family Fabaceae; genus Vicia; species Vicia faba. The sequence continues at coordinate 476,136,279 of OX451735.1, forward strand.
CGTAAACTGTTTTCAGAAGTCTTGAGAAGAATCTGAACAAGTGATAGGTTAGCATCCGTTACTGGAGAACCCGTGAACTGTTTTCAGAAGTCTTGAAGTTGAAGAGGAACCGGTGTAGGGTTTCCTGATGATGCGTCTGAATAGATCTGGAATAAGTATCAGAATGTCGCCGTGTCCGGGTCACATCTGAACCATTTCTGGATGAATCTCGGGAGGTGATCTTTGTCTGTCGACTGATCTTACCTGAAAAAGTAAAAGGTTAGTTGTATGCAATGTCATGATGCATGATGCAATGTATGTGACATCAATGTTTACGACATGAATGTGATGAATGCGCATGTAAGCTGATGAGCTATCTTGCTGAGGATAAATGAATCTTGGACGGCTGAAGATAAAAGAATTTTGACTGCTGCCAGGAAAATAATTCCTTGGCTGTTGCTGGGGAAGAGAATTCCTCATGACCTCTACTGGGGAGTTCCAATCTAACAGACTCATGCTGGGGAGGTAAGACTGAGAATCTTCAGTCTGGTAGAAAGTAACTCTGTGGGGAGAAGGTTTACTAGTCTGGCTCCGCTAGGGATTGATAATTTGAAATTTTAGCTTCGCTGGGGATAATGAAACTTGACTCTGAGTGGAGTTAGCTTCTGGAAGGTTCTCTGGCTGGGGATTGCGAGAGTCCTCTGATTGCTGCAGGTGAAGGCTTGGAATCTGAACAAGCGATAGATTGACATCCGTTACTGGAGAATCCGTAAACTGTTTTCAGAGTATTGAGAAGTGTCTGAACAAGCGATAGGTTAACATCCGTTACTGGAGAACCCGTGAACTGTTTTCGGAAGTCTTGAGTCTGAACAAGCGATAGATTGACATCCATTACTGGAGAATCCGTGAACTATTTTCAGAAGTCTTGAGAAGAGTCTGAACAAGTGATAGGTTAACATCCGTTACTGGAGAACCTGTGAACTGTTTTCAGAAGTCTTGAAGTTGAATAAGCAATAGAGCAGCATCCGTTGTTGGGAAGCGTCCGTAAACTGTTTTCAGAGGTAGCATCTGAACAAGTAATAGATTAACATCCGTTGTTGGGAAGAATCCATAAACTGTTTTCAGAAGTCTTGAGAAGAATCTGAACAAGTGATAGGTCAACATCCGTTACTTGGAGAACCCGTGAACTGTTTTCAGAAATCTGAGAAGAGTCTGAACAAGCGATAGGTTAACATCCGTTACTGGAGAACCCGTGAACTGTTTTCAGAACGTATTGAAGTTGAATAAGCAATAGAGCAGCATCCGTTGTTGGGAAGCGTCCGTAAACTGTTTTCAAAAATTGCATCTGAACAAGCTGATAGATTAACATCCGTTGTTGGGAAGAATCCATAAACTGTTTTCAGAAGTTGAGATTGAATAAGCAATAGAGCCACATCCGTTGTTGGGAAGCGTCCGTAAACTATTTTCAAAAGTTGGCATCTGAACAAGTTGGTAGATTAACATCCGTTGTTGGGAAGAATCCGTAAACTGTTTTCAGAAGTCTTGAGAAGAATCTGAACAAGTGATAGGTCAACATCCGTTACTTGGAGAACCCGTGAACTGTTTTCAGAAATCTTGAGATTGGTGGAAAGAACCGGTGTAGGGTTCCCTGATGATGAGCTCGTGTAAAGCTGCATCTGGTGAATCTGGAATAAGTGCCAGAATGTCGCCGTGTCCGGATCACATCTGAACTATTTCTTGTCTTTTGAGGTGATAAGGAAATTGTTGAACACTTTTGACATTCGAATGCCCCAAGTGGTGATGAAGGAGTCTTGGATCAGATTACTCTGCATATTGAGGGATTTCTTGAAATCTTGACTGGACTGCCCCAGGTTAACTGAACTTCGAAAGATCTATTGAAACTTGACTGGGCTGCCCCAGGTTAATTGGATTTTGAAAGATCTGTTGGACCTCGACTGGACTGCCCCAGGTTAATTGGATGGTGACATGTCATGCTCCCTGCTGATAGGAGATTTGCAATGGAAGTGTTATCCTCTTGAAGTGATTTTTACTTACTGAGAGAGTTTTCATTCCTCCGAACATTCGCTGTATGAATTTCTTCGCTGTCAAACAAAAAGCCAAATGCAGACAGTGATATTCAAGCAATGCAAAGTTTATGTTTGTCTCGAAGTTTTGAAAAATGCGTTTTTAGCAGAAAACTTTTCATAAGACAAGTCAACACAAGATTTAGAGTAAAGCCCTACAGGAGTCAGGATACCTTTTGCAACAGTATGCTTTCGAACTAACCCATGCTTCAATTAGGACTTTTGAAGGGTTGTAACGTGGCTTGGTTCACGGTTTAAGAAACAAAGGATAAAGGCTCAAAATATATTTGTACCCACCCGCTCTTCGTGATGTCCTTCATACCTAAGCTCAGTTAATTGTGCGTCTCACTCTGTTTTGAGTTTGGAACGACTTTTGGGCGATGGTTCACCAGTTGAATTTGGGGAGACAGTCATCATCTCCTTTTCTTTTTCAACATTTTTCATGTTATTGAGGATTTTGTAATGACCTCACTATTTTGATTTTGATTTGTTATCCCTAACTTTTTCCTGACTGTTCCCGTTTTTGAGATTACAGTCAGCGGGATGCCCCAGCTTTCTTAAGCCTCCTTTATAGGTTTTGGCTTGGTGGGCTTTTCTCTTTTGAGAGATTGACTGTCTATGTGATAGGGAACCACCCCTGTCTTTTGATTCCAGAGGAATGCTTTCTTTTTTGACGTTGTTCGTTGTATTACGAACTGAGAGTTTGCGACTTCAATGCGCATTTTCTTTTGAATTAAACTGAGAGACTACCCTGCCCCAGGTTTATATCAAAGGTTTTGATTGTTTAGAACATAAAACTCCTACTTCTTTGGCTCGAAGGGGTTGACTAGGGATTAACTTCCTTATAACTCCAGTGTTTGGGAATTGAAAGAAATGCCTGTACATCATCAGCAAGGTCTGTTCAAAAGCATACTGTATAAGATCATGGTATTGTTTCGTCATCCTCCCTCTAAAGGCTTACAGCTTTTTATCAAGAGTCAAATATCATAAAGAAAAGCATGAGAATAGTGAAACGAATGGATGAATTCAAGACAAACATATGCAATGCATTAATGAAAGCAGAGTTTAACATCAACAGATAATTGTTTGACAGCAAAAGAAATTACAACTTTGAAAATTCAAAAAGAAGCCAAAGTCTTTCAGCTTGAGCTTCGTCACTTCAGGTGGAGCACTCCTTAACGGAAGATTTTCATCTCACCGTCTGGCATGAATTCCAGCACCCCAATGTCGATCAGATCTTGAATCTTGTTCTTCAAGGCCCAACAGTCGTTGGTGTCGTGTCCCGGGCTGTAGGAGTGGTAAACACAAAATGCATCGGGATGATAGTGAGGAGAGGAGGTATTGAGCTTCTGAGGAGGATCCTTTAGGGTGAGCAAGTTGACCTCCAACAGGCGCTTCAGTATGAAGAATGATGGTATCTCAGTCTCCGTGAACTGTCTTCCCGACGTTTCTTGCTTACGCCGATTACTCCGTTGACGCTGGCGAGGTTGTTGATGGGCTTGTGACCCTGAAGCAAGCGAAGGAGCCTTCCCCTTGTCTTCTTGAGTGGATGGAGGCTGAGCGGTGACTTGCTCTTCAACCTCAGATGTTTGCCCCAATTGGTTATTTGGAAGCAGTTGGCGGACAAGAACTCTGAGTTCCTCTTGTCTTTGAGATAGGTCTTGGATGAGAGCCATCTGGCCCACCAACTGTCCCATCACTTAGGTCCTCAATGTTGTCAGATCAAACTGTATCTCTGCAAGCTGATCACTCCTGGCATTGTTTGAATTCCCCAAGCTCTTTGTGAGGAGAGCTTTCATCTCTTCTTGCCCCAGAGACAAGTTCAGGAACATCTCCTGCAGCTGAGCAGTCTGGTCTTGGATGTCTTTGACAGACCTTTCTAGAGCCATCTCTTACTGAAATAAACAGCAGGAGAGTAAGGAAACCTGAAAAGGGAGAGACTGTCAAAATGCAATGCATGATATGTGGATGCACGCTTTCAAGGATCTCTCGGGGTAAACACAAGAAAATGTTAGAGGTTGAACTCTGCCCTTGGTTTGGAGAACTTTGCACCGGTGGTCGTCTTTCCACGAGAATCAAGCTCACCATGTCGAGTGGGTCATAGCCACTGATTCAAGTTGTTGCACTTGATCTTTGTTTGGAGAACTTTGTATCGGTGGATGTCTTTCCACGAGAATCAAGCTCACCATGTCGAGTGGGTCATAGCCACTGATTCAAGTTTTTGTACTTGATCTTGATTGGCATTGGTTAGAGGGAAAACCTCTTGCCCCTTGATAGACGTCTGGTTCAACGTAACCCTGCATCAAAAGAACCCTCGAGATCCTTGAAATGGTCATTGAAAATGCTATGGTATGATGTTATGTACATGTATGCAAAAAGCAAGTGAGTGTATATACAGAAAAACATATTCACACAAAGCAAACAAGTCCTTAGGTTTAGGCTTGCATGAGGTTTAGGTAAGTACCCTCTTGAAGTTAGTTGGCTCATCCTGTCCTAAAATAGAAACCGGGTTCTAAGGAGCTCAATATCATTGGATTGTTTTCTGTGTTCATTGTTTCGGTTTAGCCACTTACTGGCGACCAAAATATTCTAAGAAAACAATCCTCAAATGAGTGTAGTATCGAGGATCTACCAACTTCGGACTGCACCAAAGTCGGTCATCTCACTACCCCTAAAAAGGCTAAGATGGTCAATTAAGGTTCTAAGAGTTCGTTAGTGCTTCACGATATCACTCAGCGGCCCCGTACTCTCCTTGACTGAACTCAAGGGTTACCGGTACTCATAAATATGTCACACTAACATAGCTTACTGCTTCAACCATGTCGGTATACCCCGCACAATTCCCTTACAGTTTTTTTGCTATTTACCTAAGAAGGTGCCCTAAATCCGGGTGGAGGATTTACAATAAACCCAAACAAGAACCCAAAAGATAAAGCAATCAAGTCAATCAAAGCAAGAAAGTAAATGTGATATAAACCCTAAGGTAACCCCACTTTTAAGTCTATCAGTATCCCCAGCAGAGTCGCCAGTTCTGTGATACGGTGGGAGAACTGACTATGGTGTTTTGCATTTGTATTCGCACTTGTTCGATTGAGCAAGAGTCGCCACCGACTTTTTATTTTATCCTAAAGGAAAGGTTTAAAAAAGCACAGCAAAAACCTTTTGAGATATTTCGTGGGTTCGGGGGGTAGATTATGAAAAGGGAAGGTATTAGCACCCTTTTCATCCATGGTTATCCATGGGCTCTTAGTTACTTGGTTTTTTAGATCACTTGCCTTGATTTTCGATTGCTTGAAAATGGTGTGTATGCGTGTGTTTTTGAAAATGTTTTGGAAGAAGATGCCTTGTCTTAGGCTACCCTTGTAACAATTCTTTACTCGAATGTTTTACAAAGGTGTGTATCTTTTCGAAAAGATGTTTCAAATGTTTTTGAGAATTTGTTTTGAAAGTGTTTGTGGTTTTTGAAAAGAATGCAAGTGTTTTTGCAAGTTGATCTCAAGTAACTAAGAGTTTTGTCTACCCTATTGTACTCAAAGGTTTTCTCTATGTTTTCAACCCTTTTTTAACAATTTTGTTCCACCATTGAATTTGGTGGACAATCTTGCGTTTAGGATGTTTAACGGGACGGGCGCGGGTCATCGTATGGACCATGAATGCAATGGTGCCAAGCGTCTTTAGCAATTTGCTTTGAAGGGACTATGATCATTCCATTTAGGCAACATTCGAAAGCGTCATCGAGGGACTTATGATCATTTGAATTTGTTTTGCCAAAGATACTCGACGTGCAAGCATGGCCCATTTTGGAAGGCAACATGTGGGATTACCCTAGAGGGTGCAAGTGTGATTGTGTATTGATTTCATGTATTTGTCTTGTATTAGGTTATCTAGCGTTTGATTTTATGTACATGCAAACCCTAGGTCTAACCATGGTATAATTGGAAAGCGGTAAATTGCGGAAATGTAAAGTCTACGCTATTACAAATAATATCCGGGAGTGGGGGTACAAATTTACAAATGGGGATGAGACTTAGGAATATGGTGTCCAATAGATTACAACCAAATCGAATTTGCGATCAAATGTAAATGTAACGAATATACAAAATAAGCAAATGTATAAGGTATCAAGTACAAGTATATTGTGTAAGTGTACGTGCATAGGTGTATGTAATTATTTACAGGTTAGAAATGTGAAATTAAATGTGTATTATTAAGGTATGGTTAACTTAAAGAAAGAAATTAAAATATTTGTTTAATTAATCTTATGTAATCTTGTATATTCTTAATATGTACAAAAAGAATGTTTTAATTAGATGTTTTAAGTATATAAAAATGTATTTTTATTCATGTGCAAAAATTTCTAAGAAAGGAAAATGTATTTATTTTTAAAAAAGAATTTATGTACAAAAAATATTTTAATTAAATGTTTTAAAGTTTATGTATATTGAAAAATATATTTTAAAAGTGTTAAAGTATTAATGTACCAATTAAGTATTAATCTTAAGAAAAATTATATTCTATGTATAAAAGAAAATAAAAGAAAATGCAAGTTTAATTATGCTATATAAAAAAAATTGTTAGTGTAAAAAGCTATGTTTTATTAATCAAAATAATATGTTTTTAAAAACTAAATGAAAGGGTTTGAATGGGCTTTAGGCGTTTCAGAGGTGGGTAAGGAGGGGGTGCGAATTGGAATATGCTTGGGCTTAGGCGTGGTTGAAACGGGCAAGGCCCAACAAACTTGACAAACGTTTTAGGGTTTTGATTATTTGCTTCATTTGGGATAACGCTTAGGGTTCGTGCGCCGTCTTGGGGTTTCGTTCATTACTTCATCTTCTCCGATCGTTCTGAATGCCTAGCTTAAACCTTTCGCCTCAGCCACCAGCGACCTCCACCTCTTCTCCTCTCTTCACGCCCACTCAAATGGTGACAAACAGAGGTACGATTCTTTTTCTTTTCAATGCGTTAGGGTTTTTATTCTTCTCATATGTAACTGTTTACTGCTTTTTTGATTAAGTGTTTGACTTTGTTTGTTTAACGAGGATGAAAAAGGATGAGAAGAGAGATGCTTTACCTTGACAGAGGGGAGGAAGAAGATGGAGGAGACGCGTAGGAGGCTTGGGCGGAGAATACGCGTGATGATGCTATCTTAGCAAAGACTCCTGGTACTCTTTATCTTTTAGGGTTCAATGATGTATTCTGAGAGCTTAACTTGATATCATTTCTTTTCTTCTTTTCCCTGTTGCCTCGTTGCTTCTGTTTGATTGCCTTTTTGATTTACTTTGTATGATGCCCTGTGATGAGTACTCCTCTGAGGGCCTGCCTTGAATGTGCTTCTTTGTCCCTTCTCTGAGTTGCCTTGAATATGCTATCTTTGTCCCTTCTCTGAGTTGCCTTGAATATGCTTCTCGTTTGTTTACTTTGAGTTGCCTTTGAACGTTTGTTGCCTGTGATGAAAATTTATGAGGCCTGATGCTTGACCATTCCTTTGAACATGCTATGGTTGAAACATTGTTTTGACTAGCTGGACTTCTTCTTCTCGTGTTGCCTGCCTTTGTTGCTTTTTTGATTTGCCTGTTGAAATATGATGCCTTTTTTTATGCCCAGTGATGAACTTTCTGAGGGCTTTTGTTGCCTTGAATATTTGCCCTTTTTCGCGTGAGGCTTGAAGCTGGACAGGTTTTAGTCTTGACAGGGTTTTGAATGGCTCATGGCTTTTTGTTTGGATGTATTTGGATTAGGCTTGAAGCTGGACAGGTTTTAGCTTGTTTATGCTTTTGTTGTCTGAGTTTGATGATAGGCAGCTTTTGAGTTTTAGCAGGTTTGGTGCTTCATGTTTGATGCATCAGGTTTGATGACCTTCAGGCAGGTTTTAGGCTTTGGGTGACTTCATCTGGTTTATGCTTCTTGGTTTAGGCAGGTTTGATGCTGAGGCAGGTTTGATGCTGAGGCAGGTTTGATACTTGGGTTATTCAGGCAGGTATTGGCATATGTTAGTTATGTTTTGTGTTTGAAGGTTTCAAGCTTGAGGTTTTTGAACTGGTTTCTGAGATGGTTTTTAGAGTTTTCAAACTTGTGTTGGCTTTTTGGATAGTTTGTTCTATATCTATTTGACAGGTTCAGCAGGCTTGGCCTTTGTTCAGCAGGCTTGGCCTTTTGTTCATCAGGTTTTGCCTTTTGTTTAGCAGGTTTTGCCTTTCTTTGTGGTGTATTGGTTTTGCTCTCCCTCTTTACTGTACTGTGTTCAGTTCTTTATATTTTCTTCCTTCCTGCCTAAAGCCTAAACCTGCTTTCTTTTTTTTTTCTTCTTCTCTCTCCAGTACAGTCTTGCATTAAGATATTATTTATGCATTGTACTTCTTTTTTCTAAAAGGGCCACCTCTTTGGGAAATGATGAAAATGAGTGTGTTTTGCTTGCATAACAATTTTTCTCTGCATTCTTGTCTCTTCTTCCAGATTTTGTGCTTTTGACATCTTTCCAAATCTCTTGAATAGCTTTGTGACATTTTGACAACAAGTTTGAATTTTTCAGTTTGGACTTCTAGTTTGGTTTGAACTTGGAGTTTTGAGATTTGAACTTATGCAGTTTGGATAATTTTTGAATTGTGCAATTTGACTTTTGTGCATTCAATTTTAGCAAATAAAAACTCGTCCCTCTTTGTGAACCGGGAGAAATCCCGTGATTTGCAGAGAGGGTTAACTGATCCCAATCAGTGGCCCTTAATGATGAACTTTATATCTGTCTCTTTATTTATCTGCTATTTGACTTTTCCTCCTTTCTTTTTGCAGATGAATAATTGAATGGAGAGGGGTATTAAATGAAGAATGAAGAATTGGAGACTTAGAAAAAAAATAGGATAGTTTCATTTTTTATTTAAATTTAAATTAATGTAAAATCATTGATGTAAATAAATTGTAAACAATAATTGTACGAATAATTTAAAAATAAATAAAAGTTTTTATTATCCAATTAATTCTATTTCCTCTTTTTTTCAATTATTTACTTATTATTTATAGTTCTTTAAATTAAAATAACTGAAAATTAAATTCCAGATATTTAATCTTTAGAATAATAAATAATCAACTAAACATTGATTCCACGTTGATCAAAATAATGAACTTGGCGCTTCCATCATCCAAAGCAAAGCACAGTCAAACACAATAACTGATCAGACGCATTCCCTTCTTACTGATTTCTTACCAAACACTGTAAATCCAAACTGAATGTACCTTTTGACTGGTTCAATCAAACAAACGTGAATTCAAACCAAATGCCTTCTTTTAACTGATTAAATTAAACAATGTGAATTCACCCAAATCTCGGAATAACTTGCAAAGCATCGCAGAATTTAAATCTTTCTGAGAACGTGCCCACAAAAACCCTAATTCCTGATTAAATTCCAAAGAGCGTTCGCCTGATCAAAGTTGATCCAAAATCAACCAAAACCCTAAACCAACTGTTTGAAACATTCCAGAGCCATGAAAATCAGTAAAACTCTAATTTTGCTTGGTTGACGAGAAAAGTCTGTTTGACCGATTCTTAAGCCAGTCTGAAAAAATCAGGAAACGCCTGAAGCTGTGATTTCTTGTGGAAAAATGCGAGGGCAAATTTTGGGGTACAACAGTTGCCCCTGTTCAATCTTCTTGAACCTGAAGAGTTAGATTGGCAAGTTTGCCTTTCGCGACTTGAAGGTAAAAGAAGATTGGACACAAAAGTGCCCAGAAAATTTGCACTCGGTGATGTGATGGTAGAGGTGAATGGGCTTAAAGATGCCATTTGGTGATGGGCTTAAAGATGCCATCTGATGCAATAGAATCTTGTCGGGGGATGGGCTTAGAGATGCCGTATGGAAATGGTGAACTGTATGTCGATGGTGAGTGGATGAGTATTGATTCGTTCTTGGGGAACAAGTTCAGGAGTCTCGATTGTCCGTTGCTCTACTGGGGAGTCAAAGTTAAACTGACATCTGGTCGGGTCCAGGTTTCACAGTAACTTGTTGGGGATTGCAGAGTAGTCTACTGGGGAAGAGGAGTTGTGGTCCTTTGATTTGTAGTAGTCGGAGAGGCAAACTCAAGCTGGGGAATCCTGGTGTTGTTGGGGAAATAAACCCTGTCATCAGTCTGCTAGAGAGGTGACATCTTCGTTGGGGGAAGTCCTCGAGGATTCTTGAGGTGGATTCAGTTGGGGAAAGGTTTTCAGAGATTAAACCCTTGTTGGGAGTCATCCTATGAGAAGGATCTGGGGAGATTTGTCATTGCCCCTAGCAGCAGGCGTTTGTGGCACTGCCTGGAAATGTTTGACTGTATGTAACCCTTCACTGAGATTGATGTTCAATGCCCCAAGTGACGGAGATGGAGATTTGCCCCTGGTTACTCTGCACTTCTTTGAGAGATGTCCTGGAATCTTGATTGGACTGCCCCAGGTTATGGACAATGATCATGCCACGCCCCTTGATTGGAAGTGTCATCCTTTTTGAAGTGATTTTGTTCACTGAGAGGGTTTTCGTTCATCGGATATTCGTTGTGTGAATTTCTCCGCCGTCAAACAAATAGCCAAATGCAAACAGTGATATTCAAATAATGCAAAGTTTATGTTTGTCTCGAAGTTTTGAAAAGTGTGTTTTTTAGCAGAAAACTTTTTTTTTAATTTTTTATGAGACAAATTCAACGCAAGATTTAGGGCAAAGCCTTACAGGAGTCAGGATACCTTTTGTAACAGTATGCTTTCGAACTAACCCATGCTTCAGTTAAGACTTTTGGAGGGTTGTAACGTGGCTTGGTTCACGGTTTAAGAAACAAAGGATAAAGGCTCAAAGTATATTTGTACCCACCCACTCTTCGTTATGTTCTTCAATCCTAAACTCAGTTAATTGTACGTCGAACTCCATTTGAGTTTGAAACGACTTTTTGGTGATGGTTCACATCAGTTGAATTTTGGAAGGAAGTCATCATCTCTTTTTTTTTGCAACATTTTTCTTGTTGTTGAGGATTTGTAATGACCTGTTCTTTTGATTTGTTATCCCTAACTTTTGCCTGACTGTTCCTGTTTTAGAGATTACAGTCAGCGGGATGCCCCAACTTTCTTAAGCCTCCTTTGTAGGTTTTGGATCAGTGGGTTTTTCTCTTTTGTGAGATTGACTGCCTATGAGATAGAGAACCATCACTGTCTTTTGATTCCAAAGAAATGTTTTTTTTTGATGTCGTTCGTCGTATTACGAACTGAGAGTTGGCGACTTCAATGCGCATCTTTTTTGAATTAACTGAGAGACTACCCTGCCCCAGGTTTAAATCAAAGGTTTCAATTTGTTTAGAACAGAAAACTCCTACTTCTTTGGCTCGAAGGGGTTGACTAGGGATTATCTTCCTTATAACTCCAGTGTTTAGGATTTGAATGAAATGCCTGTACATCGTCAGCAAGGTCTGTTCAAAAGCATATTGTATGAGATTATGGCATTGTTTCGTCATTCTCCCTCTAAAGGCTTGTAACTTTTTAGCAAGAGTTGAATGTCATAAAGAGAGTAAAAAGCATAGTTTAAATATAATGAAAATGATTGGATCAAATCAAGACAAACATATGCGATGTATTAATGAAACAAAGTTTGGCATTAATCGATAATTGTTTGAATAACAAAGAGATTACAACTTGAAAATTCAAATGAACAAAAATCTTCTCGTCTCAGTACTTGTCACTTCAAATGGTGAACCTTTGAGGGATGGTAGAAGAACTCAGCCTGACCATCTTGTGTGAATTCCAATGCTCCCTCATCAATCAGGTCTTAAATTTTGTTCTTCAAAGTCCGACAGTCGTCGGTGTCATGTCCAGGACTGTCAGAATGGTATGCACACCTTGCATCAGGATTGTACCTTGGGGAGGCTGTGTTGGGATTCTTAGGAGGGTCCCTTAATGTCACCAGATTCAATCTTAACAGGTGTTGTAAAGCTTGAGACAGCGGTATGTTGAGCTTGGTAAATTGCCTTCGGTCAACCCGTTGCTTTTGGTGAGGTTGATGCTGGGCTTGTGACCCTGAAGCAAGCTGAGGAGCTTTTCCCTTGTCTTCTTGCCCCAAAGGTGGTTGAATGATGACTTGATCTTCAACCTTAGATGTTTGCCCCAGTTGGTTATCCCGAAGCAGTTGGTTGACGAGAACCCTGAGCTCTTCTTGTCTTTGAGCTAAGTCTTGAATGAGAGCCATCTACCCCAGCATCTGGGTTCTCATTGTATCTACCTCAGCTTGCAGACGTTTCAGCCGTTCGTCTTTATCGTCTTCTGGACTGTTCCTGACCAAAGTCCCCATGAGGAGTGTTCTCAGCTCTTCCTGCCCCTTGGATAGATTTAGGAGGATCTCCCCGAACCGAGTCTCTTGAGCATGAAGATCCTGGTTGTCTTGTTGGGAAGCCATTGCTGAAATAAACAGCGAAGAAGGTAAGTGACCCGTAACAAGGGTACCTGTTATGCAATGATGTGTATGTATGCATGCAATGTTTTCAAGGATCTCGCAGGGTAAACAAGAAAATTGTTAGAATTTGAATTTCGTAGCTTGATTGAAGGAACTTCATGTTGTTGAGAGTCCTTCTTCAAGAGTCAAAGCTCACCATATCGAGTGGGTCATAGCCCCTAACTCAAGTTATCGTGCTTGGATTTCTAGATGGTATTGGCTAGAGGAAAATAAATCCCCTTTGCCCCTTGCTAGACTTTTGATTTACTATAACCTGCATCACAAACCCTTGAGATCCTTGAAATGGTTAAGGAAATGTTAAGGTATGATGTTATGATGTATATGCTATGCGTTCAAGCAAAAAGTGAGGTGATGTAAGTGAGCCCTGCAATAAATCCAATTTGTTGGATAAGGACTGTAAATAAAACCTGCAAGGAACCCCTGTTGTCAGATAACAAGTAGTTCAAGTTTGAAGGCACACAAGTCACACATATAGCCTTAAGTTTAGGCTTGCGTGGAGTTTAGGCATTACCCTCTTTCAGTTTAGTTGGTTTAAACCTTTCCTAAAAAAATAGTAATCGGGTTCTAGAGGATCTCAATATCATTGACTACCCTCAATCGGTCATAATTCCAGCTTAGCAACCTTTTCTTGCGGCCAGAACCATCGCGAGAGTTTAGCCTCAATGAGTGTAGCATACTGCTACTGTTCTATGGCCAAGTTGGGTCAATTTAAGGTTCTAAGGTCAGTTGGTGCTTAATGACTCCTCAGAAGACCCATATTCTCCTCGTTGGAACACAAGGGATATCGGTACAGACCAAGGTGTCACACCAACGTAGCCACTGTTTCACCCGTGTCGGTCTACGCCGGACAGGTCCCTCACAGCTTATGCTACCTAAAGGGTATTCCCCAGATCCAGGTTAGGATCTATGAAACTCCGATGCAAGCCCACAATATTAAAGCAAACAAGGCATCCAATTGAAAACATAGAATGATCTAATCCTAAGGTACACCTCACTTATTCATTGTCCCCAGCAGAGTCGCCAGTTCTGTGATCGGTGGAAATAGAACTGACTGTTTTTTAGTGCTGGTTCGCAAAATGTCGCGGTAAGCAAGAGTCGCCACCGTCTTTTATGTTCTCCAACAAGGAAAGGACAAAAGCACAGCAAAATTCCTTTTCGAGAATGTTTCTCGGTTCGGGAGGTAGATTTATAGAAAGGGAAGGTGTTAGCACCCTTTCTATCCGTGGTTATCCACGGGCTCTTAGGTACTTGCTCACTATGTTTTCAAAAATGTTTGCTTTTCTTTTGTGTTTGTGGGTTTTGAAAAAAGTTTAGTTTGAGAAAACTTCTAGGTAACTCTTGTATCAGTCCTCAAGAGTGTATGAAGTGTTTGTTTGAAAACTTTTTGAAAGTGTAGGTGCGAAAAGTTGTTTTTGTTTTTTTTGAAAAAAAGAGAGCAAGTACTTAAAAACCTCTACCTACTCAAAAGGGAATTTAATTGTGCAAATGTCCTTTAGACAGTATTATCCTGCTATTGAGGAATAGGTAGCACCGTCGTTGGAGTTTTCGGGTCAATTCGATTTTAGGGACGTGTGGTCACTAAAGCAACGTTAGGACGCTTTAGTGGTAATCCTAATGTCTTAGATCATTTTTATCGAGGCAACCATTTCGAGGCAACTTATGATCTTGGGACAAAGGACGACCTCTAAAATATCCTATACTTAATGACCACGTTTGAGGCAACCAAATGAGGTATACCCTAGAAGTGGCGTGTGCAAGTGTGTCAATTTTCAGTTATATTATTCTTGCATGTCATGGTGGACTACTGTTGATTTTAAGTTAAGAGTTAATCTTGTCATACAATCCTAGTTAGCATACATCTAAGCAGTTAATATATGTACAGGAATTTAAAGTGCGGGAATTGTAAATCCTACGCTATTACAAGGCTTTCGGGGAGGGGGATTATTTACATGTCCAAAAATATTGGGGGAAATAAAAACAGTAAAGTAAAAGAAGGTCTTAGTTTAAGCTATTACATCCCAGTAAAATAAACGCGCGTGAATCTAAAAAAAATCCTAAGAATAAGAACTCTTTTTGTTGTTTTTGATTAAGATATTTGAATTAAATACTCCTAAGCCTAGTTTATTTTAAATTGATAAAATGAAGTTAAAATAATTAATTAATTTATTTACAAAATTAATTTGAATAAAAAACTAACCTAATATTTTTTTTGTGATTTTTTTTATATTTTAATGTTAATTAAAAGATAAAAAGAAGTCTATGAGAATAAAAACAAAAAAATAAAGTGCAGGAGGGATCCTTCGATCCAGGGAAAAAAGGAGTTTCGACCCAGGGAGGGAATGGACTGCTTCGGTCCAGAGAGGGTCCTGGTCCTTTCGATTGGGCCAGACAGTAAGGCGTGAGTAGCCTTCGATCCAGGGAAGAGGATTGCCCTTCGATCATGGAGGTCATGGCTTTCGATCCAGGGATGAGATGCCTCTTTCGATCCAGCACGCTAATGGGTTCGATCCAGAGAAGGGCTCTCCTTCGATCTGGGATGTTATACCTGCAAAAGTATGTGAGTGAAACAAAAATGCAGGGCCTGGGTATTGAATCCCAGGCCCTTCGATCCCGCACTTGTTGGGGTCTCTTCAGGCTAAATCTGCAGCAAATGTTAGCACACGAAAAATGTGACCTGGGTGCCAAACCCAGGCCTTTCGATCCTGTCTAAGATGGCAAGTCAAAGGTAACAACAAGTAATAATGCGTTTACGCAAATGTAAGGTTGGACAATTTACCCTTTCTTACCTGCAGATTGAGTCTCCGATTTGGGCACTGGCTGGATGGGAGCACTTTCAATCTGGGATTTCTGGGCGCAGGCACTTTCGATCTGGGCACTTCTGGGCGCAAGCACTTCTGATTTGGGCACTTCCTGGATGTAGGAACTTTTGATTTGAGGGCTTCTGGGCGTAGGCACCTTCGATCTGAGGGACTGCTTTGGCTTGGAAAATTCTGGGCAGCGTCTCTCCAATGTTTTGTTCTCCTGCAGATTTTTTGAAGAAGTGTGTATAATTTTCGTTCTATGATTTTCGTGTGATTTTTCGTGTAATTTTTTGTGTGTGTTGTAATGTGTCACTGGCCTCCTATTTATAGGAGTGTGGGAGTGCACGAAAATGGCAAGGGACAACCATTAAAATAGGCCTTTAACGCTCTGGACAAAAATCAAACACATTAAATCATTTCCTTTTTTGAAACATTCGTGTCCCTTGAATGAACCTGGACGCTTGGATTTCGAGTGCTTTCAAGCCATGCTCTTCGATTAGTCCTGATTTGCCTCTTTCGAATGGACTCCCTGCGTACCCTTCGAATGGGCCTGGCCCAAATATCAATCGAAGGATTCCAATCGAAATGCTCTGCTAACAGGCCAATCAAAAGGTGTTGTTCATGCCAAATGAAGGACATGGTTGACATGCCTGTCGACATTGCCTTGACATAATTCAAATCGAATGCTTGTCCATAATGCCAATCGAAATACTCCTTCAGAATGCCAATCGAAAGATATTTGAAGTACCACTCAAAAAATTTCTTTTTCCTTAGGCAAGAGTTTGTGATCAACCAGGCAGGGGGAAGACTTTGGAAAACATGAGAGGGCAAATTTTGGGGTGCAACACAAGGGATATCGGTACAGACCAAGGTGTCACACCAACGTAGCTACTGCTTCATCCGTGTCGGTCTACACCGGACAGATCCCTCATAGTTTATTGCTACTTACCTAAAGGGTATCCCCAGACCCGAGTTAGGATCTATAGAACTCCGATACAAGCCCACAAAATTAAAGCATACAAAGCATACAATTGAAAACACAATGATCTAAAACCCTAAGGTAACCCCACTTTTAGAAAATTCCCCAGCAGAGTCGCCAATTCTGTGATCGGTGGGAATGAGAACTGACTGTTTTTGGAATGCTGGTTCGCGTTTTGCGTTTGTTTTCGTAAAATGTCGCGGTGAGTAAGAGTCGCCACCGTCTTTTATTTTATCCAACAAGGAAAGGACAAAAGCACAGAAAAATTCCTTTTTGAGATATTTCTCGGGTTCGGGAGGTAGATTATAGAAAGGGGAGGTGTTAGCACCCTTTCTATCCGTGGTTATCCACGGGCTCTTAGGTACTTGCTCATTATGCTTTCAAAAGTTTGCTTTTCTTCGTGTTTGTGGGTTTGAAAAGGGTTTTTGTTTTGAAGAGAGTGTAAGTGCAAAAAGTTTTGTTTTGTTTTCAAAAAGAGCAAGTACTTAAGAACCTCTACTTACTCAAAAAGGAATTAAACTGTGCAAATGTCCTTTAGACAGTGCTATCCCACTATTAAGGAGTAGGTAGCACCATCGTTGGAGTTTTTTGGGTCAATTCGATTAAGGGACGTGTGGTCACTAAAGCAATGTTAGGACGCCTTAGCGGTAACCCTAATGTCTTAGATCATTTTTATCCGAGGCAACCGTTTTGAGGCAACTTTGATCTTTGGACAGGAGGGCAACCTCTAAAACATCCTATACTCAATGACCACGTTCGAGGCAACCAAGTGAGGTGTACCCTAAGAGTGGCATGTGCGAGTGTATTGTTTTTCAGATATATTATCTTTGTACATGTTATGGTGAGCTATTGTTGATCTTATCTTGCCATACATATCCTATTTACTAGCAAGCATATAAAAGTAATAAAGCACAGAAAGATAAAATCCTACACTATTACAACCATATTGAATTGCATAAAAATATAAGGGCAAAAATAAAATAAAAGCAAAAAAAGTGAGGGTCTTTCGATTGAGGCAGAAAGCCCTTCGATTCTGCACTTTCTGGCTTTCTTCGATTTGGCCTGAAAGGGGTGAAGGCATGACTTTCGACTGAGGCCTCACGGTCAGCATGTTGTGCCTTTCGATTGGGACCAGTGGGACAACATGTTGTGCCTTTCGACTAGGCCTGGAATCTATGCAAGATGTAATCTTCCTTTCTGCCTCCTTCGACTGGGCCTGGAGTCAGTGAGGGAATGCCTTTCGACTGAGCCTGGAAGTCAGTGAAGGCATGCTTTTCGTTTGGGCCTAGAAGTCAACATGGTTTTTCCTCCTGGTTGTCTCTTTCGTTTGACCTGGAGAAAGAGGGTAGAAGCCAGAAGCTTCGTTTCCTATTTCCTACTTCCTGTTTCTTTCATTTCAAGCATTAAATGGCAACATGTCCTGAGGCAATGCTAGTATTTGTCTTGTAAACAGTTTAATAGTTAAAGCAAGTTCAGGTAAACAGAAAGCAAAACGAAAGGCTTAGCTCTAAAAAATATGTTAAAAAGGGTGGAAATGAAAGGAATAATGGTATATACATGTTTCAAACGAAAGGGAAAATTACTATGCCATGAAACTAAAAGTTCAAAGGTAAGAATAACTTACCTTGCTTCAGGCTTTGAATAGATGTGGGGCCTTGAGTGGTGGCCCTGGATGCTGGATTCGAAAGAGGGGTCAATAGCTGTGCTTAGAACGCTGGATTTGAAGGAAAAGAAAAAGCAAGTGTGATGCTTCTTTGATTCGAAGGAGACTGAAGTGTGGTTGTTCTTCAGAGTCGAAGGAGATGAATGTGATTTTGGTTTTTTTTGTGATTTCTCAAGTGTTGATGAACTTTGAGAGTTTTATTGTGTTTGAGAAAATTTGGGGGATTCGTTCCTCTGGTCCCCAGATCCTCCTTAAACATGTGTTGGAGCCTCTTATTTATAGGCAAAGTTGGCTGAAGCTTTTGGAGGGAAAACAAAATAATTTGAACAATTTGAGTAAACTGCTCTTTGTAGCCTTCGAGGGATAGTGGTTGTATGCTGTTTTGGTGCAAGAATGGGGCAGTGTTTCAAGACTGTTGTGCAGCAGTTTTGGCCAGTGTACCATGCCTGAACTTGGCAGCAAGCATCTTTGAATATTTTATCCTTTCATTTTGACCCTCCTTCGACTAGATTCTTCTTCCAACATATTGTTTGACTTTCTTCCAACAAGTGTTCTTCGAACGAATCACCTTTGTGTATCGTTTGAAGGGGCCAAATGTGTCCTTCGAATGGACTAGTCAGGCGTACCCTTCGACATGGACTCATATGTATGCCCCTCAAGTCCACCACTATATGTCTTTTGAAGGGCCCATCAACCATGTGCTGTAGTTTGTCAAGGATGGAAATGCAGCAGACTAAAGAGAAATGTTGTCCAGTCGAAGCTAGTACAAACGTAGTCAATGTTTTGTCGAAGCCTTATGGTCGAAACAAGCTAATGCCCAGTCGAAGCTTGTATCGAAGAAAACATATTGCCAAATCGAAAGCTCATGCTCAAAGGAAGCATATTGCCCAATCGAAGCTTGGGTCGAAACAAACATAAAGGGAGTCATTGCCTTTTAGCGTAAGGGAAGTTCCTGGCTTCTGAGTCGAAGGGTGTTTCTAAACTTGCACTCGAAGGAGGCTTTAAGTTCAACATGAAGGACATATCCAAGTTGCATTCGAAGGATGTTTCCAATCCAAACGAAGGATGTACCTAAACTTGCACTTAAAGGAGGCTTTAAGTTCAAAATGAAGGACATGCCCAAGTTGCATTGGAAGGAGGCTCTTGCTCAAAATGAAAGATGTAATCCAAGTTGCATTGGAAGGAGGCTCTTGCTCAAAACGAAGGATGTAATCCAATTTGCATTCGAAGGAGGCCAAGAGTCAATCGAAGGGTGCTGAATCGAAGGAGACCTGTTTTCCTCCAAATTTGTCAAAATATTATTTTTATCTGTTTTCTCCCTTTTTGACAGTTTCCTTTTAATTTTGGTACTGGAAAATTCCAAAGTACTTGTGCAAGCTTGAACCTTGAGAATCCTTGTGAGAAAGGCCTTGAAGAATGAGAGGGCAAATTTTGGGGTACAACAAAGTGCTTCTTCTTCTTCGTTGCTAATTTCTTCTCCATGGTGAGCTTGCTAATTTTGTTTGATATTGAACCCTAGATTTTCCAGGGGGTTAATCAGAAGACTAAATATTTGTGATAGATACAAACATTCCAACATGGATTTTAATAACACAGTCAACAAAGAATCTAATGCCACATATGAAACTCATAGGGAATCTTGGGATACGTGGTTTTCTGTTTGAGAATCTATATTTGTTAAGAGGCAGAAATAATTTTTTTTAATAGGGGGTAAATTAAAACTCGCTACTATTGCAAGGGGGTAAAGTATATTTAACCCATTCAATAATGATAAAAATATAATCATAATTCTCTTATGAAATTTTAATACACGTTTCTTGAAATAACTTTCAATTGTCCTTCCATACAAAAAGATACGAAAATGATTTTGTATAATATTCTTATAAATGTTAAGCATACTATTTTGTTTTTTGTTTGCACAATGCAACTACCCGTACTACAAGTAGCAACATCCCAGATTCCTTTACGATAAATCAATTATCTTACAATAAATCTCTAGATTATGTTAATATCAAGCTTGTTATCCTCAAAAGGACAACAAATACTTTTAAAGAAAAATTAATTTTAAGAGTTGAACATGGAAAGATAAATCAGAAAATAAATTAAACATGTTAGAGCATGAACAATTTTTTCGATTGAAAAAGCAAGAGAACGAAGAAGAACAGAAAAAAAGTTAAATCTTTTACGGTATCAAAATCCAATAGATTTTAAGAGCTTTTCGATTGAAAAAGCAAGAGAATGAAGAAGAATAGAAAAAAAAAGTGAATATTAAGTTTGCAAGTGAATGATAGTAACTCATGAGAATCCAAAAGGTTGATTATTGAATTTGTGTGGAAATTCCAAAAACCAAATAAATTTGAAAGTATTCATTATATACTTGTATTGTACGTCGGTTCTAATATAATAACACTAATTGTAAACGTGTGTTGGCTCCTAAATTCGACACCTTTGCTTTGATTGATGTCAGCCATTAAAAGCTGAAAGATGCTTTCGACTGGCTAAGCCTGTCGAAATACCCGTCGAAAGATGGCAAAATACTTAGAAGATTTCTTCCAAGGAAGAAGGCTGATTGCCTTCGACGTCGAAGGAGTTTTCATCGAAGACGTCTCTTGATGAAAGTGTTCGATGGTCCAGAGTGGAGCAGTTTGAAATTCAAAGCTTTGGAGGGAAAACGGTTTCCAGCAGTTACTACGTGCAAACATGCAAGGATCTGGAGCGTCGAGCATGGAGAACGTGCCAAGTGGCTTGATCTCGAAGCAGTGTAACTGCCCGACGGTTACTTGGAATGTTTTAGTATAAATAGGAGTAGACATGTAGTTTCTCGCGTGTGTTCACAATTATATACATAGTCACTCATTTAGATTCAAGTACCCAGTGTGAGCGAAAGAATTGTTGAGAAATGTATGTGTGAAACACCAATTTTATCAATTAAAGTCATTTACTTTTCCAGCATTTTACTTGCTTTTCTCCTTTAAATTCCTGTCGAACCTTTACTTTAAAGCCTTGTTTATTTTACCAAGCCTTTCCTTTATGCAATTTACTTGAAACCTTTTATTTAAAGCCTTATCCACCTTAATCAAACTTCAAAATCAACCTATGTCCATAGGATCAATCTGATCGATCCTGCGAGTAACCAAATAAGTAACCATTTGGAGGATCAGCGGTTGTTTACCAAAACCCAAGGTAAACAAATTGGCACACCTGGTGGGACTGTGTGTTGATTGTTGAAAATAGTCTCATCTTTTCGAGTTGTATGTTATTGAGGAGTGGTAGAATATACACCAACGATAACAATACTGCCAGAAGAAGGGAAGAGATGGCGAATCCGCCAAACAATAACGAAATCCCACAAACGAGTGTGGGAGCAACGGTTAATATGACCGTAAGTGAAGCGACGAATGTTGGTTCGACACCAGCAGTGTCAGTCACAACCACGGGGCCAATAACTTCGTTTACAGGCCCCAGAATACCTTTGGGAACCCCCCCACCAAGGGGAAATATAGGCACAAGGCCTGTGGTTCCCCCAGGATTTATTCCATTCTATGGCATGCCAACTTCTGAAGTGGCAAGCCTGACGAATGCTGCGTCCACTTATTCAGACCCTTTCGTGAGTGCTTCTTCGCCACTCCAAGGCTCTGGAGTAGGCATGGCGAATAGAAATAGGACCCAACTCTTAGGAGGAACGTCCCAAGTAGCCCATGGCCTTACAAATGCCTCGACAGCAGTCTTGAGGCAACAGATGGACGAAAGCAACCATGATATGGTGCAAATGTTGGCACAAACTTTGAGTACAGTGCTAAATCCTCTAATACAAAATACTACTCAATCGAATCAGCAAGTTACATCGCAAATGACGCGTTTGGCTGACTTCTTTGGAGTACCCCCACCTATTCGACAGCCCCAAAGGGCGCAAATAAGAGGAAATCAGGGGATATTTGTAGAGGAAGAAACCACCATTAACCAGGCCCAACAGCCTGTCGAAGAAAACCTTAGGGCACGGTTGGAACAACCTGTCGAAGAGCCTAGGGTAATAGCCCCAGAGGTAAGGTTAGTCAACAGAAACCAAAATGTTGACGAAGTGGTTCAGCATATCCAATACCAAAACATGGGTTTGGAAAATAATCTGGCAACCATGATCGAAAGGATCATGAATCAGAATGGGATGAACATGGGCTTTCGAAGGCCCAACTTTACATCCCCATTGTCAGAATATGTGTTACAAACAGATTTACCTCCTAGGAGCAAAGTCCCCAAATTTACTAAGTTCTCTGGGGACACGACAGAATCTACTGTCGAACATGTGGCGAGGTATTTGATCGAAGCAGGAGACATTTCGAATAACGAAAACCTAAGGATCAAGTACTTTCCAAGTTCTTTAACCAAGAACGCTTTCACTTGGTTTACAACTCTCCCCCCCAATTCGATCCATCATTGGACCCAGTTGGAAAGATTGTTCCATGAACAATTCTACATGGGGCAAACCAAGATAAGCCTGAAAGAACTGGCCAGTGTGAAGAGACGTTTCACTGAACCTATAGATGAATATCTGAATAGGTTTAGGTTGCTTAAGGCGAGATGTTTTACACAAGTGCCAGAACATGAGTTGGTCGAAATAGCCGCTGGCGGTTTAGATTATTCCATTAGGAAGAAGCTAGATACCCAGTACCTAAGAGACATGGCCCAACTGGCCGACAGAGTTCGACAGGTCGAACGCCTCAAAGTTGAAAAAGCTAAGGCAACAAAAACTCACAAGAGAGAAAGAATAGCGTACGTTGAGATGGATGACGAAGATCTAGAATCCTTCGACGATACTTTAGCTGTCGAAGAAGGAGAGGTCGATTTAGCAGAACTAAAGCAAGGGCCTCCATACTCTTGTAAACAGTTAGTCCCCTCAAATGGGAAAAATCCCATTGGTCCAGACAGGACCAACGATAGGTTCCCAAAAAAGACTTACAGTTTTGACATCACAAAATGTGATGAAATATTCGACTTGCTAGTTAAAGATGGCCAAATGATAGTGCCCCCTGGGGTAAAAGTGCCTCCTCTTGATCAAAGAAAGAAGAGAGGTTTTTGCAAATATCATAATTTTTTGGGCCATAAAACTTCTCAATGTTTTCTTTTCAGGAATCTTGTGCAAGACGCTATTGAGGAAGGGAGATTAAAGTTTGCTGACAAATCCCCTATGGCTGTCGACTCCAATCCACTGAAGGCTGAAGCCCACTATGCAGAACCCTCCGAGGTGAACATGATAGAGGCAACCAGCATCCCGTCGAAGAAGCCAGGAATTACCATGGTCGAAGTCTCAAAGGACCACATCAACATGCCAATTTTTGGCAGTTTTTCTGGAAATTTATCCAGGAAGACAATTGAGGCTGTCCAGAAAGCGGTCGAGGACCCGAAGTCGAAGACTGCTGAAACACAAAAAACTGGACCAAAGCCCAGTTCCCACTTGGCCACGTTTCAAGGCCAGACGGAGAATCTGGAGACACAAATGAAGCAACTAACTCTTGCTAATAAGGATACAATGAATATCAACATGGTTGAACTTTCTGACCCTAAAGCTTCAGAAGAGGCCATAAGGCAAGAGCAGGCTAATAAAACGGCTTTCCCTAGGGAAAACGAAAACTTGGCAGATTTTTTACAAAGATGCCAGAAGAAGAAATCAGAGGTGGTGCTGTGTCCAAGATGCAGTTCGATCTTTGATAAAAAAGCTGCTGAGCACATACAAGGTGTGAGAGCAGCAAACAAGAGAAGGGAGAATGCTGACCTTCGACATGATCCCAGAAGGGGTTCTAATCAAGACAGGAGGCCATTGACTTTTAGGCCTCCAACAAATGTACCAGTAGACACTTGGTACAAAACCTCTGGCCGGAAAAGGCCAAGTGAAGAGAAATGGCATTATTTCGATGTGCCAAGAGGTTCCTCTTTAATTCAGAAGAAAGAGCCTCAAGTTGCTGCACCCAAGGTTGCTCAAGTGTCCAGCAACTACAAGGGAAAAAATCCTATGTCTCGATCCCAATGGAGGAGATATCAAAGGAGGCGAAAAGCTGAAAGGGAGGCTGCCAACGAACCTAAGGCAGAAACTAGTTCGAATGTGCCTCAAAGGAAACAAAGAAAGCCTCTTGAGAGAGAACCAGTTACCAACAGGCTAGTTTGGCCTAACCAAAGTGAAGTCGAAGACGAAGATGATGCTGAGTCCGACGATACTCTGGATATAATGGTGAATATTGTTTCAGTACTGCCTAGGGAATTCAATCGACAGGTAGAAGTCGAAGCCAGTGACTGGGAGGTGGAACAAGAAATGGCCAAACATAGGCCAGTGTGCTATTTTGTCATGGACAATGGCACTACAGAGGAACAAAATGGCTTCTTCGAGCCACCTACAGAGGCGATGAAGAATCACCTCAAACCTTTGTTCATAAGGGCTAAGCTCGAAGAGACCACTGTGAACAAAATATTGGTCGACTGTGGGGCCACTATCAATATTATCCCTCATTCTATGCTAAGGAAGATTGGCAAAAGGGATGAAGAAATCAAACCTCACAATATGGTCCTGTCCAACTATGAGGGAGGCATTGGGACCACCATGGGAGTGATCCAGCTAGATATCAAAGTTGGGTCGATCCTTCGACCAACAATGTTCATGGTCATATCGGCCAAACCTAACTACAACCTTTTGTTAGGCCGTGAGTGGATTCACGGTGTTGGCGCTGTGCCTTCATCGATGCATCAAAGACTGCTGCTATGGCGTCCAGATGGGATGGTCGAAAACATAGAGGCGGATCAAAGTTACTACCTTGGCGAAGTGAATCACTTGGGTGTAACAGATTTCGACAAAAACTTGGCTCACATAGGGCCATGTCCAACACCTGACTTCGACATGGCGCCAGCGCCAAACACCTTTTGTTCCTTATACCTGCATCCTGAGCATGGTTTCCAATAGGACAGAGAAGACTTGTCCCACATAGACTTCAGTGGGCTAACTGATATCCAACCAACTGGTTGGGGAAGTGAATTCAGTGATAATGACTGAGTCACAATCTCTGAAGCGAATTTCGGCTTATGTGGCCGAAACCAAGATGATAACGACTCTCGAAGCTGAAGTAAAGTACATGGCCACACAGGCCAATGATCAACAAATATCTGCTGTTGGCCCAGGAAAGGATTTCGATCCAAAACCTCCTGATATCATGCCAGAAGGAATGCAGGAACAGAGGCTCGACGCCATCTATGACGATGAGCCTTTGGGCTTCGAAAAGGATCCCTTGGCGAACAACATTAAGATGTTAGCACAAGACCCTTTAGAAGAAATCAACTTAGGCGAAGGATCAGAGAAAAGGCCAACTTACATCAGCGCCAGAATTGATCCAGAACTTAGGTTGGAAGTAATCCAATTGCTGAAAGAGTTTAAAGACTGTTTTGCATGGGATTATGACGAAATGCCTGGTCTCGACAGAGGATTGGTAGAACTTCAGTTGCCAATCAAACCTGGAAAGAAGCCAATCAAGCAAAATCCAAGACGCTTCGCTCCAGAAATATTGTCGAAGATCAAAACGGAGGTCGAAAGACTTCTGAAATGCAAATTCATCCGTGTTACAAGGTATGTCGAATGGATTGCAAATATTGTGCCAGTAATTAAGAAAAATGGCACATTAAGGGTGTGCATAGATTTCAGAGACTTGAATGCTGCCACCCCCAAAGATGAATATCCTATTCCTGTGGCGGAAATGCTAGTCGATTCTGCCGCTGGCTACGAGTACCTGAGTATGCTCGATGGTTATTCAGGGTATAATCAAATATTCATTGCTGAAGAGGATGTGTCGAAAACAGCTTTTCGATGTCCTGGGGCCTTAGGCACTTACGAATGGGTAGTGATGCCTTTTGGCCTAAAAAACGCTGGGGCAACGTACCAGCGAGCAATGAATACTATCTTCCATGATTTTATTAACACTTTTATGCAAGTTTATATTGATGATATTGTTATAAAATCTGTCTCCAGGAAGAACCATATTGACCACCTTCGACAATCATTCGAAAGGATGAGAGAACATGGTCTGAAGATGAACCCTTTGAAGTGTGCGTTCTGTGTGAAAGCTGGAGATTTCTTGGGCTTCGTTGTCCACAAGAAAGGAATCGAAATCAATCAGAACAAGACGAAGGCAATTTTGGAAGCGAAAGCGCCATCGAATAAGAAGGAATTGCAATCTCTCTTAGGCAAGATAAATTTCTTGAGAAGGTTTATATCTAACCTAAGTGGGAAAGCTCAGGCCTTTTCACCCTTACTTCGACTGAATAAAGAGGGGTTCGAATGGGGGCAAGAGCAGCAAGAAGCCTTCGACAAAATCAAAGGGTACCTCACTAAGCCACCTATTTTGGTGCCTCCTTGTAGCAATAGGAGTATGAGATTGTACATAGCTGCATCTGACAAAACTCTGGGAAGTATGTTAGCCCAAGAGGATGAAAATGGAGTCGAAAGACCCATTTATTATCTCAGTCGAGTTTTGAATGATGCAGAAACTAGATATAGCGAAGTTGAAAAATTGTGTCTATGTCTGTATTTCTCTTGTACAAAACTCAAGCAATATATAAAACCAGTTGATGTTTATGTTTCGTCTCATTTTGATGTTTTCAAATATATGTTGTCGAAACCTATCTTGCATAGTAGAATTGGCAAGTGGGCATTAGCATTGACTGAGTACTCCTTGACCTTTATGCCTCTTAAGGTAGTAAAAGGACAAGTGGTTGCAGACTTCATAGTCGACCACTCAATTCAAGTCGAGGATATTAATTATGTGGAGATAGAACCTTGGAAATTCTACTTCGATGGTTCCAGCCATAAAAATGGAACAGGAGTAGGAGTCTTGATTATTTCTCCAGATAAAATTCCAACAACATTCAAGTACCAAATAGAAGGTTCTTGTTCGAACAATGAGGCTGAGTATGAAGCTCTAATTACTGGCCTTGAGATATTGTTGGAATTGGGGGCAACTCGAGTCGAAATAATGGGAGACTCAGAGTTAGTCATCAAGCAAGTCACAAAGGAATATAAATGCATAAGAGAGAATCTCATTATGTACTTTGTGATAGCAAATCGTTTATTGAAACAATTTGAAAGTGTCAATATTCGACACATACCCAGAGTCGAAAATCAAATAGCCAATGACTTGGCACAAATTGCATCTGGGTATAAGATTTCAAAAACGAAACTACAAAGAGCAATCGAAGTTCGAGAGAAGATAAAAGCAACTTGTCTATCACCATCAGACTTGGAATCGACGAGGCTAGGATATGCTGATCACAGTAACTTCGAGATTTCGTTCATTGATAATTTGTCAGATCAAGATTGGAGGAAACCCATTGTGGACTATCTCCAAAATCCAGGAGCTCCGACAGAACGAAAAACAAAATACAGGGCGTTGAGTTTTGTGCTCATGGGTAACGAGTTATTCAAGAAGACGCCTGAAGGGGTGTTGCTGAAATGTTTAAGTGAAACTGAAGCATACATATTGGTAGGCATTGATTATTTTACTAAATGGATCGAAGCTGTCCCTTTAGTCAATGTAGACCAAGAAAATGTCATTGAATTCATTCAAAAGAACATTATATTTAGGTATGGAATCCCTGAGACAATAACAACTGATCAAGGGTCAGTTTTCACTGGTCGAAAGATGCAGGAATTTGCTCAGGAAACAGGTTTCAAACTCCTAACATCCACGCCTTATTATGCACAGGCGAATGGTCAAGTCGAAGCAGCTAACAAAGTGGTGATTGGCTTGATAAAGAAACATGTTGGGAAGAAACCAAAGAATTGGCATAAGACGTTAGACCAGATTTTATGGGCTTGTCGAACGTCCCCAAAAGAAGCCACTGGTACAACACCATATAGGCTAACTTTTGGCCATGATGCAGTATTGCCAGCAGAAATTTGTCTTCAATCTGCAAGAGTTCAGAGGCATTATGATATTCCTTTTGAGGTTTATTGGAATATGATGTTAGATGAATTGGTGGATTTAGACGAAGAGAGATTACACGCTCTCGACTTACTCAGGCTTCAGAAGAAAAGAGTAGAAGACTCTTATAATAGAAAGGTAAAACCTAAGGTATTTTTGCCTGAAGATTTAGTTTGGAAGGTAATTCTTCCCATGGATCGACGGGATCGAAGCATGGGGAAATGGTCACCCAAATGGGAAGGACCCTTCAGAGTTATCCAAACTTTTTCTGGTGGAGCCTATGAAGTCGAAGAGATAAGTGGTGATAAAAGGCTCTTGAGAGTAAATGGTAAATATTTGAAAAAATATAAGCCTATACTTCAAGAGATAAAAATAAAATAATAAAAGAACAAACTAAATTAACCATAAAAAATGCCAAAATGGAAATTTTTATTAATTTCAGCCAAGATGGCAATTGTTGTCGAAAACGATTACAGAAGATGGTTACAAAAGAGAATCAATCAAAAGGTAAGAGAATTCTTGAGTCGAAGATACTTGGCATACTGCAGCTCCAACCTCTTTTTGCACCAAGAGTTTTCTTGCACTAGTTTGGCAATTTGAGCGTGGAGGCTTTGGGCCCTCTCAGCGAATTCCAGGCCTTGCTTGATCTCAGTCTGGCTCTCAGTGTCTGGGATGGTCGAAAGAATTTCCTCCTGGAGCACAGTGTTGGCGTTTATCTTCGCCTCTATCTCTGCAATTTGTGCTCGAAAGGAGACATTCTCTCGCTCAATGGCATCGACTCTTTCCTGTGCAGACGCTTTTTGTTTCGACAACTCGGCAATTCGAGAAGTCGAATCTGAGACAGCAGTCCACGCAGATGAGCTTTTTCCATGCAGCACTTCGAGCTGACTGTTAAAACCTCGTTGGCGCCTGTAATCCGCTGAAACTTGATCAATCATAGAATGTAATTCCATGATCAAGTCTGAGATTTCTGGGGCTACAGCTTCGAAGTCAACAGCATTCAAGACCTCTTTTAAGCATGATGGAGCAGTGGGGTCCCCCTCTAAAGTCTTCATCAAATCCCTCTTGAAGAACTGGGCCTTAACCTTCGCCAACGCATCATCAAGAGGAGAAGTTTCAGTAGATTTCCCCGACAGGGTAGGAATTTCCTGACTAGTGTCAGAAGAACTCTTACTCTCGATGATTGCATTGAGGTAGCTGACAGGGTCAGTTTGTTTCAAGATTTCCAAGTCCTCTTTTGACCTGTGCTTTGAGGAGGTAACCCTTGCCACAGTATTATCTTGGGCTTGAGGCTGTTGAATGCTGAGTGCCTCGATTGGTTGCTCTTCGACTTGGACTGAGGAGGTACCAGCGTCGACTTGTGGTTCTTCGTTAGCATCACCCTGGGGTTCTTCGCCAGCGTCATTTTGTGGCTCTTCGCTAGCGTCACCCTGGTGTCCTTCGCCAGTACCACCTTGGTGCTCTTCGTCAACAGCATCTTGATTTTCTTCGCCATTGCCTTGGTCTCTTCCTTCAGGATTCTCTTCTGACGACAAGTCCACCACATGAACCGTTTCTGGCTGTGTTTCCTCCACCATAGGTTCTTCTGTTGTCTTCTCCACTGTTTCAGCACTGGCCTCATTCTCAGTATGGGCTTCGTCATTGCCCAAATCTTTTTCCTGAGGCCTGCTAAGGTCAGCAGATTCTAGAGTTTCTGAAGTCCTTGGTGGAGAACTTTCAGTAGTGTCCTGAAAAAGAGAAAGAAGACAAATCTTCAGATGTCGAAAGAGACACAATCGAATACTGGTATCTATGCCTAAGTTATAAAAAGGGTCCAATAGATTACCTGTGGATTAACTTCAGCCCCAGGGCTGGAATTGTCACTTTCGACAGGCTTGGTAAGAAGAGCGTTCAGTTCCTCCTCAGTTGGCTCCTCGATGATCACTGCAGGTGGCCTAGGCTTTCTCACAGCGACCTTTATTCTGACGGTTCGACCTTCAGGGGCAGGAGCAGGAACAGAAGCATCCTTCGTTAACTTTCGCCTCTTTAAGGGGGCAGGAGGAGAATCACTTTCGTCATCACTCCCTGATTCGACCACCAGTGCTGCCCGTTTCTTGGGCGAAGGGGCCTAGAAAACCAATAGGAATTCGATTGAATAATTACATCGAAAACAAAAAATCGAAAGCCAGAAGAAAAATGAAGAAAATCTGGTTACCGATGCAGGAGGCTTCCTCGAAGAGCCTTCCCCCTGTTGGTTGCTTATGGTCTTCGCCGGCGCTGTAGTCTTCGCCGACGGTGGAGGTTTTGTTGAAGGGCCTCCTCCTTGTGGGCCTTCTGTAGCCTTCTTGGCTAGAGGCTTTCGAACAACTGAAAGCGAAAAGAAAAGTTAACAGGCTAGCAGTCGAAGAGAAAGACAAAAAGTAATGTGAGAGCATGAACTTACATTTCTTTACTTTGTCCAACACAAGGACAAAAGACTTCTGCAACTCTGCCATGAAGTCCTTCTCGTCGAAGAAGTACTCAACATAATAGCTTCTCCACCATTCCTCGAAAGATGGTGAGCAAAGGAAATTAAGCTGGTAATCAAACAGCGAGAGGATTGTTCGACCATCATATCTTCCGATATGCTTGATGGCAGCTTCTTCTGTATAATCGTTGCAGAAGTACAACATTGACTTCTCTCTTTGAAAAATAGGAGAAGGCAGGGTTTGGATGATACCAAACTGGCGAGATACCAGATTTGGTTGATAGGCAAGCAGACTCAAATGAGTCTTAGAACTCTTAAATCGAAGAGGCATGATCCTGGGTGTCAGGAATGCCTCCCAAAGTACGGTGTGCTCATCGACATTGGGACCACTCGATTCCTTTGGATGTGGCCTTGTGAACCATGCTGGCCCCACCCTCCGTTGAGCAAATGGAGCCATAGTTGAAACAAATTCCTTCCTTCGAGCGAACATCAGAACGAAGTTAGTGAAGGTTTGTTGAAACTCCAGCCCATCTTCCACAGGTGTCAGCAGAGCCAGCCTAATTCCTTCGATACGTCTATTAGCTATCGCTGGGGCTTGTTCATTTATCTGAATCTTCTTGGGTAAGAAAGATTCGAAAGTGGCGTTGAGCCACAGTTGAAGTAGCCAGAAAGGCCCAGCGAGTAGCAAACTGGCCCTATCTTCGATATGTTTCAAAAGAGTGACCCCATTGCTGATCGAGTCATAAAGACTGGCCAGAATTAGTTCTGCCAAACAGATGTTTTGGCGGTGATGCAGTTGGGTGGCAAGAGTGACCATCTTTTTGGTCACTTGTAGAGACTTCGAGCAAAACACAAAGCGAGTTAGCCATAAGGCTAGAAACGCTATGTGTTCGACATCCGACACCGCGTCTGTCGACCTGTCATGATAATGGTTGATAAAGGTGGTGTATGTTGGCTTGGTCTCAGAGAAGCCAATTTGGTCCTCCGACATCTCCTCCGGGTCGAAGTAATCTCCGGTTGGTCGAAGGCCAGTAATAGCTGCTACGTCGAAGAGTGTGGGGGTTAACATCCCACATGGAAGGTGAAAAGTGAAGTGAGAGTAATCCCAGAACAACAGCGAAGCTATAAGCATCTCTGGGGAGTAGTTTAAGCCTGTCTTCGACAGCATCACTAGGTCGAAGATTCCCATTTCCTTCCAGACTGGAGTTTGATGTTTCTCCAACTTTGTTAGCCAAGCAACATAATCGGAGGTCAGATTAGGGCAAGACCTGAAGACCCTAACACTTCTGTTGAAGAAGCGGAGGTCGATTTTCTCGCGTGTAGGGTCTTCGTTGTCTTCTGCGTCCTTCTTGGCGCATGCTACTGGCTTGAGTTTCTCGACGATGGGGAAGTAGCTCTTGATCTTCAGAGCTTCAGAGATGCTTGGATTCATGGGGCCAGACATTGCGAAGATCTGGTTGGAGTATCCAACCGGGATCATCAAGTGACGCGAATAAGCATCGCGAACGGAGATGTCAGAAGGTTCAGGAACCCTTCGTTTCCCTGTAGAGTTCACTACCGGAGCAGTAACAAAGACCTTGGGTTTAACATGTTGTTCAGTTGGTGCGTTAGCCTTGGGGGCAGTAGAAGCAGAGGCCATTGTTGAGGATGAAGATGAAGTGAAAGAGGAAAAAATTTTCTGCAAAGAGAGCAAGCTTGTACGAAAGCAAGGAAGTTTGAAGGCTAGTTTGCGTAAAAAGTCCCACAATGGGATATTCACTACTATTTATAGTAGTGGGAAAAATCTCCAATAACGAGGACATTAAATGTCATTTAATGCTGCAGGAATTAGTGGGACGCGTGGCAACATCCTGTTGTTTTGGCCGTTTCTGCAGAAACAGAGAGACGCAGCGTGCGTCCTCGTTTTTGGGATTTGTCATAATGACAAATTCTGAAGTGACGTTTGGTACTGCACGCCGTACTGAAAGTGACGTCCTAGGATCAAATCAATGATGGTTTCTTGGGATTGCCAATAGTTGGTAAAAAGCAACAAAAAGTGCACAAGTTAACTTGTGACAAAGCGTGGAAAGACAGGTGTCGAATGGCGTTTTCAAAGAATGCCTTTTTCTTTCAGAGTCGAAATAAGGCATTCTTGGGGGGCAATTTGTTGGCTCCTAAATTCGACACCTTTGCTTTGATTGATGTCAGCCATTAAAAGCTGAAAGATGCTTTCGACTGGCTAAGCCTGTCGAAATACCCGTCGAAAGATGGCAAAATACTTAGAAGATTTCTTCCAAGGAAGAAGGCTGATTGCCTTCGACGTCGAAGGAGTTTTCATCGAAGACGTCTCTTGATGAAAGTGTTCGATGGTCCAGAGTGGAGCAGTTTGAAATTCAAAGCTTTGGAGGGAAAACGGTTTCCAGGAGTTACTACGTGCAAACGTGCAAGGATCTGGAGCGTCGAGCATGGAGAACGTGCCAAGTGGCTTGATCTCGAAGCAGTGTAACTGCCCGACGGTTACTTGGAATGTTTTAGTATAAATAGGAGTAGACATGTAGTTTCTCGCGTGTGTTCACAATTATATACATAGTCACTCATTTAGATTCAAGTACCCAGTGTGAGCGAAAGAATTGTTGAGAAATGTATGTGTGAAACACCAATTTTATCAATTAAAGTCATTTACTTTTCCAGCATTTTACTTGCTTTTCTCCTTTAAATTCCTGTCGAACCTTTACTTTAAAGCCTTGTTTATTTTACCAAGCCTTTCCTTTATGCAATTTACTTGAAACCTTTTATTTAAAGCCTTATCCACCTTAATCAAACTTCAAAATCAACCTATGTCCATAGGATCAATCTGATCGATCCTGCGAGTAACCAAATAAGTAACCATTTGGAGGATCAGCGGTTGTTTACCAAAACCCAAGGTAAACAACGTGAAAATGGAATAATATAATATATTAATTGTAGCCATCCATACGTTGGTTCTAATATAGTATATTAACTATAGCCGTCAAAATTGAATAATATAATACTTTAACTGTAGCCGTCAAAATGGAATAGATTTACTAATGGTATTCGACTATGTACAATTGGGGTGTTGAAAAAATTGCCGAATAGTTGAATAGGTGCAATGAGGTGTTGAATAAAGGGTTGAAAGTGAGGTGTTATGTTGAAGGAGAAGAAAGTGATGTCACATATAATCTTTGCAAAATCTTATTCGTTGTTGTGATTGTTTAGATTTTTAATTCATCTTAATTATTTGGAATCAATTATTTTATAATAAATTAATTTTTTATTTATTTTTATTTTCACCAAAATTCATCATTTTTTTGGTCTATAAATAGAGATTTGGTTCATTTCATTTGGACACACAAAAAAATGCACCTTTTCTCTCTATTTTTTCTATTTAACCTCTAATAAACTATTGTTTTATCCATTTTTATTTGTTTCAATAATGATTATCTCTATAAAATTAAAAAAAACTTAAATAAATTAAGAATATAAAATTAGAAAAAAATTAAAATAAATTATTAAATTAGAAAAAAAATTATTTAACTCTTAATTATTTTAATTTTATTTCAATAGATAATTGATATTAATATAAATTCATAAAAACAAAATTATAAAAGAAAATAAAAATAAAAATAAAAGTGATGAAGTAGGGTATTGAATTTTATTAAACAAAACCATTGTAATGAATAAAAATTGAATGAATATTGAATTATTAGGTGGAAGAAAGAGAAGATGATGTAGTATATAAAAAATGAAAAAGAAAGAAGTTGAGTATATAAACCATTATACATAATTTTATGTGATGACAAATCCTAATATTATGTTAGAATTTATTTAATAAATTTAATTATTGTAGCAAAGAATTATAGTAGATTTTTCCAAATTAAAATTAGAATAAAATAAAATAAAAGATTAAAATAGAAATTAACTATTAATTAGAGATTAAAATAAATTAAAAAAATTAAATAAAAAAAAGTGATAGTAACACACTCATTAAATATCAAATAAATGAGAGTAAAGTAATGGTAAATAAATCACACATAACCTAGAATCATAAAAGTTTAATTATTTAATTAAATAGTTTATAATAGGAGTCTAAACCAAAGAAGATAAAGGAGGGGTGACTTAACAAAAAAAACAGAGTGAACAATTCAATTTGTGATTGTAAGTTGATACTTTAACAACCAGAACAATATCATCACCATTACACTAAGATTTCATTTTTCCCATGTTCACCCTTGTACAATTCTCAATCAAATTTTCACACCTGGAACCCAATTTCAACTTCAATTTCTTCCATAATGGTGTATACAAGACCCAACCCACTTCCTCTTTTTCTCATTTTTACCCAAACTTTACTTCTTTTCATCTGGGTAGCTTCAAGTTGAGAGCATACAGGGAGAGAGGTTCCTTCTTGGAAAGTACAGTGTTTAAAAATGGGGTTTTGTTTGAAGAGAAAAAGAGAGTGGTTTTGGTGAAAAATAATCAACGGTTTGGGTTCAATAATGGTGGTGGTGGTGGTGGTGGTGGGACTGCTAGGATTTTGGGAAATCTTGCTTTGGCTATTGGGTTAACTTATCTCTCAATGACTGGACAACTGGGCTGGATTTTGGATGCTATTGTTTCCATTTGGGTATGATTTTGACATTGTTCATTTTATACTATTTCAATTATTTTTATAACTGCAAGACATTCTTCTTTTTACAACCTGGTTTTGTAGGATTGAGTATTACTCAAATTTTAAGGTTCATTCCCTTGCTATCATTTTGTTACAAGATAGATTAATAGGAGGTAAACAGAGGGGGAAAAAACACCAGCTGAAACATGGTCTTCCACCTCAAACTCTAGGTCAATGAGGTGGGGATCAGCTCTTGTTGTCCACTTTCACTTGACATTTTACCTTTTCAGTTTTCACTAGGTAAACACCATCACTGTGTCATGTTTTTTCATGACAAATTTGGGTGATGTAAATTCTTCCCATTCAATGTAAATTAGGCCCCGTCGTGGAAATGTTTTCTATTTTCATTTCTTAAAATCTGTTAGTTTTTCTTGTTATCAAGGAGAAAAGAGACTTTTAAAGTGCGTCATCGTGATGGGTTGAAGATGAAATACTAGCTAGGGATGATGCACGGATAGTTGTTCACTTAGGGTCTGTTTGCGAGTTGGTTTTTAGAGGGGAAGACTTTGGAGGGCTGTGTCTATATTTTGACGTGTTTAATATTTTAAAATTTTTTAAAAAACAAGATGGTTTTATATGTTAATGTATTATATTGTTTTTCAAACTTTTTTAAAATATCAAACACATTTAAAAATATAAACGCAACCCTTCAAAGTTTTCCCGTGCTAAACCCTTCAAAAACCAACTCCTAATAGACTCTTAAAGTATCTCTATTATTATTGTTAGTAAATTTTTGATGAGTTTCTCAATGTGTTTTTTACATCACCCAAATTTGTAAGTACACACTTGTCCCTTAGTTTATAATGTCTTTTTCTAAAATTTTCAAAGAACTATCTTTTTGTTCCTTAGTTGATTTTGTCTTTTAATAAATTTTTTCCTCTAAAATTAGCACATGTAAATTAATCACCCAACTGTTATTTGAATTTTGTTCTTGTTTTTCTTTATTTGAATGCAGATCCCGATAGTAGGTCTTGGTGCTTTCCTCTGGTGGGCAGGAAGAGATATAATGAAAGGCACAGTGAGGCTTCTTCAGAACTTAATTCTAAAACTTTTCACTCTTTCAACTTACACTTTTTAACTTCTGGTGGTTCATGTATTGCTTTGACATGCTTTCATGTTTCAATTTGAAGTCATTTTTTCCAATTTGATTTCTTACCGAAAATTTAAGGATAAAATTAAATTATTGTATAGCAATTCTATATCAAATAACCTTTTTATTGAGAGCGAGCTTTGCTGTCCTCTGTGGTTCTATTTGACTCGAGAGATTAGTCTCTGTTGTTGTGCAAAAGATATCTAACTTTCACACAGAAATAGCTTCTTTTTTTATTTATAATTTGGACTATTGAGGAGATGAAAAGTATTCTATTCTAAGGTGATTTGTACCTTCACTAACTCGGTTTTGTTGTGTCTGTATTGTATCTGCAGTGTCCAAACTGTGGAAATGATTTTCAGGTTTTCAAGTAAGATAATTTTATTGTACACATCCTAATAAGCTACTTATAGATGATTTATTTTGAAGTAATTCGAATTAGCCATCTTTACTTTATAGTATCGAATTATTTGTTACAGGTCCACTTTAAATGAGGAATTGCAGTTGTGCCCCTTTTGCGGTCAACCTTTTTCGGGTAAGAATGGATATCTTCCCATTTGCTATGTTTCTGATGTAAAGATCAAAATGTGCATATTTCTCACTATTAAAGAACTTTATTTTGATATCAGTTGATGGCAACGAGTTTGTAAAGGAATCTGTGAACTTTTCAAAACAATCTACAACATTTGGACAAGCTTTCGACAATTTCTCACGTTCAAGAAACGGTAACCTTGTTCACAAAGCTTGTTTAAATGCTACTCTTTCCTTGTCTCTTTATTGTTTATTATCCCTTCATCTTCGATGATTATGCTGTGTGCTCTTGTTTCTTTTATCGCAGACGAGGATTCTGGTAGAGCAATTGATGTTGAAGCTGAAGTAAAAGATGCTGATTGAGTCTTTTCTGAATGTGTCCTCAATATTCACATACTAGAGGGAAGAGTGTAGTA
Source organism: Vicia faba (assembly GCA_948472305.1). Lineage (NCBI taxonomy): Eukaryota > Viridiplantae > Streptophyta > Magnoliopsida > Fabales > Fabaceae > Vicia > Vicia faba. The sequence continues at coordinate 476,173,341 of OX451735.1, forward strand.
GTGTGCATGCATGGTAACACATTTTAGAGAGGATAGGAATATATATTGATTTGAGTAGCATTACAATTGTAATATAAGTTTTGATAGTGATGTTTCTCTTTCTCATATCACACTTCTATTATTTTTGTTTACCAAAATGCTTCTTCAATAATTCAGTACATACTTCAAAGCTTCTTAACGGACTATGCTGTCTCATTTATAAGAAAAAATTAACTTTTTATATACATTGAATAAGTAATGTATTTGGACAATATATTGTCCAAATACATTACTTATTTAATGTATCTAAAAAGTTAATTTTTTCTTATAAATGAAACCGGAGGGAGTATTAGTGTTAGACTCATTCATTCAATTTAATAATAGTATATTTATGTTATCAATGATATTAAATAGTTATTTGTATTAGTGTTAGATTAATTTGATTTTAATATTTTGGTAATTTTTATTTATGAAAAGGTATTTTTTTATGAGTATAATTAAGATGATACATAATAGTTAATCGAACAATAAACTGTGTCATTATCCCTTTTAATTGTATTTTTTTTTACAAAGAAGTTGTACATATTTAAAAACATTGATAGTTAATTTATGCATATGAAACTAAACTCTTACCTTTTATTCGACAGTAATCGGAGGGGATGTCTGGCTCTGAAAAGATATCTTCACAACAGTATGAAGCGGGTGTTAAAAGGCCAGGCTGCTTCTCTATCGCCTACATACATGCAATTGTTAGAAATTCATGAATCAATGGGGAATATAGTATGGATAGAAGATATAGAGCATATTTAAAATTTGAAGATAAAGTTATTGTATTGATTGATAAAAGCTGAAAATGATGCACACTTGTCTGTTATAGGACTCTAATGCACTAATTATGTAACTAACTTTATAAAAATTGCATCTATTTCACAACTTCCATTAGAAATCGTAACTTGTATGTACAGGTTTTAGAAACAAACTTCATAGACTAGGACACTTAACAAGCTTAAAGAAAACAAGGTATGCAAATCCCAAAATACATATGTAACCACAAATCATAAATAAAAGTAAAGTCAAGAAAAACTAAATGAGTACTCACAAACATTGTGAATTCTCGAATATTTGGTGAACTTTTGAGCAAGCAAAGAACAACAAAATTTCCTTCGAATCAATGAAGTTTATTAATAAGCCAAGATATGTTAGATTCATATAAGGAGTAGGTAGCTTTACTGGCACAACACCTGCAGCCAAGTACTGACACAAAACAGACAAACAATCACTAAATCAAAATATCATGTTGTTAATACTTACATATCAATAATTGCATAGACCTTATTGTAGTTCATGTAAAATTTGTAAGGGTCACACACGCATTAGGTGAGTCTACCATTAAAAGTGTGGGCATTATACCTTTAAAAAATAATCACCAATCACTAGCCTCTCAATGTGAGATTGATAATCGAAAAGCTTGAGCAAATTGCTAGAGCATCCATACAATCTGCGTTGATTGTTTTCAGAGTGCACATAAATATTTAAAATAACCATTACATTAGATAATTGAAAACTGTTTTCAAAGCTAATATCCTCAAAATTACCAAAGAAGTGAAAAATCTTGAGGTTTGGTGCATGAATATTAATCTGGGTTAAACCATCAATTTCTATCAATTTCAATTTTTCAAGCAAGGGGCAGCCGAATATCAAGTTTTCAAAAGCATCTTGAGCCACTGTTACCCATTCCAGCTCAAGACCTCTCAAGTTCCTAAAACCTTCAAAAGTCATTGGAGGTTTAAGACAACAATAATATAATTTTAAACGACATAAACTTTGACAAGAGAACAAGCACGAATGTATCTTATAGCGCTGCCCCATCCAAATTTTAAGCACAATCTCTTTAATAGACCTTCCGGTTAGATGAAGAATCCAACGATGAATATCAACTAGAGAGTTCACACCCATGATATTATTAGAATCGGAGTTGGAAAGCTTGAACTTGTTAATTGGGTCAGAGTGAAGTAAAAGTACATGATCAATCATCCTCAAAAACTTGCGTCGTATAATTGAAAGGTCTTCCAGAGCCAAAGTAGATACACTTCGTTTATCAAACACAAGATCTGGTTGTGTGGATCATTTCTTCCCCCATTTGCGGGATAAAACACTAATTTTCCCTGCATCCTTAATTGGCAAATGTGAGAGAATCTTGTCTATAAGTTGATCCGACAAGCAATTAATTTTATAGACTCTATGTCCGTCATTTTTAGACGGGTAACTTTCACTGATTTTATGTACATACAAGAATCAAAAAACATATTAGATATCTATGTATGCATGTAATAATCATAGTCATGTCCACTAAAAGAGAATTTTAAAAGATTACATTATATTATAAAATAATACAAAGATAATTTACATTTTACAAATCCAGATGAAACCCAGATAAACAACTCATTCATGAAATTGAATGGAATTCATAATATATCATTCATGCAAGATTCAAGAAGTAATACATTATCTATGAAAGTGATTCAACGACAAACAAAAAATTAATCAATTAAGAAATGATGAATTGCATTGAATATTGAGTTGGAAATGGAAGAACTCACCAAAGTAAAAGGGTTAGGGACTCATGAGGTAAAAAAATGTCACGTAACACTTTTATGCTTTTCGATAGTATGTGTTTTTCAATATTTATTTTGTATTTATAATAATAGAACAAACGCATATTCACGATGGTTTTTTAATCCATTTTAATAAATGAATGTGATGGTCAATTTGAAATTCATATTAATTTTTAAGAATTCTAACTTGACATATCACACAACAATGATCAACTAGAATCACGATTTAGTTAGGTATTAACTAACTTGCTTATATCACCTATTATATACATAGTTTGGTTACTCTACAGTAAAGTTTTTTAAATATGGAAAATAGTAGTTAAGTAGTTATTTAGATGATACACTATTATATATTATCACTCCTAGGGAGTGAAAAAATGTCTGTTTTACTCGCATTTTAGTTTGGGGCAAACTAAGAATTTAAATCATCACTCTCTAATGTGACCGTCTAGTTCCGTCCTATTTTTTTTTGCGGGTTTTTGCAGGGACAAACATTAACATAAAATTTTATATTTTTAGGCTTAAAATGTGCAGTGTCCGCGGGCTTTCTCTGTCCCACACTCTTTTTTTTTTGTTGGACGGACCTAGATTTTAGACCGTCATATTCAACTATGCTTGCCCCGTCCCGTCCCATTTTTTGCGGACTTTTGCGGAAAGGGGCTAAATGGGGCGGACATGCCCGTTTGCCACCCCTAACCACTCTTAGGTTAGTTATCATAGTGCTTCATCGTTATATAAATAAGAAAGTGTAATCTCTATTTCACTTCAATGAAGAATTATCCACATTTTATGTTATGGTATCCTGAGCCATCACGAAGGAGTTTCACCTTGAATCTTCTTCTTCTATCAATTTCGGTCCTTCTTTTTCAGTCATGCATTACACTACAATTGCTTCATCAAGATCAATCAATCACTGAAATATTATTGTTATCTTGTGTAAATCGTTCAGTTTTTTTTTGATTTTGTGATTCGTTCTTTATTTTAACTAATTTGTTGTTCTTTAGTTTTTTATCTTCTTTGATTATTTTAACTGATTTATTCAATTCTATTTCCTTGATTGTTCATCCATTCTCTGTTCATATGACACCACCTCACAATGAAAATATGATCCCAATTCAACCGCAACTCAATTCTGTTTATTATGTTCACTCAAGTGATTGCCTGAATCCAGTCATAGTCACCCTTAAACTTGACGACACCAATTATGTTGGTTGAAGCAGATCCATGTGAAAAACTCTTGGTGCAAAGATAAAACTTTTCATGGTTTATCACTCAAAACCTATACTAGATGATGATGATGATCTTAACATATCATAAATTTTGTTTCTGAATCTATTGCTCAAACAATTTTATATCATGATAATGTAATTAAATTTTAGGATAACTTAAAAGGAAGATTTTTAAAGATTGATAGAGTTCGAGTTTCAACACTTAAATATCAACTTAACTCTCTAAAACAAGGTTCCAATTTTTTTCTTGAATACCTCATAGAAATGAAAACACTATGGGATGAGTTGAGTGTACACATGCTTATCTCGTTGCGTACTTGTTACCATAAATGCATATGTGCAACTATGCATTCAACAAGATCAAATAACACTAAACATTTATATAGGTTTAGTCTTAATGAAGTGACCTACTCCTCTCATCAAGAATTGATCTTGAGAGTATCCAACATTACTTGAGAGACTTTAGATGGTTAAGCCCGCAAACCCTCTCACACAAAGAAACTGAAGTTTCAGATTGACTTCTAACCAAACAACGAACAACAATTGAAGTGGTCAGTCTTCATGTCAAACACTAAATAGAGCTTCGAGCGGCCAACCTATAAGCCACACATAGATTTTTAACGAGATTATTTTGAACCAAGTTGGAGTCTTGAATTGGCTATCCTCTAAAGTGAAATGAGGTTCTATACTGGGCTAACCATAAACTGAATCGAAATTTTATATCAGACTGATCTTGAACCAACTGAGCTTTTGTACAGGATTGAACTAAAGAATCGAAATGAATATTTTTCATTGATTATCTTCACTAACCCAGAAAGAGATATTTTTTTAAGTGGCGGAGCTCACAAACCTATTAGAGACTTATACTAATCCCCTAAAAGAGATTTTAACAGGTTTAACTCCAAACCTAACAATTTACTCCACGGAAAAATATTCACTCATGGAATTTTCTATAATGTCCCTTCTAGAATAACTTTCTTACTATATGTGTAGATGTTTGTAATTCTACCGTGTAACTTATGTTGTTTATCTTATTGACGTGAATTCTTACCTCCTTTGCTTTAATATTGTCCATCATGGACATCTTGCAGATACTCAGGAGTATAGTTGTTGTTGTGAGTGAGAAATAGTTCTTGGAGTTATTTTCATTAGTTTATCGCATTTTTAGTTGTATTACTCTGATTCTTTAAGAATGGAGGAAAACGATGTTTCTAATATTATTATGTGTTGCTAAATGAGATTTAGGTGTTATATTCTCGGTGATTGAATTGATTGTTGATGTTTGAAGCTTTTTTCATAATTTCTTTACTTTCAAAGAAAATATTTTGTTGAGACTTATTAATTGAGTAGTATGCTTATTGATGATTCTTGTTGTGTTATGTTATGTTTTATTTAATCCATGTTACGGGTTCCATCGCTTTGAGGTTATTTTAATTTTAATTTAATTTCGATTTCTGTTCAATTCTTTCTATGAACTCGTTTGCTTAATTTGATTGCTTTCGTTTGCTGCACATAGGATAAAATTGATTAAATTTGATTGTTGCATGTTCCTAATTTTAATCGCTTGTTAACTTAGCTTCTTCGTTAGCATATCCTAATATTTAAAATGTCATGCTTAATGCGGTAAACAAGAACACATTTCACATGATACTGATAACACTTGTCTAATTGATTTCATAATCGAATAGGATGGAATCCGCTTAGGGGATTGGAGTTACAATAGCCAGTGATAAGTCAGAACCTGAATCAGTAGGATTAGCCACTTTAACTTATTTGATAATCCCTTTCTGTAAACAATTTACTATACTAATGATATATGCTAAGTATTAGTGTTAGACTCATTCATTCAATTTAATATTAGTATACTTATGTTATCAATGATATTAAATAGTTATTTGTATTAGTGTTAGATTAATTTGATTTTAATATTTTGGTAATTTTTATTTATGAAAAAGTATTTTTTATTAATATAATTAAGATGATACATAACAGTTAATCGGACAATAAACTGTGTCATTATCCTTTTAATTGTATTTTTTTTACAAAGAAGTTGTACATATTTAAAAACATTGATAGTTAATTTATGCATATGAAACTTAAACTCTTACCTTTTATTTGATAGTAATCGATTTATGTATTTTTCTAAGAAGTGATACAATAATTCAACATAAGTTAATGGTTTTTTAAAGATTAAACATGTAAAAAAAGTATAATTATATAAAATATTATAAGTTTTGTGTATTTGTTTTAGAAGTGATACAAAAATTGAACATGCGAAAATTGACATTTTTAAAAAAAAAAATCATCTAAAAAGGTAATAAAAATTATATACAATTGCTATGAATTTTAAAAAAAATTGCCACACCCTTATTATTTTGGGTAAGATCTGCCACTGTGTAGACTGTTATGTTGGATCATCATGGAGATTATCCATATTTGGTCAAGACCAATACATAAGTGAAATAGAAACCATATATTCACCCAAAACTTTAAGGTGATAGGTGTATGAGTCATCTCACTTATAAAGTGCTCAACCTCCATTTTTTTAAGTAATATGAGACTAACCACTCACACTTGCACATAACATGTTGAATATTTCTCGTGCGTAATATCAACTTTTTTTGCTTTAATGCTTCGTTTTTAGTAAAATTGATTGTATATTTGAGTTCCTCAGTAAACCTCTCACTCACAAAGTCAAAATAGTATTTTCATGCATAAAATGTAGGTTTGACCAAATTAACCTTAAACGAATCTCTTTAAAGAGATTCATGAATCAAATCAAAATTCTCAGTTTGCATGAATCGATTCAAGGCAAGTTATAAATCGATTCAAATGGACCCATTTCAATTTTCGTTTGATCACTGTTTTTGTGTTTCGATTCACACCACACCATGAATCGACACATGGCTTAAAAATTCATGGCATTTTTCAATTATGTTTTTGTGATCCAATTCATGAAATCTTGTGAATTTATTCACATGAATCAAATCATGACATGTATTTTTAAGGAAAACCTCAAAATTTGAGCAGATTCATTTATGATCCTTGAATATACTCATTGTAATACGGTGGGAGAACTGACTTTTAGATTTTGCGTTTTATCGTAAATGTTGCGGATAGCAAGAGTCGCCACTGACTTTTCTTTTATCCAATAAAGAAAATGGTGAAAAGAGCAGAAAAGACCTTTGAGATTTTTTCTTGAGTTTGTGGGGTAGGTTATGAAAAGGGAAGGTGTTAGCACCCATTTCATCCGTAGTTATCTACAGGCTTTTAATTACTAGCTCACTTTGAAAATGCCTTGTGTTTGTGTATGTTTTTGAAAATATTTGAAAACGCCTAAGTACGACAATTTTGTAATGATTCTCATATCGTTGAGAATGTATACAAAATGTTTGTTTTTGAAAATATTTATTGGATGAAAGTGTTTGTTTTGGAAAGATGTTTTGAAAGTGCCTGTGATACGGTGGGAGAACTGACTAGGGTTTTGCGTTTGTTTTCGCAAATGTTTCGGTTGAGCAAGAGTCGCCACCGACTTTTTATTTTATCCTAAGGAAAGGTTTAAAAAGCACAGCAAAAAACCTTTGAGATTTTTCTTGGGTTCGGGGAGTAGATTATAGAAAGGGAAGGTATTAGCACCCTTTCTATCCATGGTTATCCATGGGCTCTTAGGTACTTGCTTAGATCAACTTGCCTTGGTTTTCAATTGTTTGAAATGGTGCTTGATGTGTGGTTTTGAAAATGTTTTTGAAAAGATGCCTTGTATAGGCTACCCTTGTAACAATTCTTTACTCGAATGTTTTACAAAAGGTGTTTTGTCTTTTAAAAAGATGTTTCAAGGTTTTTTGAAAGTTGATTTTGAAAAAGTGTTGGTGAAATGGGTTTTGAAGATAGGCAAGTGTTTTCTTTGCAAATTGGCAAGTACTTAAGAGTTATCTACCCTAAAGTTTTCTCAAAGATTTTTGTTATGTTTTAAACCTTTTGACAAATTTGTTCCACCATTGCGTTTGGTGGGCAATCTTGTCTTAGGAGGTGAAAGGGACGGGCGCGGGTCATCGTTTAGACCATAATTGCAATAGTGTTAAATGTCTTTGGGCAATTTTTCTTTAAAAGGGACTTGATCATTCATTTAGGCAACATTTTGAGGGACTATGATCATTTGATTGTTTGTTTTACCCAAAGAAATTCAACATACAATATGGCCCAATTGTTTGAAGGCAACAAAGTGGAATACCCTAGGGGTGCAAGTGTGAAATGTGTTGTTCATTTTCATGCTTATTTATCTTGTATTAGGTCAAACTATTTTTTGTTCATTTTATTCGCATACAAATCCTAACTCTAGCATAGTATGTTTAGAAAGCGTATAAAGTGCGAAATTTAAATACCTACACTATTACAACACAATAATATGGGGAGGGGGGTACAATGTTTCAAATTGGGTATATTTAGACAAAAATTTAAACCTAACTATTACATCATTTTCTTTTTACAAGACAAATAATTTGCACAATTAAATGGAAATTGAAATAAATATGCAAAAAAAATGCAAAAAAGAATTTTTATGTGTATATAAAAAAAGAATATTATTTATGTGAAAATAAAAAAAGAGAAATAAAAAGGTATTATTTTTTGGAGTGTTTTCAAATTTAGGGCAAAAACCCTAATTTTTAATCAAAGGGGTATTAATCAATTAATTCATATAATATTTATTATTTACATACAAAAATAAAATAAAATATGGTATATTTGTAAAAAGGGCATTTTTTAGTATTAAATATTAAAAAATAAAATATGTACATTTTTGGTATTTATATCCTAAGTGTATTAATATATACCTATTTATTTATATTATTTACAAAATGTGTATTATATATATTAATTAATAATATTTGATATTAAGATAAAAAAAGTATTTTTTTCTATAAAATATTTTCAGGAGGTAAAAACAAAATAAAAATGTATAAAAATATATTTGTACTATTTTATTATTTTAAACAAAAGAGTGTATATTTATTTATTTATGTACAAACTAAGAGAAAAATCAAATAAATACCTAATAAATTCAAAAAATGATGAGAAAAATATTTTTATGTTTTTAATATGCTGAGAAAAAATAAATGAATCAATTAAAAAAAGAAAAAGTCAAAAAACATTAAAAATGAAGCAAATGGGCTCAGGGGGTGTAAAACCAAAAAGGTGGTGTGAAAAGGAAAGTCAACATAAGCCCAGCCCATGAAGACCTTTCTTCAACCTCTGTACAACAACATTCAAAAAACGCGCGCCCTGTTCTTGATCTTCTAACTCCTGATTCCTGGCTCATTAACGAAAACTCATAACATAAAAAATGTTCAGCATGAAGAGACGAATCCAACCATATGCAGAACTTGATCTAACTCTCTAAGATGAGGGAGAATTTCTTCTCCCCCAAATCCTAACCTAGATTTTCTGCCATTTTTAAACCTCAAATTCTCACAGCTCAAGCAAAAGAAATGAAAAGTAAAAACATGTACATGTTCAGTGGCATGAGTAGAACATTGTTTATTCACAAACTTAGAGCTAATGATGCTTGATAAGAGAGATAGAAGTTCACCAAGATACCTGTTCAGCTGAAGTTCTATCTGGCAATGAGGGAGCTTTCAGTGCAAGGTGATGATTGGAGAAGCTTCCTTAAGGTCCAGGGATGCTATTCCAATGTTTACTTTGTCTTGAAAGCTTTTGAATCGTGCTAGAGCACCTCACCTGCAAAACAAGAAACTGAAAATGGTGGAAGTGGTTAGAGGGATTACAGGTCGTGTTTCAAGTTATGGTTAGCTTGCATAGATGCTAGGGAATGTATGTGAACTGGTTTGGGCAAGAGAGCTTGAGGGAAATGGAAGATGGCACTCAAACTGCAGGCCTGACCCTGTTTTTGCAGTTTGAAGATGATTCTGAGATTGGGAGTGTATGAGAGGTGTTAGGGTCGTGCTTCTGCTTGGTTGGGATGTTTGGAATGTGTCTACAATATTTTCTTCTGTGTTCTAATGCTGAGATGAAAGATGTTGGATGTTATGGTACTTTTCTTCACCCTTAAGCAAGCAAAGCCAACTTGGTGTTTTAGGCAAGTAGGGGACCCCTAATGAGCTGCATAACCTCTCCTTGATCAGAGTGTTTTGCTCATAATCTTGTGCCAATTGGATTTGATTTGTACTTGTGGATTTGCATCATGACATAAAGTGAAACTTTTGCAAAAATGGATATAATGCTTTTTCCAAATTGGGATGAATCCATCATACAATGCTTTAGCTCATGAAACAAGGTCTTAGCACAATGAACATGCATTAAATTATTGAGTGTTGGATGGTTTTAGGACCTGTAATCAAGGGGAATGCTGGTTTGAGAAGTTTGCACAAATTATGAACATGAAAAATAGCCAATTCAAAAGTGAGTTTTTGCCAAATTGTGAAATTCGAATCTCTCAAGTCATGAGGTTGTTTGATGAGTTCTTGGACATTTTGGAACGCTTGGAATGTGTACTACAATCCATCTTTGAAATGCAAATTGAAATTCCAAGTGGAAGTGTATGGAAAATGGCCTTGAAGTTGGGTAGAAAACCTTGTCAAAATAGGTTAAAATTTCACTAAGTTAAGAATGGTTTAGTGCCCTTATTCAAAAATTTGTAACTTGAGATACAAGCCTCAAATTGGAAAACTTTGTGAATCAAAGTTGTATATTATGCAACAAGCTACAACTTTCATGTTTTGACTTTTGTTTGAATCCAAATGGATCTTGGTGAAAAAGTGGGGCAAAGTTGGGAAAAATTAGGGTTTTTTATAACTTAGAAAAATTCTAAGTTATGAAAAATTCTAATTTCTAACCCTAATTTGCATTTTGTGATTTCTTGGTGAACAAGTTTCATGATTTGGCATGTTTTGATGAAAAATGAATCTTGACTCTTGATTTTGACCAAAAAGTCAAAGTTTGACTTTTCAGTATACAGTCAAAATTGATCAATTGACTGGGAAATTCAACTGTCAATCTTGTGTACTTGGGATCTTTTGAGTTTGTTGAGCATGTCAAGATAACTACATGGGGTCCTTGAGTCCATATGTGAGCTAGGTTTGCCATTGGCTAGGTCAAATAGTCAAAAATTGCCTTTGTGCAGTCAAAACCCTAAAAATGACCATTTTGCCCTTTTGGTGATCTGATCAAATTTCTTGTAGAATTATGATCCAAACTTGATCAAATGGTTCATAGGAGTACATAATGTTGATGTGGGTCAATTTTCATGAGGTTTGACTGTCAATTGGCCACAGTTGACTTTTTCCCCAATACAATTGATTTCTAGGTCGACTGTCCAATTGACTGGGCAAAACTTGGAATTAAGGCTTGAAACTTGGTATGGATAAACTTGGGAGTCCAATATGAAGCAAGAAAGTCATCTTAGACATTTTAGGTCAAAACATCTTTGTGCAAATACAAACCCTAATTTGGGTCAGCAGTGCAAGGAGAAGTCTTGAGCAGATGCAAACCTAACTGGATCCTGATCTCCAAGGGCTTTGTGATGAGAAATCATTTAGAAATGGGAGGGAAAATTTTGGGGTACAACAGTTGCCCTTGTTCAATCTTCTTGAATCTGAAGAGTTAGATTGGCAAGTTTGCCTTTCGTGACTCGAGGGTAAAAGGAGATTGGACACTAGAGTGCCCGGAAATTTGCACTCGTCAAAGCAATGGATGCGGGAATGGGCTTAGAGATGCCATTTGGAGATGGGCTTAAGGATGCCATCTGGGAGAGTGACAGAGACTTGTAGGGGATGGGCTTAGAGATGCCATCTGGAATGAGTATCAGGAAGGTGTCCATGCTTTGGACCATTTCTGAACTGAGGGTTCGAATAAGAAATAGATTGACATCCGTTGTTGGGAGGAATCCGTAAACTGTTTTCAGAAGTTCGAGAAGAGTCTGAACAAGCGATAGGTTAACATCCGTTACTTGGAGAACCCGTGAACTGTTTTCAGAAATCTTGAAGTTGAATAAGCAATGGAGCAGCATCCGTTGTTGGGAAGCTTCCATAAACTGTTTTCAAAAGGTTGCATCTGAACAAGTGATAGATGGACATCCGTTGTTGGGAAGAATCCATAAACTATTTTCAGAAGTCTTGAGAAGAATCTGAACAAGTGATAGGTTAACATCCGTTACTCGGAGAACCCGTGAACTGTTTTCAGAAATCTTGAAGTTGAATAAGCAATGGAGCAGCATCCGTTGTTGGGAAGCGTCCGTAAGCTGTTTTCAACAGTCTTGAGAAGAGTCTGAACAAGTCGATAGATTAACATCCGTTGTTGGGAAGAATCCATAAACTATTTTCAGAAGTCTTAAGAAGATTCTGAACAAGTGATAGGTTAACATCCGTTACTTGGAGAACCCGTAAACTGTTTTCAGAAATCTTGAAGTTGAATAAGAACCGGTGTAGGGTTGCTTGATGATGGATCCGTGTAAAACTGCATCTGAAACTGTTAAGGATAGCTTTTTATTCTTATCCTGAAAAGGACAAAATGTCAGCTGAACACAAAATTATGTTGCATGAAATGTATGATGCAATATATGTCATATCAATATTTATGATATGAATGTAATGAATGCGCATGTAAGCTGATGAGCTATCTTGCTAGGAATAGATGAATCCTGGATGGCTGAAGATAAAAGCATCGTGACTGCCGCCGGGAAGAATAATTCCTTGGCTGTGACTGAGGAATAAGGAGCTTGGGTTGTATACCAAACCTCTGGGGAATTCCTGATGACTTCTACTGGGGAGCACCAATCTAGCAGACTTATGCTGGGGATACAAGACCGGGAATCTTCAGTTCGGTGGGAAGTGTCCCTGGCGACTTCACTGGGGAACTCAAAATTTATTCTCCTAAAACTCTGTGGGGAGAAGGTTCATTAGTCTGGCTCCACTGGGGATTGATTAGCTCGGCTGGGGACACTGAAACTTAAACTCTGAGGGGAATTGAATTCTGGAGGATTCTCTGGCTGGGGATTTGCAAAGATAAGTTACTGCCGGGGACTTTTGATGAACTCCGCTGGGGATAGGAAGAAATTTGGCGAGTGCGATCTTCCGTGGTTGTTAGCTGAGGATAACCCAGTTATAAGGCCTTGTGAGGAATAACTTTGAATAAAACTCGGGAGAGACGTCCGTACTCTGCAGGGAATAAGCTTCCAGAATCTACTGGGGGTGAGTTTCAAGATTTGCTAGGGATATGGATTCCAAATCTCCCGGGGGTTTCCTTTGGAGGGTATCAAGCTATCCAATTGTACCTTTGACCTATCAGTAATCCTCTTTCCCGACTCATAAGAGAATGATTATGTTTCAAATGCATATGCCTATTTAACAAAACATTGGACGTTTCTCAAAATAAAACAAATAGTGCAAGAGAAAAGAAAAGGAAATGATACAAATTTCTGGGAAAAGTATTTGTATTGATTTTCTTTGAGTATATTTGTACAAAGGAGACAATCATCCTAGTAAGAGGATTCTGTCGTAAATATTGAAAGATTTATACAAAATAAAGGATGGCTATGTGAAATAATTCCATGGGATTCCTTTCCGCTATAGCTTTCACAACCCTGAATGTCTGTCCATTCAATGCTTCGTTTGACGATGACTGGATTGATCAGAAGCCTGGAACTGGTTGATGAAGAGATTGTCTTTGAAGTGATCCGACGAGACATAGTCATACGCTTTAATTCCATAACTTTTTCCTGAATCGCCCTTTCGGGTTTTCGATCCACCGGGAAACCCCTTTTTGCCCAAGCCGCCCTTTCGGGTTTTCAACTTGCCGGGTGTACAGTTTTTTTTTGTTTTTATCCCTAATTTTTGCCTGAATCGCCCTTTCGGGTTTTCGATCCACCGGGAAACCCCTTTTTGCCCAAGTCGCCCTTTCGGGTTTTTGACTTGTCGGGTTATTTATGCGTAGTATCTTTTGACTATGTCTGCGTTCGCAGGGTGCGGCAAATCGTCGCCGTCCATGGTGGTCAGAATCATTGCACCACCAGAAAATATGCTCTTGATCACAAATGGTCCTTCATATGTAGGAGTCCATTTGCCCCTGGGATCACTTTGCGGCAAGATAATCCGCTTGATTACGAGGTCTCCGACTTGATACACTTGACGTCTGACTTTCTTATTGAAGGCCTTGATCATCCGCTTTTGATACGTCTGACCATGGCATATAGCAGCAAGTCGCTTCTCGTCGATCAGATTCAGTTGATCAAGTCGGGTCTGCATCTAATCATCTTCATTCAAACCCGCATCCTTCATAATCCTTAGAGAAGGGATCTGGACTTCCATAGGCAAAACAGCTTCCATGCCATAAACCAAAGAAAATGGGGTTGCCCCAGTTGAAGTACGTACCGTCGTACGGTATCCATGTAGAGCAAACGGTAACATCTCATGCCAGTCTTTGTAAGTGACTGTCATTTTCTGAATGATCTTCTTAATGTTTTTGTTCGCAGCTTCAACAATACCGTTCATCTTCGGCCGATAGGGAGATGAATTGTGATGATAAATCTTGAACTTTTCGCACAACGCGGTGATCATTGTGTTATTCAGATTTGTACCGTTGTCTGTGATGATCCTATCTGGAACACCATACCGACATATGAGATTTTACTTGATAAAGCGGGCAACCACATTTTTGGTAACAGAGGCGAAGGAAGCTGCTTCGACCCATTTGGTGAAATAGTCAATGGTAACCAGGATGAAGCGATGTCCGTTGGAAGCCGTGGGCTTGATCTCTCCAATCATATCAATGCCCCACATTGCAAAGGGCCACGGAGCAGTCAGGACGTTGAGAGGAACCGGAGGGATATGAACTTTGTCAGCATAGACTTGACACTTGTGGCAAGTACGGGAATGTTGATGGCAATCAGCTTCCATGGTAGACCAATAATAGCCTGCCCTTAGGATCTTCTTAGCCATTGTATGCCCGCTCAAGTGAGTGCCAAATGTGCCACTGTGTATATCAGTCATGATCAACTCTGCTTCAGCTTTGTCCACACATCGGAGTAATACACAATCATGGCTTCGTTTGTAAAGGATGCCGTTGCTCAGGAAGAACTTAGCAGCAAATTTCCTTAAGAAATTTTTGTCATTCACGGAAGCTCCTTCAGTATAATCTCGGGTCTCGAGATACCTTTTGATTTCATGGAACCAAGGTTGTTCCACTACTTCTTCGGTATTAATCTCGTGGCAATGCGCCGGTTCATCCATTCGCTCAATGGTGATTTGGGGAGCCTCGTTATCCCAGTTGAGTTTAAACATGGATGACATTGTGGCTAGAGCATCTGCTAACTGATTCTCTTCTCGCGGGAAATGCTGGAAGGTAATTTGCTCGAAATGCGGCAACAATGTCAGGACATGTTCTTTGTATGGGACGAGATTAGGATGTTTGGTATCCCATTCTCCTTTGATTTGACTGATAACCAAAGCCGAGTCCCCAAAGACGATCAAAGATTTGATCCCCAAGTCTATAGCAGCCTTGAGACCAAAGATGCAAGCTTCATACTCAGCCATGTTGTTTGTGCAGCTGAAGCAAAGTCGGGCCGTGAAAGGCGTGTGACAACCTTCCGGAGAAATGAGTACTGCGCCAATACCGTTTCCAAGTGCATTTGAAGCACCATCAAAGTACAGGGTCCATCGGGATCCCTTTTCGGGTCCGTCATACGGTCCGTCACCTTTAATGTTGTCCAAATTCATGATGTCCTCGTCCGGGAAATCAAATCTCATGGGTTGATAGTCTTCGATAGCCTGATGAGCCAGATGGTCAGCTAATACACTCCCTTTTATAGCTTTTTGGGTGGTGTACTGGATGTCATACTCTGTTAAGATCATTTGCCATCTAGCTATCCTTCCAGATAAAGCGGGCTTCTCAAAGATATACTTGATAGGGTCCATTTTGGATATCAACAAGGTAGTATGAGTCAGCATATACTGTCTTAGTCGGCGAGCAGCCCATACCAAAGTGCAGCAAGTTTTCTCGAGCAGTGAGTAGCGAGTCTCACAGTCGGTAAACTTTTTGCTAAGGTAATAAATAGCATGCTCTTTTCGACCAGACTCGTCATGCTGGCCCAAGACACACCCCATTGAGTTATCCAAGACAGTTAAGTACATGATCAATGGTCTTCCTTCGACGGGTGGCATCAGAATAGGAGGTTCTAGAAAATACTCCTTGATTCTATCAAAAGCGGCTTGACAATCGTCGTTCCATTCCACTACCTGATCTTTTTTCAAGAGTTTGAAAATTGGCTCACAGGTAGAAGTCAGATGTGAGATGAATCTAGCAATATAGTTTAAGCGCCCCAAGAATCCTCTAACCTCCTTTTCAGTACGGGGAGCAGGCATCTCTTGTATTGCTTTTACTTTTGCCGGATCGATTTCAATGCCTTTGTTGCTTACAATGAATCCCAGGAGTTTACCAGACCTAACTCCAAAAGTGCATTTACTTGGATTCAGCCTGAGCTTGTATTCTTTTAACCTGGCGAACAGCTTCTCTAGATGTTCAAGGTGCTCTTCCTCTGTTTGTGACCTAGCTATCATATCGTCTACGTAAAATTCAATCTCATGATGTATCATATCATGAAATAAAGCTACCATGGCGCGTTGATAAGTTGCCCCTGCGTTCTTCATCCCGAACGACATCACTTTGTAACAGAAAGTGCCCCATTGTGTGACAAAAGTCGTTTTCTCCATATCCTCGGGAGCCATTTTGATTTGATTGTAGCCCGAGAATCCGTCCATGAAGGAAAACACTTTATGCTGAGCTGTATTGTCGATCAAGATGTCAATATGAGGTAGCGGGAAATCATCTTTAGGGCTGGCCCTATTCAAATCCCGGTAGTCCACGCACATCCTGACTTTGCCATCTTTCTTGGGTACTGGCACAATGTTAGGGACCCATTAAGGATAGGACGTAACAGCCAGAAAGCCAGCATCGAATTGTTTCATTACTTCTGCTTTGATCTTTTCGGACATGTCAGGCCTCATTCGGCGAACTTTTTGCTTGATCGGTGGACAATCCTCTCTTGTGGGGAGACGGTGAACCACGATGTCTGTGTCTAAACCCGGCATGTCTTCATAGGACCAAGCGAAGATGTCAACATACTCATTTAACAACTGTATCAGGCTTTCCTTGACATTCGGTTTCAAATTGGCACCCACTTGCACCTCCTTCTGGTCTTCCTCGGTCCCTAAGTTGACAGTTTCTAATGGCTCCTCATGCGGTAGGATGGCCCTTTCCTCTTGTTGCAGAAGTCTGGCTAGTTCCCCGGGTACTTCACAACCTTCGTCATCTTCATACTCGGCTAGATTGACCAGATCCTCAGAGTTATTGAAAGATATAGCAGAATCGCCACCCATGGAATCCGGAGTGGATGGGTACCTGCATTGGTGAGTGTGGGTGTGTGTAAGGGATAGCCATCCTTAAACAAAAAATGCAAAAGGAAAGAAAATGAACATAAGCAGTTTATCAAATGAAAAACGTCCAATGAATCATTAAACATGGCATATGAATATGAAAAATAATCAAAACCCTTACAAGTAGACCTACATGCCCCGGGCAAGGCAGGAGGTGAAAAGATAGTGTACGGATTGTTTGAAAGTAAATATTACAGACCAAATAAGAAATGTTTAACAGATAAATTACCGATGAATAAAAGTGATGGGGACAAAGTCCCTAGCTTCCCAATTGCTCAGTCCTCCTCCGACAGTTGGATAAATCCATTCTTCAATGTTGCTCTCTTTGTCCTCATCCTCCAAAGCGTTGATTCCGTAGGGAGAAATTTTGACTGGCGCCCTTTCAATCTTTGACCGACGTATAGCTTTCTGGCCAGCGGCTGTGAACCATAATCCAAACTTGTCAGTCTTATGCGGAAAGTCGGGTAACTGCCCCCATGCTGAATTCTTCCCTTCTTTTATTGCGGCCCTTGCATCCTCCAGCGACGCCATCCTGGCCATCTGTCTCGGTGTCTCAGCCGTCAACTTCGCTACTGCTATTTCAGGAAGGACTTCTTCGAAATGTTGAAACGGTGTCTCAATGAACTCTCCTTCAACCTCCACATACCGGAAAGAATTTAAGTGGCTAATCATGTACTCTTCTTCACCATGGACAGTGATGATCTTTCCCTTGACAGGATACTTCAACATCTGATGTAAGGAGGAGGTGACTGCCCCAGCATGGTGTATCCACGGCCTACCCAGCAAGCAAGAGTATGACGGATGGATGTCCATCACATAGAAAGTGGATTTAAACACCTCAGTGCCTATCTTGATGGGAATTTCAACCTCTCCATGGACCATTCTCTTCGAACCATCAAAAGCTCTGACAACAATATCACTCGGCTTCAATTCCAACCCTTCACAATCTAGTCGGTCCAAGGCCTTTTTAGGCAAAACATTCAGCGACGAACCGGTATCAACCAAAACATGTGCAAGAGTGGTTCCGCGACACTCGATTGAAATATGCAAAGCATCATTGTGGTTTCTACCTTTAGGAGTTAGGTTGGCATCAGAAAAACCTAATCCATTGTCTGCAGTCAGGCTAGCCACGCAATTTTGAAATTGATCTGCAGAGGTTTCCTGGGGCACATGGGCTGCCTTCAGGAATTTTATCAGGGCTTTAGCGTGCGCTTCTGAGCAAAGTAGTAGTGCCAGCATGGAGATCTTGGAGGGGGTTTGCCCCAACTGTTCCACCACATCGTAATCACTTCTCTTGATTATCCTCAAAATCTCGTCCATTTCCTTCTTGGAGGTTTCCGGGATTACTAAGGGTTGAGCCCTCGTCCTGACGGGCTCATCTTGGATTCCCTTACCTTTGTCAGCAGCAGTAGGAGAGACAGCACTAGGAATAACAATGTCTTCAATCAGAGGAGTTCTAGCAGAGAGTTTTATTGGTGCAGGGATGACCTTGTTAGCTGATGAGGGTCCAAAGACTGCTCTTGGAGGGGCAATCTCTGGAGAAAATATTCTTCCGCTCCTGGTGATTTTGCTGGTGCCCGCAATGTTACTAATGCTGGCTTCTTCATCATCCGAACTTTCTTCAATTACCTCGATTTGCTTGATACCATGGTAGTAGATGTCACCGCCATAGTTCCAAGGTATCAACTTCTCAGAGACATAGGGAACAGGCCCTGGCATTGTTATCTTCAAAGGAACAGATTTTGCAGCTGGTGTAATCTTAACAGGCTTCTTGACGGCCTTGGAAAGATTGGCGTGAATGGTTATGATTGAGACATCTTCAGTATGAACTGGAACAGCAGAAACTTTTTCAAACAAAATTTGTCGACTATCCATAAGGCCCTGGATGCCTTTCTTCAGTAACGGACAATCAAACGGCAGAGAGTAACAACAATAGCAGTCTTCTTTACATCCCGGGAAGATCCCGACCCTTAACAAATTCAACTTAATGGTTAGCAGTGGAGTGGTCAGATCACTGACATCAGCAACATACAAATCTTCTTCAATGGCATTGACATTTCGGCCGTGCTTCGGCATAGGTGCAGATATCACATTAGGCTTCTCTGGAGCATCAAACTCTACCTCCTTAGCCTCTATCAGGTCTTGGATTTTATGCTTGAGTGCCCAACAATCATTGGTGTCGTGTCCAACACTGTCTGAATGGTAGGCGCATTTAGCATTGGCATGATAATGCGGAGAGGATGTATTCACATTCTTTGGTGCCTCCTTGATGGTGGCGAGGTTCAACTTCAATAGATGGGGAAGCACTTGCGCTGGAGTCATATTAATACGGGTGAACTGCCGTTGTGGCCGTTCCACTCGTTGTTGATTTGGTCTGGATTGGTTATAGCGAGGCTGCTCACTTGGAGTGTTTTGAATCATTACGGCCCCCACAGTTGGCCGACGCTCCATCTTCCCCGCTCTTCTCTGAGAATATACCATAGCTGTTTCCTTCTTAAAAGGCTTCTTCTCAACATTTGCAGCAACACCCTTCTGAATCTTTCCTGACTTGATGCCAGCCTCTATTCTTTCGCCTGTTAAGATCAAATCGGTAAACCCCGCGGAAGAGTTACCAATTAAATGATTGAAAAACGGCCCAGATAGGGTCCCAAGAAACATATCAACGAGCTCACGATCGGTTAAAGGAGGCTGCACCCTGCCAGCCAAATCCCTCCACTTTTGTGCATATTCTTTGAATCCCTCACTTGTTCCTAGTGACATACCCTGAAGTTGGGTACGAGTAGGAGCAAGATCATAATTATACTGGTATTGTTTGTAGAAGGCGGTGGCCAAATCTTCCCAATTTCTGACACTGGTTCCTTCTAGCTGATAAAACCACTCCAACTGAGCTCCCGAAAGGCTGTCTTGAAAGAAATGAATCCAGAGATTTTTATCTGCCGTATAGGGTTGAATCTTTCTTACGTAGGACCTGAGATGCATTTTGGGACAGGACAGCCCATCATACCTCACAAACACTGGCACTTTGAATTTTGGGGGAATCACAATCCCGGCAACCAAACCCAAGTCTTCAAAATCCAAACCTGGTACTCTTTGTAGTTCCATGGCAGCCAGTCTGTCTTCTAAACCTTTGTATTTATCATCAGCTGGAGGATATTGCTGTTCAGAATAATCTTCATCCTCTTCAACCTCCTCTTCCTCCGCATCAGACTCGGAAGGCACCGCAACTCCATCTCTTTTACTAGTCCCTTCATCAGAAGTAGGAGGAAATTCAAGCACTCTCCGAGCTTCTCTGTCAAATCTTCTCCCCAAAGTAGCCACCCCAATCCTCTTCTTCTTCTTCTTCACTGGGTCCTTATTCCCCAACTGAGTCTTGATATCCTCCTGACCCTTAGCCAAGGTCATCAGGAGTTGCTGAAACTGTGCATTCTGAGCTTGTAGGTCTTTGACTGTTTGCTCGAGATCCATCCTACTGAAATAAACAGCAGACAAATAAGGAAACCTGGAGTGAGACCTGCTTATGCACATGATGAATGGTATGCTTATGTATGCAATGCATTCAAGGATTTAGAACATTCAAAATTGTTTCAGACAAGGAAGAACGCACGTCATATTAATAAGAAGAAATTTGTTAGTACATAAATGCCCCATGGGCCAAATATTACAAAATAAACTTCTTAAGGCAGAAAGACATTGCGCATCCTCTTTGGTGCAATGTAGGTGTTGAGGGCCTCTTGCTCGTGGAGTCGGCGGGTAAGCTCTAGAACCTTCTTTTCACTGGCGTAGAAGCTAGCTTCAAAAGTGTTCCGTTCCTCCTTGAGCTGAATCCAACTTTTCTGCATTTCCTCCCACGATGTAGGCATGTCTGGATGTAGGATGGTGTAGGGAACCTCTCCTTCATCGACGGGCTCTTTAATCACTGGGAGTACATGAGGATAAGGCATCATTAGACTTTGGGCTCGGGCTTGTACCCACTTGAGATAGGGCTCAAGAGGGATGGAGTTCTTGTGTCCCAGAGTCTTGCTATCAACCTTGTTGAGTTTTCCCCAAGCTCTGATGAATCTTTGGCGAAGTCCTTGCGCATCGTTGTCGAAGTCAAAAACTAGGCTAGGAATCAACATATCATGAGGGCCATCCCTCCATGCATATCCAAATTGCCTCAAAGCTAGGCAAGGGTTGTAGGTGATACCTCCCCTGATTCCAAGTAAAGGAACATTAGGAAACTCTCCGCAACGATCGACGATGATGACATTTTCTCTGGACCGAGAACACCAATGCACATCAGAGTGAGTAAGAGTCATCAACCGTTGGGACCACCTTGAGCCTTGGTCATTCTTCAAGACATATTGCGGAAGGTGCGAAATAAACCACCTTGCTAGGATAGGAGTACAACACATGAGAACACCCCTCTTTCTCATTGTTCGTGTGTAAAATGAGTGAAGGATGTCCCCAAGCAATGTTGGTATTGGATTTCTGGACAAGAAAATTTTGACGGCGTTGACATCTATCAATTGGTCAGGATTTGGGAACAAGACCAACCCATAGATAAGGAGTGCCACAATCTCTTTGAAAGCTTGCAGGTCCAATGAATTCCAACATTCTTGTGCCTTCTCAAACAAGAATTTTGCTAAGAATCCCTTGATGCCGCTTCTGGTTTCCCAATGCCCCTTGATGTCGGATGGTTGTAGATGTAATGCTCGAGCAACATCTTCCGGCTTTGGTTCCTTTTCCGTACCGTTGAAGGGTAGTTGATTAAGGATAGGAATTCTCAGGAGTTGAGAAAACTCCTCCAAAGTGGGTACCAACTGATAATCAGGGAAAGTGAAACAGTGGTGAAGAGGGTCAAAGAACTGGAATAGCACTTTCATCATGTCTTCTTCAATGTTGGTGTTGACTAGGCTGAGCAGTCTACCATGTCTTTCACTGAAGGATGAATTTTCCGGAATTCTTGAGGTGAGCTCCTTGAGTTGAGGAGAGATTCTCACAAGGTTGACTTGAATGGTATTTCTGCGAGGAACTTCCATGACCTACAAAACAGGAACAAAGATGAAGATCCAAACCCTTGAAATGGTTAGTGAATGCATATGATGTTTTATGATGTTTATGATGTATGCATAAAACATATGTACAAGCAAATCACACCAAACCCTAGTTTCAGGCTTGCATGGGGTTTCATAGGTAATTACCCTCTTGAGTGTAGTTGGCTTAAAAACCTGTCCTATAAATAGTAACCGGGTTCTAAGGGGCTCAATATCACTGGATTGTTTTCATTGTTCATTGTTTTGGTTTAGCCACTTAACTAGCGACCAAAATATTCCAAGAAAACAACCCTCAATGAGTGTAGTATCGAGTATCTACCAACTTCGGACTGCACCAAAGCCGGTCATCTCACTACCCCTAATAAAAGGCCAAGATGGTCAAGTAAGGTTCTAGGTCATCAGTGCTTAGTGACATCACTCAGCGGCCCCGTACTCTCCTTGATTGAACTCAAGGGTTACCGGTACTCACAAATATGTCGCACTAATATAGCTATTGCTTCGACCGTGTCGGTATACCCCGCATAGTTTCCACAACGTATTGCTATCTATGAATGTTTCCCAAAATCCGGGTATAGAATTGCAAACCCAAACAATAGAGCCAAAGTATAAAGCAAGCAAATCAAACAATTAGTCATGCAAGAGGGTGATCTAAGCCCTAAGGTTACTCCACTTTAAAAAATTATTCCCCAGCAGAGTCGCCAGTTCTGTGATACGGTGGGAGAACTGACTAGGGTTTTGCGTTTGTTTTCGCAAATGTTTCGGTTGAGCAAGAGTCGCCACCAACTTTTTATTTTATCCTAAGGAAAGGTTTAAAAAGCACAGCAAAAAACCTTTGAGATTTTTCTTGGGTTCGGGGAGTAGATTATAGAAAGGGAAGGTATTAGCACCCTTTCTATCCATGGTTATCCATGGGCTCTTAGGTACTTGCTTAGATCAACTTGCCTTGGTTTTCAATTGTTTGAAATGGTGCTTGATGTGTGGTTTTGAAAATGTTTTTGAAAAGATGCCTTGTATAGGCTACCCTTGTAACAATTCTTTACTCGAATGTTTTACAAAAGGTGTTTTGTCTTTTAAAAAGATGTTTCAAGGTTTTTTGAAAGTTGATTTTGAAAAAGTGTTGGTGAAATGGGTTTTGAAGATAGGCAAGTGTTTTCTTTGCAAATTGGCAAGTACTTAAGAGTTACCTACCCTAAAGTTTTCTCAAAGATTTTTGTTATGTTTTAAACCTTTTGACAATTTTGTTCCACCATTGCATTTGGTGGGCAATATTTTCTTAGGAGGTGAAAGGGACGGGCGCGGGTCATCGTTTAGACCATAATTGCAATAGTGTTAAATGTCTTTGGGCAATTTTTCTTTAAAAGGGACTTGATCATTCATTTAGGCAACATTTTGAGGGACTATGATCATTTGATTGTTTGTTTTACCCAAAGAAATTCAACATACAATATGGCCCAATTGTTTGAAGGCAACAAAGTGGAATACCCTAGGGGTGTAAGTGTGAAATGTGTTGTTCATTTTCATGCTTATTTATCTTGTATTAGGTCAAACTATTTTTTGTTCATTTTATTCGCATACAAATCCTAACTCTAGCATAATATGTTTAGAAAGCGTATAAAGTGCGAAATTTAAATACCTACACTATTACAACACAATAATATGGGGAGGGGGTACAATGTTTCAAATGGGGTATATTTAGACAAAAATTTAAACCTAACTATTACATCATTTTCTTTTTACAAGACAAATAATTTGCACAATTAAATGGAAATTGAAATAAATATGCAAAAAAATGCAAAAAAGAATTTTTATGTGTATATAAAAAAAGAATATTATTTATGTGAAAATAAAAAAAGAGAAATAAAAAGGTATTATTTTTTGGAGTGTTTTCAAATTTAGGGCAAAAACCCTAATTTTTAATCAAAGGGGTATTAATCAATTAATTCATATAATATTTATTATTTACATACAAAAATAAAATAAAATATGGTATATTTGTAAAAAGGGCATTTTTTAGTATTAAATATTAAAAAATAAAATATGTACGTTTTTGGTATTTATATCCTAAGTGTATTAATATATACCTATTTATTTATATTATTTACAAAATGTGTATTATATATATTAATTAATAATATTTGATATTAAGATAAAAAAAAGTATTTTTTTCTATAAAATATTTTCAGGAGGTAAAAACAAAATAAAAATGTATAAAAATATATTTGTACTATTTTATTATTTTAAACAAAAGAGTGTATATTTATTTATTTATGTACAAACTAAGAGAAAAATCAAATAAATACCTAATAAATTCAAAAAATGATGAGAACAATATTTTTATGTTTTTAATATGCTGAGAAAAAATAAATGAATCAATTAAAAAAAGAAAAAGTCAAAAAACATTAAAAATGAAGCAAATGGGCTCAGGGGGTGTAAAACCAAAAAGGTGGTGTGAAAAGGAAAGTCAACATAAGCCCAGCCCATGAAGACCTTTCTTCAACCTCTATACAACAACATTCAAAAAACGCGCGCCCTGTTCTTGATCTTCTAACTCCTGATTCCTGGCTCATTAACGAAAACTCATAACATAAAAAATGTTCAGCATGAAGAGACGAATCCAACCATATGCATAACTTGATCTAACTCTCTAAGATGAGGGAGAATTTCTTCTCCCCCAAATCCTAACCTAGATTTTCTGCCATTTTTAAACCTCAAATTCTCACAGCTCAAGCAAAAGAAATGAAAAGTAAAAACATGTACATGTTCAGTGGCATGAGTAGAACATTGTTTATTCACAAACTTAGAGCTAATGATGCTTGATAAGAGAGATAGAAGTTCACCAAGATACCTGTTCAGCTGAAGTTCTATCTGGAAATGAGGGAGCTTTCAGTGCAAGGTGATGATTGGAGAAGCTTCCTTAAGGTCCAGGGATGCTATTCCAATGTTTACTTTCTCTTGAAAGCTTTTGAATCGTGCTAGAGCACCTCACCTGCAAAACAAGAAACTGAAAATGGTGGAAGTGGTTAGAGGGATTACAGGTCGTGTTTCAAGTCATGGTTAGCTTGCATAGATGCTAGGGAATGTATGTGAACTGGTTTGGGCAAGAGAGCTTGAGGGAAATGGAAGATGGCACTCAAACTGCAGGCCTGACCCTGTTTTTGCAGTTTGAAGATGATTCTGAGATTGGGAGTGTATGAGAGGTGTTAGGGTCGTGCTTCTGCTTGGTTGGGATGTTTGGAATGTGTCTACAATATTTTCTTCTGTGTTCTAATGCTGAGATGAAAGATGTTGGATGTTATGGTACTTTTCTTCACCCTTAAGCAAGCAAAGCCAACTTGGTGTTTTAGGCAAGTAGGGGACCCCTAATGAGCTGCATAACCTCTCCTTGATCAGAGTGTTTTGCTCATAATCTTGTGCCAATTGGATTTGATTTGTACTTGTGGATTTGCATCATGACATAAAGTGAAACTTTTGCAAAAATGGATATAATGCTTTTTCCAAATTGGGATGAATCCATCATACAATGCTTTAGCTCATGAAACAAGGTCTTAGCACAATGAACATGCATTAAATTATTGAGTGTTGGATGGTTTTAGGACCTGTAATCAAGGGGAATGCTGGTTTGAGAAGTTTGCACAAATTATGAACATGAAAAATAGCCAATTCAAAAGTGAGTTTTTGCCAAATTGTGAAATTCGAATCTCTCAAGTCATGAGGTTGTTTGATGAGTTCTTGGACATTTTGGAAAGCCTGGAATGTGTACTACAATCCATATTTGAAATGAAAATTGAAATTCCAAGTGGAAGTGTATGGAAAATGGCCTTGAAGTTGGGTAGAAAACCTTGTCAAAATAGGTTAAAATTTCACTAAGTTAAGAATGGTTTAGTGCCCTTATTCAAAAATTTGTAACTTGAGATACAAGCCTCAAATGGGAAAACTTTGTGAATCAAAGTTGTAGATTATGCAACAAGCTACAACTTTCATGTTTTGACTTTTGTTTGAATCCAAATGGATCTTGGTGAAAAAGTGGGGCAAAGTTGGGAAAAAATTAGGGTTTTTTATAACTTAGAAAAATTCTAAGTTATGAAAAATTCTAATTTCTAACCCTAATTTGCATTTTGTGATTTCTTGGTGAACAAGTTTCATGATTTGGCATGTTTTGATGAAAAATGAATCTTGACTCTTGATTTTGACCAAAAAGTCAAAGTTTGACTTTTCAGTATACAGTCAAAATTGATCAATTGATTGGGAAATTCAACTGTCAATCTTGTGTACTTGGGATCTTTTGAGTTTGTTGAGCATGTCAAGATAATTCCATGGGTTCCTTGAGTCCATATGTGAGCTAGGTTTGCCATTGTCTAGGTCAAATAGTCAAAAATTGCCTTTGTGCAGTCAAAACCCTAAAAATGACCATTTTGCCCTTTTGGTGATCTGATCAAATTTCTTGTAGAATTGTGATCCAAACTTAATCAAATGGTTCATAGGAGTACATAATGTTGATGTGGGTCAATTTTCATGAGGTTTGACTGTCAATTGGCCACAATTGACTTTTTCCCCAATACAGTTGATTTCTAGGTCAACTGTCCAATTGACTGGGCAAAACTTGGAATTAAGGCTTGAAACTTGGTATGGATAAACTTGGGAGTCCAATATGAAGCAAGAAAGTCATCTTAGGCATTTTAGGTCAAAACATCTTTGTGCAAATACAAACCCTAATTTGGGTCAGCAATGCAAGGAGAAGTCTTGAGCAGATGCAAACCTAACTAGATCCTGATCTCCAAGGGCTTTGTGATGAGAAATCATTTAGAAATGGGAGGGAAAATTTTGGGGTACAACAGTGCCAATGGAAGGAAATTTTCTTTATAATAACCCTTGTTCCAGTCCTCAAGAGTGTTTATAAAGCATTTTGAAAGTAGTTTTTTTTAAAGTGTGAAGTATGGAAATTGTTTTAGTTTGTGAGCAAGCGATTACGAGCGATCTACCTACTCAAAAAGTCTTTGTTCTTTTCCTACTCATTTATATAGTGCTACCCTACCATTAGTGAGTAGGAATCCATATCATTGTATGTGAGGGACGGGCCTGAGTCATCGTACAATCATAGAAGGCAACTTGTAAGACGCTTTAGCAATTGTCGTAAGGGACTAAGATCATTTACTGAAGACAACATCGAAGGGTCATCGAAGGACTATGATCTTTTAACTAAGGATCTTTGCTAAAGCATCTCATATTCGAGAGACATGACTGTTTAAATCCGAGGAAACAAGTGAGGTTATCTTAGAGGTGCGTGTGTGTGAAGTGTTTTGATTTCAAGTATTTATCTTTGAGATTAGGTTTTCTAATGATTGATTTTAATCTTGCCATACAAACTCTAATTACTAACAGTAATAAGGAAAACAGTAAATTGTGGAAATTAAATGTCCTACGCTATTACAACGCTTCCGGAGTGGGGGTACAAATTTATGAATGAGGATGAAATGTAAAAGAGTCCTAATTAAAACTATTACAAACTTTGAGAATTAACAATATTGGAAAATATTAATGCGAAAGTAAAGTGCGCGAAGATGGTGAAAAGGGGAAATATTTAAGAAAAACCCTAAAATATTTCTTAAGCATTTAAGAAAAGATTTTGTTGTTTTTGTTTTAGAAAAATATTTGAAGTGTGAAATAAAAATTAGACCTAATTCTAATTTATTTTCAATTTAATTATTTAAAATAAAATAAGATGTGATTAAATTAATTTATCAAAAATTAAATTAATTAATTAAAATCTAGAGAATTCTAAGTATTTAGAAAATATTTTTGGTGTTTTATTTAAAAAAGATATTTAAAGTATAAAACCTAATTCTAATTAAATAAAATCAAAGTGATTAAATTAAATTAATTTTATTTGTCAAAAATTAAATTAACTAATTAAAAACCTAAATCTAATTTTTTTTATCATTTTATTTTTTCTGATTAAATAAAAATGATTTAGAAAAAAGAAAAAGTTAATTAAAATAAAAAAGAAATAAAATGGGCATGTGTTTGTAAAAGCAATTGAGGGGTATGGAAAAGCAAAAATAAAAAAAGGTCAAAAACAGCTAAGCCCAGGCGCCTATTTGTAATCCAGTGTGGATGGCTCTTTAGGATGTACCATGAGGCACACAATTGATGCATTGGATCTGCCTTGGATGAGGTCTAATGGTGATGAGATGAGGGCACATGATGGGCTTATGGAAGCTTGGCACGCTGGATCTGCAAGTAAAATATATGGAAAAAAAACAAAAGGGTCCCAGGTCCCTCACATTAACGCGCGCTTATTTTACCACTGGGGTGACTGTTTTATCCAGTTATAAAACGACTCCTAGTAAATATATTATAAACTCAATTTCAAATTTCAAATTTCCACTTCTTCTTTTTCCTCGCGCCAAACCAAAACAACAACATTCTTGATTATGTAAAAGCTTCATTTTTCAATCATTTTAAAAAATGTGAACACCAAACTTGCTTGAAATTTAACCACGAATCCAACCATATAACTTTCAAAAGATGTAGATCAATGGTTAGGCTGAATTTTGTTTGGTACCAAATTGAAATCCTAAAACTTCAGAAAACTCAGTTCTAAAATTCTCATCACACAAACAATTTAAATGAGATTTAAGGATATGGTTAGCTTCATAGACATGATATCTATATTTTATCTTTTGAAATTTAAAGCAAATGATGTATGAATAAGGATATCACAGTTTGAGTATTTTACCTCTTTGGAGAAAAGTCCAAAGCTTCTTCAAGTTGTTCCAGGTGCAATCCGATGATTGATTAAGCTTCCTTGAACCTCCTTGAAGCTATTCCAATCCTTAATTTATACTGAAAGTGGCTGAATCACTCCAACCAAGTCAAGTTGCAAAGTGGGATTTTGAAAATGGTGGATGTTGATAATGGAGTTACAGTGACAAAACATGTGTTTGGATCACTTATATATGATGTATATGAAGTGTTTGGATTATTGGTTTGGACAAAAGTTGTAAGGTTTGAGATATTCGAAGATAAGGTTTCAAAAAGTTCAAAAATGGAGGTTTTGGCTAATTCTGACTTGAGAGAGATTGAAGGGGTGTTTGAGGGCTTGTGAAATCGTGTGTTAGCTTGTAAATGACCTCTCTATTTATAGAGAAAAGGTTTGAGGGCAAGGGCTGATCAAGTTTTCGAGTTGTAGAGTTATGGCTTAGTTGAGATATAACTTGTGATTTCTTGAGAAATCAAAGTTTCAATGCATAGTACTCTGCAGTGATACGGTGGCAGAACTGATTGTTATACTAGTTTTGCGTTTTTTATTTGCAAATGTTGCGGTAAGAAAGAGTCGCCACCGACTTTTCTTTTATCCAACAAAGGAAAGGGTGAAAAGAACAGAAAAAGACCTTTCGAGATTATTTCTGAGAAAGGGAAGGTGTTAGCACCCTTTGCATCCGTAGTTATCTACAGGCTCTTAGATGCTATCTCATTTGAAAATGCCTTGTGTTTGTGTATTTGAAAAAGTATTTTGAAAAGATGCCTTAGTGCGGTGAACTTTGTAATATTTCTCGTATTGTTGAGAACATATACAAAGTGTCTTTGAAAATATTTTTAGAAAGGAGTGTTTGTGTGGAAAATTGTTTTACTTGAGCAAGCATCTAAGAACTATCTACCTACTCGAAAAGGTTCGTTATTTTCCTCTTTTGCTTTAGACAGTGCTATCCTACTATTAGTGAGTAGGTAGCCCTATCATTGGATGTTTGAGGGACTAGCGAGGGTCATCGTACGATCACAAAGGCAACTAGTAAGATATCTTAGTAATTACCCTAGGGTTTTAAGATTATTTTACCGAGGCAACGTCGAAGGGGTCATCGAGGGACTTATGATCTCTTAAACTAAAGGGTAGCCACTAAAATCACTTACATTCGAGAATTGTGACCGTTTATTCCAAAGGCAACAAGTGGAGGTACCTTAGAGGTATGCGTGTGCAAGTGCATTGTGTTTCAGTTATTTATCTTTGGTGTTAGGTTTGCTAATGTTTTGTTTTTATTCTTGTCATGTAATCCTATTAGGAACACATCTAACACTTCACACACACACACATACACACACACACACACACACACACACACACACACACACACACATACACACACACACACACACACACACACACACACACACACACACACACACACACACAAACACACACACACACACACACACACACACACACACACACACACAAACACACACACACACACACACACACACACACACACACACACACACACACACACACACACACACACACACACATATATATATATATATATATATATATATATATATATATATATATATATATATATATATATATATATATATATATATATATATATATATATATATATATATATATATATATATATATATATATATATATATATATATATATATATATATATACAAGAAATTTAAAGTGCAAAAATTAAACCTAACTATTACATGGCTTCGGGGAGGGGAAATTTGGGGAAACACAAAGTAAAAAGTCCTAAGTCTAACTATTACAATCCATATACAGATACATAATATTTGTAAAAATAATAACGCGGATAAATAGATAAACGTACGGGAAGGAGAGAAAACCCTAAAAAAAATTTAAGTGACAAATAAATGTTTTTTTTAATTGTTTTTTCATTTTTTTGTTTAGGAAAATTTAAATTTAAATTAATTAATTAAATAAAAAAGTGATAAACAATATAAACCTAAAAATAAATTAATTCTAATATATTTTTTGATATTTTTTATGAGAAAGAATTGAAATTAATTAAACTCTAGTTCTAATTGATTTTAAATTAAGGAAATAAGTTAAAGTAATTAACTAAATTAATTTATGAAAATTAAATTAAATAAAATAACAAAACCTATATCTGAGTCTTTTGTGTTTTTTTATTTTATTTTATAGCTATGATTAAAAACGATATTGAAAATAATATGAAACAAATAAATAAATAAACTAAAAAGAATAAAAATTAAAAGAAAATGGGCCTGGTGTTCAAAGTGAAATGGGGGAGGTGTAACTTGGAATTGGTTAGGCCCAGATTTGAGAGAGCCCATAAGCTACACCTGATTCAATGTTGCTAGCCCTTGAGGATCTATCATGGAGACTTTTTCTAGACTGTGGATTTGGACTGAATAGAGATCTATTGGCTACGAAACGAGACACATTTCGCCTACGTTAGACCTGCGCTATACTGGATCTGAAATATAATTGTTAAAAAAAATAAAATTCAAGACCCGGGGATCGAACCCAGGCCTTCCAGGCTAACACACACGCTCTTCACCATTGGGCCACTTGCTTCAACTGTTAGTATAATAGAATAATAATAATATAATGATAAATCAAATCTATTCGTAGCTGTCACACGCGCGCCTAAAACAATTTAAATGGACCAATGAAAATGCATGATCTTGCCACGCAGACCCCTAATGGAGTCAACACCGGCCAGAGACGACATAGCAGATCTCCGGTCGTCTTTTCCGGTCACCCAAAAAATGAAACCTGCAAAAAAATGTGGAATCTAAGCCCCAAACTCAGGCTACCCCCTATTTCGCATGCTACAAGTTCAACAATGGGAATGGCGTGACCTGAAACGGCCTGCATTATCCAGTTCAAAGCTAATCCATTTTGAAACCCTAAAAATGGCAACATGTATTTCCAATACTTACATTCACATGTAAAACGTTAGGTCTCTTCTAATCATTGCTATAAATATGAATGTATGCATTAAAATGATTAACTGGGCGTAAATTAACAAATTGAGTCACAAGAAATTATACCAAACTGTTGATGATCGTGTGGATCATTCTAGGGTCTTGTAATCGTGGAGAAGGGTTGGAATGAACCCTGGGGGTCTCAGGAGCACAAATGCGTGGTTGGTTTTGATGGAGGAAGGCTAGGAATACAGATATGAATTTTGACAATTTTGGAGATTTTTGTGAAATTTGGTATGGCTTGCTCAGGAAACTTATGCATGTCTTTGGCTTGCAATATTGCTGCTTATATAGAGGAGTGAGAGGAGAGCATAATAATCGAAAGAAATCAAACCTTTAAGGCATGGCTTTAATCATGAGAATCAATATTTGAAAGACTTCCAAAATTGCATTATTCTTGCCACTTTGGTCTTTGGATGAACCTAGACATGTTTGCATGAAATCTTGGGCCTAAAACCAATCCAAACCATCAGCCCATGTATCATAATCCATCACTCACTATTTTATGCAATTTATTTTGTATTTATTTGAATAAAATAAAAAATATATATGAATAAAATAGATAGGAATTGCAAGGCAAGGTAAGAATGAGTTTATAGGTCTTCCATAAGGTCATGAATATGTTTGAATCTCAAAAAGTTAGGCCACTAACTTAAAATTTCAAATTTGCATGCTTTGTATTTCATGAATTTCACCAAAATTTCCCAACTTTTATCACTCATAACTTGCTCAATTTGTATCTTTTGGAGATGATATTGGACTTTTTAGAAAGCTCAAGATGTCCCCTACAATATCTATGTTGACCATTTTTTCATTTGGAGAAACCATCTCGATGTAACTTGCCTTGACAAAAAATGCCATTTTGTTGACTTTCAAAAAGACCTGTAATGTATTGGCTCATATCTTTCCAATGATGAATTTTTTGAACTTGAGGATAAAATAAAGGTTGTATGGAATTGAATTTTGTTCACAATGAGCTTTGGTTGGGGCAAAATGGATGAGGCATGTGAAAGTTATGCCTGGTCAAAGTTTAGTTGACTTTCTCTAGGGAAACCCTAATTTAGCAATTGTGATTCTTGATGATTTGAGAGCATTCCTTGAGGAATCATTATCAACCCTTGATAAAATGATGTATATCACTTAAAAATGTTGATTTTGACCAAAAATATTTAAGTTTGATTGTATATTGACCATAATTGACTTTTGACCTAATACAGTTGATTTCCAGTCATCTGAGCAATTGACTGTGCAAACTTGTAATGCAAGGCATGAAAATTGGCATGAGCGTTCTTGGGGACATATTAGGGACCATGGAAATCACTTTTGGCCTTTGAAACCCAAACTTCTTTGTAAAAAATGAAACCTTAGTTGAAAGTCCATTGCTTAGGAGGAGAATTTGTCTGGTCAATTCTTGGTCAACCTTGAGCACTTGAGGACATATAGGGGTACTTTTTGAATAAAATGAGAGGGAAAATTTTGGGGTACAACAACTGCCCCTGTTCAATCGTCTTAAACCTGAGGATTTTATATTGGCTTGTCTTCCTTTTGCAATCTGAAGGTGGAAGATGATTGAACACTAAAGTGCCCAGAAATTTGCGCTTGCTAGCGCACAGAGTGATGTTGTCAGCTGATAGTACGGTTGAATGGGCTTAGAAGATTCCGTTTGGAGAGATGACTGAGAGTCGTCGAAGATGGGCTTATAGATGCCATCCCAAGTTAATATTTACTTCAAACTGGGAGAAATATCAGAATAAATCATTGGTCGATTTATTTGAACCATCATATATTTATGCTTGTCTTTATCTGGGAGGAGTACCAGAATAAATCTTTGGTTGATTTATCTGAGCCCGAAAATGTCTATGATTGGAAGAAGTGTCAGAATAAATCATTGGTCGATTTAAACTGAGTCAGAAAAAGATCCACTGGAGGATGTATCAGAATAAATCATTGGTCGATTTAATCTGAGCCAACAGATTTTTATGCTTGCTTTTATCTGGAAGGAGTATCAAAATAAATCTTTGGTTGATTTATCTGAGCCAGAAAATGTATACGACTGGAACAAGTATCAGAGTAAATCATTGGTCGATTTACCCTGAGCTAGAAGATATTTATGTCCAATTTCAACTGGAAGAAGTATCAGACTAAATCATTGGTCGATTTAATATGAGCCAGAAGAAGATCTACTGGAAGATGTATCAGAATAAATCATTGGTCGATTTAATCTGAGCCAACAGATATTTATGCTTGTTTTTATCTGGAAGGAGTATCAGAATAAATCTTTGGTTGATTTATCTGAGCCAGGAAATGTCTACGACTGGAAGAAGTATCAGAGTAAATCATTGGTCGATTTAATCTGAGCCAGAAGAGGTCTCTGTTACCTTTACTTGGAGGAAGTATCAGAATAAATCATTGACCGGTTTAAACTGAGCCAGAAAAGGTCTATTGGGATAAGTATCAGAATAAATCATTGGTCGATTTAAACTGAGCCAACGACTATGTACAACTGTCTTCAACTGGAAGAAGTATCAAAATAAATCTTTGGTTGATTTAATCTGAGCCAGAAGAGGTCTTTGTTGTATTTAACTGGAAGAAGTATCATAATAAACCTACTGTTGGTTTAATCTGAGCCAGAAAAAGATCTACTGGAAGACGTATCAGAATAAATCATTGGTCGATTTAATCTGATCCAATAGATATTTATGACTGTTTTTATCTGGAAGACGTATCAGAATAAATCTTTTGTTGATTTATCTGAGCCAGATAATATTTATGCCCGTCTTCAACTGGAAGAAGTATCATAATAAATCATTGATCGATTTAAACTGAGCCAGCGACTATGTACGATTGTCTTCAACTAGAAGAAGTATCAGAATAAATATTTGGTTGATTTAATCTGAGCCAGAAGAGGTCTTTGTTGTCTTTAATTGGAAGAAGTATCAGAATAAACCTATTGTTGGATTAATCTGAGCCAGAAAAAGATCTATTGGAAGAAGTATTAGAATAAATCATTGGTCGATTTACCCTGAGCCAGAAGATATTTATGTCCGACTTCAACTGGAAGAAGTATTAGAATAAATCAGTGGTCGATTTAATCTGATCCAGAAGAGGTCTCTGTTGTCTTTAACTGGAAGAAGTATCAGAATAAACCATTGGTCGATTTAAACTGAGCCATAAAAAGATATACTAAAAGATGTATCAGAATAAATCAATGGTCGATTTAATCTGAGCTAGAGACTATGTATGACCATCTTCAATGGGAAGAAGTATCAGAATAAATCATTGGTCGATATAATCTGAGCCAGAAGAGGTCTCTGTTTTCTTTTAGCTGGAGGAAGTATCAGAATAAATCATTGGTCGATTTAAAATGAGCCAGAAAAAGATCTACTGGAAGATGTATCAGAATAATCATTAGTCGATTTAATCTGAGCCAACATATATTGTTTCTGATAAGATTGCTTGGTCCTACAAGTAATTGATGATGTTGGTCTGTTGATATATCTTTCCCTGAAAAAGGTAAAGGGTTAGCTGTATGTAATGTCATGATGTATGAAATGCATTGCGGAATGAGATTGTGTTATATGTATATGCTATGAAGTTTGTAATTGATGTATGAATGTGAGCATATCAGTTGTTCCTTGTATTATCATTGAACTGGGGAAGATAAATCCCTGATTGCTGTCGGAGACGAAGAATGATATTCCTCACTGTTTTTGAGGTTAAATGGTCGGGGATCTCTGCCTTCTGCCTGAGGATATTCCACGGGAGATTTTGATTTCTGCTTGAGGATATAAACCTTCATGGGAAAGTTGATAGCCTGTCATAGGTTACCTGTAATATGACTGGGGATGGAAGAATAAGTAACCCTCTGATGTGAGTGGAAACTCCTCTGGAGGTAGTTATCTTGATCAATCCCGCTGGAGAAAAGAGTTATGTTGGAAGATTTTAACAATTTGGAGAAATAAACTCCGCTGGGGGATGATCTTCCGTAGCTAGAGAAATAAACTCTATCGGGGAAAATTTTTTCATAAAATGCTTGGGGACTTTATGAAACTCTGTTGGGGAATTCTCCAAGATGCTAGGGAAACGATTAAAAATCCTTATCTGTTGAGAAATGTCGGAATATCTGTAATCATTAGGCTATATGTTGAAGAAATGGCGGTGACCTGCGGGAAGATGCCCTTGTTTCTGTACCTACTGAGGAACATACCCTTGTTGATGATGAATTTTGTGAAAATGATCCCCTAGGGGTGTTCTGTAGGGATTTACAAATGGATTTTCGACATTATCCCAACTCTTAGAGCCTTTAGTAACTATCTTTCTGTTTTTATGCATATATTTTTAAACGGTAATCATATTCAAATGCATATGTTCATTTTAAATAATCACTGGATGTTTTCACAAACAAAACAGAAAAATAAAAACAAATGGTTTTGAACTTTGAAAGAGGAATATTTGTATTGATTTGAGAAAGTCTGCCTATAACAGGCATCTTCGTACAAGGAGACGGACATCCTAGTAAGACAATGTCATCGTAAAAATGAGAAATATACATAGTGGTACATAAAAGAAAACAACTATGTGAAATAATCCCGTTGGGTTTCAATTCAGCTATTGCCTTTATATCTTTGAGTGTCTCATCACTTTGCTGCTTGACATAAGCTGACTGGAATGATTCGTACCATTCGAACTTGTCAATTTGATAATGAAGTCTGGCTGTAAGGTGATCCAACGGGACATAGTCATATGCTTTTAATCCCTAATTTTTGCCTGGACCTCCCTTTCAGGTTTTCAGTCCACCGGGATACCCTTTTTTGCCCAAGTCGTGTTTTCAGGTTTTCGACTTACCGAGTGTACAATTTTTTTTATATATATCCCTGATTTTTGCCCGAACCCTTTTGGTTCACCGGAATGCCCTTATTTTTGCCTAGGCTAGTCAACCTAGCGGGTCTCTTTTCATGCGTAGTATCTTTTAACTATGTCTGCATTTACAGGGTGCAGAAGGTCGTCATCATCCATAGTGGTTAATATCATGGCTCCGCCATAAAATATACTCTTGATCATAAATGGTCCTTCGTATGTTGGAGTCCACTTGCCCATGGGATCACCTTGTGGTAGGATGATGTGCTTGATTACTAGGTCACCTGATATACTTGTCGTCTGACCTTCTTATTAAAAGCTCTGACCATACGTTTTTGGTACATCTGACCATGACAAACAGTCGCGAGCCTCTTCTCGTCAATCAGGTTCAATTGGTCAAGTCGAGTCTGAATCATTCGTTTTAATTTAAACCTGCATCCTTCATGACTCTCAAGGAAGGGATCTGGACCTCGACGGGTAAAATAACTTCCATATTGTATACGAGAGAAAAAGGGGTTGCCCCTGTTGACGTGCGCACTGAGGTACGGTAACCATGAAGAGAAAAGGGTAACATCTCATACCAGTCTTTATATGTTACCATCATTTTCTGTATGATCTTCTTTATATTCTTATTGGTGGCCTCCACAACGCCATTCATCTTCGGCCGATAAGGAGAAGAGTTATGATGCTGGATCTTAAATTGCATACAGAGCTTGGTGATCATAGTATTATTGAGGTTGGTACTGTTATCTGTGATAATTCTTTCTGGGATACCATACCGACAAATAAGATTATGTCCGATGAATCGAGCCACGACATTCTTGGTAACAGAAGCAAATGAGGTTGCGTCTACCCACTTTGTGAAGTAATAAATGGCAACAAGGATGAAGCGGTGTCCATTGGAATCGGTAGGTCTAATCTCTCTAATCATATCAATACCCCACATTACGAATGGTCAAATAGCAGTCAAGACATTTAACGAAACCAGAGACACATGTACTTTGTCAGTATAGATTTGACATTTGTGATAAGTTCGGGAGTGATGATGATAATCTGTTTCCATGGTGGACCAGTAGTATCTTGCCCGTAGAATCTTCTTAGCCATTGTGTGTCCACTAGAATGGGTGCCAAAGGTACCTTCATGCATATCCTACATAATCTTCTCCGCTTCTCTCTTGTCCACACACCGCAGCAAAGTGGAATCATGGTTGTGTTTGTAGAGAATTCCGTTACTCAGGAAGAACTTGGCAGAGAATCTTCTTAAAAACTTCTTGTCATTTATGGACGCCCCTCAGGATATTCTTGGGATCAAGATACCTTTTTACCTCATGGAACCAAGGATTTTCCTCTACTCCCTCAGTATCAACCTCATAACAGTATGCCGATTCGTCTAATCTTTCGATATTGATTTGAGGGGCTTCGTTGTCCCATCCGACCTTAAACATGGATGACATGGTAGCTAGCGCGTTCTCTAATTGATTTTATTCTCGTGGGATATGTTCAAAGGTAATCTCTTCAAAATATGGGATCAAAGTTATCACATGCTCTCGGTAAGGGATGAGATTAGGATGCTTCGTGTCCCATTCCCCTTTAAATTGGCTGATCACCAAGGCTGAATCTCTGTATACCTGTAAGAACTTGATCCTCATGTCAATAGCAGCCTTGATACCCATAATGAATGCCTCATATTCTACCATATTGTTGGTATAATTAAAACATAGTCTAGCAGTGAAGGGTGTATGACAGCCTTCGGGGGAGATAATCACAACACTAATGCCATTACCGAGTGCATTGGAATCCCCGTCAAAGACCATAGTCCATAGGGATCCTTTTTCAGGTCCTTCATTTGGTCCAGGTTCTTCGCAGTCAATTATTAACATGATGTTTTCATCCGGGAACTCAAAATTCATTGACTAGTAGTCGTCTACAGCCTGATGAGCCAAATGATCAACTAGTACACTTCCTTTTATTGCTTTTGGGTAGTGTACTGAATGTCGTATTCGGTCAGAATCATTTTCCATCTAGCTATTCGTCCGGAGAGAGCGGGCTTCTCAAATATGTATTTGATAGGATGCATTTTAGATATCAATAAGGTGGTGTGAGTCAACATATACTGTCTTGGTCTGTGAGCAGCCCATGCCAAAGCACAACAAGTTTTCTCGAGCAGTAATATCTGGTTTCACAGTCGGTAAACTTTTTTCTAAGGTAGTATATTGCATGCTCTTTTCGACCAGACTCGTTATGATGCCCCAGCACACATCCCATTGAATTTTCTAATACTGTTAAGTACATGATCAGAGGTCTTCCTTCAACCGGAGGCATCAAAATTAGAGGTTCTTGTAGATACTCTTTGATTCTATCAAAGGCTGTCTGGAAATCGTCATTCCACTTTACTACTTGATCTTTCTTCAGTAATTTGAAGATTCGTTCACAAGTAGCGGTTATGTGAGAAATGAATCTAGCAATGTAGTTTAGACGTCTCGAGAAACCTCTAACCTCCTTCTCGGTGCGGAGGGCTGGAATTTCTTGAATAACTTTAACCTCTGCAGGATCCACCTCAATACCTTTACCACTAACAACGAAACCTAGGAGCTTGCCAGATCTTACTCCAAAGGTGCATTTGTTCGGGTTCAGTCTTAACTTTTACTTCTTCAGCCTTTCAAATAGTTTTTGCAAATGGTCCAAGTGCTCTTCTTCAGTTTGAGGCCTGTCTATCATATCATCGACATAAACCTCTATCTCGTGATGGATCATATTGTGAAACAAAGCTACCATAGCACGCTGATAGGTTTCCTGAGTGTTTTTCAACCCAAATGGCATAACTTTGTAATAGAAGGTGCCCCATTGTGTGACGAAAGTTGTTTTCTCCATGTATTCAGGCGCCATTTTGATCTGATTATAACCGGAGAAATCGTCCATGAAAGAGAAGATCTTATGCTGTGCGGTGTTGTCAACCAGAATATCAATATGGGGAAGCAGAAAGTCATCCTTGGGGCTTGCCCTATTCAAATCTCTGTAATCCACACACATACGCACTTTACCGTCCTTTTTAGGTACCAGTACCATGTTCACAACCAATTATGGATAAGAAGTAACAACTAAGAATCGGCATTGAACTACTTCATGACTTCAACCTTGATCTTTTCTGACATCTCAGGACGCATACGACGAACCTTTTGCTTCACTGAAGGGAAATCTTCTTTCGTTGGCAGACGATGAACCATGATATCAGTGTCCAACCCTAGCATGTCTTTGTATGACCAGGCAAAGATCTCAACATAGTCACGTAACATCTGAATTAACCGTTCTTTAACACCATTATCTAAGTCAACACCTATCCTGACTTCCTTTTTATTCTCTTTAGTACCCGAGTTTACTGTCTTGACCGACTCTTCATGGGGCTATATTGCTCTTTCCTCTTGCTGTAGTAGTCTAGCAAGTTCTCCTGGTACTTCACAATCTTCCCCATCTTCGTCCTCGGCTTGGTAGATCGGATTTTTAAAGTCATAACTGGCAATAACAGAACTGTTATCAATGGGATTCGGGGTGGATGTGGATCTGTAATTTGATACCTGGGTGTGTGTAAGGGTGCATAGCTATTTTTTGACAAAATAAAGTAAAAGAAAAACAGAGAGCATAAAAATTGAATGAAAAAATGTCCAATGATTTATTAATGACATATGAAAATGAAGTGCGATAACCCTCACAAGTAGACCATTGTGCCTCGGGTAAGACACAAGGCTTTAGAGTTTAAATTATTCAAAAATTACATATCCTCAAAAACAGAAAAACAATTACTCCTGAATAAAAGAGATAGGCACAAAGTCTCTAGCCGTCCAATTATTGAGTCCACCGTTGGTAGCAGGGAAGATCCAATTGTCCAGGTTACAATCACTGTTAGCTTCTTCCACGGTATTGACTCCATGGTTGTTGATGCGTAATGGCGGTCCTCTGGTGCGAGCACGACGAATAACTTTTTGAGCTCCTGAAGTGAAACCCAAACCAAATTCGTCAGACTTGTAGGGGATGTCAGGAAGTTGGCCCCAAATAGTACACCCACCTTCTTCAACTACAACCTTAGCATATTTTAGAGAAGCCATTTTCAGTGGAGGTATGGTAATCTTTGGAACAACAACAACATCAATCATCTAAGGAATCTCTTCAAAATTCTAACAGGGGTTCTCAATGAACTTGCCGTCCATCTTGACATATCTGAAAGAGTTCAAGTGGCCTACCATATACTCTTCTTCACCACAGACTATAACAATCTTTCCTTTAAACAAATATTTTAACATCTGATGCAAAATGAAAGTGACGGCGCCGGACCCATGAATCTAAGGGCATCCTAGTAAGCAACAGTAGGACAGGCAAATGTCCATCACATAGAAAGTGGAGTCAAAAGTTTTGGAACCCACTTTAATTGGAATGTCCACCTCCCCGTATACCATTCTCTTGGAACCATCAAAAGCCCTCACCACAATATTGCTGGGTTTCAATGTAAGTCCTTCACAGTCCAATATTTCTAAAGCACCCTTGGGTAGCACATTCAAAGACGAACCCGTATCAACTAAAACATGAGCCATAGTAGTGCCCCTGCACTCAATAGAGACATGCAGGGCATCATTATGTTTTCTTCCCTTATGAGGCAAATCAACATCGTAGAAGCCTAGTCCATTGTCAGCAATCAGACTAGCGACACAATTCTCGAATTGACCAGCAAAAGTCTCTTGTGGCATATGAGCAGACTTCAAGAACTTCACCAAAGCTTTAGCATGGGCTTTAGAGCATAATAACAAGGCTAGCATTGAAATCTTTGAGGGGGTATGCCCCAATTGTTCCAAAACATTGTAGTCACTTTTCCGTATAATTTTTAAAATTTCCTCCATTTCTTGCTTGGAGGCCTCAAGAATGGCTTCTTTAAGTGCCTCCGTCTGGGCAGGCTCAACCGATACTTCTTTTCCCCGAGTCTCAGCTGACTCGGTAGCAGGAATAACAACAGGAGTAACAATAGGAGTAGCAACAAGAGTATTAGCGGGAATAACAAAATGAGTGTGTGATACCGTGGCAGAACCGACCGTTTAATCTCGGTTTTTGCGTTTG
Source organism: Vicia faba (assembly GCA_948472305.1). Classification (NCBI taxonomy): domain Eukaryota; kingdom Viridiplantae; phylum Streptophyta; class Magnoliopsida; order Fabales; family Fabaceae; genus Vicia; species Vicia faba. The sequence continues at coordinate 476,215,361 of OX451735.1, forward strand.
TGTTTGCAAATGTTGCGGTAAGCAAGAGTCACCATCGACTTTTCTTTTATCCAAATTAAGGAAAGGGTGAAAAGAACAGAAAAAGACCTTTTCGATATTTTCTGAGTAAGGGGGGTAGATTATGGAAAGGGAAGGTGTTAGCACCTTTCCATCCGTAGTTATCTACGGGCTCTTAGAGGTTTGCTCATTTTTAAATACCTTTGTGCTTTGTGTGTTTGAAAATGTTTGGAAAATGCCTTTGTGCGGCAATTTGCTTTGTGTTTAATTCTTGTATCAGTCCTCAAGAGTGTTAACAAAGCAAATGTTTTGAAAAATTATTTTTGAAAAGTAGTATTTATGTAAGTGCAAAATGTTTTTGAGCAAACTTCTAACAGCTATATACTTTTATACTCAAAAGGTTTATTCTTTTCCTCCTATCCTTTAGACAGTGCTATCCTACTATTAATGAGTAGGTATCCCTATCGTTGGATGTATGAGGGACATTCAAAGGGACGTTTTTATAGTCACAAAGGCAACTGGGAAAGAAGCTTTAGTAACTATCCTAGGATTCTAAGATCATATTTTTACCGAGGCATCATCGAGAGGGTCATCAAGGGACTTATGATCTTTTTGAACCAGAGGGTAGTCACTAAAACCTCTCACGTTTCGAGAGTTGTGACTAATTTCTAAAGGCAACCGAAGTGGGGTAACCTAGAGGTGTATATGTGCAAGGTGTGTTATGTTCAGTTATTTTAGTCTTGTGTTAAGTTTTCTAACGTTTGATTATTAATCTTGTCATACAATCCTATTAGTCTAGCAGTTAATATTTGCAGAAATTTAAAGTGCGAGAATTTAAATCCTACGCTATTACAATACTTCGGGACAACTACATAAAAAATGTGTAAGAAAATAAAGTGCGAAATTTAAATCTAAACTATTACATCCCATAATCAGTTACATTTATATAAAATTCGAGAATAAAAATAATGCGCGCGAAATGAATATTACGTCTAAGAGAAACCTAAGAAATTGCTAAGTAAAAAATCTTTTTGGTTGTTTTTGTTTATTTAGGAAAATACTAAATTAAATTAAACCTAAATTTAATTAATTAAAATAAAAAGAAAAATTATTGGTTAAAATTAAATTCTAAACAAAAACCTAACATTTTTTTGTATTTTTTTATTAAGCAAAAATATTTGAATTAAAATGGACCTATTTCTAATTATTTTTAAATTGTAAAATAATGTCAAAATAGCTAAATTAATTAATTTACAAAATTAAAATTAATTAGAAAATCCTAAGTCTAATATTTTTATGATTTTTGTTGATTTTATAAAAAAGGTGGATTTTGAAATTAATAAACAAAATCAAATAAATGAGGAAAAAAAACATGGGCCTGGATATGCAAAAAGAAAAATGGGGGGTGTTGATCTGAAAAATCGTTTGGCCCATTTGTGTGGGAGCCCAGAGGCTGTAATGGGATCCAGTGAGGAGTAGCCTTGAGAGCGCATGGTGAACCTCACACTGAAGCTTTTGGATCTGGATGGATTGACATTGAAAGGCGTGGATCTGATGGTCTATGATGCACATTTAGCCATGCAACACATGGAATCTGCATGAAATAAGTTAGAAAAATGCAAAATGCTGGACCTGGGACTCGAACCCAGGTCCTCTCCCTCATATACGCGCCTCACTGCCAGCTGAGCCATTTAGTCATTCATTTACATATATCAAACGACAATAATATATACAAAAAATGGTCAGATGTATTAAAATTAAAAAAACACGCGCGATAAGTTTGAATGGCCCAATGAGGGATGGATAGCACGCTCAACCAGAGGGACGCCAAAGTCAAACTCCGGTCGTCTTCTCCGGTCACTCAAATCTGCAAAATTCAGCAAACGTGAGTTCAAATGAAGCAAAGATCTCTACCCCACACGAAATTTCCCCCTGAATCTAATTATGGGGTCTATTCGCTCTGGAATGGCCTGTATCATGAGATATAGTGAAGAATACATATCGTGTCCTAGAAATGGAATGATCTTGTTCTAGCCCCTTTCCTCACATGTATTACATTGGTCCCGCCCTATATATCTCCCTCAACACGAATCAAACAATGAGAAAGGTTAATTCAATGTGAAATCAAAAATACGGATTCAAGAAATTTACAAACGATAGGTGATCCAGTTTGATGCTTCTAGGCGTGGGATGGCTTGAATAGTGGCTGGGTTGAGTTCCTGGAAGTCTCATGAAGGTGTTTGAACCCTTTGTTTGTACAAATGATGGCTGGAATTGGAGATGTGATTTTGACAACTTTGGTGGAATTTTTGGAATTTTCGTGTGAACTCTTGGGACTGTGTAGGCGTCTTTGAAGTTTTCCAATGGCTTGTTTATATATAGAGAGTAGTGAGGAGACAAGGAAGCAAGGGAAATAACAACCATGATTATGTGCTTTCAAAACCATGAATGCAAAATTGTAACTTTGGCCAAAACATGGAAACTTGTCCATTTTTTGAATTTGAATGTACTTGGACATGTTGGCCTTGTTGTACACGAAATGTAGGGCCTCTCCATGCATCAAACCAAGCCCAAATAATAATGGCCCATATAATTTGCAATAATTTTGATTTATTTGATTTTTAATTAAATAAAATTAATATAAAATGCAAATAAAATCAAGACTATGCAAAAATGGTTTTAGGGATCCTCTATAATCTTAGGAAGATGTTTGAAGTCCAAGAAATTGAGCCCTTGCCTTAAAACTTCAAATTTTCTCAATGCACTTTTGTTGAAATTTCCCAAAATTTCCTAACTTGGACAAGCCATAACTTGCTCAATTTTGATCTCATGATGATGATCTTAGACTTTTTGGAAATACCAAGATGTCTACTTCAATCCCCTTTTTGATAAATTTTGCATTTGAAGACTTTATCTTAATGTGAATGGTCTTGACAAAAAGTGCCTTTTGTTGATTTTCCAAAAATGACCTGTAATGTCTGAGCTTGTATCTTTCAAATGGTGCATTTCTTAGATTTTATGGATGAATAGAAGTTGTAGGGAATTATATTTTCTTCAATATGAGCTTTGGTTGGGGAAAAATGGATGAAGTATGTGAAAGTTATGCCTGATCAAAGTTTGGTTGACTTTTCCTATAGAACCCCTAATTTAGCAATTCTTGACTTTTGATGAATTAGGGACATTTCTTGAGGAATCATGATCAAACCTTGATCAAATGATGGATATCACTTCAAAATGTTTATGTTGACCAAAAATCTTGAAGTTTGACTGTACATGGGTCACAGTTGACTTTTGACCTAGTACAATTGATTTCCAAGCATTTGAGCAATTAACTCGGCAAACTTGTAGTGCAAGGCATGAAACTTGTCATGGACAATCTTGAAGTCATAATAGGACAGTGGAAAACATTTGGGACCTTTGGAGCTCACACATCTTGATGAAAAGTGAAACCCTAGTTAGAGGTTCATTGCTTAGGAGGAGAATTTGCCTGGTCAATTCTTGGTCAACCTTGAGCAATTGAGTATCTCTAGGAGCATGTTTTGAGTAAAAATGGGAGGGAAAATTTTGGGGTACAACAGCTGCCCCTGTTCAATCTTCTTAAACCTAAGGATTTAGATTGGCTTGTCTGCCTTTCGTGATCTAAAGGTGAAAGATGATTGAACACTAGAGTGCACAGAAATTTGCACTCACATGAAGTAACACTGATGGTTGATGATGTCGGGAATGGGCTTATAGATGCCATTTAGAAAAGATGACTGAGAGTCGTCGGAGATGGGCTTAAAGATGCCATCCAAAGAAGATTTTGACTTCATAAGAGTTCTCTTTATGGGGATTCTTGTTCTTGCTGTCTGAGGAGGAGTCCGCTGGGGAATGTGAGTTTCAACTTTTCTCCTGATTAAAGAAAAACTCTTCGGGCATTAATCTGTGGCCTGCTGTAGTTGTTGGTAAACTCATCCTGATTCAGTAGCTCATACTAATTAGTCGTATAAATAGTTTTCTCATCTGGTTTCAGGCATTATCCTTTGACCTGCTGTATAAATTGATAGTGTTTGTCTGTTTGCTAATCTAACTTGAAAAGGTAAAATCAATTTCATGTGATGTCATAATGTATGAATTGCATGATGCTCCCAAAATAAATGAGATTGTGATGTATGTATTTGCATGCACATGCCATGATGTATGAACATGTAATGTTGTTGCGAAGTATCTTAGTATGGGAAAATAAATCCCTGACTGCTGCTGAAGAGTATCGGGAAGCTGAATACCGGACTACTGTTGGTGAGTGAAGAAAGTGATTCTTTAGTTTTTGCTAGGGATGATGAATGGAGATGATTTTGTTGGTGATTTCCCTTTTCTGTCGATGATCTTCGAATTCTATTTGAGAATGATTTTGCTGAAGGGAAGAGTTTTGTTGGAAGATTTCACCAATTGAGAAATAAACTCCACTGGGGGATGAACTTCCATAGCTAGAGAAATAAACTTTACTAGGGATAAGGTTTTATAAACTACTTGAGATTTATAAAACTCTGTTGCGGAAGGTGAACTCCATAAACTGCTTGGGGATTTTGTTGAAATCCTGTTGGGGAATCCTGAGAAGCTTGGCGACTTCATTGGGGATTTTTGTTGGAGCAGTAATTGGAGACTCTTGGTCTGCCGAGGATATGAGGACCCGACACCATTAGGCTACATGCTGAGAATATGGCAGTGACCTTGTAGTAGAATGCTCCTGCTCCTGTACCTCCTGGAGAAGGTATCTGCCGGGGAAAACATCTGCGGGGATTTTCTGGATGGCTCTTAGATATTGTCCCGTTTCTTAAAGTCATTAGCAACTGTCTTTCTGTTTATAGGTGTATGTTTGTAAGCAGTAATCATACTCAAATGCATATGTTCAAAAATAATCACTGGATGTTTTCGCACACAAAACAGAAAAATAAAAACAGGATTTTGCACTTTCAAAGAAATAATTTTGTATTAACTTTAATAAGCGTTTTTGTACAAGGAGACATGAATCCTAGTAAGAGAACATCGTCGTAAGAATTAAAATTATACAAAAATAGTATACAAAGAAAGGCAGCTATGTGAAATAATCCCATTGGGTTCCCATTCTGCTATTGCCTTTATGTCTTTGAGCGTCTTATCCCTTTCGTTGCTTGTCCGAAGCTGATTGGATTGATTAGTACCGCTTGAGCTTGATAGTTGATACTGGAGATTTGTTGTAAAGTGATCCAACGGGACATAGTTATACGCTTTAAATCCCTAAATTTTGTCTGGACCCCCCTTTCGGGTTTTCAGTTCACCGGGATACCCTTTTTTGCCCAAGCCGCCTTTTCAGGTTTTCGACTTGCCGGGTGTACAAATTTTTTATGTATATCCCTAATTTTTGCCTGAACCCTTTTGGTTTGCCGGGATGCCCTTATTTTTTCCTAGGCCAGTCGACCTAGCGGGTCTTTGTTTATGCGTAGTATCGTTTAACTATGTCTGCATTCACAAGGCGAGGAAGGTCATCACTGTCCATACTGGTTAAGATCATGGCTCCACAAGAAAATATGTTCTTGATCATAAATGGAACTTCGTATGTGGGAGTCCATTTGCCCCTGGGATCACCTTGCAGAAATATGATGCGTTTGATTACCAAGTCACCCGCCTTATATACCTAACGTCTGACCATCTTGTTAAAAGCTTTGATCACACGTTTTTGGTACACCTGACCATGTCAGACAGCCGCGAGCCTCTTCTCGTCGTCAGGTTTAATTGGTCAAGTCGAGTCTGAACCCATTCGTTTTCATTCAAACCTGCATCCTTCATGATTCTCAAAGAAGGGATCTGGACTTCAACGGGAAGGACATATTCCATACCGTATACCAGAGAGAAAGGAGTTGCCCTTGTTGATGTGCGCATTATGGTGCGGTAACCATGAATAGAAAATGGTAACATCTCATGCCAATCTTTGTATGTCACTGTCATCTTCTGTATGATTCTCTTGATATTTTTGTTAGCAGCTTCTAGAGCGCCATTCATCTTCGGCCAGTAGGGAGAAGAGTTATGATGTTGAATCTTGAATTGCATGCAAAGCTCGGTGATCATAGTGTTGTTGATATTGGTACCATTATCTGTAATGATCCTTTCTGGGATACCGTACTGACAAATAATGTTATGTTTGATAAATCGGGCTACAACTTTCTTGGTAAAAGAAGCAAATGAGGCCGCCTCGACCCACTTCGTGAAGTAATTAATGGTAACCAAGATGAAGCAGTGTCCATTAGAAGCCGTAGGTCTTATTTCCCCAATCATATCGATGCCCCTCATTGCGAATGGCCAAGGAGCAGTCAAGAAATTTAAAGGAACTGGAGGTACGTGTATCTTATCAGCATAGATCTGGCATTTGTGACAAGTTCGTGAATGCTGATAACAGTCTGCTTCCATAGTAGACCAGTAGTATCCTACCCGCAAGATCTTTTTAGCCATTGAGTGCCCACTAGAATGAGTGCCAAAGGTACCTTCATGCAAGTCAACCAATAATCCTTTCTGCCTCACTCTTGTCTACACACCGAAGCAAGGTAGAGTCGTGATTGCGCTAGTAGAGGATCCCATTACTGAGAAAGAACTTAACAGAGAACCTTCTTAAGAACTTCTTATCATTAACTAAAGCTCCCTCAGGGTACTCTTGGAGTTTGAGATATATTTTGACTTCATGGAACCAAGGTTTGCCCACTACTTCTTCAGTACCAATCTCGTGGCAGTATACTTGTTCGTCCATCCTCTCAATGGTGATCTGAGGAGCCTCATTATCCCACCTGACCTTGAACATCGATGACATCGTATCTAGCGCGTCCGCTAGTTGATTTTCCTCTTGTGGAAAATGCTCAATAGTAATTTCTTCAAAGTATTGGATTAATGTCAACACATGCTCTTTGTACGGGATGAGATCAGGATGCTTCGTGTCCCATTCTCCTTTGATCTGGCTGATTACCATAGCTGAGTCTCCAAACACACTTAAGAACTTGATCCTTAAATCGATTGCAGCTTTGAGACCCATGATACATGCTTCATACTCAGCCATATTGTTAGTACAGTTGAAACATAGCATGGCAGTGAAAGAAGTATGACAGCCTTAAGGAGATATGATCACGACGCTAATGCCATTGCCAAGAGCGTTTTAAGCCCTGTCAAAAACCACAGTACATCGAGATCCTTTTCAGGTCTTTCATCTGGTCCAGGATCTTCACAACCGGTTATTAACATGATGTTCTTGTCCGGGAACTCAAAATTCATGGATTGGTAGTCATCCACAGCCTGATGAGCCAAATGATCAGCTAGTACACTTCCCTTAATTGCTTTTTGGGTTGTGTATTGAATGTCGTATTCGGTCATGATCTTTTTCCATCTTGCTATTCTTCCAGAGAGAACAAGCTTCCCAAAAATGTACTTGATAGAATCCATTTTGGATTTCAACAAGGTAGTGTGAGTCAACATATACTATCTTAGTCGGCGAGAATCCCATGCCAAAGCACAACAAGTTTTCTCGAGTAGTGAGTATCTTGTTTCACACTCGGTAAACTTTTTGCTAAGGTAGTATATTGTATGCTCTTTTCGACCAGACTCGTCATACTTCCCCAACACATACCCCATTGAATTCTCTAACACTATTAAGCACATGATCAGAGGTCTTCCTTCCACCGGTGGCATCAAAATTGGAGGCTCTTGAAGGTATTCCTTGATTTTGTGAAAATCATATTGCCAATCATCATTCCACTTCACTGCTTGATCTTTCTTCAACAATTTGAATATTGGTTCACAAGTAGCGGTCAGATGTGAAATGAACCCATCAATGTAGTTTAAACGTCCCAAGAAACCCCTAACTTCCTTCTCAGTGCGAGGAGCCGGCATCTCTTGTATGGCTTTAAACTTTGCAGGGTCTACTTGAATACCTTTTTCACTGACAATGAAACCCAGAAGCTTACCAGATCTTACCCCAAAGGTGCACTTGTTCAGATTCAACCTTAATTTGTACATATTCAGCCTATCAAAAAGTTTTTGCAAATTATCCAGGTGTTCCTCTTCAGTTTGAGACCTGGCTATCATGTCGTCAACATATACCTCTATCTCATGGTGAATCATATCATGGAATAAAGCTACCATGGCAAACTGATAGGTCGCCCCAGAGTTCTTCAACCCAAATGGCATAACCTTGTAACAGAAAGTGCCCCACTGTGTGATGAAGGTTGTCTTCTCCATGTCTTCAGGTTCCATTTTGATCTGATTGTATCCGGAGAAACCATCCATGAAGGAGAATACTTTATGTTGTGCGGTGTTGTCAACCAGAACATCAATGTGGGGAAGCGGGAAGTCATCCTTGGGGCTTGCCTTGTTCAGGTCTCTATAATCCACACACATACATACCTTACCGTCCTTCTTAGGTACTGGAACAACATTGGCGATCCATTATGGATAAGACGTGACAACTAAGAAACCGGCATTGAATTGTTTCATGACTCCATCCTTGATATTTTCTGACATATCTGGACGCATAAGTCGAACCTATTGTTTCACTAGAGGGAAGTCCTCTTTTATAGGTAGGCGATAAACCACAATATCGGTGTCAAGTCCCAACATGTCTTCATATAACCAGGCGAAAACCTCAACATAGTCATGTAGCATCTGCATTAACCGCTGTTTGACATTGGGCTCCAAGTTAGTACCTACCTTGAATTCTTTTCTGTCCTCTTCAGTACCTAAGTTCATTGTCTCAACTGGCTCCTCATGAGTCTGTATTGCCTTTTCTTCCTGTTGTAACAGTCTGGCAAGCTCTCCTGGTACCTCACAATCTTCCTCACCTTCGTCCTCGGCTTGGTTGATCGGATTTTCAAAGTCATAATGAGCAATAACAGAACCGTTATCAATGGGATCCAGATTGAATGTGGATCTGCATTTTGATATGTGAGTGTGTGTAAGAGCATAGTTGCTTTAATAAAGTAGAAAGCAGAAAGTAAAGGCAAAGAGCATAAAATTTGTATGTAAAAACATCCAATGCTATATTAATGACATATGATAATGAAACATGATAACCCTTACAAAATAACCATTGTGCCTCGGGTAAGACAAAAGGTTTTAGAGTTTGTATTATTCATTTATTACATATCCAAAAACAAAAAAAGGAGAATTACTCCTGAATAAAAGTAATCGGCACAAAGTCTTTAGCCTTCTAGTTGGTGAGCCCTCCGTTGATAGTTGGGAAGATCCACTGGTCCATATGACAGTCAATGTCACTGTCCTCCAAAGCATTAACCCCATGATTGCTGATGCGTAAGGGTGGTCCTTCGACACGAGCGCGACGAACAGACCTCTGAGCTCCTGATGTAAAACCAAACCAAATTTGTCAGATTTGAAAGGAAAATCCGGGAGTTGGCCCCGAATTGTACACCCATCTTCTTCAAAAATTGCTCTGGCATCTTTCCGAGAGGTTATCTTCAGCAGAGGCCTAGTAGTCTTTGGAATGCTGGCAGAGGTTTTGGTTGCAGCAACAGTCTGTGGAACCTCCTCACAGTTCTAACATGGGGTCTCAATGAACTCGCCGTCCATTTCAACGTACCTGAAAGAGTTCAGGTGGCATACCATGTACTCCTCCTTCCCATGGACCATGATAATTTTCCCATTGACTGGGTATTTCAGCATCTGATGTAAGGTGGAAGTCACAGCGCCAACCCCATGGATCCAGGGTCGACCTAATAAACAGGAGTAAGATGGGCGGATGTCCATCACATAGAAAGTGGAATTAAAAGTATGGGTACCCACTTTGATAGGGATGTCCACCTCCCCATGCACCATTCTTTTAGAACCGTCAAAGGCTCTCACCATAATGTTACTAGGCTTCAAGGTCAATCCTTCGTAATCTAACCTGTCAAGGGCCTTCTTGGGCAGAACATTCAGTGATGAACCTGTATCCACTAGAACATGGGTAAAATTAGTTCCCTTGCACTCGATAGAGACATGCAGGGCATTACTATGTCTCCTTCCTCTAGGAGTCAGATTAGCATAAGAGAAACCTAGTCCATTGTCAGCAGTCAAACTGGCCACACAGTCTTCAAATTGATCGGCGGAGGTTTCTTGTGGCACATGAGCAGTCTTGAGGAATTTTACTAAAGCCTTGCCATGGGCTTCAAAGCACAGTAACAGGGCCAACATTGAGATCTTGGAAGGGGTCTGCCCCATTTGTTCAACCATATTGTAGTCGCTCTTCTTGATTATCCTTAAGATTTCTTCCATTTCCTTCTTAGAAGCCTCGGGAATGACTTTTGGGTGCGCTTTCGTCGGGACATGCTCAACCAATATCTCTTTGCCCCGAGTCTCGTCCGACTCGGTAATAGGGATAACAGTAGGAGTAGCTATGGGAATATTGACAGGAGCAACAAGGATAATCACAGGAGTAGTAACCGTTTTAGGAGGAGAGATCTCGGGAGAGAAAACTCTTCCACTTCTTGTTATCTTACTGGTCCCGGCGATATTACTAATGTCAGGATCAGAGGCTTTAGTATCTTCATCTTTAACAATGAGAAAATCTTGCTTGACGCCATGGTAATAGACGTCAGCCCCATAATTTCAGGGAACAACTTTATCCGAGGAATATGGTATAGGTCCAAGGAAAGTAATTATCAATGGAGTAACTTTCGGAACAAATATAATCCTGACAGGTCTTTTGGAGGAGACCTTGGGAGGATTGGAGGAAATGGTAATGATAGAAACATCTTCACATGAAGCACTTGTAACTGGAGTCTTCTCAAATAGGATTTCTTTATCATCTATCAGGCACTGAACGCCTTCCTTTAACAAATGACAACCATTATATAAGGACAAGCATAAGTGGCAACCTTCGCCACAACTGAAAGTAAACCAGCCTGCAAGAGATTCTTCTTAATAGTCAGGAGTGGAGTAGCCAATTCATCAACAGAAGCAACAAACATGTCATCATCAATAACATTAACACCACCGCCGTGCTTGGGCATAAGGGCAGTTATAACATTAAGAGTCTCAGGAGCGTCAAATTCAATCTCCTTAGCCTCAATCAAATCCTGTATCTTGTTCTTCAAAGCCCAACAGTCGTTCGTATCATGGCCTGGACTTTTAGAATGATAGGCGCACCGAGCATTTGAATTGTAATGAGGAAATGCGATGTTGGGATTTTTGGGAGCCTCTCTCAGAGTTACCAGATTGAATTTCAACAAATGTAGCAAAACTTGAGACAAGGTCATATTAATCCAAGTAAACTGTCTTCTTCGCTTATCTGTTCTGGACTGATTGTTCTTTTGTTGAGTAGCTGCAGGTTTGGAAATCATAGCAGCTTCTACCGTCGGACAACGCTCAGTTTTGTTATGATTTCTTTGGTTGTAAGCACCACTGACCTCCTTTTTTCCCGTGAATGGTTTCTTTGCTGTACTGGAGGATGCATCTCTTTGTATCTTACCGCTTTTGATGCTAGCCTCTACATGTTCACTAGTTAAGATCAATTCGGTAAAGCCAACGGAAGAACTTCCAATCAGATGGTTAAAGAACGGCCTGAATAACGTGCCCAAGAACATGTCCACCAGCTCCCTATCAGACAACGGAGGCTGGACTCTTCCCGCAAGGTCTCTCCATTTTTTGGCATAGTCCTTAAAACTCTCTCTGGAACCCATAAACATACTTTGCAACTGTGTACGAGTCGGGGAGAGGTCATCATTATACTGGTACTGCTTGTAGAAAGCAGCAGCTAGATCTTCTCAATTACGCACATTGGTTCTTTCTAGTTGATAGAACCATTCCAGCCGAGTTCCTACCAAACTTTACTGGAAGAAGTGTACCCACAGATCTCTATTAGTAGTGTGGGGTTGAATTTTCCTGACATACGACCTTAAATGCAGCTTAGGACAGGAGACACCGTTGTACTTAGCAAAAGTGGGGACCTTGAACTTCCGTGGGATGACCACCCCTGAGATCAGCCCTAGCTCTTCAAAATCCAATCCAGGTACCCTTTGGATCTCCATGGAATTGAGCCAATCCTCCAGCTGTTTGTATTTATCATCAGCAGGAGGATACTGCTCCTTAGAATAGTCACGTTCATCTTATTCAGACTCCCTTGTATTATGGTCTTCTTCTCTTGTCTCTCCTTCCTGATTGTCTCTATCTTTTGACGGAGTTGCGAGCTCTGACACTTGCCTCACTGGTCCTTTGTACCTTCTTCTCAAATTCAGAACACCCACTGGCCTCTTTTTCTTCTTCTTGTCCTTGAGAATCAGTGCTTTCAAATCTTCTTGTCCCTTGGCCAGATTCAGGAACATTTCTTGGAATTGTGCATTCTGTGCCTGGAGCTCCTTAACTGTTTATTCAAGAGCCATTGCTGAAATAAACAGCGAAGAAGATAAGAAGCGTGTTTATGCAATGATATGTATGATATATGTATGCAATGTTTTCAAGGACTCCGAGAAATTTAAATTTGTGAACCAAAATGAAATAAAGATTTTATTAGTAGAATTCAAAATACAATTGCCTTTTTAGGCTTACAATTGAACAATTCTAAAATCCAAGAAATCAGGTTTCCCATGGGCGCTTCCTTTTTGTGCTGAGATAGACATTGAGATTTTTTTCTTCGTGAAGTTGCTTCGTAAGCTCCAACACTTTCTTCTCATTGACATAGAAATAATCTCTAAAGGTATCCCGTTCTTTCTTCAACTGAATCCAGGATCTCTGCAACTCTTCAAGATCAGTGGGCATGTCAGGATGGAGAACTGTATAAGGAACATCTCCTTCGATGATGGGCTCCACAACCATTGGTAAGATGTATATATACGACATTATGAGGTTCTGAGCACGAGCTCGTACCATTTGAGATAAGGTTCCATAGAGATGGAAGTATTAGGCCCCAAGGTTTTGGTATCAAATCTGTTTACCATGCCCCAAGCTCGTATAAACCTCTGACGATACCCTTGAACATCATCCTCATAGTTAAACACAATGCCCTGAATAAGCATATCGTGGGGACCATCCCTTCGAGCATAACCAAATTGTCGCAAAGCCAGAGAAGGATTATAAGTTATGCCTCTTGTAATGCCAAGTAGTGTGACATTAGGGAATTCCCCGCAGTGGTCGATGATAGAAATATCTCCCATAGATCGGGAATACCAGAGAATATTCAAGTGGGAAAGTGACATTATCCTTTGCGACCAACCCAAACCTTCTTCATTCTTCAATATTGATTTAGGGAGGTGAGAAATAAACCACCTTGATAGCAATGGCATGCAACACATAAGAATACCTTTTCTCTTCATGGTGCGAGTGTGGAGGGTATGCAAGATGTCTCCGAGTAGAGTAGGAACAGAGTTACGAGAGAGGAAGACCTTGATAGTATTTACATCTATGAGAAAGTTTGGATTAGGGAACGACACTAAACCATATATTAGAAGGGCCAAAACCTCCTCAAAAGCTTGGAAATCTAAATCATCCCAAAATTGGTGAGCCTTCTCGTACAGAAACTTAGCTAGAAAACCCTTAACACCACTTCTTGTTTCCCAGTTGGATACAATGTTGGACCGTTTCAGATGCAAAGTTGTTGCAATGACCTCTGGCTTGGGAGCTTCTTCTAAACTGGTGAAAGGCGTTTGATCAAGACTAGGTATACATGTTGCACCCCAAAATTTACCCTCTTGATTTAGGCTTATGTTTCATCATGAATATCATATTGTATTGCATTCATACATTGTGATAGGATCAAATTACTTTGGTTATCAAAACTTCCTCAAGCTTTGAAGGTTGATTGCATTGGCAAGTTGCTCAAGAAGAATCTTACCATCCAAACCTCTGGATCTTTCAAGTTCAAAAGTTATTGCATATCTCAAGATATCTTATCCATCTCTTTGGATCATCAAAGGATTAAAGTTTGTGTTTGATTATAAGAAGAATCACTCTTGTGATTCACCAGTCAAATTAGGGTTTTGTTTGATCAAGGCTTTTGATGCATGTACAAGTCTTTATTTGGAAGCTACAACATCTCATTTGGTATTTGAAAAGTCTTTGTACAAGAATTTGGTCAAGATCATCAGAGGATTTGAAGTTTTGGAAATGACTCATCAGCCTCCTAATGTGTTGAACAAAACTAGGGTTTGGGATTTCATCAAGATTTCTTGAGAATTTTGAAGTGAAACTTTGCACATGGCTTCTATATGTTTGTAAGATCATATGTTTGAAGTTTTGATCATCAATTTTGAAGGGAAGTGGATCAATTGATTCAAAGGGGAAAAATGGTCATTTTGGTCAAAGTCATTCAAAGTCAAGGTTGACCAAGTGAACTTTTGGACAACCATCAATTCAAGGGTGTACTTTTCATATTTCAAATCCATTTTGATCATTGGATCAAAAAGATTGAGGTTTGGGTTGAAAATTGTTCATGAAGAAACCCTAAAAGTTTCTAATTTTGGAAAATGAGGACTTAACTTCAAAAATTCATATTTTATTCACCTTTGATCAAAAAATGCAAATGAAACATGCTTGGAAAGATAAGAGGATGATCTTTCATTTCCTTTTGGTCTCATGTCCAAATTGGCAAGGAATCAAGAATTATGGTCTTTGGAAGTCAAGAAATTATAGGTCATTTTCCAAATTTAGTGAATTTCAAGCTCAATTTTGGGAAATTTAATGGATTCAATTTCAAAAACTCAAAACTAAGGGATTGTAGATAGTTTCAATACCTTTCCAAATTGTACTCATTTGTGTCTGAATTCAAAAATATGAGCAAGTTATGATCTTTGGAATTTTGAGGCATTTTATTGAAATTTGACAAATATGCAAAATGGCCAATTCATGAGAACTCAAGTTTCAACCATTATCTTTGTTTATAATCCAGCCCATGACCTATTTGTGACTTGATAAGGCCCATAATGCCAGCTATTTCGTGCTCCATGGACCATGGTGTTTGCTTGGATACAAAATGCTCAAAGTTGCCAAGAAAAGCCAATTCACCAACACTCTCTCATCTCAATGAGTCATAACCTGGAGCTTTAAGCATGAGCTCCTGACCTCATTTAGTTGATAAAATGCAAAGAAAAGGGAGGAACACACGAGCAAATAGCTGAGGCCCATGTGCATCCTTTATTTTGCCAAATTTTCCAATCAAGCCCTTGAACAACTTGGAAGGCCAATTTCCTCTTCTAACCTTCTCTACCCACACTATATAGTGCACTTCAAGCCTCATTTCACGAGGAGGAGGCCCCCATTATAATAATTTCAGATCTGAAGTGCTCCACCATTTTTCTGCAAGTTGCTTCGATTCTCTCATTTCCTTCACGCATTCATCAAATTTCTTGTGAATTCATCATCTCTGAGGTGTGTAGATCAAGATCATGGAGTTTGTTTGCTTCTGTAACTAAGGGATCAACATTTCCAATTTCACATTGAAGTAAGCTTCTTGGACTTCATTTTGATATTTCCAGCTTAATTTGTTGAATTACTTCATGTTTATGAGTTCATAGATGGCCAAACAATAGGTTTGACGTATAATCTTGTTTGAAATGGAAGAATAGATCGTGGTTTGAACTTCTGAATAATTCACATTCAGTGAGTTTTTGCAATTTTCGCATCCAGATTTCTAATTGCCTAGTCAATCTTTTTGAGATCTATAAGTGTCGTGATGTAGAGGTTAAATCTAGTTTTATTTTGAGCTTTGAATCATTGATTTTGGTGGAGAAATAAGGGAGAAGTGTTGATCAGAACATAGGAGCATGAAATTGAAAAAACACGCGTCTAGGGCATTGTCTTGAGGTTGAAGATGATGAGGTGGTGCGCCCTAATTGGATGGTTCAAATTTTTAATGCATTCCATTTTATTTTGTTTTATTTGATTTTCTGATTTTATTTTTGTGATCAAAACATTTTCAAAAATCATAAAAAAATTACCATAGGCCAATGATAATTTCTTGTATTTGTCATATTTTTTTGAATTTTTTTTAAATGTAGTTTAAAAATTCATAAGTTTAAATAATTGTTTATTCAATATTTATTTTTGTTTTAATATTTCTTTTGATCTAAAAATTCCACAAAAATTATTTTGAACTCATAAAATAATGTAAAAATTGATTCTGATTTTGGTTTAGCATTTTTGCTATTTTTTTGATTAAAATTTAATTTCAAAAGTTTATTTATAATATTTGTTTGTTTGATTTTTATTTTAATACTTCCATTGATTCAAAAATTCTCAAAAAAATCATGCAAGCTTGTTTTTAATAATAGAATTTGAATATTTTTTTAATTTGACCCTTTTGTGACTTTTGGCTAGGGTTTGCATTTTTGCCCTTAAATAATAGTTTAATTGTTAATTGTTTGGTTAATTTTTATTTTAATATTTCCTTTAATTCAAAAATTCTAAAAAAATCAGAGATGTGTGTTTTTAGTGCTAATATTTGAATATAATTTTGATTAGACATTTTTATGACTTTTGTTTAAAATTTCATGTTGAGATGAGATTTTTGGATTAATTGATTAATTGTTTGAATTTTATTTTATTTTTGACTTTTCTTCAATTCAAAAAATGTGAAAAAAATATGTATTCTGACTTTTAGGGTTTCCTTGTGATTTGCATGATCTTGGTTTGAATTGTTTGAATTTTGATCTTATCTAATTAATATTTAAGATTAGAAGTCAAAAATTAGGGTTTTGTTGCTTATTGTGCAAGTTTCTTTTTCAAAACCATTATGCCCTGGATGTTCATTGGAATTCAAGTCTTGATTATGGTTCATGAATGTGTTGAGGATCTGAAAACCATTTTTCTTGAATTATTTGACTTGGTTTGACATTTTTCCACAAATTATTTTGAAAACTTGTCTAGTTTGGTAGTTTTTGCCAACTAGTCTTGAACTTTGGGCCTCATTTGAGTCCTTCCTCAATCATTCATGAACTTAGGGTTTACACTCTGACTTCTACACATTTCAAAGATGCTTTAAGATTTTTGGTTAGAATTATTGAAATCTTTTTCTATTTTTGATGCATTTTTGAAGTGAAGGTACCCAATTGATGTTGCATATCTTGTTGCATATTGTTTGATGGCCAATGAACTTGAGTGAGGCCTATGATTGGGCACCTAATGATCATGTTGGATATGTTTAATCAAATAAACTCAATCCATTTCACTTAATTCCCCATGTTTGAATGTTTGAACCTTTTAATGCATTGTGTGGGATTCATCTTCTATTGTGCTTCTGAGCTGTGATTGAATTAATTGAGTATGATTGAAATGTGTTTTCTACTGACCTTCATGGTCTTTGATTGTATTCTCCTCAAGCTCCCATGATCCTTGATTGATATTCAATTG
Organism: Vicia faba; assembly: GCA_948472305.1. Taxonomy (NCBI): domain Eukaryota; kingdom Viridiplantae; phylum Streptophyta; class Magnoliopsida; order Fabales; family Fabaceae; genus Vicia; species Vicia faba. The sequence continues at coordinate 476,232,686 of OX451735.1, forward strand.
TCAATTCAATATGGTGATATAGAGGAGCAACATTCCTTTGATTCTTTTGACCAAATTGTGCATATGCCTGCTTTCTCTTGTCTATCATCTCTAATGTTTGACAATTGTTATCATGTTGTTCTCACTTCATCATGTTGCATCAATCCCTTATGTGATTCATTATTCACTTTATGGAATACTAACTTGGTTGTTGAATGTGCGAGGTACTTTGAGAAAGCTTCCATTTTTGGTTTGAGGCTACTGTGTTTCACTTTATTTGTGGAACACAATTTATTATATTGTCACTATTCTTGTGCTTGGCATGTTTGATAGTTTATGCAGGATATATATGCATGTGATTATGAATGCTATACATTACCCATGGGATCTGTTCATATCTGATGACTTCTTTACTGACATCCTGATGGCGTAATTTCTGACTTGATTTGTCTACTAATGCTAACTTGCTTGAAGTTCTCTGGGTTTCTTTTATTCTTGCTCAGTTGCTACAGATATTTATCCGTTTGGTATTGCACTATTTCCTTTCTTCTATTTTCATGTTGCATAGTTCTCTGATTGCATGATGGGACCTCTGTTACTGATATATGTCAGGAGGCCCTCTGGTTGTTGCTGATACATGTGTTATGTTTACTTTTGATCGATGAGTCACTCAATTTAGAAATTGAGATCACGACTTCGCTCTCATTGCATGTTTCCTATAGGATGTTTATTGCTTTTCTTCTTTAATTGTTGATTGATGAGTCACTCAATTTAGAAATTGAGATCACGACTTTGCTCTCATTGCATGTTCCCTATAGGATGTTTATTGCTTTTCTTCTTTAATTGTTGATCGATGAGTCACTCAATTTAGAAATTGAGATCACGACTTCGCTCTCATTGCATGTTCCCTCTAGGATGTTTATTGTTTTTTCTTCTTTAATTGTTGATCGATGAGTCACTCAATTTAGAAATTGAGATCACGACTTCGCTCTCATTGCATATTCCCTATAGGATAGTGTTGTTAAGCTTCCTCTAACATGTTAATTAAGGTAGGGTTTTCCTTTATCCTCAACCTTAGGGTCAATCATTGTATGATAACATCAGGGCTAGAGATTAGGATAGTCTCCCCTAGTTGTTTTCTTTTCCTTTGCATTTTGCACCTTAAAACAAATACTATTTTCTTGGCAAATCATAAAACAACTCTAATGAACTTAAACCCTTCTTCAAGGTAAAATATACAAACCAATCCTATTTGTTTATGTGCCTCTTGGCTTTGTTTTTAAACCTGGTTAGCTGATGTTTCGCCATCACACATTTGTTTGAAGCTGATGTTTCGCCATCACACATGTTTGTTATCCTACTTTGATTTTCAATATCATTGTTAGGTGTGATGTTTTGTCATCCGTTTTATTGATGTTTCTCCATCTTTGCCATGATACCTTGTTATCTTTTAGCCTATGTTTCACCATCGCATATTTGTTTGAAGCCGATGTTTCGCCATCGCACATGTTTGTTATCCTACTTTGATTCCCAATATCATTGTTAGGTGTGATGTTTTGTCATCCGTTTTATTGATATTTCGCCATCTTTGCCATGATACCTTGTTATCTTTTAGTCGATGTTTCGCCATCGCATATTTGTTTGAAGCCGATGTTTCGCTATCGCACATGTTTGTTATCCTACTTTGATTCCCAATATCATTGTTAGGTGTGATTTTTTGTCATCCGTTTTATTGATGTTTCTCCGTCTTTGCCATGATACTTTGTTATCTTCTAGCCGATGTTTCTCCATCGCACATTTGTTTGAAGCTGATGTTTCGCCATCACACATGTTTGGTTATCCTACTTTGACTCTAAATGTCATTGTCAGATGTGATGTTTTATCATTTGGTGTTTCGCCATCTTTAACATGTTACTTTGTTATTATTTAGTCAATGTTTTACCATCTCATTTGTTTGTTGTTTCATTTGATGTTTTGCCATCTTGACTTTTTTTGTTGTCTTAACTAAAAAACACAAACCAACCAGAATATATAAGCCGAACTACGGCTGCTCTGATTCCTTAAAAGGGATACGTAGGCATTGGGGTAGGGCCCGATCGAGCATAACTTTTTATTTTCCCTACATTGTTTCCTTTTCTTTCGTATGCGTTCCCTTTTCAGTTTTAAGCCATAGACATAGGATTTGACCACACCCATTAGATTAGATAACAAGAGTGGATACCGTAGAGTACTACGGGCGTGTGGGGTGCTAATACCTTCCCCTCGCGTAACAGACTCCCTTATCCGATATCTCGGTCAAAAGACCGTGATTTCTCCCTTTTCAGGTTTTCTCGATGTTTACCTTTCCCTTTCGGCGGGATAAAAGACATTTGGTGGCGACTTCATTGATGTTTCATTACATCCAGATGACAGGTTCCGGCTGGGTTGTTTCAATACCCAATATTTGAGAGAACTCTTTCATGGTGGGCACTAACTGATAATCTAGAAAGGTGAAGCAATGGTGCCTAGGATCAAAGAATTGAAAGAGTACACTCATCATCTTCTCATCAAAACCCGAGGTAACCAGATTGAGAAGTCGACCATAGTTCTTGGTAAATGAGGAAGTCTCGGGAACCCTTGATACTAGCTCCTTGAGTTGGAGAGGTATTCTTACAAAGCTAATCTAGATAGTATTTCTACGAGCGGAAGACATGATCTGTAAAACAGAACAAAGATAAATTCCCTTGGTCCTTGAAATGGTCGGTGTAATGAAAAATGGATGCTATGATGCATGATGTCATGTTTAAGCAAATTAATCACACACAAGCAAAAACACACAAGACCTTAGGTTTAGGCTTGCATGAAGTTTTTAGGTGAATACCCTCTTGAAGTTTAGTTGGTTCAAACCTGTCCTAGAAATAGTAATTGGGTTCTAAGGAGTCTCAATATCACCGATCTTTCTTTATCGAGCATTGCCTTAGCTTAGGAATATTTTCTCGCGGCTGAAACATCTCGAAAGTCTGATCTCAATGAGTGTCGCATCGAGTATCAACCAATCCCCAGCTTTACACCGAGCCGACTATCTCACTACTTTATAATTTCCAAGTTTGTTCAACTAACGTTCTAAGGTCCGTTAGTGCTTCGCGACACCACGCGGCGGCCCTGTATTCTCCTCGATTCAACACAAGGGATACCGGTACCAACCAAAGTGTCACACCAACATAGCCATCACTTCAACCATATCGGTTTATGCCGTACAGTCTCCATGATCTATTGCTGTTTACCTAAAAGTGTACCCTAGATCCGGGTGTAGGATCTATAGTAACAACCCAAACAGCCCTCCCAGGATAAAGCAAACAAAGCATACAAAAAGAAATTAAAGTGATGAACTAAACTCTAAGGTAACCCCAATTTTCATATTCCCCAGTAGAGTCGCCAGTTCTGTGATACGGAGGCAGAACTGACTATTTAATATTGGTTTTGGCATTTGTGTTTGCAAATGTTGCGGTAAGCAAAGGTCGCCACCGACTTTTCTTTTATCCAAATTATGGAAAGGGTGAAAAGAACAAAAAAAAATCTTTTCGAGATTTTCTGAGTAAGGGGGTAGATTATGGAAAGGGAAGGTGTTAGCACCCTTTCCATCCGTAGTTATCTACGAGCTCTTAGAGGTTTGCTCATTTTGAAATACCTTTGTGCTTTGTGTGTTTGAAAATGTTTAGAAAATGCCTTAGTGCGGCGATTTGCTTTGCGTTTAACTCTTGTATCAGTCCTCAAGAGTGTTAACAAAGAAAATGTTTTGAAAAATTGTTTTTGAAAAGTAGTATTTGTGTAAGTGCAAAATGTTTTTGAGAAAACTTCTAACATCTATCTACTTTTATACTCGAAAAGTTTGTTCTTTTCCTCCTATCCTTTACACAACGCTATCCTACTATTTACGAGTAGGTAGCCCTATCGTTGGATGTATGAGGGACATTCGAAGGGACGTTTTTATAGTCACAAAGGCAACTAGGCAAGAAGCTCTAGTAACTACCCTAGGATTCTAAGATCATATTTTTACCGAGGCATCATCAAGAGGGTCATCGAGGGACTTATGATCTTTTTGAACCAGAGGGTAGTCACTAAAACCTCTCACGTTTCGAGAGTTGTGACTAATTTCTGAAGGCAACCGAAGTGGGGTACCCTAGATATGTATATGTGCAAGGTGTGTTATATTCAGTTATTTTAGTCTTGTGTTAAGTTTGCTAACGTTTGATTATTAATCTTGTCATACAATCCTATTAGTCTAGCAGTTAATATTTGCAGAAATTTAAAGTGCGAGAATTTAAATCCTACGCTATTACAATACTTTGGGACAGTTACATAAAAAAGGTGCAAGAAAATAAAGTGCAGAATTTAAATCTAAACTATTACATCCCATAATCAGTTACATTTATATAAAATGCGAGAATAAAAATAATGCATGCGAAATGAATATTACGTCTAAGAGAAACCTAAGAAATTGCTAAGTAAAAAAAATCTTTTAGGTTGTTTTTGTTTATTTAGGAAAATACTAAATTAAATAAAACCTAAATTTAATTAATTAAAATAAAAAGAAAATTAATTGATTAAAATAAAATTCTAAACAAAAACCTAACATTTTTTTTTGTATTTTTTTATTAAGCAAAATATTTGAATTAAAATGGACCTAACTCTAATTATTTTTAAATTATAAAATAATGTCAAAATAGCTAAATTAATTAATTTACAAAATTAAAATTAATTAGAAGATCCTAAGTCTAATATTTTTATGATTTTATAAAAAAGGTGATTTTTGAAATTAATAAACAAAATCAAATAAATTAGAAAATAAAATAAAACATGGGCCTGGATATGCAAAAAGCAAAATGGGGGGTGTTGATCTGAAAAATCGTTTGGCTCATTTGTATGGGAGCCCAGAGGCTGTAATGGGATCCAGTGAGGAGCAGCCTTGAGGGTGCATGGTGAACCTCACACTGAATCTTTTGGATCTGGATGGATTGACATTGAAAGGCGTGGATCTGATGGTCTATGATGCACATTTGGCCATGCAACACATGGAATCTGCATGAAATATGTTAGAAAAATGCAAAATTTTGGACATGGGACTCGAACCCAGGTCCCCTCCCTCATATACGCGCCTCACTGCCATCTGATCCATTTAGTCATTCGTTTACATATATCAAAAGAAAATAATATATACAAAAAATGGTCAGATGTATTAAAATTAAAAAAACACGCGCGATGGGTTTGAATGGCTCAATGAGGGATGGAAAGCGCGCTCAACCAGAGGGACGTCAGAGTCAAACTCCGGTCGTCTTCTCTGGTCACTGAAACCTGCAAAAATCAGCAAATGTGAGTTCAAATGAAAGCAAAGATCTCCACCCCATACGAAATTTCCCCCTGAATTTGATTATGGGGTCTATTCACTCTTGAATAGCCTGTATCATGAGATATAGTGAAGAACACATATTGTGTCCTAGAAATGGAATGATCTTGTTCTAGCCCCTTTTCTCACATGTATCACATTGGTCCTGCCCTATATATCACCCTAAACACGAATCAAACACTGAGAAAGGTTAATTTAATGTGAAATCAAAAATACAGATTCAAGAAATTTACCAACAATAGGTGATCCGATTTGATGCTTCTAGGCGTGGGATGGCTTGAATAGTGGCTGGGTTGAGTTCCTGGAAGTCTCAGGAAGGTGTTTGAACCCTTTGTTTGGACAAATGATGGCTGGAATTGGAGATGTGATTTTGACAACTTTGGTGGAAATTTTGGAATTTTCGTGTGAACTCTTGGGACTGTGTAGGCGTCTTTGAAGTTTGCCAATGGCTTGTTTATATAGAGAATAGTGAGGAGACAAGAAAGCAAGGGAAATAACAACCATGATTATGTGCTTTCAAAACCATGAATGCAAAATTGTAACTTTGGCCAAAAACATGGAAACTTGTCCATTTTTTGAATATGAATGTACTTGGACATGTTGGCCTTGTTGTACACGAAATGTAGGGCCTCTCCATGCATCAAACCAAGCCCAAATAATAATGGCCCATATAATTTGCAATAATTTTGATTTATTTGATTTTTAGTTAAATAAAATTAATATAAAATGCAAATAAAATCAAGACTATGCAAAAATGGTTTTTGGGGTCCTCTATAATCTTAGGAAGATGTTTGAAGTCCAAGAAATTAATCCCTTGCCTTAAAACTTCAAATTTTCTAAATGCACTTTTCTTGAAATTTCCCAAATTTTCCCAACTTGGACAAGCCATAACTTTCTCAATTTTGATCTCATGATGATGATCTTGGACTTTTTGTAAATACCAATATGTCTACTTCAATCCATTTTTTTAATCAATTTTTCATTTGAAGACTTTATCTTGATGTAAATGGTCTTGACAAAAAGTGCCTTTTGTTGACTTTCTAAAAATGACCTGTAATGTCTGAGCTTGTATCTTTCAAATGGTGCATTTCTTGGATTTGAGGGCTGAAGAGAAGTTGTAGGGAATTATATTTTCTTCAATATGAGCTTTGGTTGGGGAAAAATGGATGAAGTATGTGAAAGTTATGCCTGGTCAAAGTTTGGTTGACTTTTCCTAAAGAAACCCTAATTTAGCAATTCTTGACTTTTGATGAATTAGGGACATTTCTTGAGGAATCATGATCAAACCTTGATCAAATGATGGATATCACTTCAAAATGTTGATGTTGACCAAAAATCTTGAAGTTTGACTGTACATGGGTCACAATTGACTTTTGATCTAATACAATTGATTTCCAAGCATTTGCGCAATTAACTGGGCAAACTTGTAGTACAAGGCATGAAACTTGTCATGGACAATATTGAATTCATAATAGGACAATGGAAAACATTTGAGACCTTTGGATCTCACACATCTTGATGAGAAGTGAAACCCTAGTTAGAGGTTCATTTCTTAGGAGGAGAATTTGTCTGGTCAATTCTTGGTCAAACTAGAGCAATTGAGGATCTCTAGGAGCATGTTTTGAGTAAAAATGGGAGGGAAAATTTTGGGTATAACAACTTCCCCTATTCAATCTTCTTAAACCTGAGAATTTAGATTGGCTTGTCTGCCTTTCGCGATTTAAAGGTGAAAGATGATTGAATACTAGAGTGCCTAGAAATTTGCACTTGCATGAAGTAACACTGATGGTTGATGATGTCGGGAATGGGCTTATAAATGCCATTTGGAAAAGGTGACTGAGAGTCATTGGTGATGGGCTTAAAGATGCCATCCAAAGAAGATATTGACTTCATAAGAGGTCTCTTTGTGGGGATTCTTGTTCTTGCTGTCTGAGGAGGAGTCCGCTGGGGAATATGAGTTTCTGTTGTTCTCCTACTTGAAGAAAAACTCTGTGAGGAATAGAATCTAGGAACTTTAGCTGTCCAAGGCTCTACTGAGGAGTTATCTCTGGTCCGGAGAGATGAAAGTTTGCTGCTTTCTGGTTGAAATCCAGGCTTCACAGTAACTTGCTGGGGATAATGGATTTAACCGTTACCTGAAAATGTATTAGAAGAGCATGTGTAGGATTGTTCTAGGATGAGTCCGTGTTAGTATGCATCCGGAGATATATGAGAAGGAACCCGTGTAAGATTGCTTTGTCTGGTCATGTAGATAGTTTTCCTGTCTGGTTTCAGGTGTTAATCTACAAATCAGTTGTTCACAGATAATTGTCCTGTCTGGTTTCAGGTATTAATCTGGAATTTGAAAATTGTTGGTTACTGAGATAGTTGTTCTGGCTTGTTACAGGTGTTAATCTCTAACCTGAGAAACAAAGATGGTTTTTCTGGCTTGTTATAGGTATTAATCTTCAATCTTCTCACGTAGACAGTTTTCCTGGCTTGTTACAGGCATTAATCCACAGTCGGTCGTCCACATATGGTTCTACTGGCTTGTTACAGGTGTTAATCTGGAACTTGAAAATTGTCGGTCACTAAGATAGTTGTCCTGGCTAGTTTCAGGTATTAATCTCTGACCTGAGAAAGAAAGACAGTTTTTCCGGCTGGTTTTGGGTATTAATCTTCAATCTGTTAATGTAGATAGTTTTCCTGGCTTGTTACAGGTATTAATTCATAGTCGGTCGTTCACAGGTAGTTCTCCTGGCTTGTTACAGGTGTTAATCTAGGACTCAGTAATGCTGGTCACATAGATAGTTTCTCTGTCTAGTTTCGGGCATTAATCTGTGGCTTGTTGTAGTTGTTGGTAAACTCATCCTGCTTCAGGAGCTTATACTAATTGGTCGTGTAGATAGTTTTACCGTCTAGTTTCGGGCATTAATCTTTGACCTGCTGTATAAATTGATAGTGTTAGTCTGTCTGCTAATCTAACTTGAAAAGGTAAAATCAATTTCATGCGATGTCATGATGTATGAATTGCATGATGCTCCCAAAATAAATGAGATTGTGATGTATGTATTTGCATGCACATGCCATGATGTATGAACATGTAATGTTGTTGTAAAGTATCTTTGTCTGGGAAAATAAATCCCTGACTACTGCTGAAGAGTACCGAGAAGCTGAATCTCGGACTGCAGTTGGTGAGTAAAGAAAGTCATTCTTCAGTTTCCGATAGGGATGATGAATGGAGATAATTTTGTTGGCGATTCCCCTTTTCTGCCGATGATCTTCGACTTTTGTTTGAGAATGATTTGCCGAGGGGAAGAGTTCTGTTGGAAGAATTCACCAATTGAGAAATAAACTCCGCTGGGGGATGAACTTTTGTAGCTAGAGAAATAAACTTTACTGGGGATAAGGTTTTATAAACTACTTGAGATTTATAAAACTCTGTTACAGAAGGTGAACTCCATAAACTGCTTGGGGATTTTGTTGAAATCCTGAGAAGCTTGGCGACTTCATTGGGGATTTTTATTGGAGCAGTAATTGGAGATTCTTGCTCTGCTGGGGTATGAGAACCCGACACCATTAGGCTACATGCTGAGAATATGGCAGTGACCTTGTAGTAGAATGCTCCTGCTCCTGTACCTGATGGAGAAGGTATTTGCCGGGGAAAACATCTGCGTGGATTTTGTGGATGGTCCTTAGATATTGTCCCGTTTCTTAAAGTCATTAGCAACTGTCTTTCTGTTTTTAGGTGTATGTTTGTAATCAGTATTCATATTCAAATGCATATGTTCAAAAATAATCACGGGATATTTTCGCACACAAAACAGAAAAATAAAAACAGGTTTTCGCACTTTCAAAGAAATAATTTTGTATTAACTTGAATACGTGTTTTTGTACAAGGAGACGGGAATCCTAGTAAGAGAATGCCGTTGTAAGAATGGAAATTATACAAAAATAGTATACAAATAAAGACTGCTATGTGAAATAATCCCATTGGGTTCCCATTATGCTATTGCCTTTATGTCTTTGAGCGTCTCATCCCTTTCGCTACTTGTCCGAAGCTGGTTGGATTGATTAGTACCGCTTGAGATTGATAGTTGATACTGAAGATTTGCTGTAAAGTGATCCAATGGGACATAGTTATACGCTTTAAATCCCTAAATTTTGTCTGGACCGCCCTTTCGGGTTTTTAGTCCACCGGGATACCCTTTTTTTCCCAAGCCGCCTTTTCAGGTTTTTGACTTTCCGGGTGTACAGATTTTTATGTATATCCCTAATTTTTGCCCGAACCCTTTTGGTTTGTCGGGATTCTCTTATTTTTCCTAGGCCAGTCGACCTAGCGGGTCTTTGTTTATGCGTAGTATCTTTTAACTATGTCCGCATTGACAAGGCGAGGAAGGTTGTCACCGTCCATGCTGGTTAAGATCATGGCTCCACAAGAAAATATGTTCTTGATCACAAATGGCCTTTCGTATGTGGGAGTCCATTTGCCCCTAGGATCACCTTGCGGCTGTATAATGCGTTTGATTACCAAGTCACCAGCCTGATATACCTGACATCTGACCTTCTTGTTAAAAGCTTTGATCATACATTTTTGGTACATTTGACCATAGGAGACAGCCGCAAGCCTCTTCTCGTCAATCAGGTTTAATTGGTCAAGTCGAGTCTGAACCCATTCATCTTCATTCAAACCTGCATCTTTCATGATTCTCAAAGAAGGGATTTGGACTTCAACGGGTAGGACAACTTCCATACCATATACCAGAGAGAAAGTAGTTGCCCCTGTTGATGTGCACATTATGGTGCGGTAACCATGAATAGAAAATGGTAACATCTCATGCCAATCTTTGTATGTCACCGTCATCTTCTGTATGATTCTCTTGATATTTTTGTTAGCAGCTTCTACAACACCATTCATCTTCGGCCGGCAGGGAGAAGAGTTATGATGTTGAATCTTGAATTGCATGCAAAGCTTGGTGATCATAGTGTTGTTGATATTGGTACCATTATCTGTAATGATCCTTTCTGGGATACCGTACCGACAGATAATGTTATGTTTGATAAATCGGGCTATAACGTTCTTGGTAACAGAAGCAAATGAGGCTGCCTCGACCCACTTCGTAAATTAATCAATGGCAACCAGGATGAAGTGGTGTTCATTAGAAGCCGTAGGTCTTATTTACCCAATCATATCGATGCCCCGCATTGCGAATGTCCAAGGAGCAGTCAAGACATTTAAAGGAACTGGAGGTACGTGTATCTTATTAGCATAGATCTGGCATTTGTGACAAGTTCGCGAATGCTGATAACAATCCGCTTCCATAGTGGACCAGTATTATCCTGCCCGCAGGATCTTTTTAGCCATTCAGTGCCCACTAGAATGAGTGCCAAAGGTACCTTTATGCAAGTCAGCCATAATCCTTTCTGCCTCACTCTTGTCTACACACCGAAGCAAGGTAGAGTCATGATTGTGCTTGTAGAGGATCCCATTACTGAGAAAGAACTTAGTAGAGAACCTTCTTAGGAACTTATTATCACTGACCGAAGCTCCCTCAGGGTACTCTTGGAGTTCGAGATATCTTTTTACTTCATGGAACCAAGGTTTGTCCATTACTTCTTCAGTACCAATCTCGTGACAGTATACTTGTTCGTCCATCCTCTCAATGGTCATCTGAGGAGCCTCATTATCCCACCTTACCTTGAACATGGATGACATTGTAGCTAGCGTGTCCTCTAGTTGATTTTCCTCTCGTGGAAAATGCTCAAAAGCAATTTCTTCAAAGTATGGGATTAATGTCAACACATGCTCTTTATACGGGATGAGATCAGGATGCTTCATGTCTTATTCTCCTTTGATCTGGCTGATTACCAAAGCCTAGTCTCCAAACACACTTAATAACTTGATCCTTAAATTGATTGCATCTTTGAGACCCATGATACATGCTTCATACTCAGCCATATTGTTGGTACAGTTGAAACATAGCCTGGCAATGAAATGAGTATGACAACCTTAAGGAGATATGATCACGATGCCGATGCTATTGCCAAGAGCGTTTAGAAGCCCCGTCAAAAACCATAGTCCATCGAGATCCTTTTTCAGGTCCTTCATCTGGTCCAGGTTCTTCACAATCGGTTATTAACATGATATTCTTGTCCGAGAACTCAAAATTCATGGATTGGTAGTCATCCACAGCCTGATGAGCCAAATGATCAGCTAGTACACTTCCCTTAATTGCTTTCTGGGTTGTGTATTGAATGTCGTATTCGATCAGGATCATTTGCCATCTTGCTATTCTTTCGGAGAGAGCAGGCTTCTCAAAAATGTACTTGATAGGATCCATTTTATATATCAACAAGGTAGTGTGAGTCAACATATACTGTCTTAGTCGGCGAGAATCCCATGCTAAAGCAAAACAAGTTTTATCGAGTAGTGAGTATCTTGTTTCACAGTCGATAAACTTTTTGCTAAGGTAGTATATTGTATGCTCTTTTCGACCAGACTCGTCATGCTGCCCCAACACACACCCCATTGAATTCTCTAACACTGTTAAGTACATGATCAAAGGTCTTCCTTCCACCAGTGGCATCAAAATTGGAGGCTCTTGAAGGTATTCCTTGATTTTGTCAAAAGCATATTGGCAATCATCATTCCACTTCATTGCTTGATCTTTCTTCAACAATTTGAAGATTGGTTCACAAGTAGCGGTCAGATGTGAAATGAACCCATAAATGTAGTTTAAATGTCCCAAGAAACCCCTAACTTCCTTCTCAGTGTGAGGAGTCGGCATATCTTGTATGGGTTTAAACTTTAAAGGGTCTACTTGAATACCTTTGTCACTGACAATGAAACCCAGAAGCTTACCAGATCTTACCACAAAGGTGCACTTGTTCAGATTCAACCTTAATTTGTACATCTTTAGCCTATCAAACAGTTTTTGCAGATGATCCAGGTGTTCCTCTTTAGTTTGAGACATGGCTATCATGTCGTCAACATAAACCTATATCTCATGGTGAATCATATCATGGAACAAAGCTACCATGGCACGCTGATAGGTTGCCCCGATGTTCTTCAACCCAAATGGAATAACCTTGTAACAGAAAGTTCCCCACTGTGTGACGAAGGTTGTCTTCTCCATGTCTTCAGGTGCCATTTTGATCTGATTGTATCCGGAGAAACCATCCATGAAGAAGAATACTTTATGTTGTGCGGTGTTATCAACCAGAACATCAATGTGGGGAAGCGGGAAGTCATCCTTGGGGCTTGCCCTGTTCAGGTATCTATAATCCACACACATACATACCTTACCGTCCTTCTTAGGTACTGGAACAACATTGGCGACCCATTGTGGATAAGACGTGACAACTAAGAAACCGACATTGAACTATTTCATGACTTCATCCCTGATCTTTTCTGACATATCCAACCGCATACGTCGAACTTTCTGTTTCACCGGAGGGAAGTCCTCTTTTGTTGGTAGGCGATGAACCAAAATATCGGTGTCAAGTCCCAACATGTCTTCATATGAACAGGTGAAAACCTCAATATAGTCATGTAGCATATGTATTAACCGCTGTTTGACATTGGGCTCCAAGTTAGCACATACCCTAACTTGTTTTCTATCCTCTTCAGCACCTAAGTTCACTGTCTCAACTGGCTCCTCATGAGGCTGTATTGCCCTTTCTTCCTATTGTAACCGTCTGGCAAGGTCTCCTGGTACCTCACAATCTTTCTCACCTTCGTCCTTGGCTTGGTTGATCGGATTTTCAAAGTAATAATGAGCAATAGCAGAACCATTATCAATGGGATCCGGATTTGATGTTGTGATACGGTGGGAGAATTGACTTGAGGTTTTGCATTTTGTATTTGCAAATGTTGCGGTTTAGCAAGAGTCACCACCTACTTTTCTTTTATCCAAAAGGAAAGGTGAAAAAGCACAGGAAAGACCTTTAGAGATGTTTTCTTGAGTTCGGGGGGTAGATTATGAAAAGGGAAGGTATTAGCACCCTTTTCATCTATGGTTTTCCATGGGCTCTTAGTTACTCGCTAGATCACTTGCTTTTATTTGAAATTGTACTTTGTGTGGTTTTTGAAAATATTTTGAAAATGTGACTTTGTAATGTTTCTCGTTTCTATAAGAATGCGTACAAAGTTTTGTTTGAAAATAGTTCAAAGAGGTGTTTGTGGGATGTGTTTTTGAAAGTGATTTTGAAAAGGGTTTTCTTTGTAATGGCTCTGGTTTCTATAAGAATGCGTACAAAGTGTTATCTTTTGAAAATGTTTCAAATGGAAGTGTGAGTGTATAAAATGTTTTTGTTGTGAGCAAGCGAGCAACTAGGAGCAAATCTACCCACTCAAAAGGTCTTAGATGTTCTTTTTCTCCTCCTTTAGATGTTGCTATCTTACCATTGATTTGGTAAGAAGCCCCATCGTTGGATGTGAAGGGACAAGCGCGGGACGTTTGTATAGTCATGATAGCAATGTTGTGAGATGACTTAGCATTTTTTCTTTAGGGACTAAGATCATTTCGAAAGGCAACTTTGATAGCGTCAACGAGGGACTACGATCTTTTTTATCGAAGGGTCTTTGCTAAAACGTCCCATATTCGAGGGACATGACTATTTTCCGATAGGCAACAAGTGAGATTACCCTAGGGGTGCATGTGTGAGTAGTGTGTTTAATTGCATGCATTTTAGTCTTTGATTAGGTTTATCTAGCGATTGATTTTTGAATCTTGCCATGCACGCCTAATTACTATACAGTATAAGGAAAATAGTAAATTGCAGAAAATGAAATTCTACGCTATTACAAGGTTTTCGGGAATGGGGGTACATATTTACAAATGGGGATTGCAAATAAAATTAAATCCTAAGTTACTATTACAACCATATTGAAATGTACAATATAAGAAAGAAAAAGGATTTGTTTAGAAAATGGTTTTTTGTCTTAATGAATTAAGAAAAGGAAATAAATTAATTAGTAAAAGTAAAATATTTTTATGTATTTTTATGTTAATATTAAAAATGATGAAAAGGGAAATAAATGAAAGACAGAAAAAGCGTGCTACTGCAAGCAAAACAAACAAGGATCAGAAGTTCTGAAGCCAGGCGCATGACTCGGAAAGGATCATCTATGGAATCAGAAGTTCTGGATTGATACGCTCTAAGGCCCTGCAAGAAACGTCAGAGGTAAAGGGAATAGAGGTTCTGGATGGTGTTCAGCCAGTGAACCAAAAGTCAGAGGTTCTGTGTTACGCTAAAACAGTGAGTAAACATCAACAATTCAGTGTGTTATCAACATGTAAGAATCAGAAGTCTAGTGTGTGTCAACAGTGAGGAAAATCATAGAAGTTCTGCATGCTTAAACAGTAAGGAAATCATAGAGGTTATGTGTGTTAAAACAATGAATAGAAACTCAGAAGTTCTGCATGCTTAAACAGTAAGAAAATCATAGAAGTTCTGTGTGTTAAAATGGTGAGTGAAAAATAGAAGTTCTGTGTTACATAAGTGAGTGGAAACATCAGAAACTCTGTGTTATATCAGCATTTTATTCAGTCTTTAACAGTAGATCAAAAGCATAACAGTTCATGGAAGTTCTAATCCTAATCCTAACTTTAATCAAGAAGTTCTAATCCACAGTTTTTCTACTTATGCAATGATATGGACAACATCAATACTATGATATTTACATGTTTAATGATGTTTTGAATGAAAAGATGTAAAGTCAGAAAGACTTACCTTGAATCTGGGGTGTGGGCTTGGAACTTTGAGCTTCTACCTTTGGATGTTTTGGAATCAGCAAGAGTAACGGAAGAGGAAGTGCCAAGCTCTTTGATTCAAAAGGAAGAACAAAGGTTTGGTTTTTTGTTTGGGATTTCTGGATTTTTATGAAGGTTTCACTACTTCCTTTTCTCTCTTTTTATCGTTCTCTCCCTTCAAAAGCCAGCCTCTTAAACGTGTGATGGAGCTAAGTATTTATAGGTGAATTTTTTGTGATTTTGGGGGGAAAATAAATGGGATTCAAACCTTTTTGGTATACTGTTCCATTGCTTTTTAATCACAATTTTCGTATGCTAATTTGATGCAAATATGGGGTTCGAGAAAGTGCAGGCGTGGACTGGGTCAGCAGCAATTTGGAGAATTATGGCAGCTGGTTGCAGGACTGTGACATAGCAGGGCAGCAGGTTACTTAAACGAGGTTTTGGGATTTGGTGATGTTCTGATCGCAGAAGATCAGAAGTGTAACCTCTATGTGCTGAAGAGTCACGTTCTGATGGAAGATTATGTTTTGAACCACGTTTGCAATTTCTTACTGCGCTTGCGTAGAGGCTGAAGAGCCATGTTCTGAACCAAGTTTGCAACTTCTGACTGCACTTGCATGGAGGCTGGCTCAGAAGTTCTGAGGTATCATATACTCTTAACACTTAAAATTTTTTCTAAATGTTTAGAAAATTTGATTTTTCCAAAGTGACTTCTGACTCCTAATTTTTTGATGAATCAATTTCATGTCTTGATGAAATATAATTTTTGAACTTTGATTTGATCCGAAAGTCAAAGTTTGACTTTTCAGTGTGCTTTTGACCATTTTGCCCTTATGGATGATTTCCTTGAAAATTGCAGTTCAAGGCTTGGAATTGAATGGAAGCAAACTTGAGGATCCAGGGTGATTCCTTGAGAAATGAGAGGGAAAATTTTAGGGTACAACAGCTTCCCCTGTTCAATCTTCTTACACCTGAAGAGTTAGATTGGTAAATCTGCCATTCGTGACTTGAAGGTGGAAGATGATTGAACACTAGAGTGCCCAGAAAATTTGCACTCGAAGATGTGTTAGTTGATTATGTAGGGAATGGGCTTAAAGATGCCATTTGGAGAGGTAACGGGAAATCATAGGAGATGGGCTTAAGGATGCCATCCAGAAAATATTGGTTGCATAAGAGATTCCTGGGTGAAAATTCCTGTACCTGCTGTCAAGGGGGACTTTGCCGGGGAATGTTGATTTATGCACTGGGAAGTAAAGTCTATGAGCTTTTGGTTGTCCATTACTCTACTGGGGAATTAACTCTTGATTGAAGAGGTGAAAGTAGACCGTATACCTGGTCAGGGTCTAGGTTGTACAACAACTCGCTAGGGAAATGTGAAATCGACCGTACTTGATCGGGTCCAAGCTTTACAATGTTGTAACCTGTTGTCTGGAGATAAGGGAGAAGGAACCTGGATAGTAGGGTTACTTCGAAATGAGAGCCTGAATAGTAGGGCTTGTGGGAAGGAACCTGGATAGTAGGGTTACTTCGGAATGAGAGTCTAGATAGTAGGGTTGTGAGAAGGAACCTAGATAGTAGGGTTACTTCGGAATGAAAGCCTGGGTAGTAGGGCTGTGAGAAGGAACCTGGGTCGTAGGTTGCTTCGTGAGGAGTTTGGGTAAAACTGCATCTGAACTGAGAAGGAACCTGGGTAAGGTTGCTTTGTGAGGAGTTTGGGTAAAACTGCATCTGAACTGAGAAGGAACCTGGGTAAGGTTGCTTTGTGAGGAGTTTGGGTAAAACGACATCTGAACTGAGAAGGAACCTGGGTATAGTTGCTTTATGAGGAGTTTGGGTAAAACTGCATCTGAATTGAGAAGGAACCTGGGTAAGGTTGCTTTGTGAGGAGTTTGGGTAAAACTGCATTTGAACTGAGAAGGAACCTGGGTAAGGTTGCTTTGTGAGGAGTTTGGGTAAAACTGCATCTGAACTGAGAAGGAACCTGGGTAAGGTTGCTTTGTGAGGAGTTTGGGTAAAACTGCATCTGAATTGAGAAGGAACCTGGGTAAGGTTTCTTTGTGAGGAGTTTGGGTAAAACTGCATCTGAAATGAGAAGGAACCTGGGTAAGGTTGCTTTGTGAGGAGTTTGGGTAAAATTGAATCTGAACTGAGAAGGAACCTGGGTAAGGTTTCTTTGTGAGGAGTTTGGGTAAAACTGCATCTGAACTGAGAAGGAACCTGGGTAAGGTTGCTTTGTGAGGAGTTTGGGTAAAACTGCATCTGAACTGAGAAGGAACCTGGGTAAGGTTGCTTTGTGAGGAGTTTGGGTAAAACTGCATCTAAACTGAGAAGGAACCTGGGTAAGGTTGCTTTGTGAGGAGTTTGGGTAAAACTGCATCTGAACTGAGAAGGAACCTGGGTAAGGTTGCTTTGTGAGGAGTTTGGGTAAAACTGCACCAGAACTGAGAGGGAACCTGGGTAAGGTTGCTTCAGGATAAATATGAGTGAAACTTCAGAAGGAACCTGGGTAAGCTTGCTTCGGGATAAGTTTGTGTAAAACTTTAGAAGGAACCTGGGTAAGGTTACTTCGGGATAAGTTCGTGTAAAACTTCATAAGGAACCTGGGTAAGGTTACTTTGGGATAAGTTCGTGCAAAACTTCAGAAGGAACCTGGGTAAGGTTACTTTGGGATAAGTTCGTGTAAAACTTCAGAAGAAACCTGGGTAAGGTTACTTTGGGATAAGTTCGTGTAAAACTTCAGAAGGAACCTGGGTAAGGTTACTTTGGGATAAGTTCATGTAAAACTTCATTCGGAAATGTATGAGAAAGGACCCGTGTAAGATTTTTCAGGATAAACCCGTGTGAAGCTGCATTTAGGAGAAATCCATGTAAGATCGCTTCATGACGAACCCGTGTAAAGCTGCATTTGATCGTGCAGATAATTACTTTGTTTAGTTTCAGGAGCTAATCTTGAACTTGCTGAAAGTTGTTGTTGATAAACATCTTCCCTTAAAAGGCATATGATTAATCGTATATGATGCATGAAATGCATTGTATGATGACGTTCTCAAAATAAATGAGATTATGTTGTATGCAATATGTATGCGCACGTCATGATATATGAACATGAAATGCTATTGTGGCACGTCCGAGTTTGGGAAAATAAATCCCAGACTTTTGTTGGAGAGTATTGGGAATTACATTCCTGATCGTTGTAGAAACAATGGTTCTTCTACTTTCGCTGGGGACGGTGAACGGAGATGACTATGGTGGAGATTTACTCCTTGCTTGCAGCTACTCTGCCGGGGGAGAGACTCTGTTTGAGAATCATTCTGAGGAAGATAACTCTGTTGGGGATGAGCTTCTACATTCAGAGAAATAAACTCCGCTCAGGAGAAACCTATATGAACCGCTTGCAATTAAAAAATTCGGCTGGGGAATATAGACGTCGGCTCTCCGAAAGAGCTTGGCTGGGGAAAGTAACTCCTGTTTGGGGAAGCATAGATCAAAAATTTGGTTTCCTCTACTCTGTGGGGAGTGTAGATGTCATAGGGTCGTATTCTAAGGATACGACAATGACTTCACATCAGGACTTTTTTGCCCCTGTACCTGTTGGAGAAAGTGCCTGCGGAGACCTTGTGGATTGAGTGTTATCCCAACTTATGAGGTGCTTGGTAATTACCTATCGTAATGATAAGTCTTCTACTGATAGACAAGTGATAATATGATGGTACATAGTCGTACGCTTTAATCCCTAACTTTTTCCTGGACCTCCCTTTCGGGTTTTCAGTCTACCGGGATACCCTTTTTTTGCTCAAGCCGCCTTTTCAGGTTTTCGGCTTGCCAGGTGTACATATTTTTTTTTGTTTTTATCCCTAATTTTTGCCCGAACCTTCTTTGGTTCGCCGGGATGCCCTTATTTTTGCCTAGGCCAGTCAACCTAGCGGGTCTTTGTTTATGCGTAGTATTTTCTGACTATGTCCACGTTCACCGGGTACGGAGAATTGTCACTGTCCATAGTAGTAAGTGTTGCCACACTACCAGAAGATGTTTGTTTGATTGTACATGATTCATTGCTGGGATTCATGCCCAATGCCCAAAGTGATTCAGATGCAGATCTTCCCCTGGCTATTTGGCATCTTTGAGAGATTCCTTGAATCTTGACTTGAC
Organism: Vicia faba; assembly: GCA_948472305.1. Taxonomy (NCBI): domain Eukaryota; kingdom Viridiplantae; phylum Streptophyta; class Magnoliopsida; order Fabales; family Fabaceae; genus Vicia; species Vicia faba. Next base: position 476,251,934 of record OX451735.1, read on the forward strand.
TGCCCCTTGGTTGGAAGTGTTTTTCACCTTGAGGTGATCCTTTTTATTGAGAAGGTTTTTTGTTCACTAGATATTCGTCATGCGAATTTCTCTGATGTTGAACAAATAGTCATATGCAAACAATATTATTTTAAGAATGCAAAGATTATGTCTGTCTTGAAGTTTGAAAATTCATTTTTCAGTAAAACAAACAAATTTTGTAAAAGTGTGATGTCAACTCAGGATTTATAGCAAACCTTATAGGAGTCAGGATACCTTTTGTAACAGTATTCTCTCGAACTAACCCATGCTTCAGCTAGGACTTTTAAGGGTTATAACGTGACCTGGTTCACGGTTTAAGAAACAAAGGATAAAGGCTCAAATTTTATTTGTACCCACCCGTTCTTTGCGATGTCCTTCAGTCCTATGCTCAGTTAATTGTGCATTTAGATCCCGTTTGAGTCTTTGCTCTGATATTCCAGTGATGGTTCGGATACTGATAATTTATTTTGAATAGGAAGTCATTTTTGTTGAGGGTTTGTAGGATCTCTTTCTTTTTGATTTTATTATCCCCGTCTTTTGCTTGAACTGTTTCTTTTTGTGATTACAGTCAGCGGGATGCCCCAGTTTTTTTCTTAAGTCTCCTTCATAGGTTTTGACTTAATGGGCTTTTATTTTAAGAGATAATGACTGCCCGTCTTAACGATTATAGGGAACCATCACCGTCTTTTATTTTGGAAGGACGTCTTTGATTCCATTCATTGTGCACCTGGACTAACTGAGAAAACTACCCTGCCCCAGGTTGTGATTAAGGGTTTTAATTTGTGTGAAAGAAAACTCCTACTTCTTTGGCTCAAAAAGGTTGACTAGGGATTATCTTCCTTATAACTCCACTGTTTAGGATTTGAAACAGCGCTTGTACATCATCAGCGGGGTCTGTTCAAAAGTATACTATAGAGATGGTGGTATCATTTTCGTCATCCTTCCTCTAAAGGCTTAGAGCTTTTGATCGAGAGTTGAATATCACAAAAGGGAAGTAGTTTAAATATAGTGGATACGAATGAATTGATTCAAAACAGACATATGCAATGCATTGATAAAGTAACAAAGTTTGACATGAATAGATATTCGAACAATTAAAAGAAAATTACAAATTGAAAATTCTAATGAACAAAAGCCTCTTTGCCTGAATTTGTCACTTCAGATGGTGTGTCTTTGAGGGAAGGTAGAAGAACTCAGCCTGGCCATCTTGTGTAAACTCCAACACCTCTTCATCAATCAAGTTTTGAACTTCATATTTCAACCTCCAACAGTCGTCAGTATCATGCCCCGGGCTGTTGGAGTGGTGTGCACACCTTGCATCAGGATTCTAGTTAGGGGACGAAGTCTTGGGATTCGGATGAGGTCCTATCAACATAATCAGATTCATCCTTAACAGGTGTTGCAGAGCTTGAGACAGCGACATGTTGAGTTTGGTAAACTGCCTTTTTGGTATATCCATCTTACTCTGATTAACCCGTTGTTTTTGGTGAAGTTGTTGTTGGACCCGTGAGGTAGTAGCAATTTGGAAATGTCCACTCTTCACCAAACCAAACTCTTGTCTTCTTGGAGGTTGACTAATGACTTGGTCCCCAACCTCGGCTGCTTACTTCATACGGTTGTATCCATCTTGATGAAGTTTGTTAATAATGGTTCTCATCTCTTCTTGTCCCCGGGCTAGGCCTTGGATAAGAGCCATCTGCCCTAGCATCTGGGTTCTCATTGCTTCAACCTCAGCTTGCAGTTGTTCCAACCGTTTGTCCTTATTGTCTTCAAGATTTTTCTTGGCCAGGTTCCCAGTGAGGAGTGCTTTCAACTCTTCCTGCCCCTTGTACAGGCTTAGGAGCATTTCTATGAACTGAGCCTCTTGAATTTGGAGATCTCTGTTGTCTTGTTTGAGAGCCATTGCTGAAATAAACAACGAGAACATGAGAGACCTACTTTGAAACTTGTTTATGCAATGATATGTATGATATATGTATGCAATGTTTTCAAGGATCTCGCGGGGTAAACAAGAAAATGTCAGAAGTTGAGATTTGCAGCTTTGATTGAAAAACTTCGTATCATCGAATGTCCTTCTACGAGAGTCAAGCTCACCATATCAAGTGGGTCATAGCCCCTGACTCAAGTTATCGTGTTTTGATCCTTTGACGACATTGGCTAGAGGAAAATAAATCCCCCTGCCCCTTGCTAGACGTTTGGTTCATCATAACCTGCACCACAAGCCCTTGAGATCCTTGAAATTGTTAAGGAAATGCTATGGTATGATGTTATGATGTGTATGCTACGCGTTTAAGCAAAGGTGCGAAGTGATGTAAGCAAGTAAACCCTACAAGAAATCCAAGTTATTGGATAATGAATGTGAATAAAACCTGCAAGGAACTCATGTCATCAGATAATAAAACCCCACAAGTAGTTCAAGTTGAAAGCACACAAGTTACACAAACAGTCTTAGGTTTAGGCTTGCATGGGTTTTAAGGTAGTACCCTCTTGAAGTTAGATTGGTTCAACCTGTCCTAGTAATAGTGATCGGGTTCTAAAGGATCTCAATATCACTGAACTTTATCTTAGGCATTGTATCAGCACAATCAATCTTTTCTTGCGGCCGAGATATCCCAAAAGTCCATCCTTAATGAGTGTAGTATCGAGTATCAACTAATTTTCAGCTCTACACCGAAACCGGTCATCTCACTACGTCATAATGGCCAAGTTTGTTCAATTAGGGTTCTAAAGTCAATTAGTGCTTCATGACGCCACTCAACAGCCCCGTATTCTCCTCGATTCACCACGAGGGATACAGGTACCCATAAATGCGTCACACTAACATAGCCATTGTTTCAACCATATCGGTCTACGCCGTACATTTTCCACAATCTATTGCTATTTACCTAAATAGGTGTCCTAGATCCGGGTGGAGGATCAAAGAAAGCCCAAACAGAGAACCATAATGTAAAGCATACAAATTTTAGTCATTTCCTTCTCTTCCATAGGAGGAATCACTTGTGCAGCCACTTCGTGCCATCTTTGCGTGTACTCTTTGAACGATTCCCTGTCTTTCTGAACCATGGCCATAAGATGGTCATGGTCAGGCGCCATGTCCACATTGTACTTGTATTGTTTTATGAATGCTTCTCCCAAATCATTAAAGGTATGGATGTTGGCGCTGTCTAAACTCATGTACCATTTCAACGCTGCACCGGTCAGACTATCCTGGAAAAAGTGAATCAGCAGACGCTGATCATCGGTGTGGGTAGACATTCTCCTTACGTACATCACCAGGTGAGCACGAGGGCAAGTGTTGCCCTTGTACTTCTCAAACTCCGGGACGTTGAACTTAGCAGGGACTTTAATGTTCGGGACCAAACACACCTCATTCACATTCTTCCCAAATAGCTCTTTTCCCCTAAGAGCTTTAATCTCTCTTTGCATTCTATCAAACTGCTCTTGAAAATCATCCATTTTGTCATAAAGACCCAAGTCTTCACTCAGTGGAGGGAAAGGACAACATACATCTTCATTAACAAATGGAACCAAATTCACCGAAGGAGGTGCAGCAGGAACAATATGCACCACAGGAGGTGCTAGAGTAACAACATTTGGAACCACTGGAGCATCTTGGGGGCCCAAATTGAAACCTTCAGGTGCAAAATTCTCTGGCATTCCCCACGGATAACCTTGAGGCATGCGGTTTTGAACAACAGTCGGAGTAGCGGATACATGAATAGTAGGAACTTCAACATTTGCCCTTGTTGGTTGAGGTTGAACACTCAGTGGCTGATTCTGAGCAACCACCAAAGCTTCCATCAGAGTAGTCAAACTGGACAAGCCGGCCTTCAAAGCAGAAACTTCTTCACGCAGCTCGCGATTTTCCTGTTCTAAGTTATCCATCTTCTTTTTGAAGTTAGCCCGAGTGTTGTAGTGATGAGTCAGTTTGCTGAACGAAGCAAAAAGCTGGATAAGGCACCTGGATATGCATAATAAATGCAAGAAATATGTGCAATATGATGCGTGACATGCGATGCACATGATTATTTTACTTTATCATTTAATATTTCAAGGGATTTAACGTTTATAGACATATTGCAAACATCAAAATAATAACACATTTGAAATACTGAAAAACTTTTATTATAATAAATTCAAAAATGGATTACAAGTTTCAATGATCCCAAGTACAAGATGAGAATATAATCTAAAAATCCTGAGAGAAAGAAACTGATAGAGATCAATCTGTACGCTGGCGCTTCCCTGTGAGCCTGACAATCTGAGCCCTCAATCTCTGGTTTTCTTCCACCTGTCTGATGGCAACCTCCTTCCAATCACCTGGATCAGGAAATAAGCAATCAACACATGATTGAGGCTTAGGGGAAAATAAATTCCCTTTCCTCTCCATAGACTCCACTGTTCGACTCTCAAGGATCTCGATCAAATCATCTTTCTCCTTCAAGTTTGCTTTGTAGGAACTCTCTAAAGTCTGGAACTTGTTCTTCCAAGCATCTCTTTCCTGTTGCATCCTAACCAAAGCAAGCTGCAACTCTTCTAGATCATCTAATAAAGGAGGATTGGTATTCACAAACAGGCCAGGCATGGGTGTCTCCCAAGTATACGGCATCTTCAACTGAATGACTCTCGATCGGACCCACTGAAGATATGGCTCCAAAGAAACAACACCCATAGGTACCAAATCCTTCCTACTCTTCTTATGAATGTGACGCCAGGCCTTCACAATCTGCTCCCTAGCTTCCCCGTGGTCTTCTCCTTCCTTCAGAAAGAAACTACTCAAATGAATACTATTCGGTTTATCCCTCATCGGATAACCAAGCTGTCGCCGGGCAAGAATAGGGTTATAGTTAATTCATCCCTTTGTACCAAGAAGAGGTACATTGGGGAAACTACCACAACTGTCAATAATCTCCACATCCTGGTAAGCTCGATGATACCAATCAATATCCGAGTGAGTAAGTTCCATGATCTTAGGAGCCCAACAGGGTTCCTTCTTGACATCCCAAAAAGCATCAGACTGAGGCATATGAGAGATGAACCATCGGTACAACAAAGGCGTGCAACAGATAATCATTCCTCCATGATAAGAACTTCGAAGATGAATAGAGTAATAAGCATCACCCAACAGTGTCAGAACCGGGTTTCCAATCATGAAAATCCTGATAGCGTTAACATCGACAAACTTGTCCACATTAGGGAATAAGAATAATCCATAAGCAAGTAAATCAAAGATGGCCTCAAAAGCAACCGTGCTCTTCATCCTGGCAAAGTAACGAGCTTTCTCCAATAAGAACTAGTTGGTAATCCTCTAGTCCCTCCTTTGGTAGTTATATGGGCTTCCACCTCAGACTTCCCCAGATGAATCAAAGCAACAATCTCATGTGGTTTTGGCTTATCCTCCAAACCAGTAAAAGGAACACGATCGGTAACAGGAAAATCCAATAGATAAGAATACTCCTCCAGTGTAGGCATCAGCTGATAATCGGGAAAAGTAAAGTAGTGATACATCAAATCATAGAACTGGACCAAGGTCGAGAGATACCCTCCTTCATCTTCAGCTTAATGAGAGGAATAATGGATCCATACTTCTTCCGAAAGTCTGCAGGACACTCAATCTCTGGAATTAGACTGACCAACTCATCTATCTTGGGATCCTTAAAACTGTATTTTCTGGTCTTTCTCTTTCCAGAATCCATGGTTAAAAGTACCTGAGATATTCATAAATAGTCAACCTTTAAATCCCTTGAAATATTGTTTTCTTCAAAAGATGCTTTATGAATGCATGGATGCATGATGAAACAATCACACACAAGATCACACATATAGGGTTCATATGTTCAACGTCATGAGCATGAGGTCGAAGGTACTACCCATAAGGTGTTGGTCTAAGAGTTATCACCGACCGAACAAGGTTCTAGAGGTTCCCAGAATCTACATCCTTCCTTCGGATATTACCAACTTCCCAATTAACTCGGTAATTAGTAATATTCTCAAGAAAGACTCATCCGAGTGTAGTATCGTGTGACAACTATTTCCAGATTACTCCATCATAGCTTCCGCACTACACCTAACAGGACAAGATGGGTTTGGTATTCTACGGTCCTCAGTTTCAACAGGCTCCCAGGTCAAAAGTAGTATGTCTTCCCGATTACTCAGTAAATGACACTACAGTCAAAGGGGCCTCCACTGAGTGGGGGATCTCATGCCTCCTTTTTTGGGATTACTGTAACACCCCAGTTTCAATTATTTGATTTATTTAATTGGAAAATTATTTTATTAGAATTAATAAAATAAAAAGGAATTATTTATTTTGAAATATGGAGGAAAATAAAAGAAATAAGAAAATGCTGAGTTTTTAAGTTATTGGGCTTGGATGTTGTTAGTAAAGAGTGGGGGTGAAAAAGAAGTAAGGATATGTTTTGGAACTCAAGTTATTTTCTCATTTTTCACGATAAACAGATTTGGGAGTTATTGGGGAAATAGAGCTCTGAAGGTACGAAGAACGAAGACCATCACTCAAAAAGTTCAAAGCTGCTAATTGATAAGGTAAGGGGGGCTATTACTCGATTTACCTTTGTTTATGGGTTTATGTACGGTTGATTTGGGTAATCGTAGGGAAAAACCCAATTGTTAGATGTTATTAGGGATCGATACCCTTAGGATTGAACTTTGTTAAAGAGGGTTTAGGTTCTCAATTTTATGAAATCAATTAACGATTTTAGGTTCCTAATGGTGGATTGGAAGTATATCTGCATGATCGTGAATTTACCTTAGAAGTTATAGGGATAACCCCAATGTTAGCAGATTTCCCCAAAATGAACGACTAATCACTTCTAAGGTTACTATAATGATTGTTGGAATTTAGGAAATTGAGGTGTTGTTTTGAATTATACAAACTCGATGTCGTTAGGTACCGAAATGCGCGTTTAGCCGGCATTTTTCCGCATTTGGCTACTGTTCTGAGCTGCTGCAGGTACAGGAAAATTCTGTACACGCTCAGCAACACGGGCCGTGTTGCACAACACGGGCACCCGTGTTGTTCTTCTGTGTTGGTGAGATAATGTGTTTTCTGGACACATTACAACACGGGCCGTGTTGCACAACACGGGCACCCGTGTTGGTCCCCTGTAATGAGGGAAAAAATGTGTTTTCTGTACGCGCTCAGCAACACGGGCCGTGTTGCACAACACGGGCACCCGTGTTGATGCTACTGTGTTGATTTTCTGAACTTTGTTTTCAGTACTTGATTGTGGATTTTTTTATTGTCATGCTTTTGGATAATGTTATCAAGCATGAATTACGATATAACTTGATATGATTGATGTTTAAATAGTATGCTGAGTGATTACATGCTATCCATATCCTGTTATGATTGATGTTGTTGATGTTGCATGATATGTTGATTGATGTTCATAGTATGCTGAGTGTTACATACTTTACATATCATGTTGCATTTGTTAATTCCCATTGTGTGGAATTAACATGGTGGCCAATATACGTGTCCGCGATTTAATGGAACATTGAGGTGGTAGCCGTGTCCGCGATATAATGGAACGGTGAGTTATCCGTGACCCGAGATTTAATGGGGCGGTAAAGTGGTACCACATGCATGGGTGTGTTGCATTACCTTGAATATAACATGAATGGATGATTTTTCCAATGTTGTATTTGATTGTTTGTATGCACGTATGGTTGCTAAATTGTTGACGATATTTGATGTTAATTGCAAATATGAAAAGTAATATATTATGGGTATATGAATTGTAAAGATTTTTGTAACCTATGAAATATGCTAATTGTTGGGTGATGCTTATGGTTCCTGAATTGATTGTTATGAACGTATAATCAAATGTATAATTGAGATGCTCACCCTTACTGTTGAATATTTCAGATTGAGGAGCTTCGTTCAGGTGCTTGGCGAAGGCTTGTCGTTTCTAGTTTATTTTCATTTTAGTATTGTCCGGGTCATGCTCTGATAGTTGTAACTCCGGGAACGTTTGTTTGTCGAGCTGTTTTAATCAGACTCGTTTAATTCCTTATGTTTTATTATAATATGATGTTGACATTTTCCAGGTGTTAATCCCTGATGATTTTGGAAAATATTATAACATTGATTTTATTAATTAAATTATTCCGCTGTGTAAACATGTATGAGTTACTACTACGTTATGCATGACAGGAATTTGTTTTATTAAAAGAGAATTGTGACATCCTCGATTATACATGTACTCTGAAAATATGATTTTAATTATTTGCGAAATTTTATGCGGGGTTTTAGAGGGTGTTACAATAGTGGTATCAGAGCATAGTCGGTCGTTGCGACCAAGGTCTTGAGTCAGTCATCCCTTTTGTATGCGATTAGTGTAAGGTAACACTGTCGATACTGTATTCTAATGTGGAATATGTTTTAATTCTCAGGAATATGGCTGGAAGAGGTAACGGACGAAATGATGCTGCACTAGCTGAGGCTTTGGGGATGTTAGCTGGTGTACTTGCTGGAAACCCAACTGGAGGCGTGGTTGGTGCTGATAGGCAATTGGGAAATTTCCAAAGGAACAATCCTCCGTTGTTCAAAGGTACACATGACCCTGAAGGTGCTCAGAAGTGGCTGAAGGAAATCGAAAGGATTTTCCGTGTGATCGATTATGCTGAAGATCTGAAAGTCAGATATGGTACGCATATGTTGGCAGAAGAGGCCGACGACTGGTGGGTTGCCACAAGGACTGAAATGGTTCAGGATGGAGAGGCACTGACTTGGGCTAACTTCAGAAGGGCTTTTCTGAGGAGGTACTTTCCTGAAGATGTTCGGGGAAGAAAGGAAATTGAGTTTTTGGAGCTTAAGCAGGGCAATCTGACTGTTAGTGAATATGCTACTAAGTTCACTGAGCTGGCAAAGTATTATGCACACTACAACAATGATGAGGCTGGAGAATTCTCTAAATGTATCAAATTTGAGAATGGTCTCCGAGATGAGATTAAGCAGGGAATCAGGTACCAGCGTATTCGTAGATTTTCTGATCTGGTGGATTGTAGCAGGATCTTGGAAGAAGATATTACCAAGAATAGGTCGTCTCACTCTCGTGGGGCTGTTGATAAAAGAGGAAAGCAACATATGGACCGTGGCAAGCCATATGGTAGAGATAACCAGAAATCAGGTGGATGGAAAAGGCCTAGTGGGGGAGATTCTAAGGCTCCTATCAGATGCTACAGGTGTGGTGAGTCTGGTCACCACATTCGAGATTGCAAGAGTGATGAGAAGAAGTGCTATAAATGTGGAAAGGCTGGTCATTTGTCTATTGATTGCAAAGGGAAGTCTGTTACTTGTTACAATTGTGGCGAAGAAGGTCACATTCGTCCGCAGTGTCCTAAGCCTAGGAAGGATCAGTCAGGTGGAAAAGTGTTCGCTTTGTCTGGATCTGAGACTACTCCAGAGGATCGATTGATTAAAGGTACGTGTTTTATTCATGGCACACCTTTAGTTGCAATTATTGATACTGGTGCAACTCATTCTTTCATTTCTTTGGATTGTGCTGAGAGGTTGAAACTGGACATATCTGGTATGCAAGGTAGCATGATTGTTGATACTCCTGCATCGGGTTCAGTGACAACTTCACTTGTATGTAGGAATTGTCCTATTGAGATTTTTGGTAGAGGTTTCGGTATGGATTTAGTGTGCCTACCGCTTGAACAAATTGATATTATCCTTGGGATGAACTGGTTGGAATTCAACCGGGTTCATCTGAACTGCTTTGCTAAGACGGTGATTTTTCCAGAAGCAGTTGGTGTCGAGAATTTGACTATGACTGCTAGGAAGGTACAAGAAGCAATGGAAGACGGTGCTAATGTGTTTATGTTACTTGCTTCGTTAGATGCAACAGGAAAGGTCAAGGGTGGAGAATTGCCAGTGGTGTGTGATTTTCCAGAAGTCTTTCCTGATGATGTTGGTGAGTTACCTCCTGAGAGAGAAGTGGAATTTTCTATAGATTTGATTCCTGGTACGAGACCGGTGTCGATGGCGCCATATCGTATGTCTGCGTCTGAGTTGGCTGAATTGAAGAGTCAGTTGGAACATTTACTGGAGAAGAAGTTTATTCGTCCAAGTGTTTCGCCTTGGGGTGCTCCGGTATTGTTGGTTAAGAAGAAAGAAGGTTCTATGAGACTGTGTGTTGATTACAGGCAATTGAACAAGGTAACCATTAAGAATCGGTACCCGTTACCGAGGATTGATGATTTAATGGATCAGCTAATTGGAGCCAGTGTATTCAGTAAGATTGACTTGAGATCTGGATATCATCAGATTCGTGTGAAAGCGGAAGACATTCAAAAGACTGCTTTTCGAACGAGGTATGGGCATTATGAATATTCTGTTATGCCGTTCGGAGTTACTAATGCACCTGGTGTTTTCATGGAATATATGAATAGGATTTTTCATCCGTATCTGGATAAATTTGTTGTGGTTTTTATTGATGACATTCTGATTTATTCCAAGGACGACAAAGAGCATGCGGAACATCTCAGAATTGTGTTAGAGTTGTTGAAAGATAGGAAGTTGTATGCAAAGTTGTCCAAATGTGAGTTCTGGCTGAATGAAGTTAGTTTTCTTGGACATGTGATTTCTGAGAATGGTATTGAAGTGGATCCTACAAAAGTAGAAGCAGTATCTCAGTGGGAAGCGCCGAAGACTGTTTCTGAAATCAGAAGTTTTCTTGGTCTTGCAGGTTATTACAGAAAGTTTATCGAAGGATTCTCAAAGTTAGCTTTGCCGTTGACGAAGTTGACTCGTAAAGGACAAGCGTTTATTTGGGATTCTGATTGTGAGAAAGGTTTCCAAGAATTGAAACTGAGATTGACTAGTGCTCCTATTCTGATTTTGCCGAATCCGGTGGAATCTTTTGTGGTCTATTGTGATGCATCTCTGTTGGGTTTAGGTGGTGTTTTAATGCAGAATCAACAGGTAGTTGCGTATGCTTCGAGACAGTTGAAGGTTCATGAAAGGAACTATCCTACTCATGATTTAGAGTTGGCAGCAGTTGTGTTTGTCTTGAAATTGTGGAGACATTATCTGTATGGTTCGAGATTTGAAGTGTATAGCGATCATAAGAGTTTGAAGTATCTTTTCGATCAGAAAGAGCTCAATATGAGGCAAAGAAGGTGGTTGGAATTTCTCAAAGATTATGATTTTGGTTTGAATTACCATCCTGGTAAGGCAAATGTGGTTGCGGATGCTTTGAGCAGGAAATCCTTGCATATGTCTATGATGATGGTTCGTGAATTGGATTTAATTGAACAATTCCGAGATTTGAGTTTAGTTTGTGAAAGTACTCCGAGGTGTGTTCGTTTGGGTATGTTGAAACTTACTAGTGGTATCCTAGAAGAGATCAGGATCGGGCAGAAATCTGATGTTAATTTAGTTGATAAATTGACATTGATCAACCAAGATCAAGGTGGTGAGATTAGAATTGATGAGAATGATGTTATGAGATTTGGCGATAGAGTTTGTGTTCCTAATGTCGCAGAAATCAAGAAGAGTATATTAGAGGAAGGACATCGCAGTGGGATGAGTATTCATCCGGGTGCCACGAAAATGTATCATGATTTGAAGAAATTGTTTTGGTGGCCGGGAATGAAAAAGGAAATAGCTGAATTTGTGTATGCATGTTTGATCTGTCAGAAATCGAAGATTGAGCATCAGAAGCCGTCTGGATTTATGCAACCAATGTTTATTCCAGAATGGAAGTGGGATAGCATTTCAATGGATTTTGTATCTGGATTACCGAGGACTCCTATGAATTGTGAAGCGATATGGGTCGTTGTGGATAGGTTGACTAAGTCTGCTCATTTTATACCGGTGCAAATGGATTACTCAATGGAGAGATTGGCACAGTTATATATTGAGAAAATAGTGAGTTTGCATGGAGTTCCTTCTAGTATTGTGTCGGATAGAGATCCGAGATTCACTTCGAAATTTTGGGAAGGATTGCAGAAAGCTTTGGGTACTAAATTGAGGCTGAGTTCAGCTTACCATCCGCAGACTGATGGACAGACGGAGAGGACGATTCAATCGTTGGAAGATTTATTGCGTGCTTGTGTTTTAGAGCAGGGTGGAGCTTGGGATAGCTATTTGCCATTGATTGAATTTACTTATAACAATAGTTACCATTCGAGTATTGGTATGGCTCCGTTCGAGGCATTGTATGGTAGACGGTGTAGAACACCTTTGTGTTGGTATGAATCTGGAGAGAGTTCGGTAGTTGGGCCAGAGATTGTTCAGCAGACTACTGAAAAGATCAAATTGATTCAAGAGAAGATGAGAGCTTCTCAGAGTCGTCAGAAAAGTTATCATGATAAGAGGAGAAAGAATTTAGAATTTAGTGCTGGAGATCATGTGTTTATGAGAGTTACTCCGATGACGGGTATTGGTCGAGCGTTGAAATCTAAGAAGTTGACTCCGCGTTTTATTGGTCCGTTTCAGATTACGGAAAGAGTTGGAGAAGTTGCTTATCGTATTGCTTTACCTCCGAGACTTGCGAATTTGCACGATGTTTTTCATGTTTCTCAGTTGAGGAGATACATTCCAGACCCATCTCATGTAATCCAAATAGATGATGTACAGGTGAGAGATAACCTGACAGTAGAAACATTGCCTATGAGGATAGAAGATCGGGAAGTGAAACAGTTAAGAGGTAAAGAGATAGCATTAGTGAAGGTTGCTTGGGGAGGTCCAGCAGATGGAAATATCACTTGGGAGCTGGAGAGCCAAATGAAAGAGGCTTATCCGGAACTGTTCGTCTAAGGTATGTTTTCGAGGACGAAAACTCTTTTAGTGGGGGAGAGTTGTAACACCCCAGTTTCAATTATTTGATTTATTTAATTGGAAAATTATTTTATTAGAATTAATAAAATAAAAAGGAATTATTTATTTTGAAATATGGAGGAAAATAAAAGAAATAAGAAAATGCTGAGTTTTTAAGTTATTGGGCTTGGATGTTGTTAGTAAAGAGTGGGGGTGAAAAAGAAGTAAGGATATGTTTTGGAACTCAAGTTATTTTCTCATTTTTCACGATAAACAGATTTGGGAGTTATTGGGGAAATAGAGCTCTGAAGGTACGAAGAACGAAGACCATCACTTAAAAAGTTCGAAGCTGCTAATTGATAAGGTAAGGGGGGCTATTACTCGATTTACCTTTGTTTATGGGTTTATGTACGGTTGATTTGGGTAATCGTAGGGAAAAACCCAATTGTTAGATGTTATTAGGGATCGATACCCTTAGGATTGAACTTTGTTAAAGAGGGTTTAGGTTCTCAATTTTATGAAATCAATTAACGATTTTAGGTTCCTAATGGTGGATTGGAAGTATATCTGCATGATCGTGAATTTACCTTAGAAGTTATAGGGATAACCCCAATGTTAGCAGATTTCCCCAAAATGAACGACTAATCACTTCTAAGGTTACTATAATGATTGTTGGAATTTAGGAAATTGAGGTGTTGTTTTGAATTATACAAACTCGATGTCGTTAGGTATCGAAATGCGCGTTTAGCCGGCATTTTTCCGCGTTTGGCTGCTGTTCTGAGCTGCTGCAGGTACAGGAAAATTCTGTACGCGCTCAGCAACACGGGCCGTGTTGCACAACACGGGCACCCGTGTTGTTCTTCTGTGTTGGTGAGATAATGTGTTTTCTGGACACATTACAACACGGGCCGTGTTGCACAACACGGGCACCCGTGTTGGTCCCCTGTAATGAGAAAAAAAATGTGTTTTCTGTACGCGCTCAGCAACACGGGCCGTGTTGCACAACACGGGCACCCGTGTTGATGCTACTGTGTTGATTTTCTGAACTTTGTTTTCAGTACTTGATTGTGGATTTTTTTATTGTCATGCTTTTGGATAATGTTATCAAGCATGAATTACGATATAACTTGATATGATTGATGTTTAAATAGTATGCTGAGTGATTACATGCTATCCATATCCTGTTATGATTGATGTTGTTGATGTTGCATGATATGTTGATTGATGTTCATAGTATGCTGAGTGTTACATACTTTACATATCATGTTGCATTTGTTAATTCCCATTGTGTGGAATTAACATGGTGGCCAATATACGTGTCCGCGATTTAATGGAACGTTGAGGTGGTAGCCGTGTCCGCGATATAATGGAACGGTGAGTTATCCGTGACCCGAGATTTAATGGGGCGGTAAAGTGGTACCACATGCATGGGTGTGTTGCATTACCTTGAATATAACATGAATGGATGATTTTTCCAATGTTGTATTTGATTGTTTGTATGCACGTATGGTTGCTAAATTGTTGACGATATTTGATGTTAATTGCAAATATGAAAAGTAATATATTATGGGTATATGAATTGTAAAGATTTTTGTAACCTATGAAATATGCTAATTGTTGGGTGATGCTTATGGTTCCTGAATTGATTGTTATGAACGTATAATCAAATGTATAATTGAGATGCTCACCCTTACTGTTTAATATTTCAGATTGAGGAGCTTCGTTCAGGTGCTTGGCGAAGGCTTGTCGTTTCTAGTTTATTTTCGTTTTAGTATTGTCCGGGTCATGCTCTGATAGTTGTAACTCCGGGAACGTTTGTTTATCGAGCTGTTTTAATCAGACTCGTTTAATTCCTTATGTTTTATTATAATATGATGTTGACATTTTCCAGGTGTTAATCCCTGATGATTTTGGAAAATATTATAACATTGATTTTATTAATTAAATTATTCCGCTGTGTAAACATGTATGAGTTACTACTACGTTATGCATGACAGGAATTTGTTTTATTAAAAGAGAATTGTGACATCCTCGATTATACATGTACTCTGAAAATATGATTTTAATTATTTGCGAAATTTTATGCGGGGTTTTAGAGGGTGTTACAATTACTCCCTCAAAGTTAACATGACTATACCGCTCGTCCTATCTTAAAGTTTTCCCAAGTCCGAGTATAGGACTTATGAGTAATCACCAAGCACCCCAAAAAACCAGGAAATTCCAAACAAACATATATACAACATATAACACATAAACAACAATAGCACATATACAGATATAAACAAAGATGGGCTTAACCCACTTAGGGATGGACCAGCAATAAGTTAATATTTCCCCAGTGAAGTCGCCATTTTTCTGTAGCGGTAGAAATGTTCAAGACTAAGCCATTGGATTGACTAGAATTTATACAAATCAAAATATAAATCGCCACCGCGCTTTATTGTTTCCAAAGGAATGGGAAAAGAGCGAATAATCCAAAAAAAAAGGGGAAAGCTTCAAGGTAAGGGGGTTGGTTATGCAAAGGGAAGGTATTAGCACCCTAAACATCTACGGTACTCCGCAGGAACCTCTTTGTAAAATCTGTATATTTTGGCTATATAAAAATGTGTTGTATATAAAATGGATGGTGGAGGTGAGAAAAGAAATATATTTTATGATTTTTGCATCCTCCGCGGTTGCGAACCTTTAGTGCCAACGTACCACCTTTCGTGCAATAGGGGATCAGGGTACACGTAGTTCCTCTTTTAAAAAATTGAAACACAAGTGTGTTGGTTAATTTTATGAGATAAGACATCATCATCATTGTCCGTGTGGAAAACATTCTTACTACCCACAATCATGAGAAAGGAGAATTTGCATCATATCAAAGTGGAGGATATGGCTTGGATTTTAAAATCAACAATGCCTCACTCAACACCCAAGTGGAAAATATCTCTCTTCACTATATATTGTAGAATTATAGTTGTTTGCGTCACTACAAGGATTGACAAGAGTCTAATCTTTTGAGAAAAGTTTAAAGATAAAAGCCAAAGTGGCAAAAAATGGTTTGGAATGAGATTGATTGACTTTTAGTCTTCTCACAAAAAATGTCAAGGTATTATTAAATTGATTGAAGTTTATTGATGAAAATGTTTTGAAAATGCATGGACATAAGTCCAAGTTTATTATGAAAGTGTTTCAAGTTTAGAAACAAGAAGAGTTTAAAAAGGAGGGAGAAGGTTTTTTGAAATTAAAGAAGATGGGAGGAGAAGAATAGACTATCCTAGAGCATAAGGTAAAAGCTAAGGATAAGGACCATCTAACCAACAAGAAGCCAAAACTTGACATTATAAGCCAAGATAGAATTCCCATTCTTTGGATTAAAACCAAGCAAGCAAAGATACTAGGCCTCTTCAAGTGTATTAAGTCTTCACAAAAATTGGGCAGAGTAACGACTATATGCGGGTGAATTCCAGATTAAAAACAAAGGATGTAATCACATAAACCTGCACACAAAAACAAACAAGCAACCCAATGTCTTGAGGTAAACCTCAAGAGCTCCAGACAAAATAATCAGATAAAATCACAAGGTCTCCAAGATAGGCCAAAGTTTCTAATCCTAAGTCCAAGAAATAGTCCACTGCTCCATAATGCCAAGGATAGTAACCAAATAGTCCAAGTACCATTAAGAGTTTTTTAGGGTTTATGTTGATTATTAAGTGTCTTAGGAAAATAAAAAGAAAAGCTCAAGTGAGCAAAGTAAAAATGACAAGAATATAAATGCTCAAATGAGCAAAGATGAAAATGGCATGAAATGAAAAATGCTAAAAAAATAAATAGTTCATAAAGCATAAAAGAAATAAAAGCATAAAATAAGACAATTCAATAATTAGTGGTTAGTTGGATGACCATCTTGAAACTTGCATTTGGAACTCATTAGAGGACTGGTAGAACCAAAACCTCCACACAAAAAGTTGCATTTGCTTTTTGTCAAGTATATAATCCATTTGGAATTCTCACAAGTACCATTTAATGATCAACTATGTTTAAGTGATCCGCGTTGACCAAAGGTGTTGTAGATCCATTAGAGGATTGGTAAAACCAAATCCTCCACACAATAAATCTCAAGGTTATTGGATCAAAGAAATCAAATTAACATACTTGGGCTTGCAATCATAAGTTTGGGCCATAAATGATTATTTATTCGAATCGAGACAAAATTTAGCGCTATGCTAAGCAATCGTAAGTGGACTTATATAGAAGTCACACCTATTTTGAGGTCGGTCAATAGCAATCTATGCACCATTTGTTTTGAGACATGATATAGAGATCATGCTCTAACAACATTTAGTGCAATGAGAAGAGGATGAGATGAAGAGGATTAAGGAAAAAGATGAATAAACCACTTTTGAATTAAAAATTTAATCAAACTATTATTAAAATCATTCATCCATTTTTTGTGGAGTTAAACTCAACACCATGGATCCAATGATGTTAATAAAGTCATGATCAAAAAATCAACCCAAGACAGCCAGAAAATAATCACAAAAAATAATAATATATTTAATATATACATTAAAGGGTTTAAAAAATGGAAAATGATGAGGAAAATATCAATTATGTTCAAATTAATCAAGAAATGAAAAATAAGGCCATGGAAAAATCAGAAATGGGTCCAAATATTTTTATAAAAATTTTCGTAATTTTTAAAAGTCAGAAACTATTTTTAAAAATTAAATTAAATGGGTAAATTAAACAAAAATAGTAAAAAATAGTAAAGTCAGAAACAAAAATAAAATAAGGTCACAAATATTTGTCACAATATCATTGGATCATTCCATAATTTTTTCAGAATTTAAAAACGTGTAAATGTATTTTTAAACCTTTTAAACAAATCAAATAAGTGCAAAATTCATAAAAAATAACAAAACACAAAATTAAATTGTGAAAAAATAAAAATCAGAAAGAGAATAATCAAAAATATTTTTCATAATTTTTTCAGATTTTTTGGACTAAAAATGAATTTTCTATGATTTTTTGAAATTTAAAACAATTAAAATATAAAAATCAGAAAAAGAAAATAAAATAAAAAGATGTGCACCATTGGATGAGAGTCAAGACGCGTTAGTAATCAAATCCAAAGGATCTGGCGCGTTGTGCATATCATGGTCTTTAATGAATAATGTACAAAATCATTAATAAAATCAGAATTTGAAAATAACAAATGTCACGCTTTCATTGGTTAGAAGATGACACGTTGGTCATCTTCAACCTCCAGCCTTCACGAATTACAGGTCTCTCAAACTGTAAAATCAGAAGCTCAGACCTATGCCATTCGCTTCGTCTCTTCAAGACGAAGACAACCATACCCTCGCGCCAAATTTATATAAACTGTAACTCAAGCAATTTGGAAAGAAAGTTTTGAAAAGGGATTTGAAAATTCATGGTCAAAACGTGCTTCCAGATGAAAGTAAGTGTTGCGACTAGAACCAGGGAAATGAGAGCAACACAATGATACCAAAGTTTTGAAGAATTGATGAAGGAATCTACCTATTGAAGTTGAGTTGCAGAGCTCTGAAACTGGACTTCTATAGAGCAATATAGGGTACGATTCTTGAATGTGATTATATGGTTAGCTTCAGGGAAGATCAAGGGAGGTGAATTGATGAAAAAATGGATTGAAAAAGGCCTGAGAATAGGATTCGAAGTATCTGAATTCTGAGTTGTGAAACAAGTTTGGCAGGGTGATTCTGGCTATCTAAGCTTGAGAAATTGAATGGGGGATGACCCTCTATTTATAGGGAATCAAATGGAATGTTCAGGCGTGTGGAATGATGCAAATTGGAGGGAATCGTGTGAACCTGATGCACGAGCAAAGTGTGATATGATTTGCATCAAAAGTAGCTGTCAGGTGAGAGATGAACCTGGTGATGTAATTCAGACGTCCCAAGAATCCTCTGACCTCCTTCTTAGTACGAGGAGAAGCATCTCTTGTATCGCTTTAACCTTGGCAGGATCAACCTCGATACCTTTGTTGTTGACAACAAAGCCTAGGAGTTTACCAGACCGTACTCCGAACATGCACTTGTTTGGATTCAGTCTCAACTTGTACTTCTTCAACCTCTCAAACAACTTCTATAAGTGATCAAGGTGCTCTTCTTCCGTTTGCGATCTGGCTATCATATCGTCTACGTAGACCTCTATCTCATGATGTATCATGTCATGAAATAAAGCTACCATGGTGTGTTGATAAGTTTCCCCAGCATTCTTCAGTCTGAATGGCTTGACCTTATAGCAGAATGTGCCCCACTGTGTAACAAAGGTTGTTTTCTCCATATCCTCGGGTGCCATTTTGATTTGGTTGTAGCCTGAGAAACCGTCCATGAAGGAAAACACTTTGTGTTGTGCCGTATTGTCAACTAGAACGTCGATGTGGGGAGTGGGAAATCATCCTTGGGGCTTGCCCTATTCAAATCTATGTAGTCCACACACATTCGCACTTTACCGTCTTTCTTGGGAATAGGAACGACATTGGCAACCCATTGGGGATAAGAGGTGACAACCAAGAATCCAACATTGATTTGCTTCATGACTTCTGCTTTAATCTTTTCTGACATATCAGGCCTCATGCGGCGAACCTTTTGCTTTACTGGGGGACAATCTTCTCTTGTAGGCAGACGATGTACCACAATGTCTGTATCAAGTCCCGACATGTCTTCATACGACCAGGCAAAGACTTCAACATAGTCGTGTAACAACTGAATTAGACGCTCCTCAACACTGGATTCCAAATTGGCACCCACCTTGACCTCCTTCTTGTCCTCCTCAGTACCTAAGTTAACTGTTTCAACCAGCTCTTCGTGAGGCTGAATGGTCCTTTCTTCCTGTTGCAACAACATGGCCAACTCCCCTAGCACCTCACAATCTTCCTCACTTTCGTCGTCGACTTGGTAGATCGGATTTTCAAAGTCACAATTGGCCATAGCAGAACTGTTACCCATGGGATGCTGAGTGGATGTAGATCTGCATTTTAATATGTGAGTGTGTGTAAGAGCATAACTACTTTTGAAAGAAATAAAATGTAAAAAAGAAAGACAAAGAACACAAAATTTGATGCAAAAACGTCCATGATTCATTAATGACATATGAGAATGAAGTGACAACCCTCACAAATGGACCGTTGTGCCTCAGGTAAGACACAAGGTTTTAAAAGTCTGAATTGTTTAAATATTACAAGCCTGAAAATATTAAAAGACAATTACTCTTGAATAAAATTAATAGGAATGAAATCTTTGGTTTCCCAATTGTTGAGCCCTTCGCCGATGGTTGGGAAAATCCATTCGTCCATATCACAGATGCCATCACTGTCTTCCACTGCATTGACTCCCTGATTACTGATATGCAGAGGTGGTCCCCCCGTGCGAGAAAGTCGAACAACTCTTTGGGCCTCTGAAGTGAACCCCAACCCAAATTTGTCGGACTTGTAGGGAATATCCAGAAGCTGACCCCAGATGGTACACCCTCCTTCTTCAACTA